>JAHZSR010000011.1:0-600000 GCA_025782845.1 Boletus coccyginus
CACATTCCTGTTGGGCCATCAGGGTCATCACTGATCGGTAGGAACCACTCCACCAGGGCACATGAGTATGAATCCCCTTGATACATGAATGAGAAGAAAAGCAACACACGAGCCACCACAAACGCCAAGTGGATCATCCTCTGAACCACCACCGTCTACGAATACACAATCATATCGTGCAGCACCACCCCGCCACTGAGGTGTACAGCGTATGATATCCCGGTGCATTCCGCCTTGTCCCGAATGATCACTAGGTGCGTGGTACGTTGCCGATGCAGAGTTGAACACCTTGATGTCACCGTTGAACATTGGACAATCGCGTAGGTCAATCTGGTCTCCAGGCATCTCCGCATCGGGGTTTAGCTGATCGTATAGGAGCGCCGGGTGCAATCCATGAGCTCTGGAAACCCATAGTGGGCAGCAACATGCTCGCATGTACGTGGTATATTTGGTACTAAAGATATATCAGATTGTTAGCAAATATGACACCGCGGACATGTAACAAGTATGCTCGCCGGGTTTTCTTGCCAATCGGACATCATAGACGGATTTGTCCCCTTCGATTGCCTGAGCCTCATCTTCCTCTTCATCCCGGCGATCTACAGTGGCGACATTGTGCACTATCCCTTGCAGCACCGGTGGCCCATCCAGCATACCCTTTTGTGTGAATACTAAGCACGCTGCCGCCAATTTGTCCAGTCGTTGGTTTGTGACCAGCATTTGTCCAAGTGCCTCAAATCGTTGGAGCGGCGCCATGGTTCTTTCACTGCCTTGATATGCCGGGATTCCGTGATCGAGGAACAAAGTCCGTTCGGTACCCCAAACATTTCGATTAGTGTCCGATAATGGACCATTGAGTGTTGTCGAGGTAGTGAGAAATGTTCTCGCACCCCAACCTCCTTGAATATCTTCCGTTCGTGATGGAAGCACTGTACCGCATTGTCGATAGCATCAGATCACTTTCATTGATGACTGACTTTCGCACAGTGTAACCAAACTCGAGGAATGCTGCGATTGCGCGAACCATTGGGTCAGGGACCAGGCCCGTAATCGCAGGTAAATAAACCTAACGTAGAAGTAGGCTGATGAGTTAGACTGCTCGAAATCAACGAACGGTAGGACGGCTCACCTTCATCAAGGCTTTTGAATCGTCCCCCGTCCATTGCTTAAATCTCGACCCTCAGGAAATCGCGCAGTCCGGGAAATGGGGGCACAGCAGCAAGTCTGTTCACGAGAGCGAAGATCGCTCACTCAGTTACTCTAGCTATGTTCCCCGATCAGACAATGACCTACCTGCGGTCAATCTCAGCTATCATTTCAGCGGCTTGTTGCTTTGGATAGGTGCGCTAGATTTCGTTAACCCAGCTGACAAGATGGTCTTTAAAAGTCCCCTTGATTAATTGATGGAGTAGATCGGGTGCGATCAGTTCATGGATGTCGGCGCGGGGAAAATGAGCTGTGAACGGCTGATTGCAATCCGATTGTTAATACTGAAAGCATCGAACATGCAGATCGGACGTACCTCAACATCACCTACAATACCATAGTTATCCCATAATGCACGCAGGTCCATTGTGGCTCGTAGTTGTGCCGTGTGTATGTGTGCACGCGGTCCACCATCTCGATCAAGATCACTATTCTGGGCTGTACAACTAATCGGTGTCAGTCGAGACTGTTGAACGAACTCGTATTACACGGTAGTAGTTCATTTATAGTAGTTAGTTCACACGCACTTCATGTAGCGTATATAGCTTTCGGACTCAGTCATCTGAGTTCCAATTGACTCTTGACCAGCAACCGCTATCATCTCTGAGTTACTACACAGCAGGTAAGCCAAGTAACTGCGTACTGCATGCTTCCGACAGGTTATGAGCCCTGGTGATCGTGCTGTGCGACTTGCTCGCCACCATCACTTGGTTTTTCCTGCTCCCGCCCTCAGATGCGCTATGCGCTCTCTGGTGCGGTAAGTCGCGTTCTAATGCGTTTTTACGCTTGAACACATGCGACATGTCGCGTCCTATGCGTCTTTACGCCTGGACATATGCGACCAGATCCTTGGACATATGGGGAGACTATGTCTCACCGGTCCATGGACTCTGAGAGCGTAATGAGCGTACCTACGCCCCTTCCTCCTCTTCTCATTATCTCAGCTGGAAGTTAACTGACGCCTCTTTGTCCCAGACCACCCATTCTCACTATGTCCTCCAAGGACACTTCCAACGCCTCTAAGGTCCCCGACCTCAACGGTTCCAACTACCTTCGTTGGTGCCAAACTATGCAGGCTTACCTGCGTACCCTCGACGCCTTCTGGGCCATCACTACGGATTGCCCCGACGAACTTACCGAAGGGGAATCCGACCGGTCATTAACCAATCTCGTATCGACGACTGGCACTCTGCCAACGAGAAGGCCCTTGGTGCCATGGTCTTGAAGATGTCCCCCACTCTCGCTCATCCCTTTTATGATGCGACCTCCGCCAAGGAAGTCTGGAACGCCCTCAAGGCGAAGTTTTCCACTCCGTCCACTGCCTCCAAACATTTGGAGTTTAAAGCGATGATGGACACTGCCATCCCCGAGGACCAGCACCCCCAGGCTGCGTTCTCGAAGCTGAAGCAGCACTTCGACCTACTCCGGACCTACCAGACGAGGTCCCCGCCTCCTTACAATCCTATCGTACTTGCGAAATTACCGCGGTACATGGACGTGTTCACCCAGCTTCTGAACATGTCCACCTCTGGACCATCCGCCACCTCTGTGAAAGGAAAGGAGAAGGAAGAAGAAGCGGACCCGACGAAGCTCCCCACCCTCGATGAGATCGAGCGTATGACCCTCGTGGCCTGGCAGCAATACGTCTCAAGCGTAAGCCCAGACACGACGACCACGCGAAGAAAATCTCCGCGGTCAAACGTAAGCCTGCGGACCCCCAGTTCCAGCAGCAGCAGCAGCAGCGCCCACAGGGGCAGCAGCAGCAGCAGCGCCCACAGGGGCAGCAGCAGCAGCAGCGCCCACAGGGGCAGCAGCAGCAGCAGCGCCCACAGGGGCAGCAGCAGCAGCAGCGCCCACAGGGGCAGCAGCAGCAGCAGCGCCCACAGGGCAGCAGCAGCAGCAGGGGGGGAACCAGCAGCAACAGGGAGGACCGCAGCAGAAGAAGAAGAAGACCACTCGTGGTCAGCGTTCCGCACAAGGGCAAGCGAAGCAAGACGCTCGCGCCCAACGTCGCGAAAATACCCATTACAACGACGCCGGCCCCTCCTTCGCCTTCTCTGCGCCACCATCATCGACCCCGCCATTGTGGAAGCCGGCCCCTCCGTCATCGACCCTCGCCGTCACGCTCACACCACTGGTGAGGCCCACTATGGCCCACCAGCCTTTCCCCAGACCAAGAATGCGATCTCTCTCGCTCGCCGTCTGGAGATCACTCCCACCATCGAGACCGTAAGACGTCTTGATAAAGTGCGAACCGAAAACTCACTCGCACTCCCATCGTCAACCCTGGCGATTACGACTTGGCGCCCCCGGTCCCTCGCGTCCACCGCAATACAAGGACCACAAAAGGACTCTCCAGTCCACCGCCTATCCCCGTCCTTTTCGGCCACCTTTGGCCTGGACGTCCCTTCCTACGAGGACGCGATGGAAGACGATTCGTCTTCGCTCCTCAATCGGCTTCACCAGCCCATCCAGCCTGCCGCCCTCATGAGATGGATGAAGACACTGTCTCCATCCACTCAGGCCAGGCCGAAGCTGGCGAATTCTATGCCACCCAGGATGACTTCTACGCCCCAGAAGAGGAAGAAGTCGAAATCCCGTTTGAGGATTATTTCAACCTGGATGAAGGATTCGAGGATGACACGTACGTCTCTTCCTCACCCCACTCACATCTCTCAGACACTGATGAGCGATTCCCATATTCGCCACAGTATGTAGATTTCATTCTATCGTCTGTAGTAGATAGTGATGCAATAGACATTGTTTCTACGCTCCCTTACTCCCTGTGTGACGGCTGTGAGAACCATAACACCAAAGGAAAAGGGAAAATGCGTGCGCACAAAGAGGATGCAGAAATGTGGCTCCTTGACTCTGGAGCTTCGGCTCATTTCACCAATAACTTCGACGCCTTCGTCGAGTATCAGGCCTACCGCGAACCCCGCTATACCCAAACAGCGAATGGCAAAGCGCCAGTCTTAGGCGAAGGCAGCGTCCTTATCCGCTACAAGGAGAATGTTGTGCGACTATCGCCAACTATCTACATGCCAGATTGTACTATCAATCTCATCTCTCTCGGCACACTCCTTAAGGACAATTGCCTGTACGCTCAAAGCGCTGAAGGCTTTATGCACATCATCGATGATTGCACTAAGCGCGACCTGATCAGCTTCCACTCTCATGGAAGCAGTACTATGTACTGGGTGAGAGCCCCTATCGTCCATGAACACACTAAAGCGAATATTGACATGATCGCCGTGGACTATGAACTGCTCCATCGCCGCCTCGGACACCCCTCAAAGGATGTACTAAGAGCTGCGCGAAAACATATAAGAGATTTCCCAAGCGTAACTATTCCGCCCGTGGAACCAGTTTGCCCTGGCTGCCAGCTAGGCAAACAACCCAACCGTCCCTTCGCAGCGAATGATATTCGCGCAAAGAGACCCTTTGAACTCATACACTCTGATCTAAAGTCTTTCGAGACTGAATCTTACCACAGATCGAGGTATATCATCGTCTTTTATGATGATTACACGTCCCAAGGATGGATCAAACCCCTCCGGACTAAGGACCAGGCACTTGGTGCCACCAAAGAGTTCATAAAGTACATCAATAATCAGTACTCCGCCTCCATAAAAGGCTGGATGTCCGATGCAGGGGGAGAATATAAATCAAAAGCCTTTGGGCAACTAATGCGCGACAATGGCATTCATATCTATGAGTCTGCGCCTCACACCCCACAACAAATGGACGAGCTGAGCGATTCATTCGCACTTTGATGGACAAAGCTCAGGCTATGCGTCTTCACGCTTGCCTACCTGATTCTTACTGGGAGTTTGCTATCCAGCATGCGGTACATGTATACAACCGCACTCCCAAACGAGGTTTAAACTGGAGGACACCTCATGAACTTCTAAACAAAGTTCCTCCAACAATTTCTCATCTACGCGTCTTTGGATGCGCTGCGTATGTTCACCTTCCAGTGGACACTCGTGGGGGCAAGCTGCAGCCCAAATCGCAGCTAATGATTTACCTAGGAATTCCACCAGGTAACGAGCGCAACTATTTATTCATGCGCCCTAACAACGCGCTACATACGTATGCGCATGCCATTTTTGATGAGAACCTATTCCCTCGATGTCCAGGGGCTCGGCCTCACAAGCCGGTAAGTGCCCCCACAACCCCATAAACATCCGAGACCACCCTCGCACCCGCACTCTGATGCGGAAAGCGACGATGACGGTTTACCGGGATTTCCTGAGCGAACTCGCCGTGTCCCTCCAAACCCAAGTCCGCTACCTTCTGAGCGAAACCCTTCGCCTGAACCGGTTGTCCCGGAACGAACGCCCTCTCCTCCTCGTACCCCTCCTAGGAGACTCCCTCCTTTGGATGCCCCTCCCGCCTTACCACGCCGTTCTGAGCGTATCAGGCACCACCCCGCCGCCCAGGCAACATTTATGGAGAACGCCGTAACCCGGTACAACAAATAAAAGAAATTGAGCGCGATTCGCGCTGGAAAGACCTAACCGGTCAATCCACTCCTCCTGTGCCGGAAACACCCAACGTTCCCGGTGCCATGCCTCCATCCCCCACTCCTTCTGAGGACGACGTCGAACGCATGATCCGGGAAGGGGGAGACGCTATGGTATTATACCTATGCGCAAAGGCAGTACCCCTCGACGAAAGGCCTAACAAGCCTAATTACCGAGAATGGTCATACAGAGACCTCTACGCCTACCTGAATCAGAGCAAAAGCAATGGTTCAAAGCGTGCGAAACAGAACTAGACATGCTGAAACAACGCAAAGTCTTTGAAGTCTCTGACCGCCCCACTGGCCGAAAGGTCATTAAGAATCGATGGGTTTTTGATGAAAAATCCGATGGCCGTAAACGTGCCCGACTAGTAGCGAAAGGATTCTCGCAAGTCGAAGGTCTTGATTTTGATCAGATCTTCAGTCCAGTCGTAAGATTCGAAACAGTGCGATGCATGCTCGCCCTAAGCCGCCTTAGAGAACTGGCAATCTGTCCAGACTCGATGTGCGATCTGCCTATCTATATGGCAAATTAGATGAGGAAATCTACATGGAATTCCCAGAAGGCTTGCGCCTCCTCATCTTAAAAACAAAGTTCTCAGATTACTCCGCACCCTGTATGGGCTTAAACAAGCAGGTTTAGCTTGGTGGAACGAGCTCAACCAATCAATGAGAGAACTAGGCTTTGAGCGACTCCAAACGGACGCTGGCCTTTTTATATACAGAGAAGCAAACCAAATCATTGTAGCTATAATCTACGTAGACGATGCTCTCTTCTGTGGCCCCTCAAAAGCCTTTGTCGAGAAAGTCAAGGCTACCTTTATGAAGAGGTGGGAATGCCGCGATCTCGGAGATGCACGTGAATTCCTCCGAATGAACATTCATCGAGTTGATCGCCGGTTACATATTGACCAGCGCGAATACCTCGAGAAAGTACTAGAGCGATGCGAAATGATCAACGCAAAACCCGCTCGTACACCTTTACCTCAAGGTTACCAACCTGAGAAGAACACAGCCCCTGTCAATGCGGAACTTCGGACGCGATTCCAGACAGTTATCGGCTCATTGTTATACCTTATGCTTGGTACTCGCCCAGACATTGCTTATGCAGTCACCCAGATGGCGCGACAGTCTGCCAACCCATCACAGGAGCACTTAGACAAGGCCCTGTACATTTGCCGTTACCTACTTGGCACTCGCGACTACTCGCTTGTGTATGACGGTTCCTCTGGATGCGGTATCACCGCCTGTACTGACTCTGATTGGGGAGCAGATCCAGAGACTCGCCACTCCCAAACGGGATTCTACTTAAAGTTGGCGAATGGTGTTTTCCTCTGGAACTCACATTTACAAAAGACCACAGCCCTCTCTTCTACAGAGGCTGAATACATGGCCTTGAGCGACTGTTCTCGCCAGGTCATATGGGTTAAACAAATGTTTGAGGAATTAGGGTTTCACCTAAAACCCATTCCTATCTGTGGCGACAATCAAGGTTCTATTTTTATAGCTAACAATCCTGTCACCGAACGTCGCACCAAACACATACCCATTCGCTACCATTTTGTACGCGATGCTGTAACTGATCAGCAAGTAGAGATCTTCTATATCGAAGGGACTGACAATCCTGCCGATATGTTCACCAAGAACCTCGGATATGTCAAATTCGAGCAGTGTAGATCTCAAATTGGTTTAGATATAAAAACCGCAGTTAGCAGGACTAACTAGCGATACATATCACTACCACCTAATGCTTACGCGATTACCATGCGCTTAGCAAGGGGGAGTGTTGAACGAACTCGTATTACACGGTAGTAGTTCATTTATAGTAGTTAGTTCACACGCACTTCATGTAGCGTATATAGCTTTCGGACTCAGTCATCTGAGTTCCAATTGACTCTTGACCAGCAACCGCTATCATCTCTGAGTTACTACCACAGCAGGTAAGCCAAGTAACTGCGTACTGCATGCTTCCGACAGAGACATCGTTCGAAAAGTGAATATAACATACCGTGCACACCAACCCTGTACGATACATGCGAGCATTGCCTGCTCTGGGTAATCAGCAATATAAGGCCCAAGCCCATATATAATACGGCGGAAATGGCCATCGGAACATCGTGTCACCTGTGGTTTTATCATGGCTTGTTTCACCGGGTCGAGGATTGCCGCGAGTGATGAGTGGAACAGCTGGCGGCGGAAATGGCGGAAGTCGGCATCATCCTTGTGTGCTGGATCAGCTATCCAGCCATGATGCATCAGCGCGAGCTCAACTTGGGGACAGTAACAGCGTGAATACTTACTTTTGGGTATGGCCAGGAAAGCCAAAATGGATACCGCACCACCATGAGAACGACGGATGTTGTTGTGAACGTTACCCAGAGATATATACAATGGGTAGTATTCTGTGTTACCCGTGCCGACGCTGACCGTCGTCTTGTCACTGCCTAATACTATAGGTGCAAAGGTGGCACCGTGGGTATCAGGATCCTGCGCGATAAGTTCCTAGACCAAAGAATGTAAGGTCAAGGATGCAATGAATACTTAAACCCACGAGCTTACTGACTGATCCCATGCCCATTGACCTGACATGAGGTCACAGACCTCACGTCGGCCATTTTCGTCTGTCACTACCTGCAATAGGTGATCATTGATATAATGATCCAAAGCCCCGAGAGATCGACTCACTTTCGCAGCATAGTCTATTCCATTTGCAAATTCCGGATTCCCGATTTGTTGTTCAAGAATTCGGAGGGGATTACGGTACCATACATCATAGTCAGCCAGCATCCACGATGGGGGGTCCTCGGGGAACGGTCCCGAATACCTCACCGAAAAAGACTGCCACGGGCAGTCTCCATACGGGATAGCGTTGATAGACCTATACAAAGCATCATGGGACCCAAATGGTGGCTCGTGGCCATTGTACACCATGGACAGGATATCCATTAACGTATCAATCTTGCCTGCTGACATCTGAACCTTTCGGTACAGAAATTCCGCCAGCTCGAAATGAGCATGGCTAGCATACGGAGTCCAGTCCCCTTTGGCGCAGTAATCCAAGGGGAATGGTAGCATGTTCGGAGGGAGATCGTGGCCAAAAGGATCACACGGAGTCCCTGTCCGATTCAGCAGGTCAGAGAAATATGCACCATCAACGACGATACATACACACCATCAAGCACAGGATGAAACTGAATATGCCGGTGGGGTGGATCAGCATCAGTCGCAGCATCATTAGGATTTCGCTCGCTGTCGTCGCCCACCCAAGGGCCCGTAGCATTGGTGAGGCGGTTGGTTTGTTCACGATGGTGTGGTCGATGTGATCGCACATGGCGTTTGAGACCACCCTGGGACCTACAATGTTTGTGGCAGTCTGGAAAGCCACAAACGAACAATCTCAGACGATAGGGATGGATGGGAAAACGTCCGGCTGGGGACATAAGGGTGGAGAGCAGAGGTTGGCGACTGTCAGGGCAGTAGCGGCACACACCCATGCGGATGTGGCCGTAACGGTGCGATGCCGGACACATCTGCATTTCAAAGAAAAAAATTACAGTGAACATATAGCCACTAACGGACGAGACTTACGGTTGTGGTGCTATGTGGGAAGCGGGATCAACGGCAGACGCATGGGTGCAAGCCAATCATGGCCGTAGCGGGGTGGTGACACCAGGGCAGCCGGCATCTACACCCTAAAGAAAAAAAGAGGCAGTGACCACTAGGCGTACATTAAAAAACTGACCAGCTGTTGTGAAGACGCCACCTTGCCCTCTCCCTACCCATGCCGCAGCAAATCACCACCCGCTGTAAGGAACTGAAGTTCCTTGTGGTCGTATCCTATCATTCCACCGACTTCCACATCTCTCCTAATCATATTCCGATGAATCCTAGCCCAACCCAATTCAATCCTAGTCCAACCCGATCCAATCCTAGTCCAACCCGATCCAATCCGATGCAACCCGACATTATCTGTCCGTTTCCGGATCTCTGCACGTGCAAGATCTATCCGGATCTTTGTTTTTCATTCGGATTGATTTCTTTTGGTTTCATTGAGCTTTCATATCACTTCGACATAGGCCTAGACCCTTTCATAGCATTCCGCATGGTTTCTGTTTACCCGTGAAGGGACGATGTTCTTTTTCTTTTTCTTTGACATACTTGGTTACCGATTGATATTTCCCTTATTAGGAAGAGTCTTGGGTGTTCCCTTGACTATAAAACCCCTGTAGTGCGATGGATAATACATCTTTCCCGTGTGCACTGATCACCCGCGCAGCAAACAAGAACCGCCATCCAGGAGCGCCGGACTTGCCCACTGCACGACGAAGCAGTAAAGTCGTCCAAGAGGAGCGCACTACTCTGGCAGCTGCTGCTGCTGTTGCCAGAAAAGAGCGCCAAAAAAATATCCGTCTAACTGCTGACATCGAAGATCAGTTACAGTCACAGATAAAGACGCAACGTACCAACTTCCAAAATCCAACATCAGCGACGGCGAAGACCTCCAAGCCACTGCCGGTGCCCATGTTAGTGTCCGATCACACTATCGGGAGGGCGCCGACCTTCCAACATGTTCCAGCTCGGGCTGGGGGTGATGGAGAGAGTCAGGGCGCTGAGACTGAAAAAGGTATAAGTACTCTGATACATGAGGCTTCCATGCGGACACTTACCTTTTTGACCATTTGGAAGCTTCGGACACCAAGGCCGAGTCAACCAATGGTAGAGTTGTCTACAGCACTGAGCCTGCTAGTGATGTAGCCAACTCCGGAAGCGAAGACGAAGTGTCGGATGCTGGCATGACTAAGCGACCAGCTAAAGTCACATGAAAACTCATTCAGGCGGCCCGGGTCGGCAGTCGGAAACATGGGAACAAATCGGAGGCCGCTGTTGCTTCCATCCACCCAGGGAAGCGCAAGCTCAAACGCGAGGGAGCGTAAGTCTCTCAAATCGCTTATGTATTGGAACTACTACCGATTTACCTACAGTACATTTTTGGGTCCAAGCGCACCCAAGAAAGTGAAACTGCAAAACCCGAGTGGCCTCACTGATAGATACCAGCGCGGTCGCAAGGAAGGAAAACCAGCCGACAGCCAGCAAGAATGTCACACCGAAGGTGAGACCCGTGAGTGCAAGAGTCACGGAGGTGATCAGTTAGAAGGCGGTGTGTCATTCAAATTTGGGGGACTTGCAGACGAGCAAGAGAAGACATGGCAGGCAGCCAAGACACAGAGTGCCGCGGTAGTTTGACTGTCTACTGTGTATTTCGAACCATGCTTATGGGTTTTCTTAGGGCCAATATCCGTTACAAAGATTGTTGCGAATGCTCCTCAAGAGCGTTTACACCACAGTGCGCCGATCTCGACCGCCACTACTACCAAGAGTCGCCCCAGCCATCAAAGCTTACCAGAAGGTTCGGCCGCTCAATTCACGAAGATATTTATTCCGTTGCTCCGTCTCTACTGCGGCACCCTGGAGAATCCGTGGATGTTACCCGACCGCTTCGTGGACAAGCTGCAAGACCTCTGGGATCACGTCATGTTGGATTGGCCCCATTGGTTTGACGAGGATGACAGTATCTATCGTTTGGTAAGGATTTCGACCAGTCATTGACTCATGTACATTACTAACACTATTCCATGACCGCTTGATGGTCAACTTGCTGGTAATATTCAGTGCATGCAGAAAATTTACGAGTGGCGTGCGCATTTAGGCAAAACCGGCATTGATGCCATCGAGGAAATGTGGGGTACCGACCTGAAATATGAGAACATGGACGAGCGCCAGGCATACGTCAAGTTTGCCCTTGGTCCTAGCCTTCCCTTCATGTATGGGAAGGTTGAATTCCTTGGAGCGGATCACTACAAGGTGCGTTTCTCAGATCTGAGTCACTGTCCTCCTGTGAACAAGAGGTGAAAATTGATTAGGCATCCAAATCATTCCGGTCGCAGCTCGTGCTGCAGACCTTCGCATCCCACCTCAGGGACGTGGCCGCAGTCGACAATGACACTTATCACAAGTTGATAGGCAACGCGATGCCGAAGGGCGCGCTGGTCTTAGCAGTCACGTCGGTATGTAGTGCCCGATACTCAAGTATCAACACTGATAATTAGAACCCTATCACAGGTCGAACGCGCGTTAACAATGTATTCTACCGGAGTCAAAGAAGTTCCTGGGAAAAGATCAGAGGCCAGTTTCTCGGACATCGTTTGGGGGACGAAGACACTCTGGTACACACGATCAATCTCGAGGATTGGTGAGGCGAAGTTTGGTGAGATTATCAATGGGGCACGGGAGTACTGCAACGCCGCGGTACGATCCAGGCAAGCGCAAGTCAGTCAGCATGTGTCGGCAGCGGACGACACAGACATGTTGGATGACCGCGCATTGATCACGGTGTCATCCGACATTGAAGCCGAGTCAGACAGTCACGATGAAGGTAAGTTGTTCCGTGCTCGATTCACTCATTTCTAATTTGTCTCGTTTGACAGCACCGGGACGTGCACGCGCGTAATTCGTTGCAAAACGAATACTAGAAATGGGCGTGATTTTCATAGAGTACTTCACGCCCTGTGATACCTTTCTTTCACTGCTGTCAGATCTGAATCTACTGCTTCGTGTGTCTACTGTGTCTACTGTGAGTGTACTGCATGAACTGTGAGCGAACTGTGTACAGACGATGGCGTCTGTCCACATAAGTGACATAACTGCTCACAGTCGCTCTACTGTGAGACCTGAACGTCTGCAGGGTCTGTACACAGACCGTGCAGATGTCACAGTAGGGCGGACAAATTGCTGATGTAGTATACAGTTTTTTGAGTAGGCTTTTGGAATGAAATCTGTATTCCAGTCTCGCAGGCTGGGATAGAAGACGCGAATGCCGATGCTTTGAAAAAGCGTCAACTTGAAGGAGGGGATGAATTGAGAGAGCTTGCGGATGAGAAACGTAGATGAGAAACGTAGAACCGCTTCTTCGTCACGGTGTTTCAGGCTAGAGTCGACGTGACTCTGCTGGACCTTTCCCACCATGCACATGCCGCGACCTGACAGGCCGAATCGAGCCCATGATGGCCTACCAATGGCAGCGGGGATTTGGAGCAGTACGCCGCCCTGGTTCCCTGAGCATCATCGGGGGAGAAGGCTTACTAAAGGTTGATCTAATCAAGGTATTGATACAACGATATAATACTAAACCGTATATAACCCGAGTGATTCCACACCAGCGTAGAACAACGTCAAGAACTTCACAGAACAAAATTCATCGCATCCCGATCATCCGCCCAGAGCCGCGCATACTCCAAGCACAGTCGATAGACGTACACTGTTTGCCAGGTCAGTCCATTTCAAAAGAAGACATTCGCAAGCGGCGGCACCGACCTTCCATGTCGGCTGTGCGCCCGAGGGTTTGTTTCCATTGTTTCCCCGCCCTCGCAATTTGTCGCAGTTGCGCGTCCCTCTCCTTCTTGACTGCTTCCCAACCGGCTGTTCTTCGCTCCGTCATGTTCGCGACGTCCATCGTCGACGCTGAAGGCCCGGAGAAATACGCATGGATGCTATAGATCTCCGAATACGATGATGAGAGGGGTATGTAATGCAACCTTGAGAACGCATGCGTCAGTCCTCGAGGCCAAAACACAGACGAACGATAGCACAGTAAAGCACCAACACGACCTACCACGGCTGCATCCAATCCGAAAAGTACTCCTTATAAACCGTCGACTTTATCGCAGCGCTATCCGACGCCATCAACGCCATGAATCGTCCAGAGTAGGACATCCCGTCCAGATCGACGAGGTATTTATATGACCAATGTTTACCCAGTGGCACCGAGCCTGCAAAACGATGTAATTTGCGCAGTTCATCTTCGCCACCGGGGTAGCTGCCGACGGCGGAGACAAACGCCACGTCCATGATGTCCTTGTTGACATCTTTGGCCGGGACGGTGGTCGAGATGAAGGTGTCAGGCCGTAAAGGCGAGGCATGCACGACCGTCACATTGTTAACGGCGCTTTCATGCGCCATACGGAGGAACCTGAGCGACGCATGGCTTGTGGTGAGTCCACGGGTGGGCTTAAAAGAGACGAATACCTGTGCCGCTGATAAGTTGGCGTAAACCCCGGCGGCGTGCTACCTCCTCCAGTTGTGGCACCACGCCAAAAGATGAGATCGCTCTTCTGATCCCAAGGTACCTCCATATCGTCAATTTCTTTGACCCCTCTGGTAACAGGATCATATGCATATGTGTACCGAGAGCTTCCTCCCTGATAGTAGTGACTAGGTATCCTAATGTCTGCAAAACCCTTGGGTTTCGAAGGAGAAAGCACGGGAGCGAGGACCGGAATCGTTCGCCAATCAGAGAAAAAGTGTCCCTGTGAGTAATGGGCCCATGGGTTTTCACAAAAATCGTAGTCATCATCGACAGTCTTGACAAACGAGAAGACTTCGTCTGAACCTTGAGATTTTCCCACGAGTGCCTTTAGTTTTTGAATGTTCGGATGGCGGTATGAGCTGTAGAGTTGACGTGCCGGGCTACCGGGAGGACACGTGCGTCGGTAGGCCTCCCACACGTTACCTTGACCCCGCCAGTCGGGCGTAAAGCCATCCAACAACTTCGGCAGGTCACCTGCATGGCCCCAGATATGAGCGGATAAGCAAGTGATGCGACGAGTACATACCAAAAGGGTCTTGCAGCGTGAGGTTGGGGAACTGCAGATGCTCCCAAGGGACAAGAACCCGACCTTCTGCCTTTGAGTTGATCGCCAAGTCCATGTTGGGCAGCTGCAAACAGAGTCAACGTCGTTTCCAGGGTGACACTCAAGGCCAGCATGCACCTTGGCTTGAAACTCTGCGAGCAGACCACGGAACCCAAGGGATCGGTAACCAAGCTCTTCGTCAACGTACCCTTTGTCGATTGAGACGGCAGACACTTTGCCGTCCTGGATGCGCACGAGGTCGATGGAAGGTAAATGTCCCATCTGTCGATACCGTCATGGGTGATCCAACTCGAGCAGAACCATCGATCCTACCAGATACGTTCTCCGACGTAACTCTTCGCCGGTCAAAGCCCAAAAGGGTGTAAGGTCCTCGATGATAGCATCAAACTCGTCAATGAGCTTGAAGTCTTTCTCCTTTGCAAACTCCCACCAGTGGTCGAACCCCCGCGGTGGATCCCGGTCGTAGCGGCGTTTGTACTCGGCGACAGCCTCGGGGAGTGTCCTGCTTTGTTTCGCGAGACGCTTGGTAAACGCGACTTTGGCATCGTCCATGAGCATGGTGATGGGGTGCTCTGTGATTATACCGGTGCTCTGCGTGAAGAAGAGCCAGCTAGACGAGGACCAGCGAGAACGGGTGGTTTTTCGTTCGGCAGCTTTGTGGTCATTTCTGGCTGAAAAGAGACCCGCCAGCACGAAAAGCAGGAATACGCCTATAATAAACGGCGATCCGCGCTGCTGGTTGGTGGACCGCATCTGCAGAATTGTGCTAGTTGGCAGTTAGTGGCCAAGTTATGGCGGGCCACTGGAAAAGGCAATCGAAGTTAGTTGTGATGCTGAGCTGGCACCTGACTCTGCCAGCAAGTGCCATGACCTCTTCCCTCGCCCGCCCGTCCCCGCAGTCCTCCTCGTCCCCGCGCAGACCATTTTGTATTGCTGAACTCGCAAACCACGCTACACACAACTTGTGGGACCCCTCAAAGGGCTTGAAACAGTGGCTCAAAGCCGCAGATGGCTTCCGCAAGGCTGGCAGAGCCTACCATGAGGCTGGCGACCTCGAAGCTGCCTTTGTCGAATTCGCCAAAGCAGCCACCATCATTCTCGAGAAACTCCCTTCTCACAAGGAGTATTTCACACTCTTGACCGCGACCCAACGCCATAACCTCGGTCTCGTGAGTCCGCAGTACATCCCATCTTGGCCTTTTTTTTCTTCCTTTTTTCGTCTCGCGATCCGATGGATGGGTACCGTTTTCGAGTACGATGCGCGTCCGGGTGTCTCATGTGCTCATTTAACTGGATTATTTCCTCTCACGCTTGTGTGAACTGGCGCTCATGTATCTACGTCACAGAATGGCCAAGACATCCTTGTCCACCTCGGTGATATAAAACCCATCCTTGTCGACCGCTATGAACGTTGGGCGGTGCAACACCCTGATGAAGCAGCCGCTGTGCGTGCTGCTCTGGACGCTGGTGTGAGAACGCAAGTCGACTCTAGACCCGATCGGTATCCCGACCATGACGAATCAGGTTGGCAAGCTCATGAGGCAGCGCGACGGGAGGCACAATTGAGACGGGAAGAAACGAGGAGAGAAGAAGGGAGACGCACCAATGACGCCCTCTACAAGGCTGTCGAGCAAAGGACAATCGGTCAGCATCGTCGGCCCCAGATCGACACCACGCCAATCAGAAAGAAAGAGGTCGTATTGTCAGTTGCAAGACGAGCGGCAAACGTCTCTCGTGAACCGTCCCTCATTAAACGGGATTCAGAACCCCTCACCCCTGTCAGTGGCGAAGAACGGGATCGACGGCGAGAGCGTGAACGTGGACGGGACGACACCTTGCATTACCAAGATGAAGCCAAGCGACGTGAGGAAGAGGAGGTTCTTCGAAGACGGAATACAGAGCAAGAAGGTATTCTGAAACGTCAACAAGAAGCAGAGGCTGCGTCTCGCGCAGCTCGCCGTAGTGTCGTCCCTTCACCTACTTATGCGCCTGCGCCGTCGAACCACACTTACCAGGTCGCTCAGCCCTCACCAAGAAACGGAGAACCCGTTTATGAAGACGCCCTTCCACCTTCCATGCCATTAGAAAGTCCGACAAGGTTAGCCTCATCATGACTTCTGCCTTCATATCCGTCCTCATCCCAACGCTGCAACAGACGTCAGACGCCAGCTGTGAAAGGGTACGTAGGCTTGCCTTGTCAGCGGTCACACATTACCCACCCACTCTCTTATTCCAGTCTTTCATACCCGATACCAATCACGACCACATCACCCGCACCGCCAGATGGGCACATTCGATACCCGAAACTCATGTCCCAGCATCAGCTCTCACAAGGTTACACACCTTCCCTACAATCCATGTTCAATTATCCAACCCTCAAACCTTCCGAAGTAGGGCCTTCTTCCCTTCTATTCATCCCGGATGCGTCCAAGACGCCGTCTGCCCACCTCTACCCCACCGACATGCTCCCTCGTCCCTCCCCACCCGTTCCCGTCCCCCAGCCTGGGCCACCTGGCAGTCAATACACTGCTACCTTTTCAACCCTCTCTCGAATGCGAGGTCCACCACCACCGCCACCCGCACCACCGCTCCGTGCTGACGGAGAAAGGTTCCGCACAGCCTCCCAAGAATCTGCCCGCATTATCCGAGACCGAGCGAGCGAAGAACGCGTTCCAGAACTCAAGACCGTGTCTCTCCCACGCGACTGTCTCCCGCGTTTCCTCTCCATCGCTGCGCTCAATACCTCGCGAAATCGTGAGACTTGTGGGTTGTTATTGGGCAAGGATCAGAAAGGCAAGTACATCGTGACGACCTTGTTGATTCCCAGACAGCATTCGACGAGCGATACGTGTACGATGGACGAAGAGGAGTTGGTGATGCAGTTTACGGAGGAACGATCGTTGATCACGCTTGGATGGGTGAGTTGGGGTTTGATAGAGAACGATCGTGGCCACGCTAAAGACTTTGGCATGCTTTTTAGATCCACACCCACCCGTCGCAGTCATGTGAGTATCTAAGGGTCATGCTCGGACTCCGCTTCTCACCGCCCTGCCTTTCTATGGATATGCAGGTTTCATGTCCTCGGTCGACTTGCACACACACTCTGGCTTCCAACGCATGCTTCCCGAATCCTTCGCCGTCGTCTGCGCACCCAAATCCACGCCCAAGTACGTCCTCTATCCACTCGCGTGTGCCGCGCTTGAGCACCGACAATCTCACCATTTCCACTAGCTTTGGGATTTTTCGTCTGACAGATCCACCCGGTCTGCAGACGATTTTGAATTGTCACTCCAAAGAAGCGTTCCACCCACACCCCGAACTTCCTATTTATACTGTACGTCCCCGTTGCCTATTCCCCCTCCTGCTTTTTTTGGCACTCATTTTCATCCGCCATGCTATGGTACCCATTTTTGGATCGTACGACCTGGAACGAATCACAAAGGATGCCGACAAGGGACACGTACAGATGAAGGATATGCCGCTCGAGATCGTAGATTTGCGGTAATCGTATGTGCACTTGTACAAATCTGTTCTGTCGTCCTCCTTCACCACAGTTTTTTTTTTCTATCTTGTCATTTTACTCGTCATTGATCCATTCAACACCGCCATACCTATACCTATTACCACATCTTGTCTCCCTCCCCTTCATTCCCTTCTCTTCCTTCCCACCTCCCCCTCCCACTTTGTTCGCACTACAGCACGATTGGCGGACACGTTTTTCCACATGTATCTTTTCAAGGGCGCAAGGCAAGCAACCATTGGCATGGCATTTCCAAATTCATTTTTACAATCTTTATTTTGACGCTGTGGGCGTGCAGGTGAACATGGGGCGATGTGATGTGAGATGGCGAACGACGAGATGGGACCCTGCTGTAGTTTCGAATCAGCAAACCCAGGCTACCCAAAAAAAAAAACGTGTGAATTTTCCTCGTTAGGAATCAGGGAATAACAAGGAACAGGCGATCGAATTTCTAGCTTTGTCCAGCCGTTCTGCGATCAGAACCCTTACCAAGCGATAACGCTGCAAACATGGGTCGAAGATGTTGGGCAGGGAGGGTACCTATCAGTACACAGCCCGTGTGGTGTCACATGTATTGCCCAATAAACACGGCGAACTGAGTCACCGAGATTGAACTCGTTCATGCTAGTGGGCGCAATGTCACGGTGGTTTCGATCTGAGCTCTATAGGAGAAATGCTATGGTCAACCCGGAAGTCCATTCAGACAGCTCTCCACACAAGAAAATACTTACCACCTGACTCGCTTACAGTAATCGCGCCATGACGGCCTCCCGCCACGAATCTGGTAGCCAATCGTGGCAAACCGGACTGGAGATTGTCACTCGGGGACTCGGGCCGAAGGGACGTTGGACCAAAGCCGGCCGCCGCCGCTTGGAAGGAGCGTAGACCACCCTGCTATCCCGGGGCCGAATGCAATAAAGATGATACTTGTCAACTTTGGGAAGTACCATCTGGTGCCCCCGGGCCCGAGAGCTGTCTGGGTACAAAGTCACCCACGAGGTAGCCGGCTGCCAGTGTGACAGAGTGAATGCGTTCTTTTTTTGCTCAACAAACGACGAGCGGGTGCGCAAGAAAAACATCGTCATCCGCTGGCGAGGTGGGAACCCATATATGCCGACTGTCACGGTGTCGACTCTGTAGAGCAGCTGCAAGATCCCGCTTATCAACCGTTTGTCAACATGGAATGCCCGTCTGAGCGGTGGCGGCCCAGATGCGGTACCATCGACCATTATCGTGGCGTGCTCACATAATGACCTTCCGACACGAAACCAAGCTTGTACTTCGACGTATTCTTCTGCTTTTTTTTTGTTCTTTCTGATGGTCGCCAAAGTTCATTTGATGATAGATTTCGTGAAGAACTGCATCTTCAGCAAAAGAAGTCGAATTATTAGCAAAGGTTGTGTTTGATCGCATTAAATACAAGTCCTGCACTCTGCTGTCCAGGATTGCGTGGGTCACTACGAGCCCTTCCCGTCATTGAAACGTGTCAAGGAAACGGCCACATCCAGCCCAAAAATGGTAGTGAACACTGGTGCAAAACAGGCCAATGGCATCGGCCGTGATGAAATTGCGGACGCAAAACATGCGAAACCTGGATGCACAGGCATTAGGGCCACCAACTACATTCGGTGAAAGTGAGCCAGAGAACGGAAACCTGATAGGGCGCAAGGGGTGTTAGGGGAATGCTTGCCTCGTTGCTACTGCATGTACGAATGCGATCACAACCTCCGGTGGAAGGATATCACAGCATGAGATAACCGTTTCCACAGCCAGGCAAATGGGAGCAAATATCAACGTTCATGCCCGTGCCAAGCCTGAGTACAGGGTCTTGAGACCCTGATGGAGCGCTACCGTACCATCAAGCTCAAAATCCAGTTCCCATTCTGGATTGGGATCGAAATATCTCCACCTCGACACCATCGAGGTGATTGACGCTGCAATAGTTGATGATGATGAGGATAACCTTCGTTGATGCTCAACGGGTGGCTCGGGCTCGGGCGCTGTCAAACTTGAAGCTGCAAGTTCGAACCTCAAACGTTGGGATCTTTGGACTCCTCGCTCTGCGCGCGGGCCCTTGGGGTGCAAGGTCGACAGAATTGGTATTCACTATGCAGTATTCAGTGCCCACGGAAATGATAACCTGGACAGGTAAAAGGCGAACGCGCGAGTCTGAGGGGTACCATCTTTGAAACGCAACTGCGTCATTACGACTGCGTCCGAGCTCCCGGAAGGAACACAATGCCAAGGGAGTAACACTCGGAAGAGCACGCACGACGTACCCGGATAAGCACTGGAACAAGGTTGTCTGTGCGGGTTGGATCGGATGTGGATATTGGATATTCAGAGGATTGCGTGATGATCGCGCCGAGGACGCCCGTGGCCAGCGACAATTGATGACTATGGACAATGGGCGACGTCTGTAGATGGAGATAGATAATCATCCATCGCTGCGAGAAACGATAAGCCAGTGCTCGACAAGGTCAAGCCAGAGTATAGTCTTGGTTGTGCTCCAAGTGGCTAAATATGGTGTCGGAAGCCCGAGCATGGAAATGCCTGTCACGTGTGTTTCTTCATTGGGTTTCGGTGGGCCATGGAGGCGGTTCGCCTTCTTTCCACCCCACATACCTCAGCAAGTAATTCTAGCTTGCTCCTGTTCCGTACCCGCCCGTCTTCAAAGCGGACCTCTAAAACATTTTGGATTTGTCTGATGACGGTTTGGAGCGGGATAAATCGATGATAATCGACCCCTTAATCAGCGGGGATCACTGTCCAACAGCCCGCCCCGGCTGTACAAGCTAGCTGGTTTTTCTCCACGCGACAGATGACAGATGAGTCCTGAAATCACCGCGCCTCACAGGGAACGACTCTGGCCGTGTGGATTATCACACGTGTTCGGTGTCGGTTCTGCGTAACTTATGGATTGTGTGTTTCAGCCAAGTCTCAGCTACCGCAACTTGCTCCGGCGGGCGTGGCATTATCCTGTTCCGGGCTGGTTAGTGTATACACAAATATCGCGCCACACAGAAGGTGAGAACGATGCCACGAAGTCCTTGTGTACACGAAACGATAATGAACCCCACCACACATTTCATGTTTCATTTCCCGTCTCCAGCCGTCTTCTTATCCTGCTCCTTCCCCTTTCACTGACCCTTCCAGATCGGCACGTTCGCGCACAGCAGAAAGGAAGAGACGTCACGTTGGCGGAGTACCCGCGTACTTTTGAGAACGATCTCCACACGAACGCTGACACTTGTAATGGATGGAGTTAGCCTACCTCGGGGAAAACCGAGATCCAGATCTCCCCCTTGAACAAAATGTTGGACACAGCTGCCATCCGCGGACCAATGGCATGTGGCATGGAGGCAGAGGGTTGGTGAGGCATCACCACATGCGTGCGTTGATACGCCAGGAGTCCGTGATCACAATATGTATACAGGCTGCGGCTGCGCGCTGACAGGGGGAAAAGGCGCGAACACCCTGTTCCTCAGCCATCTTGAACAACACGTGTTGCGAGAAGAAGAATACGAGAGAGGCCGCAAAAAGGGACGATCTCGGTCCTGACTTATTCGCCGGTAGGGTATGACCAATTCCATAAGGCAAAGGACGGAGAGGGGATAAAGCAAGATCTGGCCAAAGTCAGGGGTTCGTGAGATCAAACCATGGAGCCAAGGGTATCCGCGTGTTCAAATTCCATCCTGGATATCACCAGGATGGCACAAACCCATCCGAAAACCTCAGTTCAATCCACGCCCGGGATGGACTCGATGGACACGAGAGCGCGAGTCCTAGTCCCGCTCGAAAGGGCACGAGACTTCTTTGTCAGCGTCCCGGGAACCAAACAACGTCGCGTGGTGGATAAATGGGACTCTGAGGGGGATAAGAATAAACGACTGCCCTGCCCTCACAGGTGGGTTTCAAAAATGCGAAGTTGAAGAACCTTCATGTCGCTCTTTTTTTTTCCCCCATGAGTGTCGATCCCGGCGTATTAACCCCGGATTATTTTCCTTCACGCCTACCGCCGACCTACCACCGTCCCGATGGCTTCGATGTACGGCACAGTGGAGACGCGATGTATTCTCTGCCCCGCCACTGCATCTGGAGTTCCGGAATGGACCCGAGTCTAATATGGGACGAATGAAGCCAACGACCGGGGAAGGAGAAAAGGGAAGGCGTTCCGTGTCGCAAGTACGTAAACTGGGGGAAATGTACGTGAGACACCGTAACCTCTGCCCAAACGTAAGACCTATCTTTGTCTCGACTTATCGTGCAGATTTGAACGGGCAATCGTCGATTGCGATCGCCGCAGGTGACGATGATGACGGCGCGCGCGCTTGCTTGCCCTGCCTTTCATCGCTTTGGCAAAATGTTGTTCGCGTCATGGCGGAAAAAAAAGTGTTTGTCGATTCTCCGCAGTCGCGTCATGGTGGTTTTTGCGCGACTGCCTGTTTTGATACGTTCCGGGAGCTTCGGGCGCAATGCTATATCCATCCCTGAACAAGTCTATTTGCGCCTGTCCTGGTATATTGGTTGTGATCCGAGCTATCCCGTCTCTCCCGTGTTGGGACTTGCGGTCCACCCTTGCCAATTACACTGCCTCCTCTTGCATCGCTCACGCTCACGCTTCATTTCTTGCATTCTTCAAACCACATTCTCCTTGTCTCGCGTCACAATCCAAGGCTAAGTTTCATTCAAAAGGCTATGTGACGATCGTTCTACTGGAGAAAAAAAGCACTGGATCGGCTTCTGCCTCACGTTGTTCCGCCAGCCGGACAGCCTGGAAGCCCGTCATGATCCTTACAGGGAGTTTGTTACCCGCGGCCTGCGCTAACTTGCATTGTCTTGCTCGAGACAATGCAAATGGAGTGCACACAGGCACAGCTTGGTTCGGTTCCAACAACAAGCCGGCACCCACAGCGTATCTAGGATCCCGGTCGTTCTATTGTGCCTCGCCTCTTGTTGTTACTACCATTGTTGTTCGAATCGTTTGACCATGTACGTAACTACGCTACCACGTTGAATGCGCATTGTTGTCTCCGCGTTGCGAGTCAAGGGCGTTATTAGGCATCCACAGGAGAGAAGGAGCATAGCGAGAACCCAATAATATACCGAGTTCGCGCGCCACCCCTGAGTTATCTTTTCCCAAATTGCTTCCACAGCGTGGCCAATCTTGATCCACGCTATCTTCATTCCATATCCACGGCCTTCCAGAGGAGAAGGGAGAAATCAAGCATCAACACGTTGCCTTGGCCGTGACAGGCAACCCGCTATCGGTCATCCTCAGCCAACTCGGGCAGGTGGTCCTATACAGCCACCGCGTCCGAGGTAAATACCACCTCTGCGTCCAGCCTCCTCTTCCTCCCTCACACTTGCCTTCCCATCCATGTATCCCCACTCAGTCCTCTCTTCACCCGCTCTGTCCGCTGCCAGCCGTCTTTCGGACGGGAGCAGTCGACACTCTGATTCAGGTCACCACCGGACGAAAAGTCAAACCGATTTCGAGATTGAACGTCCCTCCAAGAGTTCCAGTAAGAGTTCCAGCAAGAGTTCCATCAAGAGTTCCAGCAGTGCTCCCAAACGACCATCCGCACGGAGACACCAATCAGATTACTCAGCCCAGAACGCACTCCGCTCGAGCATCACGCGCTTGCTCGCGGCCAAAACACGTCCCTTTACCGTGTGCGGCCGCATTCCCCTCGATCCCTCCGCACTTGTCCTCTTCTTCCGCTCAAAGGTGCGTTTCCTCCCAGTCTGGTTTGTGCGACGACGCATTGAAAATGCGAATGCCACAATAGAGTGGCATCACCCATTCGCTCGATTTCCCCATCGATGTCGATTACGACACGCCGCCCGCGCTGGACGTCTTGATCGCGGCATGTCGACCTCACCAAACGGCAGGAATCAACGTCTATCCTGATCGTGACTCGCTGTTCTACCCCCCCAACCTCCCTCTCACTGCCACGCTCGAGATCGCGAACCACCCTATCCTCGACGCGGTACGCAACGCACTCTTTCCGACCCTGCCCGTCGGCCACTACCTCATCACGGTACGAGATCGACTGGAAGTGATGGGAAACGGGATGTCGGATGTCCCCGCAACCACGCACGTTGCGGAATGACGGGCGGGTGGCCACGATCGTGGTCACCCTCCCCGCGCAATACCGTGGTGGTGCTCTGGCCGTCCGCGACGCCGATGGGGCTGAAGAAAAATTCTTCGGAGGCGGACAGTCCGGACAGGTCGAGTGGACCGCGTTCCTCGCGGAATGCGAATACGAAGTCGAAACAGTGCAACAGGGGTGTCGAATGAGCATCTCGTTCGCGGTGCACCTTAAGACGTACGGACCCTCGGTGGACCCGCTCATTACTCCGAGCGAACACTTTTTAGATTTATTGTCTCCTGTGTTGAGTTTAACGCGCGGGAGAAAGGTGGCCTTTTACCTCACACAAGACTACGGTGTGAATCCAGCCGAAGCGATAGCCGAGTCGTTGGTGCCCCATGTACGTCCGTCCCAAATCTGTGTTCCTGTATCGCGCTTTGCCGCCTCGCCTTGGTTGAGGCGCGGCGTGATCGGTGAAAGAGCGCGAGCTGACGACATCCCGTGCGGTTAACAGTTGAAAGGGAGCGATTCGCTCCTGTACCACGCCCTCAAGGTGTTCAAGCTCGCGCCAGAGCTCCACTGGGCAGCAGGAGGATACATCTGGCCCATCGACCGCACGGTCGAATGTGGCAATGACGCCCTTTCCGACTCACCCACCGCTGCCATGTTGGACTTTGGGCCCACCCTACAACTCACCCTCCAAACGCAGCGTGGCCGCGTCGGTCCGACCGATGAGCTACTATGGCGATCCCGCAGAAGACGAAGAACTCGACACGATGCGGACGGTGTCAGATATCGTTCGGTTGCGGGTAGAAGAGTCGGGTGCAATCGCATTGACGGACGCGGAGATATTCATCTTGTCGGATTGGGCGCCTGGGCCGACGACCAAGGAGCGGGTCTATTTTGCGTCGGACGGGGACTTGGAAAAGCTGATCGTAAACGTATTGATAGTCACATTCGTCCCATGAGTGCCGGGACGTTTTTCTATGTTCTTTTTGTGATGACCCCGGTGGACTATCACTTTTCTTCACCTCCTTCGCATTTGTCCTGGCCGTGCCACGAGCGATACGTTACCACCTGTATTCTTGTTCCAGTGTACGAAACCCCAAAAAGAAAAGGAAAATCCGGACAAAACAAAGATGCCAGTGGTGGAGCGGATGTCGTCAGACGACAGCGTCGTGTCAATGATGAATCGATCTCCGATTGAATCCTTGTTTACTTCCGCTCACACCCTCATTCACTCGTTGTGTGTGCTCAGGTGGGGTTTGGAGTTGGCTCACGCTGGGACATGGCTGGTGTTAGGGACCCGAGACGGGCTGGCCGTCGGGGAGGTGTGCCGAACCATTCTCGATGACCATCCAGTGCTCGCGCCGCCCTTGGCCACTGTGGTCGCTCGCTTACTGGAGGGCGACCTTGGAAGGCGGGCTGTGGCCTCCACTGGACAGAATTGACTCGCCTCAGTGAACCCCCCAACCTCCAACTCCGATGCGTGGTGGGTCACCCATTGACTAATGACGATGCGTCACGCTCACCAAGCAAGCACTTCCAAAGTCTAGTTAATACTGTATACGATATTCAGATGCTCTCGTCGACGACTCGAGGTAGATGGCGGGTTTGTAGAACACGCGTGGTCGTTTGTAACATGGAATGACCTGGTGGACTGTCGTCGCAACGCAAGAAGCCTCAGCACTCTGAGCGCCACGTAATGTAACCTCCGGGATGCGTGCACGATCAACGTCATGGATCGTAGCATCATCCAGGGGGGGATATCCTGTAATCTGAAGCTAAGATGCGCAAGCGAAATGGCCTTTGTATCTACGCGAGGAACGATCAAAAGCAGAGGGCTATTTATTTATTGCAGCATCGCGCGTTTATGTATGTAACCTAGGTTCGCGTTCAACCTCCTTTCCGCATCTGCACGTCAACAACGTTGACGCCCCAGAACGGGCCAAGAGCGCCCACTGCACCGATGGAGATGAGGTGCTGTGATCCTGCTCAATTGTTCTATATCTGATTTGTCTAGATCAACACGTGCGGTCGACACAATAATTGCTACGTACATACTTGCCTGTGTTGAGATCCGAGCTGCCTTGTGGTTCAGAGCCTTTTTCTCCTACCGCCCTTCAGGTGAGTCACAGCCGCTGCCCGAGAAAGTTCCTTAATCTGACCTTGGACTCTAGATCGAGATCCAGGGGCATAGCGCGCTCAAGTCATCACATCTGGTACTAGGGCAAACCATGATCTCTGTGCGAAAAGATATCGCATGTGACCGATCTTGAAACTGCCGTTGAATCGAACTGGAGATAAGTTGCCGACTGCTCCGTTTCCGCCCGGTCACTTCTTCATCGTGAGGTACTGTTCCTTGTCAATACTATTTCATTAGATTCCTCGCCTGAATTATGGATCTATAGTTCGAACAAACTGACAAGCTGTGCGCGCACATCGTGCAAGTGAGGTTCCCCCGAGATGCCAAGGATACTTCAAGTTAGGACAGCTCTGCAGAATAGGAACATGAACCCACCCTCCCCAGTAAAGGTTGGGTATGGCTCTCGGTTTGTTGTTGGTCCTTGCAATGGTACTGACGATGTAATGTGTTTTTACCCTACCATGAAGCCAAATACGACGACACAGTACATTCTCCCTTGTGAACGTTCTATGCACTGGGCCACCGGGCAAGCAAATCCGAGGCCGTGTCTCACGTTGACATCCGTTATATCTGATTGGCTGGATGTTCAAGGTGACCTACCTTTACCCAACAACTATTGATACTGGTCGACCAAATGAATTTGAGTTGTGCGACCGGGGTGATCAGGACCAGTGCGAGGGAAACCACCGTCAAGGTGTGAAAGTCGTTGATGCCACACGATTTTTTCATCCACCAAAACGCGCGGAAGAAAGGTTGTACCGAGACCGTTCGCACCCGAGTTGATCAAGATCTTTTACAACGCCACGCCTCGTTCAAATCATTGCTCGCATTTGATCATAGCGTTTCATCTCTGAGCCGGAGTGGAAATTTCCTGTTTGCGCAAACACGGATCCGTAGTTGTCCACTACGTTTAGCAGGTCCTCGTCGCCAAAGATCCAAAGCAAAATTTACTCCCTCAACAAAGACCGTCATCGGTTGTTGAGCCTCCTCCGTCGAGTTGCGCATATCATACATGACACAGGTTACAAAACAGGGTATACTTTCATCGCAAGGTCATACACATTTCGCGGGTGGTGTTCAACGTTCAACGTTGGTGTTACTCTCGATCACCTGCATCTCTTCGTCTACTTCTGCCATACCAATCACCGTCACGTCTGCGAATCTGACCGAAGAGGACCTTTCAGAACGCGTGTCCGTGACTCGGGACGATTTTGATATGCCAAATCCAGTGTCGATCCCCTTGTGCCGCCCCCTGACATGAAGGAGGCTGTGCAAGTGCAGCTCTCTGATGCTCACGATGAACCGAGGGGAGAGAACGAACATCGAAATGAAGCTGAGCATGGCCATCACCATTCCGGGCGTATCCTGGCCGAAGTCGAGATTGTTGAACAAATGCCTGGGTTATCCGGAGTTAACGAATTCAGTTTGTGGTTTGCATTCCGGCGGACAGGACACGGGGGCGTGGAGGAAAAGCGAGGGGACGTACGCGAAGAAGTAAAGGACACCCTCCCTAACGAGAAGGCTGATATACTGGTTGACTCGCCATCGCTTAGTTGTTTTGTATGCTTGAAACAAATCCATGCATGATCGGGCCACGGCAAGAGCCAACATGACGGCAGCGAGAGTAAGCCGAGGGATAAGTTTATATTTACCTATCTTAGTTGAGGTGTTGAATATTGGATAGCAGAACGACATATCGAGCACCTGAGGGGTGGTCACTGGAGACGGGAGTGAGGGTTATTTCTTCCATAGGAACCGTCGATGCGTACTTGAAAAGCTGGTGTTAGGGTTATTGTGCAGTACAGAAGAAATGGAGTAGAGGATCATGGTGGTGGCGTAAAACACGAGGAGCAGACCCAGGACGATCTTGGATCGACTGTACATTGCGTATACACGTAGGATCATCACCACTGATTGTCATCAACACGGTTCATCATCAAGACCGCGCATAGCATAGGACCACTCACTATCGGCACAAGCAAGGAATACAGTGAATGCGTAGTCGGATGTAATGAAGAGCACCGTGCCTTTAGTCCGTGGTTGGTCTTAATGTGTCAGATGGTTTTGGACACCGCTTACACCTATCCAATTGGGTGTCAATGATTGAGCGTGTGAGGGGGGAGAAAAACCTACGTCTATTTGATGATTTTCGTCAGACAAGGAACTTACTAGGATACGAAAGAACACTCACTAGGGTGGGTCCAGGTATGAAAGTGCTTCCATCTTTCGAAGCACACTAAGTAAGCTCCTACTAGAAGCATAGCACAGTACATACACAATCCTTGAACCCTGTGTACGGCACTAAAGTTTAGTCCTCGCGCTCGACATGTATCAGCCATCATTTGGGATGACTTACAAGGCGACAGCAAGCCCCATATAACGAACCTTCTAAATAGGTCAGAGTTGGTTTTTATATGGCTTACTGGATACGCACGACAAAGAACATCGCGGACACAGAACTCCATGGTTTACTCTGTGGGGGTGCGATCAGAGTCAAATATTGTGTGCATTCATCGAGGCTCTCTAACCCAGATATAATATATCTGCGAAGAACATCAGAAAGAAGGTCTAATGGGTAGAGTTGAAAATGTAAAAACCTCTTCCGGAAAGGTAATGACTGAAAGTGGACTTGGCTCTGAGTTCTGAGAGTGATGATCACTGAAACACTCACTGTAATCATACGTGACGGCCGTAGCGATCACGACTGCAATGCCGTTAAGATTAGGCCACTCCAACGATGAGCATCCTTACGGGATATGTAGTTATTGAACCGCAATGCCGCCACAACGGATTGTAAATCCTCGTCGGACGACATGGTCTTAGGGTAGAATTTGGGGTAAACTCAGATTTCGTAAAACAGAGTTGCGGCTACTTAATTAAATATGCCAACGCGGGGACCCCCTCCGTGTAGCAGCGTGGCGATCTCAACCAAGGTCCAGCGCCACTGGGAGCCGGGAGGGAGTGTCAGCGTGATAATTCAATGCGAAACAGATGAGATGGCTTAACCATGTGATTCAAAGTGGTATGTGCTACAAGTTTGACTGTGAATATGTGAGTAAAGAAAACACCGTGTGCAACCTGCCTCCTGAAGTGTTTCGTTGGTCAGGTACACACAACAACTCGGTTACCGTACTCCACCGGGCCGGGAGTCCATGGCATCAATGACCTGTAAGCAATCGATTTGGGACCGGGGTTATTATGGCTTTGCCAGTAGGATGGATGATCCAAACCCCCTGTCTGTGCCAGGAAACTGGAAAGCCAAGCCTGAGGAAACTAGTAGATGCGATCACTTAAACACGCGACTACCTCTCCTGGACGTAATCGGAGGGACTCGGTTCTCTGCACCAGTACTTGCGGTTATCTGTGAATAAATCAGTTTATTTGGCTAGCTATGGTAATGCGCTAAGTTCTCGATACCTACTAAATCTCAGCGGGTCCAACGAAACTCGTTGCCACTGCGGAGCTTGTTCAGGTTGTGAATTGCTGGACGGATCCGATCACCATCGGGAGCGCTGAGCATTTGTGTGAATGCAAGTGTCAAATTTCGTCAAGAAGAAAGTACATTGCACCGGTCTTCCAACGTCCTCCAAGTTACCACTAGACAAACACGTGATTGTCGATTCACGACACGTTTCGAACACGAAATGGTCCAGGCAACCAGGACAAGTGGAGACTTGGATATGCAATAATATGATCATCTATTGGCACCTATGGGACCAAAAGGCCCTCCTTGACGGACTCAGAATAGTGGGTCATAGCCCGGGATTACGGAGAGCGAGACAGGTGCATGGTGATACGGCTAGAACAGAACCATGTCATTACGATGTAACCTTGCCAGCTCGCTTGTCCGCCGGCAACCACTCACCTGCACCAACGGGTGGTATCGTTTAACCTTGATCGGCCTCAGGAATCCGAGGTCCAAGACCTCGGTATAGTACTAGCACCAACGCCTACTTTTGTGGTAGAGATGTTTGATATGTAGCTCCACCTGTTTCAGTCCAGGGAGAAAACCCGACATCTGCCCCAGCCAAACAAGTATACCTCTCTAGGGCGACACGTACTGTCTGCCTACTAATCCCGCGCTAACCTTGCAGCATCGTGACGATTTCACTGGGCTTGTGATGACCACGGACATACAAGTTCTTGGGGAGAAACCAGACTCGTGAGTTCGCCAGCATCATTCACCAAGGTCATCAAAGTTGCGAAAATTATGGTGCAGATGCATGTGCCGCCATATCCACGACCGCGTCGAGCTGACGATGGAGGGCATGGTCGACAAGATTTGGAATTGATTGAGGGGACATCTTCAAGTCGTTACGCCGACTTTGGGTCACTTGACTTGCCCCTTTTATATGTTGCACTAATGATCGCGAGTCGACAACCTCGTTCCATGCACTCCGACGGCCGAAAGAGGGTAAAGTATATCCCCTTATCACAACGGCTGGGATCGAGTCACTGATCAGCAGATGCATCAATTATCACACCCCATCAGATGCGGCGGAGCTGGCCGAGGAATCAAAACCCGCAAGGGTCCGTATGGTTTACCTTTTCAACGGAACCCACAACTCCCGCCCCACGCCCATGGTTGAGTGAAAGAGGTCGAAAATGCAGAGAGTAGAGGCGGAAACAGCCGCAAGAAGGGACGACGCGGGGGTATTGAACCGGATTGCATACGACTCTCGGTCTCTCGGAGTCGTAAGCGCAAGAACTGATCTCGCTGGTGATGGATATGGCGGCGGCTCGTGTTGTTTAGATCCTAATGCTGTGTGAGGATGTGTGCTACCCGGCCGCAGAGGGGTAGAGCGCAGAGGCTACATGAACCCGATCGAGGTCCAGCCGAATGTCTATCAGTTATCGCGAAATGCCCTGGTAGTAGAAAGGGACTAACACACCATGCTCTCGTTTCGCGAGCGAGCGGTCGGATTCGATTGGACAAAGGAAGACTGGTCGATCTGGTTGGCACTCCTGGTGTCCGCGCTACGGTGTCAATGTTCACTCCAAGATGACGTGTCCTGGGATGTAAGTGAAAAAGCGAAACACCTAGTTGATGAGCGTACCGATGAACGGTAAAGACAGTCGCAATATGAGGTCGGTTCGGACGATTTCTTGAGGACCAATTCGGTTGACCCATACGGCCAGATGGAAGTCATTAAAGAAAGGAGGCACCGTTTAAGGCTACGAAAATCACGATTATAACGAGAATTATAGTCGAGATATACGTCCGCCCATGCGCCTTTGAAGAACTTCACTTACCATACATTGTACACTTGCTAGTCGTTCCCGAATCGACAAATTCAAGCAAGCCCATTCGCAGTGCGGCAACTACCGTCACAATGAATCTCCGCTTCAATCACGGGTAGGATGGGCGTTTGGTTGGACGTGGTAGAGCACCGAATATTTCACAGCTGACGGGAAAGCCAACGTCCCGGCGCTCTCAACTGGCTTTTTCTTCCGCTTTTTTCATAATTGGTGTCTCCTATTAACATGCTCAGGCTCGTCTCCCGGTCGACCTCCACGGGGCGACTCGGAAAGGTTGCCTGCTACGGTTCATCACCAAGAGGTACCGTACGGTTATGTCTCGGTGTGGTTTGGTTGCTAAAGAATGGCGTGAAAATAGGCCGCAGATCAATAGCGTCGACGTCTGCGCGCCAGCAGGATATAACGCTGACGGTAGATGGAAAGGAAGTCACTGTCCCACAAGGTTGGCTCTAGCAATAGATGTCCTCTGAGACCTTGGATTGAAAGGTGAATAGGCTCTGCTTTAATTCAAGCGTGCGAAGCGGCTGGTGCTGTCGTTCCCCGGTGAGTTTCTTGGAGTGTATTTGTCGACTGTCACGTCCTAATCCTGTTCAAGATTTTGCTACCATGATAGGTCAGTACGACATTAGTTTCTTGATTATTTTTTAGACTCACGCGCCTCTTCAGACTCGCAATTGCTGGTAACTGTCGGTGAGCCGAATTCTGCTAAAGACCGAGCATTCCGAATGACGGCGGACGATGTAGTATGTGTCTAGTGGAGGTCGAGAGGTCACCAAAACCAGTTGCTTCATGGCGAGCATATTACTTTGCCTCCTGATATTTGGTCTTGACACTGTGTAGTGCCATGCCAGCAATGCCTGGTTCGAAGGTTTTTACTAACACACCTCTTGTCCACGAAGCTCGGTGAGTCTTACAGACATGAGCTTTTCGGTTCTAATGTTTCAACAGCGAGGGTGTTATGGAGTTTCTCTTGACCAACCATCCGCTAGATTGTCCAATCTGCGATCAAGGCGGTGAATGCGACCTGCAAGACCAGTCGATGCGCTATGGTTCCGATCGTACGCGTTTCCACGAAATCACCGGAAAGCGTGCGGTAGAGAACAAGGATCTCGGTCCCCTCGTAAAGACGTCCATGAACCGCTGTATCCAGTGTACGCGTTGCGTCCGTTTTGCGAACGAGGTGGCAGGTGTCGAGGAGCTAGGTACAACTGGTCGCGGAAACGACATGCAGATCGGCATGTATGTCGAGAAAACGATGGATTCGGAGCTCTCTGGCAACATTATCGACCTCTGTCCTGTCGGTGCATTGACAAGCAAACCGTACGCTTTCCACGCCCGCCCATGGGAACTCAAGAACACAGAATCTATAGACGTTTTAGACGCTGTCGGCTCAAATATTCGTGTCGACTCTCGGGGCGTGCAGGTCATGCGGATACAACCCCGTACAAATGACGATGTGAACGAAGAGTGGATCAGCGACAAGACCCGTTATGCATACGACGGCCTCAAGTTTCAACGCTTGACGACACCTTTGATCAAGGAAGGCGACCGGTTTGTCCCAGCGACCTGGGAAGAGGCATTCCAGAGGATTGTAGACGGCTTGGCGGCTTCAGGTGCCAAGGACGACGAGATTCAAGCTGTGGCTGGCCAGTTGGCAGATACTGAGTCTCTTGTTGCCCTCAAAGACTTCGTCAACCGATTGGGCTCAGACAATCTCACCCTCGACCATGTGAATGGCAATGTACCACCTCCGCACGGTATCGATGTCCGGTCAAATTATCTCTTCAACGCAACAATCCCTGGTGTAGAAAGTGCCGACGTCATTCTCCTCATTGGCACCAACCCTCGCCATGAGGCTGCCGTCCTAAATTCTCGTATTAGGAAGAGCTGGTTACATACAGGTCTTGAAATCGGTCTCATCGGCGAACCTGCAGATACAACATATGGCTACGACTATCTCGGTGCGGACTCCAAAGCACTCGCTGACTTTGTCGCCGGCAAGGGCGCATTTGCTGGAAAGTTCAAGGCTGCGAAGAGACCGTTGATCATCGTCGGCAGTGGACTTTCAGAGCACCCAGATGGCACGGCTGCATACAACCTCCTTGCTAAATTTGTCGAGAAGAACAAGAGCACTCTTATCACCCCCGAATGGAATGGTTTCTCTGTTCTTCATCGAGTAAGTCCCACAGGTCACATTTGCTGCAACCTCTTCGTTGAAGTTATATGTACAGTTTGCATCTAGACCTGCCGCGTACGACACCGGTTTTGTACCCTCGAAGAAGGCCACGACGACGAAGCCCAAATTTGTCTACCTTCTCAATGCCGATGAGCTCGACCCTAATACGATCCCTCGCGATGCATTCGTGGTGTACCAAGGTCACCACGGGGATTTAGGCGCGTCGCTCGCTGACGTGTGCTTGCCTGCTGCCGCATACACGGAGAAATCTGTGACGTGGGTGAACACGGAAGGGCGGTCGCAACTTGGGCGTGCCGCCGTGCCTCCACCAGGTGCTTCACGAGAAGACTGGAAGATCATTCGGTGTGTGCTTCCATCTTGAACTATCTCTTGTTCTGCTTTGTTAACCATGCCGCTCATCCCAGTGCTCTTTCTGAAATCGTTGGCACTCCGTTACCCTACGACGATGTACTTAGTCTGAGGGACCGTCTGTGGGAGATATCACCCACGTTGGTACGGTACGACACAACGGAGCGGACATCGGTGGACGTGGCACTTACCGGTCTGAAGACGCTGGCAGCTGCGACGGCGGGTGCCAAGGTGTCTAGCGAGACGTTCAAGAAGCCAATTACCAACTTTTACCAAACGGACCCCATCTCGCGCGCGTACGTGCCTGCTCTTTATTCCATCCCGACTGGTTGAAATGCTGACGCAATGCGATTCCAGATCTGTAACGATGGCACAATGTACGCGCGCGTTCGTCAAGGGTGAAAAGGATGGGTTTGGTCCGGGACACACGTCAGAGGCGGCATCGTACGCATGATCGGGGGGAGCGATGCAATGTCTTTATACGTTGGTTGCAAAGACAAAAATATATCATAACGCTTTACTTTTTTTTTTGGGGGGGGACGGTGGGGGTTTTCGATCTGAGGTACTACTGCGATATGGCGTCACCATCGCTTGGCCGGCGCATCATGACCACATTAATGTGGGCATACGATGTGCACTGTAGGGCCTCGTGTGCCATATGAACGAAGTTCGTAGTACGTACTTTTTTTGCTTTGGTTGCGACAGCAACCCAGCCGATCGCCGAGTTGGAGTCGCGGAAACAGTGCGCAAACTTTGGGCGATGGTGCTTGAGATCATGTCGTGGCTCGTCATTAACGAAACACCGGGAACGATGATACCCTTATAATTTTTTTTTCAAAGTTGGAGTCGTCGTGAGGTCGGACGGCGGACGGGCAACGTATAATTGTGCTATACTGCGGCTGCGCTATTATTGTGCATCATAATCATTGGGTGGGTACTGCGCTGCCAAGACCTTGTTCAAGTTCAATGAAGCCGCAACGTTGGAGCACCTGCCAGTCAGTGCCCGCCAAATATGGTCACATATGAATCGTTTCGAGTTCCCTCTCGCCCACGCCGGGCCCACATGATGACACTCCAAGTCACATGTCCACAATAACACAAGGTCTTGGAGATTACGTCCAACTGCGTCCGACTCAGACCATGAGTAGAAAACGACATCAAGGATATATTACACTAGACTACTAGGTATTCAAAAAACAGGAGACGCGTCGCTATATACACGATCCATTCCATTTCACGAGGTGCAGGAGAGGGCGACGTCCACCGCCAAACCATCCGGGGTCAAGGCATGACAACAAAAGGGAAATGGCCGCGTCAACGATACAGGGCGCGCCCACGAAAACAGGAGGGACGATCGTCGATCATCCATGATTCGAAACGAAAAAAAGGAATGAAAAAGTTGAAAAAGATGTGATGCGAGATATGTTGCCTATGTGCCATTCGTGCATTCGTTCGTCGTACAGGCCCCAGGCTGGCCGTAGGACATGGTGACGGTGGACGCTCGCGCTTACGCGTCCCCATGTTCAACATGCTCCTTGGCATACTCTTCCGAGTACGTCAACCTTGGTACCCAGCCCACTGACGTGCGTGGTGTCGTCTCCTCGAGCATCCGGTCGATTTGCTCAAGAGTGAGACCCTTGGTCTCGGGTACCAAGAAGTACGCATAAACAAAGGCGCATGTGCAGAGGGAGCCCTGTGTGGGGATGCATCCATCAGTCATTAAAGAGAGGGACAGAGGAATGGAAGACGCACCCAGATGAAGAAGACGGACGAGCGAAGGTTGCCTGCATCGGTGTTGACCATGTAGGGGGTGATGACAGCGATGATGGTGTTCCACAGCCAGTTAGAGGCCGTCGAGAGGCCAACACCACGAGAACGGATAGGGAGCGGGAAAATCTCGCCTGCGTGTGCAATGAGCCACAGATCCGACGAACACGCCACGGGAGAAATGAAGGAAATGAGGAATAGGACAAAAATGGAAATAGGAGTAGGATGGAAAAGACTCACCGATCACGACCCAGGCACCTGGACCCCATGTGGAGGCAAAGAAGAAGATGTAAATGGCGATAAAGGCGATCTGGGCATTGACAGCGGGAATGTTGTTTGCAACGTTGGCACCAGCGGCGTCGAGGTGGGTTTTGTTGAAGCCGATGGTGACACCAATGATGGCAACCAAGAATTGGCAAAGGAGCATACCAAAAGCACCCCAACTGCAGGCAAAGAACCATCAATAACTAGGTTGTGACTGAGTCGTCAAACAACTTACATAAGAAGGGGACGACGCCCGATTCTCTCGATGGTCCAGAAGGAAATGGGAGTGGAGAGTACATTGACAAGGGTGAAGATGAGGGAGATGAGGAAAGAGTTAGAGATGGCACCAGTGGACTCGAGGAAAGGGGTCGAATAGTAAAAGATAAAGTTGACACCCGTCCATTGCTGCATCATCTGGAGAGAAGTACCGAGAATGGTGCGACGGATATTGCTGCTTCCCTCCCAGAGAGAGCCAGAGAAGCAATGCAGCCAGCTGGACCAGTAACCAGTGATAGGGATTGCCTTGCTTTCATACTCGGCATTGGCGACAATCTCTGCGAGTTCAGAAGTGATGTACTCCGAGTCTTCGGGTTGACCGCGAAGTCGAGCGAGCACGGTACGAGCGCGGTCAATCTTTTCTTTCTTGACAAAGTAACGGGGAGATTCGGGGAGGAGGTAGAGGCCAGTACCGAGGATAAGACCCCAAGCAAATTGGAGGCTGATTGGGATACGATACGACCCCGTATCTGTCCTTTTCTCGGTGGCGTAAGTGACACACGACGCGAGAAGCAGACCAAGGGTGATACCTGTGCAAAAAATAACTCAATGGTGGGACACAATTGAGAAACGGGTTGCACTCACAGAACTGGTAGCCAGAGACGAGGGAACCACGAACTTTTCTTGGGCAGATTTCGGACATGTAGAGGATGATGATGGCGGAGACGAAACCGACACCGATACCAGCAATCAGACGGCCAGAAACGATAAGGGCCAAACCGGTGGAAGCAGCCTGGAGAACACATCCAATGATGTAGATGGCACAACCGGCGATAATGGTTGGTCGACGACCATACCAGTCAGCGAGATCACCGGCAATCAAAGCACCTTGCAGCAAATGCGTAGTCGGCAACACGATACCAAAAAAGGACATTGGTTGAAGCTCACCAAAGAAAGTACCAGCGGAGAGAATGGACACGATGAGCGAGTTGTGGGAACTCGTCAGGGACGTGGCATCGGGGCCTTCAATGAGGTGAATGAAGACCGTTGAACCAGTGACACCATTGATGTATCCAGAGTCGTAACCGCTGTTGGAGGGGTGAGCGGACGAGGGTGGAGAGGGTGAGAAGGACTCGCAAGAAAATACCACCAAAGGCAGCAAAGGCGCAGAGCAAGTAGGCCCTTAGAGTCACAGGCGCCTCGATGCGGTTGACGTCTACGGGAGAGGCGAGAGTGACACCTCCACCTGGCATGGCTGATTGACAAGAGAGCGCTGAGAGACGAAAGTTGACAACGCTGGGAGTGCAAAGGAAGCGCTCAAGACCGCCAAGCGGGGAGGCCAACCCTGAGGGTTATAAAGGGATTGACGGGAATTGGCCGGAATTGGCACGCCAGGTCCTGGACCGCAAGGCAAAGGCATTCCGGATCCCCACGGGCGGGTAAACCCCCGCATCGCAACGGACTTGTCACGCCCGCATGGTCTCCATCATTCATTAGATTGTGCCTGGTCCACCAGTCCGTTCCATACCCATCTTTTGCTCGACACGGTCTGTATCAGTCCTATATCGGGTTCCATGCCCTAACGAGCCAGCGTGTTCAGGATAATGCGGCCATAGCCCTTGGTGTTGGCCCCTCGGGGAAGACGGACGTCGCTTAGAGAGCACGTCACGGTCGTCAGTCAACCCCAGGTGTCAGCACACAACGCCAGACGACCGCCTCGTGACCCGTTTCCGTCACAACCTGGGTCCGTCTGATTGACTGGTGACCGCAAGCCGTTCGTTCTTTCTTCGTGCCTCCAGTCGAGTTCTTGTTTGTCACAGGACCCCAGTCAGGCACATCGGATTTATGGCGACGTGTCTCAACTCTGCTATTAATGAGTACGCCCGCCCAAATAGGCACTTTGCATTCGGGTTCTTTGCTTCCCGCCCTTTTTTACTCTGCTTCTTGACCACCCCACCGCCATGATCCCATCAAGGAAGCTGCGGCGTTCGATACCCTGTCGGTTGTGAGTGTGCACTCACGCACGCATACCAGCGGTGGCGCGACTCGGAGTTGTTCTGTCCGCACGTCGCCGTGTCGCCGCGGGTTTTAAAATTGACCGGGCTCGGTGCCCATCCCTTCATTTTACTCTTTTTTGTTCTGCTTGCGGCTCCACTCCAAACAAGACAGAACCAGAGTTGTTCAATTCCCCTCATCCATGATGAGTACATATATTCACACAGGACGGAACACGAGATTGACACTAGTTTCACAGTTACATGAAAAAGTAAGTGGTGCAATTACGAATGACAGCCTTGGACATGGTGGGGACGACGGAAGCTTGTCCAAATATGCCTCCGAGCAACGGCATGGCCAACTACAAGTGTGAACACAGGCCTCCGTAAATGAATTCAATGATTCCAACGCTAATATCGTCCGTATCGAATGCCAAATATCCAGCGTGCCTCGGCAACAGTAGTGCTGGCGTCGTTTGAGCGTGGTGGGGTCCATGAAATTGACCGTACCACCCTCAAGCGATGTCGATTACGGTACTGTCTCCAGGCTGTCAAGTCACTGACAAGTGCGCCACTGTGCGTGCACCGCCATTCTCCATAGAGACTGATTTAGGTGATTTCTGCAATCACGGCTCACTATTCTTGGAAAAGGTTGGATGAGTACATACAGTATCCGCTCTGTACGGTACGACCTGATCAACCTGAATAAAAAGATGGTTATCATTTGACAACTGGGCATGTCTTCAATGAATCAATGTCATGCGCCCGGGAAGGTTCAAAGTGCCGTCAAGTCGCGTTATCCCCACTTATCGATGTGATAGGCGTGTCACACTGAAAGGCTTCATGAAGTGACGAGAAAGGCATTCAATCGGATGTGGCCGCATTACGCTTGATGCGTGGTGGGGCCTGCATGATGAATGCCTATAGCAGGCACCCATGATGACCCGGCCTATGTAGCCTCGAGCGAATGTCGTGCAGGATCTCTACCGGGTGCGTGTATGCTACCAAGCCCAGAAGCGCAGACTTCTTGGTTTTCGCGGGGCTATGCGCGGCCGAGATCCGCACGGATCTTCATCGGTGAGTGCAGATCCGACATCAGTGGGGACCATGTCACGGCGTGCTTTCCAGGCGCGTCGGTATGTCGGTGGGGAGTCCCGACCAACTCATAGTAATAGAGAGCGATGGACAGACAGACGAGTGTGCGAGGAAAGGGACGTTAGTCAGAGCGCACCGCGGTTCGAAACATGTTTCATACACCGTCGGACAAGACCTCAATGAGAGTTTGTCGGACGCGTTTCGGCCGTCCTCGGCAACTTATTATAGTGGCACTCCGAGTTGGCAACAGCTTCCGGTTCATTGTCGACGCGCGCTGTGTTGTTCCCTTTCGGATGAAAGCCCCACCTCAGGACGGTTCTGAGTTACAGCGAAAACGTCCCAAGTCCTCCGTGAGATCTCTAAGACGGTGGGGTCCGTGGCCACTGGTAGCTCAGTTCTCAACGTTCTGATCGCGCGTTTCTTGACGCGGCAACTTGAAAGACGTTTCCGAGGGGGAGGGCCCGGGGTCCACCGAACCACTGGCACACTGTATGCCCGTCCTGATTCCCGACCGGGACCGCTGATCGGCATCGCTGGAAAAGCAATGCAGTTTCTCGTTTCCGCCGCTTGCAAATGGTTACCCGCGTTCCATCCGTATGTATCCATTCACTGCCTGGTGGCACCGATCGATCAGCATCGGCTTCTTACCTACAGATTTCCGTTCCTCTCTCCTCAACGTTTGGCGCACGTTCACCGGATGGACAAGCATGGAAACAAAAACAAAAATCTCCTAGGTCTCACACATCATTACCCTGACTGCTAAAGTACAGTCGACTTTCTCATAGCGTATACATACAATAGTAAAAATTTCCCACGAAGACAGGAGTCGATCTAATTAGGAACGGCCCGTTGAGCCGCGAAACTTAGTAATCAAGTATCTTTGACGAAACCGTGATTATTAGGCTAGCCAACGTCGACTGTTTCGCATTTTTCGCCTGGTTGCGACGAAGCTCAGCACGTCTGGTGGAGAATCCACACCTACTCGCGACACATATCCAGCCTCAAGTTTCTCAGGCTCTCAGCTAGTGGAATCAGATCGGATGTCACCGTCATCTCTGGGTCATCCGAGTCTTCGTTGTCTGGATCCACTTTGATAGCATCTCCGCTTCGAACCGCCTCCTGCCGACGAACTTCACCAATTATTGCAGCATCATCCTCGAATAGAACAGTTCTACTTTAGTATCGAGGTTTTCTCGCTCCTCGAGTGAATTGAGGAGTTCATCGATGGAAAGTAGGGTGCTGAAAATGCGGTTCTTGTCCTTGAGGATTTTTATGGAGCCCGTGAGGTCTTGTTCAAGCTCTTCAAGCTGGGCAAGCTTTGGACGAGAGAGTTTGAGCGCGAGACCTCAAAGCGCACCTTCAACACGAGCTCGGAAGAAGTTGACCACGTCTGTCTGTGTTTCATCTGGGTGCTTGTCGATGTAAGCAAAGACCATTATGTGGTAAGATTTTGACATTGCCTTTTCTCCAGAGGTTTTGTGCTGCTGGCAGGACTTGGACCCGGACCCTTCTGTTGTGTTTCCTTGGGCTTCTGTTCGTACAGAGCAGGCTTCAGACACAGTTGGCACTTTGGAACGATCGCCATGAAGGTGGGGGAGTGGTAACAACTTGAAAATTTCCATTCTATGTGCCAGTGACCACTCCATTAATTTCTCCGGGTCTACTGATGGCCATAGTGGAACCAGAACGACTGTGCAAGCATGCATTTACCCCGGCCCTCCCAACATAACCTCCCTCAAAATCGAACGCCCTTATCAGCTTAGGCAGAGGAATTGTGTGAATGCTGATGAAAGCGAGTTGTCGAAATTTAACCCAGCGACAGAGGTAGTAGAAAAGTATGCCAACGGTGCACAAATACCAGACACTCCTGTCAGTTGGACTCACTCCATCTTGACTCAATAAATAATTATAGTACACTACGAACGAACCAACATCGGGTTCAGGTATGCCCGGAGGGTTGTGATATACATTACTACCTCATACGTTATGAGAAAATCGACTGCACTAACATACAACACCGTGGCCGCTCAAAGCCCCGTCCTTGGCCCGTTTCGTTCACGTTTCGTCCACCTCTCGATCACCCGTCTCCCTCTCTTTCTTTGACGTCCTCTCGAACAACTTCAACAAGACACTCCGCGCGCGTGACACCACATGCTTGACAACAATCTTGCTCCTCCCATATGACCGGATACGGAAAATGTACGTGAATGCAAACGTAGCACAGACCTGCCCGCTGGGTCGTCAGCGCACGGAACCATCGAAGCCCCTCCCCCCCCAGAAAAAGCAATTGCAGCAAACTCACGTTGAACACGATGAACGCGCAAAACAAGCCCACGTTCCGCCACCTATGCACGTATTGGATATTGAACGAACTATAGAGCCATGCGTCTGCTGTGCTGAAGGAGCAGTACAGACAGCCCGACCCGGCGTCTGGGTTTTGCAGGTATCCCCCCGAGTTCGAGATGAACAGGTCGAGGTAGGACGCGCAAGAGAAGCCCGAGGGCGGTTGGATCACTGCATACTCTTTTGCGGCACACTGAATTGACTGGCCAGATAGAACTGTATAGGTGAGACGTGCGTCAGAAAGACTGGGGCATTCCGGAGCGAGATGGCTTACGCTGGGATACTAGTCCTTCGATGACGTATGTGTAAGGTGAGATCCTATACATCCATCGCCACCACCCGAGTTGCGAGTACGGTTGCACGACACCGTCAAAGATCAGCACGAAAGAGAAGAGGAAACTGAACAGAGTGCCCGCGATCTCTGCCGTGGGACTCATCGCCGCGACGGCTTGCCCGATGGTAGTGTAGTAGATTGGAAACAGAACCCCGAGGACCAAGTAGGTGTATCCGCCCCTATCCGTGGGGAAACCGACCGTCCAGTACCAACAGAGGAAGAATAACGTCGTTCCCAGGATGTTCCAAGGAAGTTCGACGAGGATCTGCGACGTGACGAGTGCTGGCCATGAATAGATTCTGCTGGGACGTTCTCGGATCTCGTACACATCACGAAGGTTCAGGAAGGCGACCTGGAGCTGATTTGCCAGTGGTACGCTCAGAATCAATGCCATGAACACCGCCTGATGGACTGTCAGCACACCATCCGATGAACGAGCGACAGTGAGTACGCACAAAGAGTTTGTTCTGCGTGCCCCCGAGAGAATTATCGCGCTGGAAAAAGGTGAATCCGATGAACAGACCGCCGATGATGTTCAGCATTATTTTGGCCATCAAGTACGTCGGAGTTCTCCAATAGTGTGTGAGATTGCGCGTGAGCAGCGTCCATACTTGATAGATCCAAGGGGTCGCGAATCCAGAACCGATGGCGGCAGACACCGCCAGCGTGTTCTGCCCTTTAGCAACGATGGTATCGATTTCGTTGCCAACCAGCATCGACTCGGGAGAGTTGTTCCAAATTTGGTGCCAATCTACCGTACTGGTTGCCGTTGCCCCTGCGCCAATGACGTCGAGGATGAACTCCGCCCTGTTCAACACATCAAGTTGGGTGCCTATGCCGACCAAAACCAAACAAACGTACGGGTTCTCCTCGGGGCCGCAGTGACGCGATCCATTCCCTTCGAAGTACTGGATGAGGGTCTCGGCGCTGGGCCCAACATCACCAAAGTAGACAGTTTTACCACCCGCTCGCAGCAAGAGCAGCCGATCAAACACCTGGAAAAGTTCAGCGGAGGGCTGTTACCAGCCTACGTCAGTACACGTGGACGTCCAGGAGCGAAGTATGGATGCGGACCTGATGGATGCTGAGTGGAAATGCCGTCAGGGATCGCGTGTGGGAGTCAGGAAGATAAAACGCACGTGCAGAGAATGGCTTGGCCGCTATCTGCAAGGTCCCGTAGGAACGAGATGATTGCCCACGCGCTCTGCGAGTCCAATCCAGACGTCGGTTCATCCAGGAACAAAAGCAACTTTGGCTGTAAACAAGTCGTTCAGCAACGAGCTGACCACCGCGAGAAGGCGAGACACATGCGTACCTTGGCTGCCAGCTCCACCCCGATAGTCGTTCTCTTCTGCATTTCGACACCGAGCGAGCCGACTATCGCGTCTTTATAAGCCTCCAGTCCACACATACTCAAGCACCTGTCGACACTACAAACAATGTCTTAGAATGCTTGCGATCCCGCGACAAAAAAGCGTACTATGCTTCTTTCTCAGCCAGCGGGACGCTATATGGCTGTCTCAACTTTGCTGAAAACAGTAAAGCCTCCCTAACCGTCATCGTCGCAAGGTGGGTGTCTGTTTGCTGACAGTAACCACTGATGAAGGGTCGCTTTAGCATAATCTCTGGATATGCGAGCCACTCACGTCTGAGCTTGGAAATCGGGGGGCAGAGGGTGACCGTTCACGAGGCGGGTCCCTGAAACAACGCCAGTTTCGGTTCGCTCTGCCAGCACGTTCAGGAGGGTCGTCTTTGAACGAGAAACGTCAACAAACTACACAAATTTCCACACTATACGCTTACCTTTCCGGCACCAGATGAGCCCATAAGTGCCGTGAGCTTTCCTGGAGCGACGTAACCAGAGACATCATTGAGGATTCGTCTGCCCGCGACCTCGTAGTTCATGTGTTGCCATGTGAACGTGTTCTTCATCCTAGGTTGTTGCTCCAATGCTCCATGGACTTCCTCCTTGCTCCCCTTTCGTGCATCCGATTCTGAGTTTGTAGAACTCGGACCCTTTGCCTTCTCTTCGTCCGAATTTGAGTCTGATGATTCGATAGGCGCGGTAGAAACGTTCGAGCCTCGCTTGAAGAGCGTGACAGACGTTGCACCAGCCAGACTGGTGTTGAACTCGGTAAAGATGAGCAGGAGAATCACAAAGAAGATGATAAACGCGATCACGATCCCAAAGTTCTGATACAACACCGAGTCAGCTGGGAAAGACGACGAAACTGTAACTTACCCTCCATAACTGACTGTACGAATAACCAAACGAGAGAAATACGAAGCGATTTCCATCGACGAATTGGTTCCCTGGCTGAGAGCCAACTGTCGTACACGCTTTGTTGCTGTCAGGGAATAAGTCGTACAAGGGACCGCTTGGAACGAGGGTCCCGCAAAACCCATCAATAGTATGAAACTCGTTCACTAGGAGGGCTTCGAATGAATATCTGACCGGCTAGTCCTTTCTCGTGAGCCTATGACCATTCGAGAGAAATAGAGGACTTACGTTGATGTAGGTAATCCATCGCAGAGCACCGATCATGGACGGTTGTGGTATCATATACCCGGCTAGTTGGAATGCGTGAGGTGTAGGTCGCAGCTGCCAGCGGGGAAGCAACTGACTATACAAGCATATCGCCAATATTACAATCCCAGCAAATGCTTGAGCTGGCGCCTCTGATTTGAACGCCGCCGCTAGACAACGAAACAGGGCTTTGGCTGCGAGTGCGATGACAAGGACAAACGGGAAGAATATGCTATCACGAAAGCCAGACGTAAGTAGAGGCGCTGGGGAAAATGTGTTTACGCACAAGAACTGCCCCGCAGTGCGTTGAAGCCCGACCAAGAAATATATGACGATGCAATACAATAAAATGGCGACGAACGTGATCGGCACATCAACAAGAGTCAGCGCAATTGCTTCGACGAATGGGTGGTACATGGCTGCTTTGTGGTGTCGCCGCACGATCGGTCTTAATGCAAAGAGGGAGGGTATCTCTGACATAGCAAAGAGTGCAGGGAAGAACACGGAACTACGGATGTCATTAGACAGACAGACAGAGAGAGACTGGATAACAATAACGAACAAGAATAAAACACCACCACGGGAATAATACGCTGTAGTATTTGTTGACAGTTGCAGGAACGTTGTCCCGAGAATGATGGCTTGCAGGACGAACGCGCTGAAGCCTCATGGGTCAAATGTTTAGAGAGGCGAAAGGGACCCTCACCATGTATTTATGACGATGGGAGAAACAGCGCCAGCCAGTATCTGAACCCTCCTGCCCATCACGCTCCGGATTTGCATAGGGATAGAAATCGTATATGGGCTCTGTGGTTGCACGTGTCTTGCATGCTCCGCCTTTGCGCTTTCACTATACGCAGAAATCAGTTCTTTTTTCCCTACGTATTGTTCTCGAAAAGAAGCCATGTCCTCTAGATTGTCTTGCATGATCGACGAGTGCCAGTAATACCACTCAAACTCTTCAGCCGTCGAAGGAACTCCACGTACACCAGCCCGGACCCGACGTCCATTAGGATCCGTGACGGCAACCAGAAAGTCGGAAGTTATTTGCCGGTTTGCTGGTTCGTATCCCATGTCGATAAAGTACTGCCTCGCCTCGCTTGCCGGACCAAAATAGACCATTCGACCTTCGTAGATCAGGCAAACCTTGTCGAACATCTCGTAGAGCGACTCTCCTGCTTGATAAATCGAGACAATGGTGGCCACTCTCATGAGATTGGTTGCAATCCGCAAAGCATGCACGTATTCAACAGCAGTGGATGCGTCCAGACCCCGTGTTGAGCTGAAGGATGGAATAAATACCACAAGCGAAATGAAAGTGCGAGGCGTACTTGTCCCAGCAGGTCAACAGGTTCCTCGTTGCCAATGTTTCGCTGATAGATACTCTTTTCTTCTCCCCGCCGGAGACCCCTCGCAATGCGGCATCCCCAACGGGCGTTTTGCTGACGTGTCGCAAGCCAAAGACGGTCATCAAGACACCCGTAATGTCCTTCCAGAACTGCTTGCGCGTCATTCCCTGAGCCCGCGCCCGAGGAACGCGCGTCTTCGCGGCGAAACCGATGGTCTGTTCGACGGTAAGCGATGGGAAATGTACATCGTCCTCTGGACAGTACTGGACATCTCCACGGTAGTGAAGGCGGATGTCGTCTGGAGTAAAAGAGTTATAGAAAACTTCCCCTTCGACGGCATGAAATTCGTCACGCCGATTCGCCAATACTTTGAGGAATGTGGTACACCCGGAACCCGGCCGGCCGAGAACAACTGATCAACATCGTCAGTCTCTAAATCGGTTCGATCGTGTAGCGACTCACGGAGCATCTCGCCGGGACGAACGACACCCTGAAAATCACTGAGTATGTTGTGCAAGTGTGGGTGCCGGAGGTTTTGGATGGCACGTAATTTGTTCATCGGATTCAAATGCGAGCCGAGCGTGGCCTGCCACGACGACTCGGCGCCTTTTCCAACGACACGAAGCTGATCGAACAGCACTCCAAGCTCGCGCCTCTTGATGTCAGCCTCACCACTCCTGCGAACCAAATCTTTGATCAGTGCAAAATGGAAGTTTGTGGGTTTGTGAGTTTCACCTCTTGAGTATGTTTCGCAAGACTGCCTCAAAGCTGAAGGCATCGCCGGCCCCCTTGGAAATCGAAGTTCTCTGACCTGGTATTTCCTGAACATCCTCATGGCGCGAGACATGTGTTTGATCGCTTGAAGCTGTCGAAATCCTGGTCAATGTATGTCGTAGCGCGCCGACCCCTCGGGGATCGAAATAGTCTATACTGCAGCGAGAGACACCAGATGCCGGGCGAGGTCGGTAGCGTCCTCGACCTTGTTGAGGGCGATATGCCCAGCTCCCGCGAGAGACGGGAGTGTCAGCCAGGTCGAGTATCGCATGGAGATACTCGGTGCTCCCCAAGTCTTCCAGCGTGGTATTGACAGAGTTAGAAAGTACTTGTGCACTGGTGTCGTCTTGTGGCATTGATGGGGAGAAGGCGGACGAGGGCCTGGTTAAATAGCAACCATGGATAGGAGGCTCTCGGTAAATAATGATCAATCATAACGTTTGAGTAACGCGGTCCGAGTCGAACACAGACGTTGGCAACACAGGGGCCCCGGTGAGTGGGCATGCTGACGAAATGAAGTCATAATCTCTACACTCGACTGGTCCACCGACTGCGAGTCGGCAAGAGTGCCGACGCTGTGGGGGTGCACTGGTTGAGGTTCCGACCTGCCGGGAAATATGTCAACAACTCGGCTGGCCGCACCTCATCTGCAAAGCGTGCTGTTTTGTGGCGTTCCAAGTTGCTGATAGCGGCTGTGCGTCCTCAAGGTGGCGCGTCCGATGAACCGCCTCAATTCCCGTCCTCGTCGGGCTTGGATTGGATGTGTCATTCGGCCAACGACCATGCACTGCCACCAGTCCGCAGACTATGAGTTCGATCGCCGCAACACCTGTCGTTCACTACCAGAGCCAACACGAACACCATATCATCGCGATAGTGCAGGTTCGCAAGTCGAGAAACTGATTCGAGCTGGAAAATCTAACATGTTCAGTCAAAATGCGGGCAGAGAGGTTTACAGTGCGGCGGTTTAATATGTTATCCTAAAGGCCAGACAACAAAGCGGATGGTTGGTGTTTGCCGTTCATCCTTGAGGCACTCACCAAGGAATCTCGTCGAAACGGCCAATCTACACGTTCAAAAAATGAATGACATTGAAACCGAGTGTACGCAACGACCGAGGTATGTTCTGATTGGCACAAATTTGATGGATACTGTAGCGAAAGCACGTCTCTGCTGAGATGGAGAGAAGCAACAAATCACGAGAAGAAAGCTAGGAGATCGTAAACCGGCGGCCAGTGGAACGTACAACGATTTTACTTGCCTGGATCGTTTTCGATATTATAGTGGCAAGGGCGGACGAAAAAGAGCTTGTGAAACAAGATCAACGAAAATCGACGCTTCGCAGCACTTCCCAAGTCTCGGAGTGTCCGCCAGATCCGTCCCTAAGAGATTCGACATGCTTCAGAAAAAGCTAGATTGCATCGACACCGTGTTGCTTACACTGAGACCTATTGGTGGGTATGACGAACCTCGTTGGAAGAATACGCGTTGCTTGTGCCAACGATTCCGCTCGTGCCCTCTGTTGCGCCACTGTGATAGTCGTAGTACAGTCTCGGAATGGAGAGTCTCTGATAACCACTATACTCAGGACCTGGATTGGCTCACGACTGGATTGGTTGTTGCTCACGGGTATGAAACTCTGGAGGTACTCAGGATGCGGTGGGGGATATCGAGGATAAATAGACTGCGCTGGTTACCCTAAACGTTTGCCAGTCCTCATTAGTCTGAATATGATAAAGTCGACTGTACTAACATACAACACGCCACTCAAAGCTTCGTCTTTGATGTGATACCCCCGTTTTGTTCACGTTTCGTCCACCTCTCGATCTCCCGTCTCCCTCTCTTCATTTGGCGCCTTCTCGAACAACTTCAACAAGACACCCCGCGCGCGTGACACCACATGCTTGACAACAATCTTGCTCCTCCCATATGACTGGATACGGAAAATATACGTGAATGCATACGTGGCACAGACCTGCCCGCCGGGTCGTCAGCGCACGAAACCATCGAAGCCCCTCCCCCCAAAAAAAAAGCAATTGCAGCGAACTCACGTTGAACACGATGAACGCGCAAAACAACCCCACGTTCCGCCACCGATGCACGTATTGGATATTGAACGAATTATAGAGCCATGCGTCTGCCGTGCTGAAGGAGCAGTACAGACAGGTCGACCCGGCGTCTGGGTTTTGCAGGTATCCCCCCGAGTTCGAGATGAACGGGTCGAGGTAGGACGCGCAAGAGAACCCCGAGGGCGGTTGGATCATTGCATACTCTTGTGCGGCACACTGAACTGACTGGCCAGATAGAACTGTATAGGCGAGACGCGCGTCAGAAAGACTGGGGTATTCCGAAGCGAGATGGCTCACTCTGGGATACCAATCCTTCGATGAGGTATGTGTAGGGTGAGATCCTATACATCCATCGCCACCACCCGAGTTGCGAATACGGTTGCACGACACCGTCAAAAATCAGCACGAAAGAGAAGAGGAAACTGAACAGAGTGCCAGCGATCTCTGCCGTGGGACTCATCGCCGCGACGGCTTGCCCGATGGTAGTGTAGTAGATTGGAAACAGAATCCCGAGGACCAAGTAGGTGTATCCGCCCCTATCCGTGGGGAAACCGACCGTCCAGTACCAACAGAGGAAGAATAACGTCGTTCCCAGGATGTTCCAAGGAAGTTCGACGAGGATCTGCGACGTGACGAGTGCTGGCCATGAATAGATTCTGCTGGGACGTTCTCGGATCTCGTACACATCACGAAGGTTCAGGAAGGCGACCTGGAGCTGATTTGCCAGTGGTACGCTCAGAATCAATGACATGAACACCGCCTGATAGACTGTCAGCACACCATCCGATGAACGAGCGACAGTGAGTACGCACAAAGAGTTTGTTCTGCGTGCCCCCAAGAGAATTATCGCGCTGGAAAAAGGTGAATCCGATGAACAAACCGCCGACGATGTTCAGCATTATCTTGGCCATCAAGTACGTCGGAGTTCTCCAATAGTGTGTGAAATTGCGCACGAGCAGCGTCCATACTTGATAGATCCAAGGGGTCGCGAATCCGGAACCGATGGCGGCAGACACCGCCAGCGTGTTCTGCCCTTTAGCAACGATGGTATCGATTTCGTTGCCAACCAGCATCGACTCGGGAGAGTTGTTCCAAATTTGGTGCCAATCTACCGTACTGGTTGCCGTTGCCCCTGCGCCAATGACGTCGAGGATGAACTCTGCCCTGTTCAACACATCAAGATGGGTGCCTATGCCGACCAAAACCAAACAAACGTACGGGTTCTCCTCGGGGCCGCAGTGACGCGATCCATTCCCTTCGAAGTACTGGATGAGGGTCTCGGCGCTGGGCCCAACATCACCAAAGTAGACAGTTTTACCACCCGCTCGCAGCAAGAGCAGCCGATCAAACACCTGGAAAAGTTCAGCAGAGGGCTGTTACCAGCCTACATCAGCACACGTGGACGTCCAGGTGCGAAGTATGGATGCGGACCTGATGGATACTGAGTGGAAATGCCGTCAGGGATCGCGTGTGGGAGTCAGGAAGATAAAACGCACGTGCAGAGAATGGCTTGGCCGCTATCTGCAAGGTCCCGTAGGAACGAGATGATTGCCCACGCGCTCTGCGAGTCCAATCCAGACGTCGGTTCATCCAGGAACAAAAGCAACTTTGGCTGTAAACAAGTCGTTCAGCAACGAGCTGACCACCGCGAGAAGATGAGACACGTGCGTACCTTGGCTGCCAGCTCCACCCCGATAGTTGTTCTCTTCTGCATTTCGACACCGAGCGAGCCGACTATCGCGTCTTTATAAGCCTCCAGTCCACACATACTCAAGCACCTGTCGACACTACAAACAGAGTCTTAGAATGCTTGCGATCCCGACACAAAAAAGCGTACTATGCTTCTTTCTCAGCCAGCGGGACGCTATATGGTTGTCTCAACTTTGCTGAAAACAGTAAAGCCTCCCTAACCGTCATCGTCGCAAGGTGGGTGTCTGTTTGCTGACAGTAACCACTGATGAAGGCTCGTTTTAGCATAACGTCTGGATAGGCGAGCCACTCACGTCTGAGCTTGGAAATCGGGGGGCAGAGGGTGACCGTTCACGAGGCGGGTCCCTGAAACAACGCCAGTTTCGGTTCGCTCTGCCAGCACGTTCAAGAGGGTCGTCTTTGAACGAGAAACGTCAACAAACTACACAAATTTCCACAATACGCGCTTACCTTCCCGGCGCCAGATTCGCCCATGAGCGCCGTGAGCTTTCCTGGAGCGACGTAACCAGAGACATCATTGAGGATTCGTCTGCCCGCGACCTCGTAGTTCATGTGTTGCCATGTGAACGTGTTCTTCATCCTAGGTTGTTGCTCCAATGCTCCATGGACTTCCTCCTTGCTCCCCTTTCGTGCATCCAATTCTGAGTTTGTAGAACCCGGACCCCCTGCCTTCTCTTCGTCCGAATTTGAGTCTGATGATTCGATAGGCGCGGTAGAAACGTTCGAGCCTCGCTTGAAGAGCGTGACAGACGTTGCACCAGCCAGACTGGTGTTGAACTCGGTAAAGACGAGCAGGAGAATCACAAAGAAGATGATAAACGCGATCACGATCCCAAAGTTCTGATACAATACCGAGTCAGCTAGGAAAGACGACGAAACTGTAACTTACCCTCCATAAGTGACTGTACGAATAACCAAACGAGAGAAATACGAAGCGACTTCCATCAACGTATGGGTTCCCTGGCTGAGAGCCGACGGTGGTACACGCTTTGTTGCTGTCAGGGAATAAGTCGTACAAGGGACCGCTTGGAACGAGGGTCCCGCAAAACCCATCAATAGTATGAAACTCGTTCACTAGGAGGGCTTCGAATGAATATCTGACCGGCTAGTCCTTTCTCGTGAGTCTATGACCATTCGAGAGAAATAGAGGACTTACGTTGATGTAGGTAATCCATCGCAGAGCACCAATCATGGACGGTTGTGGTATGACATACCCGGCTAGTTGGAATGCGTGAGGTGTAGATCGCAGCTGCCAGCAGGGGAGCAACTGACTATACAAGGATACCGCCAATAACAGAATCCCACCAAATGCTTGAGCTGGCGCCTCCGATTTGAACGCCGCCGCTAGACAGCGAAACAGGGCTTTCCCTAGGAGTGCGGTGACGAGGACAAACAGGAAGAATATGCTATCACGAAAGCCAAACGTGAGTAGAGGCGCTGGGAAAAATGTGTTTACGCACAAGAACTGCCCCGCAGTGCGTTGAAGCCCGACCAAGAAGTATAGGACGATGCAATACAATAAGAGGACAACGAACGTGATCGGCACATCAACAAGAGTCAGCGCAATTGCTTCGACGAATGGGTGGTACATGGCTGCTTTGTGATGTCGCCGGACGATCGGTCTTAATGCAAAGAGGGAGGGTATCTCTGACATAGCGAAGAGTGCAGGGAAGAACACGGCACTACGCATGTCATTAGACACACAGAGAAAGACTGGATAACAATAACGAACAAGAATAAAACACCACCACGGGAATAATATGCTGTAGTATTTGTTGACAGTTGCAGGAACGTTGTCCCAAGAATGATGGCTTGCAGGACGAACACGCTGAAGCCTCATGGGTCAAATTTTTAGAGAGGCGAAAGCGACCCTCACCATATATTTATGACGATGAGAGAAACAGCGCCGGTCTGTATCTGAACCCTCCTGCCCATCACGCTCCGGATTTGCATAGGGATAGAAATCGTATATGGGCTCTGTGGTTGCACGTGTCTTGCATGCTCCGCCTTTGCGCTTTCACTATACGCAGAAATCAGTTCTTTTTTCCCTACGTATTGTTCTCGAAAAGAAGCCATGTCCTCTAGATTGTCTTGCATGATCGACGAGTGCCAGTAATACCACTCAAACTCTTCAGCCGTCGAAGGAACTCCACGTACACCAGCCCGAGCCCGACGTCCATTTGGATCCGTGACGGCAACCAGAAAGTCGGAAGTTGTTTGCCGGTTTGCTGGTTCGTATCCCATGTCGAAAAAGTATTGCCTCGCCTCGTTTGCCGGACCAAAATAGACCATTCGACCTTCGTAGATCAGGCAAACCTTGTCGAACATCTCGTAGAGCGACTCTCCTGCTTGATAAATCGAGACAATGGTGGCCACCCTCATTAGATTGGTTGCAATCCGCAAAGCATGCACGTATTCAACAGCGGTGGACGCGTCCAGACCCCGTGTTGAGCTGAAAGATAGAATAAATACCACAAGCGAAATGAAAGTGCGAGGCGTACTTGTCCCAGCAGGTCAACAGGTTCCTCGTTGCCAGTGTTTCGCTGATAGATACTCTTTTCTTCTCCCCGCCGGAGACCCCTCGCAATGCGGCATCCCCAACGGGCGTTTTGCTAACTTTTCGCAAGCCAAACACGGTCATCAAGACACCCGAAACTTCCTTCCAAAACTGCTTGCGCGTCATTCCCTGAGCCCGCGCCCGAGGAGCGCGCGTCTTCGCGGCGAAACCGATGGTCTGTTCGACGGTAAGCGATGGGAAATGTACATCGTCCTCTGGACAGTACTGGACATCTCCACGATAGTGAAGGCGTATGTCGTCTGGAGTAAAAGAGTTATAGAAAACTTCCCCTTCGACGGCGTGGAATTCGTCGCGCCGATTCGCCAATACTTTGAGGAATGTGGTACACCCGGAACCCGGCCGGCCGAGAACAACTGATCAACATCGTCAGTGTCTAAATCGGTTCGATCGTGTAGCGACCTCACGGAGCATCTCGCCGGGACGAACGACACCCTGAAAATCACTGAGTATGTCGCACAAGTGTGGGTGCCGGAGGTCCTGGATGGCACGTAATTTGTTCATCGGATTCAAATGCGAGCCGAGCGTGGCCTGCCACGACGACGAGGCGCCTTTTCCAACCACACGAAGCTGATCGAACAGCACTCCGAGCTCGCGTTTCTTGATGTCAGCCTCACCACTCCTGCGAACCAAATCTTTGATCAATGCAAAATGGAAGTTTGTGGGTATGTGAGTTTCACCTCTTGAGTACGTCTCGCAAGACTGCCTCAAAGCTGAAGGCATCGCCAGCCTCCTTGGAAATCGAAGGTCTCTGACCTGGTATTTCCTGAACATCCTCATGGTGCGGGACATGTGTTTGATCGCTTGAAGCTGTCGAAATCCTGGTCAATGTATGTCGTAGCGCGCCGACCCCTCGGGGATCGAAATAGTCTATACTGCAGTGAGAGACACCAGATACCGGGCGAGGTCGGTTGCGTCCTCGATCTTGCTGAGGGCGATATGCCCAGCTCCCGCGAGAGACGGGAGTGTCAGCCAGGTCGAGTATCGCATGGAGATACTCGGTGCTCCCCAAGTCTTCCATCGTGATATTGACAGAGTTAGAAAATACTTGTGCACTGGCGTCGTCTTGTGGCATTGATGGGGAGAAGGCGGGCGAGGGGGTTAAATAGCAACCATGGATAGGAGGTTCTTGGAGACTACCTTACTAATGTTAAATAATGATTGATCGCGACAATGATCAGTCATAACGTTTGCGTAAAGCGGAGTCGAGCACAGACCAACACAGGGGTGAGTAGGCATGCTGACGAAATGAAGTCATAACCTCCACACTCGACTGGTCCAACAAATTTGAACTCCGACTCGGCAGAGAGTGCCGACGCTGTGGGGGTACGCATTGGTCGAGGTTCCGACCCCGACAGGCAATATTGTCGGCTTCTTGGCTCGCCGCACCTGTGCGTCCTCAAAGTAGCGCGTCCGATGAACCGCATCGCTCAGCCTCAACCTCCGTCCTCGTCGGGCTCGGATCGGGTGTGTCATGGTCGGGCAACGATCATGCACCGCCACCAGTCCGCAGACAATGAGTCCGATCCCCGCAACGCCTGTCGTTCACTACCAGAGACAACACGAACACCATACCATCGCGATAGTGCAGGTTCGCAAGTCGAGAGATTGAGCTGGAAAATCTAACATGTTCAGTCAAAATGCGAGCAGAGGTTTACAGTGCGGGGGTTTAATATGTTATCCTAACTAAGGCCAGACAACAAAGCGGATGGTTGGTGTTTGCCGTTCATCCTTGAGGCACTCACCAAGGAATCTCGTCGAAACGGCCAATCTACACGTTCAAAAAATGAATGACATTGAAACCGAGTGTACGCAACGACCGAGGTATGTTCTGATTGGCACAAAATTGATGGATATACAATAGATGAGCGAAAGCACGTCTCTGCTGAGATGGAGAGAAGCAATAAATCACGAGAAGAAAGCTATGGGATTGTAAACCGGCGGCCAGTGGAACGCACAACAATTTTACTTGCCTGAATCGTTATCGATATTATAGTGGCAAGGGCGGACGAAAAAGAGCTTGTGAAACGAGATCGACGAAAATCGACGCTTCGCAGCACTTCCCAAGTCTCGGAGTGTCCGCCAGATCCGTCCCTAAGAGATTCGACACGCTTCAGAAAAAGCTAGATTGCATCGACACCGTGTTGCTTACACTGAGACCTATTGGTGGGTATAACGAACCCTCGTTGGAAGAATACGCGTTGCTTGTGCCAACGATTCCGCTCGTGCCCTCTGTTGCGCCGCTCTGTGATAGTCGTAGTACAGTCTCGGAGGAGAGTCTCTGATAACCACAATACTCAGGACCTGGAATGGCTCACAACCGGATTTGGTTGTTGCTCACGGGTATGAAACTTTGAAGGTACTCAGGCTGCGGTGGGGGATATCGGGGATAAATAGCCTGAGAGTAGGCATTTCTGCGCTGGTCACCCTAAACGTTTGCCAGTCCTCATCAGTCTGAAACTCTGAATGTGCTACCCCTTGGAGAGAGTCGCAACTCAGTCGAGTCACTCACCTCACTCGCGTACATATAGCTCGACGATGCGCTGGCATAGGGATGGTGGATCATCTTGAAGCACAGAACATCGGGTGCGAAGAAGAGAAGGGTAATTTTGGAACTTCAATTAGGGAATTCCCGGACCCTCCTCAGACACTCTTCCTGCCAGTGGTTGGCCAATGGATTTCCGAATCTGCTCGTGGTGCGGAGGAGGCCAGAGCAAAAGAGAAAGACTTGGTAATGACAGACGCGGGTAAGCAGTGATTGTCGATGTAAGTTCTGATGCGGCCCAGCGGAGTCCGCAGTCATGATGTTTCACAGCCCACATCAACAGTGGATATAAGTATGTCCGTAGCACATCTCATACATTAGCCGATGTTGTTTCACGTAACCCGAGCCTGATCAGCACCTCTCTTCCCACTAGGCTGAACGAGATGCCGCGACAACTGCCAACCGAGTATACACCCACGTCGACGATACGTTTGTCCGGAGTCATGCCCTCTGAGAATCTCGTACGACATATTTATCGTAGCGCCATATGCCACAAACGATACTTGACAACCTTGCTGACAACACAAATTGACTCTGATCGGAGATTGGGTATTTGTCCGATTTAGGTAATAACCATGGCGTGGGAGAATTTCTGTGCTCACGCCAATGCTCCCACGAAGGAGCGCGCATGAAGAAACGCGCCAGAAGTCTCGGTTGTAAACGTTTAAACACTTATGTCGGAAAACAAACATGCGGTGCGGTGGCGGTGCGTCGCGCAACTGTTCGTGAGGTCCTCGCGGATATCGGCAATTCGCATTGGGCCATTGTCCGACCAACGACTAGAACTGGGCAGATCCTTTGTCACTTTCCGAAACTACAGCCTTGTAAGTATATCCGAGCATCGACCGATCGTGCTCGTACTAGTATAACTCGCCTCGATCGTCCGCTCGTTCTGCCGACGATCAAGTCAGTTGGATCAAGGCAACCACGGAACCCGAACGCCGGGCCAAGGCAGAAGAAAAGAAGAGACTCACGCACGAACGAAAATGCGCCTAGCATACCAACGCTGTCACCTAATCTAACTCTATTGACGGGCCTGCAAGGACTCGCACGAATGTCGTGGCACGTGTTCAAGGAATGTGTACGTACCGAGATTGATCCAAACACCGCTCGGCGCCGAGGTGGGCAGATGACACGAAGGTGATGAGGTTCTCGGCCTGGGGTCAGGGTCGAGCGGGATCGTGATTCGGGTCGGAATGAGCCCTTGCGATATCGATGAAGAAACAGGTAAGCAAGGCCTTCCATTGTCAGGCGTGCGGTTCGCTCTCGCCCGTGTCTTCAACATCACATATCTCTCCAAAGTCGCTCAGCATGGTGCTGCAGCAAGGAAAGGTGGAAGCGAAAGCAAGGCGAGCGCGCACCAGCCACCAAGGAAAAGGTTGGATCCGGGAGGTAAATCGGACGGGAGGACGTCGAGAATTTTCACGGGTCGAAGTAGCGCGTCTTTACAAGGGATATTCGACAGCGAGTGGATATACGGGTATATGGTGTGTTCCCCGATAAGACTCCGTCCTCGGTCATCGGTTGGGTGGGTTCGATCGTAGCAAGCTGGAGCGTGCTTATTAAAGATGTCGATGGGACGTGAGGAGAGGAGCATGTGATGAGGAAATCCGTTTCCTTGACAAGCAAAACTTAGTATCATGCCTCGAGAGTGGGCGACGGATGCGTTCAACCAAGATTCGCTTCTTCATATGCCAGTCTTCCCGGACCTGCTCCGGGGACAAGAACTCGGATCGTTCGCCTAAAGCCCCCAAGTCAACAACCAAGCCAGCCCCACCAGAAATTCTGATGCAGCCTGCCTCGGCCCTCGAAAAATTCCTCGGGTCCCCCCCTCACCGGCTCGTAACACAAATCACGCACGTTTTCACTCCAATAGCGAACGAACTGTTTGAGCGTGCTCCTCTATTTGGCCCGTCCCTGTCCGTGCTGTCTCCTGGGATGTCATCGCATCGTCGGGGCGGTCGCACGGGTGACTACGCGCAAGCAGTCCACTGTCACCTGAAAAGACGCCAACCATAAGAGAGATCCAGAAAACGACGTACACACCAAATCGTACCTGGTCCATAGGGTCCCAGTGACTGTTGTAAAGGACGCTCCGAATCCTCCAGCCTCACGTCCGTCTCCATCCCCTCGTGTTCTCCGGCAAATGCATCGCGTCCAAATATTTATGGATTCGTGGTGATCTTGTGCAAGAAGTTGGCTTTGGCCGCATCGTTTGGATTTTGCGTTTGTAGCCTATCGGGTCGAATAGTGCCTTGTCTGCATGTGGAAGCGTTGGCATACAGGTCTTTTCGGCGACAATTGTTGGCGGTCAGTAATGGTGTGCAACTGAAGAAAGCGGCCCAGGGTTAGTTCGGAGTCACGACTACCGAGCGAGATTTGGTTTACCAAGTACTGAGAATACTGTTGGAATGTGGCGACAGCTCCACTTGCAAAGTGAACTTCAAGTTGTTTTTCTGCAATGATTCAAGTTATGGGCGACAGACCCGTAGGCGTGATCCGAAGCGCGTGGATTTGTTTGTTTCTAAAGCTGTTGCCAAACAAACATCCAGTCACCCAATCTCACGTCTTTCTCATGTACTTCCACTACCCATATTTTGCTTTACAAAAATGAGTCTAGCAGCTGACTCAAAACGTGTCGGGCAGCGAATTAGGATTTGGGCCACTGGTGGAGAGGGCCAATTCCGAGAGTGGTCCTATAGCACGAGAGGATCCCTCGCTATTTACAATGTACATGCAGGGCAAGGCTATATACGCTATCATACGGACCTCTGGTACCGCTGCCTGGCGTCCGACAACCCTACCCTGCTGGCCTGGACTCCCTAGTCCACCGGTCAAAAGGCAACAACCCAGAAGACCGAACCAGAAGAGCTGCTGGCAACTATGCCAGTGGAACAACTAGACCGAGGATCCATGCATGTAGAAGCTAGTACTAAGACAGACTCATCATGGCACAACGTATTGTCAGTGCGGACACAATCACCAGTCTTCCTCTTGGTCCAAATTCAGATTCGAAATATCCTGGACCAACGCGCCGACTTTTGCATAGCAATCTGTCGAATTGCCGCTCTGCTCAGGCTTGATCAGATATTCGATCATCTCCAATGCTGCATCCCGCCCCTCGAAATCGCGGTAAGCCTCGATGTCAGCATGAACTTGTTTCCTCAAGTCGGAGTCGTAGTAAATGCTATAAGCGAGCTTAATAGCCCGCCGGGTGAGCTTGTTGTGATCGCGAGAGGTAAGGATGAACAGCAACTCCATGATGTGAGTCAGATCGACGATGAACGCCATAAATATCTGCTGTACGGTTTTCCTGATATGCAGAGGTCATTTAGCGCATTCGCGGGGAGACGTATCAACGTACCCGTTCTGGTAGACTTGATATAGCCATACGGCAACAGCCACACCCACAATGACAGGGAGAACAATCGGGGCTGCAGGGTTTGATAAGGCCTCTTGGAGGCCAGGAGCGGCAGCAGCTAGTGAGCCGCCTAAGGCACTAACGAGGAATGCTCATGAGCGTGGAGGTGTTGCTGAACAGAAAAACTCACAGGGTTTTATTGGGATCTAGGGCGGAACGCATATCCATTTCTTGCACCATCTTAACAACGAGTTCCTTGAATTCTTTGTCGAGCAGGCGCTATAGACGTGTTGTCGGTAATCATTGCAGCGGTCGTCATGGACATTACATACGCAAGCCGGATCATTGAAATTCCAGACATTGACGATGTCAGTATGAATTACGGAGAGACACTCCCATATCGTGCGTCCTTCAAAGTTTGGGCTGGCCCTCAAGGCCGTCCAGTATTCTGGAATCAAGGGTGAATGTTTGATTGCTGTTCTAATGGAAAGACCGAACTTCGTTTCCCGACACTGCACAAAAATGAGGACACGATAACCCGAACACTCAAAGAGAAGCCTTACTCGATGGACCCTTGGATTTTAAGATGAGGGACAACCCTCTGTGCTATGAGGGTCACCAATGACGTGATCTGTGCATCGCGCGTGTCAGGTATCCCAACTTGATCGTGAGTGAGCTTGACTAAATTTTCGAGGGTGTACTTGTATTTTTCTTTAGCTGTCAAGGTTTATCTTAGCATGAGGGACGAACCCGAACCATGTTTCGACAAGCTTACTCGAAACAAATTCATATGGGAGAGACTCCCCTGCGAGTTGAGTGATCTCCTTATGATATTCTCCCACGCGGGACTCTGCTTTCAAACAGGCATCCTTCGTGACGCTTTCTTCATCAAGTTCGTCAGGATGAGACGTCATCGACGCCATCGTCAACTGATTCACAAATGAATCAAACTGTGTGTATACCACAATGAGGGGTACTGTAGCAGACATGAACAAATACCGGACATCATTGAAATAAGACACGAACTGCCACCCATAGTTTCCTTCTTCGTTCGGAAGAAATCTTCAGCGGCCACCTCGAGCAGCCGTCCTTCTGCCAGAGGTGTTTGAACGCAGAACCTAGAAGAAAATAGTCAAGAACGTGATCGGATCACTACAGAACGTCTCACCAGACTGCATGCAGTCGTTCTTTGAGTTCACCGGTTTGCCTGCTTTGGATGAACTCCTTGACGGTGTCATAGTTGACCTTATCTCCCGGCTCGAAGCCAAGGGAATCGTGAAGAATGAACCGTTTATTGACAGACGACTCGAGCCCCACTTGAATATTTGCTTCTCCGCGCATGAGATCGGCGGAGGACTGAGAGAAAGCTAGTGAGAGACAGACATCGCAGACAAATGACTTGGGGTTTTACCGCTTTGGCGATCCCGAAGGCGGCATTGATCAGACTTGACTTCCCGACACCACTCTGATGGGAGTTGAGCATATGGCTGGGAAAGACGATTATACCTTACCTTTCCTATAACCAAGATACGGAATCTTGAATTGAAGCGTTGGTCGGGTTGACGTAGCGAGATTACAGCATCGGACGTACTGGGGACAATCTTCAAGGATCGCCTGGGTTGTGGGGGCTAAGCTTCCGGTAGTCTGGATTGTGGGGAGGGCGGGCTCGGTAGCCCGGCATTTGAACGCGACTCGAATGCCATTTTGAGACACTGATAAATCTGTTCGAAAGTTCCTATGGAGACTAGCAACAGAGATGACAAAGTTTTGAATTACCTTGCGTCTGACTCGCAGAAACGCTCTCGAAGAGACGGCGGGTATCTATCTGCTGGGTCTTTTTCCGTTGGAACCGTGATGCAGTGTAGTACAATGTGATTTGGGTATCTGGCGAGAGTTCGCTGTGCGGGGCAGAGAGTTAGATGTTCGAGAGGGATTTGCCAACGACATACACCACATTCGAGAACTCCTGGCATAGCCTCCCCTGATCACAGATCAACTTATGCTTATGCCGGCGGGGGCCGATACGAAGCTCTCCTGAGGTCAAGGGTTTGGACGATTCTGGGGAGATGGTGACGGCTGTATAGATGGAATCACTGAGGGATAGCACTATCGTCGTAACTAGAGTGACTTGCCTGCAAGGACAAGTGGTGAGTGGGTTGGTGTGGACATATTCAGTAGCTCGGTTGGCTGGCAGAGGAGTGGGGTGGTAGATCCATCCTCGAGGGCTTAAATTGGATGTGAGGCCTACACGAGGCCACCTCGGACCTATTAGACCCCTTTGAGGGGGGTTCTTGTCGAAGCGAAACCGACCCGAATGTCCGCGTCAGTATTTTCCGGTAAATTCTATTGATAGCTCGACGAAAGCGCTTTCGAGCGCTTTTCGTTTGCACCCGTCGCTGGCCGTGATTGCCCACCCTCTCCCACGCCCACCGTACCGCCTCCCTCGCGTCGTGCGCGTCATACCTGCCCTACCTCGCCCGCGCTCTCACCGTCACCGCCGAACTCGCTCACACCCACCCTTGCCCTCACATCCAGTCCGCGTGTGTATGCGCGCTTGTTCGCACGCGCACCGTGTCCCCCTCGCATTCATGCCTGCCACCACCGCGCCCGCTTGCCCCACCCCGCCTCCGTTTGTCACCATCATATGTAGTTGTAAACAAAGTCGCATGGCCTGCATTATGTAATTCAACACCTCCTGGACGCTAAGCGCTGAGCACCGAACTTGGGAATCCAGTCAGTATACTCGTGCGACGCGTTTTTCAATGAGCTACTAGGGCTGTCCGTGCCAGCTGAATTCTGTACCCCTTTCAAAATGGCCGCCCGTCTCCGCGTTGCACTACACCTATCGAATAACCATACAACGTGCTTAGTTCAATATCCAGAGATCTCGCCACAAGCAGTTATTTCCACTACAGATTGTCACTGCTCCGTTCGCTAGCTAATGTCCATTTTGTCAGAGATTTAGACATCAATGATACTAGCACGTCACTGGTGATCAGTTATTGTTATTTTCAGCCACGGTGGCCTGGACCATACGCGATGCCCTCGTCGAGACGATAGTCTATTCCTAAAGGGACCGAGGGTGTGTCCCGCCAGCGAAGGGTAAGTTTTTATCAATTATAAAGATCTTCTCGTGGCTTACCGCAGTTACCCAGACCAGTGTTCAGCGGTCTTGCGGAGATGGAACGAGGACGACAGTGGTGAGGGCAACCACTTCCATGAGGCCGTTGGAACTCGGCAGTCATGGGTATGGCAATAAATGCTATCAATTTTCCTCAACTTTGTGAGTCAGGGCTAGTGTTCGTTCAGTGACGTTTCGACGTTTTCTCACTGGTTGCCTATCTCAGATGTCCCCGAGAATCGTAAGCACGGTCGTCCTCGAAAACGTGGTGCAAAACCTATCCCAAACAGGGAAAAACCTTGTCCTCCGCTCGCTAACAAGGGTATCGTGTCAGATCATGCCCATTATGATCTACCATCCACCTGCTGGCTCATCCTCACGCTCCTATTCGTTACACTTACGGATCATCCCACTTATCCGATTCCTTTCTGCCATACTGACATACCATCGTTCTCATGAGTTTGGGTCTTTTGCACGGAGACACGCACGGCGCGAGATCACGCGACGGGAACCCCGGGGCATGGTGGGCCTTCCGCACGAGCGGGAGGCAGTGTTCAAGTTGCCTCGTTGCAGCCGGTGCACCCACACCGACGGACTCGCAGCGGAAGAGGTCGAAACAGACTTGGGGAGGCGCTGGCGCCAAGGGGTGACGCTTTCCATGGGGTCTGGTTCCATTTTCTCGCTCGATATCAATACTGGAGGTGGCGCAGTGTTTTGGGTGCGTTGCGATGCACGATGCCACACTAGGGTCGAAATAAACCCCTTTTTTTTCTTTCCGAGCTGGTATGTCAAGTCGATCACTTGCACAGACTTGAGCTCTGTCATGCCGTCTGGACTACTTCATGCATCGTAGTCTAGAACTCTTCACCAAAGAACTTGGTCTGTTCTGATAAGACATCTACTGAATGCCAAAGTCCCTTGCAATACCATCTACCCGATTCCATCCATGTAGTCGTTGATTTCAAGGGACCTCGCGCACGGTGATAGCCCATGACCGTGACGTCCTCCTCCGATACCAACGTTTCAGCGCTCTTCTACTATATTATGGTCTTGCTGCACTCTTCATTGGGAATTCGCTACGAGTAGTTACGCTATCATTGAGCAGAATTGTCTTTGTACAGCCCAAGTTACCATCACTGCTTAAAACGGGATCAACCCATTTCGTTTCAACATTTCGAATTTCACATTTTGCTAAGTTGCTTAAATGTTCAGACCGACGATGAAGGAACGCTAATGCTACATCGCTCATCTCATTCGCTGCCTAATAATACAGGTGTCGACTCTCGCTATTGATACATTGAATAATATACACCCTTCAAGTTCTTTTCGTACGGCAATCACGCTTTGCTGGCAAGTGATTTACCAGATGAGCTGACCACTGTGGACGGGTGTTAATGCCTCCGTTGACGATGCAAGTGGTGTGGTACGTACCCATCGATGAGGTAGTCGCCGCCCGTCATATAGCTGGCATGAGAGGAGAGGAGGAACAAGGCTTGACCGGCGACCTCCTTGGGCTATATAAAAAAAAAACAGGCAGATCAACATCGACTTTTTCGACCCCCTAAAAAAAGAAAAAAAGCTAACCTGCGCGAATCGGCGGAGGGGAACGTTCTCCTGCTGGTGTTGCAAGATCTTCTTATCCATGTCCTTGGTCTGATCGGTCTCCACTACAACACAACGTCGCATCAGAAAAAGAAAAAAAAGGGGGGGGGGGAGGGGGAACATGGCGGGTAAAAATAAAAGCGACGCACCGTAACCGGGAGAGACGGTGTTCACCCGAATGTGCTTCTCGGCCCACTCAGCAGCGAGCCCCTTTGCGAGATGGCGCACCGCGGCCTTTGACGAGTTGTAGAACGCCTTTTCCCCCATCGTCAGTCAGTGTACCTCTGGGCGAGAGCGCGCGTCACTCGCCTGAGTCAAAGGCTTGTTGCGAGAAGCCTGGTTGATGATTTGCGCGCTCATCGAAGCAGTGATAACGATCGAACCCTCCTGGTTGCGGTCGGTCCAAAGCCTTTCAGAACGGGTTCACATCAACGCTGAAGAGAGCAAGGATAACCCACTTTGCAGCTGCACGGCAGGTGTTGAAAACGCCAAAGACGTTGACACCAAAGACCCTTTGGAAGTCGTCGGGGGACAACTCCAATGCGGGTTTGACAACGGAGATGCCAGCATTCTGAATGCATGAATCAACGGAAGACGATCAATCAATACAAGACGGAAAACGGACGGCAATAACGCCGGTGATGCGAGTTTCGAGCTCTTTCTCGATGCGATTAAAAGTTTCTTGCAACTTGTCGGAATCGCACACGTCGCATTGGTAAGCCTTTACACATGTGGAGGTGAGATGCAGGCACACAACAGCAGATCCAGCGCGGACGTACGCGAACAGTGACGTTGGGAAATTCATCCTGAATTTTTTTGGCAATCTCGGGAGCATCCTTGGATGTCCTGAGTGGCAGGCGTAATCAGCAAAAAGGGGAAAGTGGAGAAGTAAATTGTCAATGTAGACCTGTAGATCATGGCGACGTTCGAGCCTGCCTGAGCGAGGGCATAGCTGAAAGCTCTGCCGATGCCACGGTTGCCACCTGTGACAACGACGGTTCCTACAAAGGTGCGCACAAGATCGTCAACTCAAATGCACGATACCTCTGCCCGACCAACAGCAACGAACCGGGGAGCTTCAAAGATGCGGGGGGCAGATAAGTGGTGGCCAGTTCGGACATCGTGGAAGAAAATATATTGAGAAAAGACTGCGTGGTGGGGTGTTTAGAGAATACGCGAATGATGCAAAGGGGAAAAGACCCTGAGGATGTCTGCTGACGAGAAGTTGGTGTGCTTTTAAGCTCGCTCTTGACGGCCCCTATGAAAAGCCTGACGTCGGGGTCACGTCCATTCAATACTGTCCTTGCCTAATTGGACCACAAGCTTTCAAACTTTCAAAGCCCCGATCGGGTAACCTCACCCTCGATCCACATTCGATCGGTAATCCCTTGAATTGACAGAATGAAAAGTAAGGGGTATATCCGCAAGAGTGCTGCGCACGCGTAAATCAATGTTAATCCACTACCCCACAGCGCACCCCAAAGTCATAGCCAATATAATCGATCTGAACCTGAAAACATGCGCAACTTAGGCCCCTCAGGTGAATTGAAAATCGACATAATGGCTCGAGATCACTTACGATCGAGGGCATTCCCACATCGATTATGCCCTCACAACACCTACAGTAACCTCTACCTCTTCACACTCTCCATCATTACCACAACTACTCTTTGCGAACGCCCCAAGCACACGTGAAGTCGCCCACTGCGTCAACACTAGGACGTCAGTATCAGGGAGGGTTTGCCGCACGTGCGGTGAGAGTGTGATGATCAGTGCGGGTGATGTCGTTCGCTTGTTCTGAGTGTGTTTGGGGTCATTTGAGTGGGTATGCGAATGCGATTCGTCGTTATGAGAATGGGTATGATGAACGTGACCGTTCGAATGCGCGCGAGTGTCAATAGATGTGTGCACATCCACGGATCGTGGTTGCCCAGAAGGTACGACCTGCCAAACGTGTGGTGTTGGTAAATGTACGACGTGCTCATGACGCTCGATCTAGCACGTTTTGGTTTAGCCTCCCAGCTGAGATACAGCGGTTCACATACCTCCCTAACAACCCTCCAGAACCCTTCCATTCGCCCGGCTGGCCCGCTCATTCCTACATGGAGAATCCCTCCCATGAATGCACCCTTATTCAACCCAGGAGATGTCATCATTGGCGGCGCTGTTTGCAGCAAAACCCCGCCAAGCACAACGCAAGCGGCAAACGCCACATGCGCAGTTACGATCACCTCCAGCGCAGCAAGTGCAAGATCGAAGGGTGCGTAGTGTGCCCTATAATCACGGTCACGATATTGATTTAATAGGGTCTCGGACAAGCCAGGAACAACAAATAAACTTTTTACACTCACACATCTAGAACCATCTCAGCGCCCAAGATCGCCAGGCAGAATAGAATTGGTGGAAGTGCATATGGGTTCCGAAAGATCCGTTTAGCACCTGTTCGAGGCTCTGCCGGCGGAGGTGCTTGGTATCCCGGTCGTAAAAGAGATAGGGGGGATGGGATGTGTTTGTTGGTTACTATTAGGGGCCAAGTGACTCAGGGACGAGGTGTAACAAGTGAACTGAAAACCTACTGCTCACTAACACCTCGTGTTGACCAAATACAGCAGAGGTGCCTACTAATGAGAGAAGAACCAGACAAACGAGTAAAACAGGGAAACGAAGGCTGAAAGCTGGTGAGTCCACTCTGATACAGGAAGTTTACATCAACGACTTACCCAAGCGTCTCAGGTTTTTCATCACCCCAATGGTGATGGTGCCCATCACCTGCTCCCGCTCCTCCTCTCACAGCACCGCCGCTATGACCATGTCCGTGTGTACTACCTCCAGCAGATAACAGTAGATGCTCAACCGCCTCTTTCGCGACATAGACACCTGCAAACATCAAATACACACATTGGGCAAAGAGCAGCGTAGTCGCACGGCGTGCGGGCCTAAATTCAATACGCTCAGTCGCCGATCAGGAAAGCGATAGGCGGGCCAGACCCACCCGTACATCCCATTCACCTTCCCTCCTATCTGTCGTGCAATAATAACAGGCCCAGCAACACCCAGTGCGTCAAAAACGACCCAATAACCCAGTCCTGTACAAGCGAGCGAACCGATACTCTGACCACGTGCCCATAACAGTGCTCCCAGAGCAAATTGGGCAGAAGCGGTGATGATAGCCGCCGTCCCCGCAGAAGACACGTTCTTGCTCTCCAGTGCAGTGTTGTTAGATTGGGAGGACGATATCGAATTTGACACAGAGACCGCAGGAGACTTGGATTGGGAACGTGGGATAAGCTCAATTGTCGGGAAGGACTTTCCGGTATTCGGGTCTGGAACCCAAGGTGAGATCGGCGTGGGTGTAGGTGCAGTTTGCAGATCTTCCCCCCCACTCGGTATTTCCAGTCTTTGTAGCCGGCCAGGCTCAAGGAATGAAAAAAAATTGTGTGAGACTGAATGTTTATGATGATGGCCACGTCTCGCAGTGACTCCAGAACCTGCCCGTATACCGTTGGGTTCTGAATTTGATTTCGGCAAACCGCCAAACGTGAACCCAGCGTTGAGTTCTTGACCAACTTGAGTACCGACACTGGGACCGACAATGCCCTCAGACTGAGAGGCTGGAATTAGAATCGGATCCGGAGAAGGTGGGGGAGCTTCTTCGTCTACAGGTCGTTCATCCTCGGAAATAGTAGCGTGGGGTCTAGGAAAGAATATAGACAGGTTCCTGGAGTGGAGGCGCGAATGTCGTCTGGTGTGACCAGGGGGGACACGCGCATCGACGTCCAACACGTGGACCTCGGGAGGACCAATAGAGGGGAACGGATGCAATGGAACATGGGCGGGAAAAGAGGAACCAAGAGGCGAAGGAATTGACGGGATAAACGGCCCAGAGGAGATCGATCGGGTACGAGAGTGGGCGGTGTTGTTTGGTGTGACAAATGACGTACGGAAAGGAGAGGTTGGGGGAGAGTTGAGACTAACACTTGGTGGTCGACGAGCGGGTATTCCTGTGCCAAGTGGTGGAAGTACGTCGGGCCCGCTGCGTGCTGGGATTCCGGGGCCCAAGGGGGGAAGAGAGTGAGGTGCTGAGTGGACGCGACTCCTTGGGGGAGAGGGAGGGATAGCGAGGTTCTGACTAGACATCGAGGGCTCGGCCGGGGTGGATCGACTATTTTGGTCTTGGACAGACCCGTCATTAGGAATTTCGTTACTTGATTTGAGCATGTGCACTGTGGACATGTTGGTAGCCGGTTATATCGGAATGAGAGTGTCACTTCTGATGGCAACACTGAGCGCTGAGCGTTATTAAAAGTGAACGGACCTGGGATACCGAGGGATGGGGAAGAACGAGAAGACTGAAATTACGTCCGTATGGAGCGAATGAAAGTTGTCCTGTACGCGGTGATGAGACATTGATGATGAAATCCAAAGCAGAAGTGTACTTGCGCTTCAAGCACTGATTGGCAGAGTTGGCAGCTGTTCTGAAACCTCGGCGTTAGAGCGGTCTCGACCCAGAGGTTCACAGCTGCAATACCGTCATCAGCTTGCGTTTCATGCTGACAACGTAGCTTACAGCGTCCAAGTCAATTACGAAAGGAATGGATCCTGGTTGAATGTGAGCGCTTGAGCGCCGACAGTGACCAGCAAAGTCGAACAGTTGTGGTTATGGCGTGACTCCAATGCGCACAGCCACACGACGATCTGGGCCCGGGCCTGGCCCGGGGACCTGGCGGATACGTTCAAGTTGTCCAATACGACCTCACACCATGTTTTATTATGCATCAAATTCCCTCGGGATCCATTAAAAAGGTGATATGGGTGCTTGATGGCATGGTGCGATATCAACAAGCACTTTTCGGATCCCGAGGCATTTCGTGACTGTCATTCGATTTTTCCCTCGGCGCAGACGGCAGATGTCAGCCCGGATCGCTCGACTGGCTCCCCGGGGCAAGCTGGTGGTTCCCATAGGCTAATGTTCGTTCCACTAATGATTGTCGCTCGGTGCGCAGAATCGGTTGGTCCATCCCCGTGGTATCATTATACATGTAAGACTATGTGTTTTCGTTGCCTACTGAACACCCGTAATACCCGCAGGCTGCAAATGCAATCCCCACCCCCCGGTGGGACGCTCTTCGTACATCCATCGGGACGCACAATGATAACTTTGAGTCATCGGACATGTCGAGAGCCCTCCAGAGGTCGGATACGTGTTGAAGTATACGCCAATACGACTGAACGCTATGATTTTATTGCGTCATGGCGATTGATCAATTCAATCCTTGCACGAGTATCTTCAAAGTCAGCCTGCCGGTTGGATTCTCTCTACTTACACTATTTCCTACACTGCAGCGTTGGCACATGCCAGAAGGATATTCCCTGGACCCTCCAACAAGCCGAACTGGTGGCAGCACGAGATAAACGTAGGTATTCTATCGTTTGACGAAGCTCCTCATACGCCCCTATGCTCTACCGCGAATTGCATTTACCCGACTTCACATCGCTATCGAGAAGCTCTGCGCGCGATCCTGCTATGCACCATTGTCATCGGCCTTCCAATAGTTCTTGCCGATTCCTTTAGCAACCAACGTCGGAGAATTGGTAATTCCAGCCATGTCTGTTGCGTGTGACTCTCGAGATCGAGAAAAGACTCTGCAGTACCCATCGTCGTCACTTTTTCGTGGCTCTCCGATGCATACCGTGAGCGGCGGCGAGGAAGGGAAGGTACGATGTTGGGGGTGAGGATACCAATGGATGGCGGGAGAGCTATTGATGACTATCGAAATGGAGGGTAGGTCGTCGGCGGGACGAAAAGTGGCTCATTCGGAACAGGTTTCGGTAGGTCCTAGGCGTGTGCTGTAGTAGCTGTAGTCAGTGAGCCACGCCTGGTCGAGAAATTGGCAGTCAAAGTCGAAGGAGGTCGTGCGACGGCTCCATGTTACTTACATGAAAAGCCTTGACTTGCGCTAATGCCCATCCGCAAGGGAGCAAGTTCAAGCTCGCGGCCTCAGAGAGAGATGAATTAATTCACGATTGCCCAATTGTACGAAGCTACGGTGCAGGACGAGGAGAACTTATAGACTACGAGGGTAACCGCAGGTGGGATATAACATGATACATCAGTCAACAGACTCGGAGGTCCAGTCTACAACTACTGTATGTGGACAGTACGGATGCCATCCATCAATTCAGTCAACAAAGTCTCCTCGCGAACTCGGACCATGATCAAGCTATCCGTCGCAACCCGTCTATATTGCGCACGTGCCAGCGGTGCAAGCAGCAGTGCCCCAAATGGCTGCCTGAGCCGGACGATCAGCCGCAGAGCGCACGTGGTATCATCGAACAGGGCAGCGCCGCTGCACTGAGAAATCCTGGTCGAGAAGGGGACTGATCCAGGGATGAATGAGAAGTAATCGTTCCATCCCGGATAAGTCGGCCGTGGTCTTGATCTCGACATCTCCGAGCATCGGTGATGTCGCACGATAAACAGGCAGGCCAGAGTCGGAATCTGGCTCTGAGTGAGGGACAAGGTCGGCGAGGGGGAATACAATACCATGTAGCCTGAGCCGGCCAGCGTCGAGCGACAGTGCGGGGAGATCATCGAGCCGCCTATACAAAGCTATGGCCAGGGAAAGGTCGGGTAATGATGAGCATAACACTGTGACCATGCCATCCATCTCAGCTGTCTCAATGGGTCGTGGAACATGCGGTGGCATGATTTCGTTGTAGACAGTCAGATCCGCAGGAAGGTAGGTGTGGTGACTACCAGAGCTCCCCCCAGTCCAAGCGAGAAGCGTGACATCACCCGAACGTGTTAGGATATACTCCAGGAGGCGACCGACTGCTTGATTGCCCTCGCCATATATGACCGGGATGGGGACTTTGAAGATCCCAAACAACGAGTACGCAATATCTTCCTCGCGTGTCGTTCGACGCCCAGAAACTAAGTAGAGCTTCTCGCGCACCCTGTCTAGGCCCGGTTGAAGAGCGGCCAACTCCTGCGAGGTGAAATTCATTGCCCGCTCCATCTCCGAAAGGATGATGGGCGATTCCTTGTGGTTGAAAATGTCTAATCCAAGGTATGGCTTCCAGTCCTCGGTATAAAATCGGACAACCTTGGAAGCAACGTATTCTTGGTATGTCCACCCGCGAGTGTTCCAGACGCTCCTCCAAAGACAACCAATCACCTGTGACTTTGACAAGACTCCGAGAAGGTGGACGATCGTGAGGGATGAACCACGATACCACCTAAACATAGCAACCACCGATTCTTGTTGCACTCCCTTATCTTGATGGTTTATGCAGCAAGTGTCGCTCCATGCCCACTGGAAGCGAAGAGAGCGCACGAGTTCACAGAACCTTTGTACCTTGCTGTTCTCAGGAGACGCCGGTAGCGCATAGATGGAATTGTTCTCGATCATTTGGAATGTCGTTTCATGGGGCTGCCACTTGTGTGACAGCATCACATATTGGTAGAACTCCTTCACTTCTCTCTGAATACGTGCACTGTCAAGCCGGGTAGTCATTGAAGACCGAAGCTCGTCGTAGATCGGGAGTTCCTCGAAAGCGGCTGCTTGCTGGGTTTTGTCGTAGAGACGACCAGTTGTGGTGTCGATAAGAACACGTGGCATGGGGCGGATAGTCTCCTCGACCACCTCTTGAATCGTGGTGGTTGCGTCAATGTACTGATTACGAAGCTCTGTCCACAACCAATCAAAACCTGCTGTTGTGTGCATTATTGACAGAATAGATTACCGTGAATGCGAGGATCGGGTGATTGTTCCAACCTTGAGAGCATCGTCTTGAATGCCGCGAAAGCTTCGCCGTGATGCCCCATGTCATGTAATGCAGCATGTTTCCTCTCATACCCCGTATGGGATGAAGGGTCGAGCTCGATGTCCTGATAGTGTGGATCAGTGGGGTCCGCCCGATGTGACGTGAATACACTGCATACCTCTTTACTCCGTTTAAGGAGAATATCATTGTTTGTGGGGTCGAGCGACAGTGCATTGGAATAGTATCGAATGGCCACGTCATGCTTCTTAAAGTCCCTTGCAACGTCACCCAATTTTTCTAGCTTCTCGACACAGCGTCCTCGAAAATCTGGGGGAGGCGTTTGAATTGGCCCGGGCTGCATTGTGGCTGCAACCACTCACGGAGTTCCCATTCCGTTCGCTCGTCGCGCACACCCGCGTCCTCTGGCAGCCCACTCTGCAGTTGTTGGAAACACTCGACAGCCTCCGCGAGGCGACCGTCCTGCTCTAGAATGTCGCAAATGATGCGATAGACGACAAACCTCGGAACCTTAAACTACACCGAAAAGAGTCACTATCCATCTTCGAACCATCATGGAGAGTATACCTTGGTTGCAGCACTCGATACCTCAACCGTTGAGCTACGTTTCAACATCATGTTCGCCCATTTGAACATTATAATGTTCGGGAGTCTGGGGCCGAGCAACAACGCAGTAGAGTAAGCTGCAACTGCTTCGTCCCGTTTATCGGCGTTCAATGCCTCGTCTCCAACGCTCTCCAATGCCACGACGCATCTGTGTGTAAATTCTGAGGGAAGCGATTAGATACACCATCGTAACGTGCGGCGCCGAAACTCACCGGTAAGCCAGTCGATGATAAATTTGTTTGCCCTGACATCCTCATGTACGGCATTCGCGAACTCGAGGAGACATTCCGCAGCACCTTGTATGCGGCCCTGGGTGTAGAGGAATTCGCATTGATGGAGCTGCTCGAGTGCATGGTTGATACCATTAGCTCTGCGTTGAGCGTCAGCCAGTTGGACGCGGAGTGCACTTGCGCTGTTGTCGCGTGTGCAAAGATCGGCACGAAGAGAGTGGATGGTGTCGTTGAGATCATCCTTTTCCTGATTGGCTTCGCGTTGAGATTCGGCGAGCTTGTCGCAGAGTTCTTGGGTAGTTTTTTCGAGACGTGCGATTTTGCTATCTAGTAGACGTGAATCAAGGAAATATGCGTCGGGGTAGCGGGGGACATACTTGAGCTCTCCTCCTGAGCGCGTAGGGACTGGATGAGGTCATCTCTCTCCTGACGGGCTTGTCGTTGAGATCCGGCAAGCTTATTGCGCAGTTCCTGGATGGATGGACTCTGCAATAGTGAATACGGCGGTTTGCGATTGGAAGGTGTTTTATGCAGGTACACTTACATTGTCCAAGTAATGAGAAGGAAGGGTGCCACAGAGTGCCCGAAGGGTGGTTTTCTTGCCTTCGCTGGTTACGAGGTCGTAGTTTGATGATATAACTATGGACCAGATGGGATGAGTGTACTCGATGACAGCCCCAATTTGCTCGTGTGTCGTTGCATCCCACAAGGAGACCGATGAGTCTGCGGAGGCTGCGATGAATGTGCCGTTGCTTGACAGGGTGATGCATGTGGGATTGTTGGTGCTGTGAATGAGCCATTTCGACAGCGTGGTCTTGGCGGGCACGTCGATGTGGTGGATGTTGCCGTCGCGTGACAAGGCGAAGAGTTGCTTGCTATCGCTGGCCCAGGCGAGGGACTGGTTGAACGACGAGTTGACTTGGACTGGGAAGTCGACGAGGAGGCTGCCTTTGTGACTGTCATAGACCCGAACGGAGTCACAATTCCAGGTGGCAGTAGCGATGAGGCGTCCGTCGGGTGAAAATTTGGCTGCTGCTACCCGGGAGTCGTGTTCCAAGCGGCCGAGCAGTTTTTCACCGGTCGACAGCGACCAGACGCAAGCAGTGAAGTCGCCCGATCCAGTCACGATTTTCGTCGCGTCTGGCGAGACGTCAAGTGCACGCACCCAGTTGCCGTGCGCTTTGAACCCGGTCCGAACTTTTGAGTGAGTCTTTGCATTCCACACCGTCACCCGGCCACTGCGCGTCCCACCGACGATCAGCGTTCCATCTCGTGACACTGCAATGTTGAGAACAGCACTCCCCGCATTCATGGGCGTCCCCACCTCCTTGCCATCTTCAATGCGCCATCGTCGAATCTTCCCTTCGTTGCCGCCGCTCACGACGTGCTTCCCATCAACGAGGACTGCGACGGAATATATGTGATATCGGCCATCGATTACAATCGGTTTTACTTCCTCTCGGTGAACGATACTGGCAGAGGAACTGGTTTCTCTCGACTCTTGTGTTCCCATCAGCGTCGTTCTTTCAACCCGCTCTCTGCTCACCATTCGTTCGCCAGAAGGCCACGTTGGAAAACATTCCCAGCTAGGTATCCGATCGACGGAGTGAGGGATGAGTGGTCGTCCACGTTTATCCCCGGTATGACTTTGTCGTCCCACGTGTCTCCTTATCGAATCCAATCAATTCACATCCACAACCTTTTGTCATGCGCGAAATGCATGCTCTACCCACCCTTGATGATTATACGAATGAAAATAGTGCCATCCGATAATCGTCGGCTCGAAAGGATCAACGTTGAACTCTCAGATCCACCCCTCCTCAAGCACCACCCGACTTTAACTTGCACGCGGAGAGGCAGGCAGAACATCCTTCCGATCGTCCCTCTTATCCACAGCACCCCTCCCATACCGTCTCCCGCACTGACACCCGATCCTAACCCTGGACTAAGACCCATCCGCGGACCCAACAACAACGGACTCTGTCATCCACATCCATCCCTATCATACCCCATTCCATACTCTCCACACACTTCCTCGCGTCCCCTCTCTCTCTTTCCCGCTGTTCCTTCTCCCTCCCTCGTCTTCTTTCTCTCGTGCTATTCCCGCTCACCCCGCTCAAAAAACCCATTCCTCGTACCACTACTCGGTGGAGGCGCCGACACAGGCGGTGTACGCGAGATGTATGTTGGACCATGACGGTCCAACCTGGGTGATCTTCTCAAGTGACTTGCGGCACAGCTGGGCTGCTATGGCATGGCACGGAAGAGACCATTCGTCTGTAGTGGGTCTCGGTGAAGACCGATAACGGTGCAGGACAGGCTGGATGGGCAAACGTGGAAGCATTCAACCACTCGGGCGTCTTGGGCATGCACTAACTTTGAGGGTCAAGTCCGCTAGCATGGGAAAAGGCATTTGGGGATGGGCTGCCTCCCTAAGACGCGTCAAAGATCGATGTTTGAACCTCGTGGGGAACTCGAGTGAGGAGCTCATAGCTCACTTGTCCCGTGTCTTTCTTCTCAGATTCTGAACCTCAATGTTTATCGTTTCCAGTACACCTCGTATCGATCTCCCCACGCGGCGAGGAAGACAGTTCAGGGGGTTCCTTATTTCACACACTCAGATCAACTTGGTTCAATACTCGAGCACGGTGCTGTGGCCACTATTGGCAACCCCCATCGTGGTCAAAACCCTATATCACTGTCGCCCCACGGGGCCGAAGCAGATGAGCGAATATCATATCACGGACCGCCAATCTCTTCAATCCAACCACGCATGCAGCAAAGTCGTTCGAATCACAGCATACCGCGAAATTATCTCTTAAAAAACTTGTCACGGGTGCGGACATCGGGTGCATCGGTTCAAGACATCCTTCAAGTAACTCATCCCTGCCCGACGCGCCCGACGCAGGGAAGCACTCGATGCTGCTAAAGCTGCCAACCATGTTCTCTAAGCCCTTCCAGCTCAGTCCGACCGTAGACGTTCCCGAAGCAGGCGATACCCTTCTGCGCACGTTACAAGACCCCTACTTTGTCTCCTCATGCAATATTTCGACTCTTTTCAGGGGCGGGCATCTGACCTGACCTCGCCCTGCGATTCCCTGTGCATGTTTGCGCCCTTTGTCAGAGGGACAGACCGCCTGCCAAAGTGCGATGGCGATCGGGAAGAATATGGGTCGTGGGCTTGAAAGCGCGACGTTGGAGGTTGACGGACATCGTAGGGGGGAGTGCCAACAAATTCGTGCACTTGCCCAACTCGAACGATCATCGAGTGACCAATGTGCGCCCACCCGTCTCTGTCGACCGTCGTGCATCCGTTGATGGTCCATGCTTGCTAGATCATGTCCGTTCCTGCAACGGGATCAACAAGGTCGTTGCGATGGAGATCGGATCTCAGGTTCTCTCCTCAACGGGTACCCTGCACGGCTGATTCCATGATGGTGACAAACGTTCCGGATGATACGGCGAATGAGCAGAGGTGGCCTACCGAAGAGGAGATGGCTGGGGCGGCAACGTGAGAAGAGGGTATGGAAGACGAGCGCGTCTCTATGTGCGCTGCTCGTTGACTCCGCCTCTTGCGAGAGGCGCTGGGCGTCGGAGGATGGAGCGGATTGAAAGTGGTCCGGTAATTCCGACAAAGGTGGGCCGGGTGGAGCGAACGACGGATCATTCATCCGGGTAGCATCGGGCGCATGATCGTGATCACGATCCATCGATTCGAGGACGGAAAGTATTAATCGTAGCGGCGCACGGTCGCCAATCCCCGACTCCATTGATGACCAGTACTCATGTTGAGGTACAAAAAAAAGTTGACCAAAAGATCTTCTGTTTATTACTTGTGGTGTCGAGTGGAGAAAAAGTCTCTTTCTATACTACTTAGGTTTGGTCCAGGTTCAGAACCAGTTTGAACCTCGAACTGCTAACGGTGGCATAATAGCAGGCGCCCAAAGCAACCAAGACCACCATAGAGGCGAAAATGACGTGGGCGCACGCTTCGTGCTGCCACCTACCCATTTAATTTATTGCCACACCAGCGCGTCAGCAAGCGCACGCACGCAGGCATGCTCGTTCGCTCGCCCGCCTTCGCCCACCCCCGTCCAGGTCGTGCCACCCAACACCCTCGTGCACCCCACTGCTGCATGAGTGCATGAGCTCGCTTGCTCTGCGTCGCTCGCCCGCCCTCGCCCACCTCGTTGTCGCACAGTGCATAGATGCTCGCATCCTGCACCGCTTTTCCCACTACCCTCGCTCCGCACCCTACTGCTGATGCACAAGCACGCGAGCACGCACGCCCACAGACAGTCATGTCTGTGTGCACGGGACATGTCAGGTGTCGATGGAATGCCACGAGGGGCGATGGGATGTGATGGGACACAACAGATAGTGCCGGGAGGTGATGCGATGTAGGGCGATGGCCCGGGGACACGACAGGGGGGATTTGAAGGTAGGGAGACGTGACACGGCACACCTTATGAGGCAGTTGGAGGCGTCAATAGTGCACGATCATGGTGAAATGGTCTCCACCGAGCGATAAGAGGTTCTTGTGGAATGTATTGACATTACATTAGATGTATTCATCAATGACCTGGCTGGTAAATGATGATCAGACGACCCATGTCAGCAGTGCAGACACAATAGAGCGAGAAACACCCAGACAGACAGGAAACCGAACCAACCGAATGCCTTGAAAAGATGTAGTACTTGTAAACCTGAATCATTGTCCACCACGAGCCTTTCCATCGATTCGAGGACGGAAAGTATTACAGCAGTTCCCAAGTAGCATGAGATTTGCACTTTTTTTTTTGTTGTCCAAGTTACATTCCAAATCGGGAACAAAGTAGATAGCAACTATTGACATGACGCTGAGTCCATGCCCAACCAACACATCAGCAGTAAAGACCTCAAAGAATCCACCCTTCATCTGTGGGAGATTGGATGGAAAGTTTGTGACCAATAACGACGAAACCTGCAGAGGCTGCAAGCCCACTCGACGAGCCACAAGACTGTGCAGACGCGACGGATAAGTCAGATGGACGTTGAGGGCCATCTAGAGGTAGTGGCAGCAGCGCAATGAACGGCGGCGACGATGGCTTGCATCGAGTCACATTGAAGTCATCAGCTACGAGGACCTGTCAACACCGAGAACGACTCAAGGACACTCCGATCAGCTTACCAGCACCCAAGCCACACAACAAGCCCGTCCAACGTCAAAACAAATCCCATGCTGAGTGTCATGCTTAAGGGGGAGTGGCACGGACCCGCGAGTTGCAAAGACGAACGTACCAGCACTGAAGTGAACATGTTGGGAGCATCTGAAGGCAACAATGACGCCATGAATCGACCTTTGGCAGTGCAGAACGCGTCAGTGAACACTTGGAGCAGAGCGGTCAGAAGGACTCACCAAGGGGAGCTCAAGACGAGCCTGATGATCGGTGAGACGGGCATGTCGGAAGTATCAGAGTGCAACGAGGACGCGCGGAACGAGTCAAAGAAACTGTGGAACACGTCAGTGAACGGTTAGGGTAGGCGTCAGAGTGACTCACCTAGGCGAGTTCTAGACGAGCTAGACGAGCCGGGAAACATAGCAGCTGTACCAGACGATGTCCACAGCGGCCCAGAACATCCCCAAGGTGAGGCAAACGAGCGCATCGACGAGATGAATGCATCGAATCAAGGTACTGGGCCAGGATGTAGCGTCGTCCTTGTCATTTCTCATTTAGGAAGTACAGACTATCGCCCCCCCAAAAAAACATGTACAAATCTCATGCTATTTGGGCACAGCTGTGGCGGCGTTGAAACCAGGAAAGATGGCCCTGAGCGACGCGATGCCCAGGGACTGCGGTTCATGTTGTCGTCACTACTGGAGTGCAGTCGACCTGTCCGCTGGCTGTAGACGCACTACCTGGAACATGGGATAAACGAAGGGATGATATCTGGTACACGCAACATGATACAACGAGAAACGGCTACAAGACATCTAGCGTCTGTATCTTCTGTGCTAGATATCGCGGTGAAATGTCCTTGAGTAATTGCACGACGATAGGATGATCACAGGCAACACGCTTATATTCATCGTGGGATAGAGGAACAAGCAGCAGCGCGCCAAAAGGCTGTCTGAGACGTGCGAAAAGCCGTAGCGCTCTGGTAAGCTTGTCGAGCCGTGGGGCATGGTGTGAAGATGAGGTGGCATGTGATGAGGGAGGGCGCGAATTGGTGAACGGTGCACCCGAACCGTCCCCGTCGACTGGGGACGGTTCAGCGTCATCCTCAAATGGAAGAGCAGGATCAAGAAGGCACCGGAGCCACGGGTGTACGAGCACTAGATTGTTCAGGGTAGACAAGTCCTCTGTTGTCTTGATCTCGACTGCTCCAAAGGCAGATGTCGTGGTGTGATAAACACGCTGGGTGGTATCGCCACTGGGGACCAATGGACTTTTCAGCGGAAACATGATGCAAGACAAGCTCAAGCGGCGGCTGAAGAGACGCGGGGATGGGAGAGCGACGACTCGGTCGTATAGCATCATGGCCGAGTCAACGGTTTTCAAGGATGTCCGCAGTTTCATCACCAACCCGTCCATCTTGCCATCATCGATTGGCGATGGAACATAGGGTGACGCCGGCTCGCGATAAACCAAAATCTCTGCAGGAAGGCAGCTGTTATAGTCCGATCCCTTTCCTGTCCAGGCCAGAATGGTGACATCCCCTGACCGAGTCAACACCTCCTGTAACAGGCGACCCACAGCCCGTTGTTGCCCTTCGCCATATGTGACAGAGAGCGAGACGTCGAATATACCAAACAGTGAGTAGGCCATGTCCTCTAGTTTCGTAGCAACCCGTGTCGCGGCAAGACACAGTTTCTGTCGTACATTGTCTGATCCTGGACGAAGAGAAAGGAGAACATCTACATCAGTGCCGGTCGCGCGAGCCATCTCGGCCATGATCACAGGCGATTCCTTGTGGTTGTACACTTTCTCGTCAGGAAGATAAAGCTTCCAGTCTTCGGTATAGAAACGGATGACCCTGGATGCAAAGAACTCTTGCAACGTCCAAGCGCGCGTATTCCACAGACTCCTCTCCAGAGCACCCAGGTCCGAGTTGGATAGTACACCCTTGAGGTGAATGACCGTGAGCGACGATTGGTGATACCATTGGAACATCGAGGTCAGGGATTCTTGGAGCACCGACCCGTCTGCCTTGTTGATGCAACATGTATCGCACCATGCCCAGAGAAACCCAGCTTCCCGCACCGTCGTACAGAACATGACCAATTTCAAGACTGTGGGTGATTCTGCCAATTTGTGCACTGATCCATGAAGGACGTCGTGGAACAGTGGTTCGGCTCCTTCCCAAGTATGAGAGAACGTGGCATATCGGAAGTATTCTTGGACGACCTCCCGGATGCGAGGGTGGTCGAGTCTTGTCGTCGTAGATGCAACGAGTTCCACGAATTTGGAATCAGCTTCGAATTCATCCATACGCTCAAGTTGGTCGCAAAGACGACCGGTCTTTGTGTTGATAACGACAAGCGGAGCGTCCCGCTGAGTCTGCTTGACAGCGCTGCGAATAGCCACCTTCGTCTGCAATGGGCTCACGTAGCGTTGACGCGATTCTGCGGGAGGCAGACACTTAGACGATGCATTCATATAAGATCGGAAAATAATTACCTCGAGTAACAGGATCAGCGGATTGCTCAAGCACCAGGAGTATATCGTTATACGCATTGATTGCTTCACTATAGCGGCGAGCGCCAAGTAGTGCTGCATGCTTTCTTTGGTGGCCACGTAGAGATGACGGATTGAGTTTGATCGCCTGGGATCGTATTGATTATTTGCTCCCATGGAAATTAAGATACACGTACCGCGTTGGCATCCTGCAATGAATCTTCCCATGATCCAATCCCAGCTCGTGCTTTGCTTCGCTTGGTCAACAGGACTGCCGATAAAGGATCGAGGCTCAGTGCCGTAGAGTAATGGGCAATGGCGTCTTCATATGACGCAGAGTCCATGGCATCATCTCCGTTCTGTTCCAATGCCTTCATACAACGCGCTTTGAAGTCTGATGCTCAATGTCAGGGCACCAAGGGTGCCGGTGATGCATGGCTGTGGCTGCAACCACCCACCGAGTTCCCATTCTGCTCGCTCATCGTGCACACCCGCGCCCTCTGTGAGCTTTCTCTGCATCTGTCGGAAACACTTGACAGCTTCTGTGAAGCGACCATCCCGTTCTAGAATGTCGCAAATGACACGGTAGACAACAAGCGTCGGAACTTTGAACTAAACCAAATGAGAGTCACTATCCATCCTCGAACCATCACGGAGAGCATACCTTGGTTGCAGCACTCGATGCTTCAAGCGCTGACTCACATTTCAATATCAAGGTCGCCCATTTGAACATTATAGCGTTCGGAATTGTGGGACCGAGCGACAACGCAGTTGAGTAAGCTGCAATTGCTTCGTCCCGTTTATCGGCGTCCGATGCCTCGTCTCCCACTCTCTCCAGTGGCGTGATGCATCTGTGCGTAAAGTCTGAGGGAAGCAATCGATTAGATACTCTATCGTAATTCAAGACGCCGAAGCTCACCGGAAAGCCAGTCCATGATAAACTTGTTGGCTCTCACATTGTCGTCTGTAGTATTCACAATCTCGAGAAGACATTCTGCAGCACCCTGTATGCTGCCTTGGGCGCAGAGGAATCTGCATAGATGCATCTGCTCGAGTGTATGGTCGAAACCATTGGCTTTGCGTCGAGCGTCGGCTAGTTGGATGCGAAGTGCACTAAGATCGGCACGACCAGAGTTGATGGTTTCGTTGAGGTCATCCTTTTCCTGATTGGCTACGCTTTGAGATTGGGCGAGCTTGTCGCGGAGTTCTTGGATGGTTTTTTCGAGCCGTGCGATGTTGCCACCTAGTAGACGTGAATCGAGGAAATATGCGTCGAGATAGCGGGGGACATACTTGAGCTCTCCTCCCGGGCGCGTAGGGACTGGATGACCTCATCTCTCTCCTCGCGGGCTTGTCATTGAGATCCGACAAGCTGATTGCACAGTTCCTGGATGGTTTTCGCGAGATTCGCGGCTCTCTCGTCTGATGGACTCTGAAACGGTGAATAGGGCGGTTCGTAATTGCAAGGTTTTTGTATGCAGGTACACTTACATCGGCCAAGTAGTGAGAGGGAAGGGCGCCACAGAGCGCTCGAAGGATGATTCCATTGTCTCCCCCGGTAATGAGGTCATAGTTTGATGATATAGCTGTGGACCAGATGCGATGAGTGTAGTCGATGACAGTCCCGATTTGCTCGTGTGTCATTGTGTCCCAAAATGACACCGATGAACCAGCAATCGCTGCAATGAATGTACCGTTGCTTGCCAGGGCCATGCATTCGGGAGTGCTGCTGTGAATGCGCCATTGAGAGAGCGTAGTCTTGGCGGACACGTCAATCCGGAGGATGTTGCCGTCGTGGGATAAAGCAAAGAGTTGCAAGTTGCCCTCACCGACCCAGGCGAGGGAGTGGTTCCTCCACGCGGTGACTTTGACTGGGAACCGCACAAGGAGGCTGCCATTCTGTTGCAGTACGATGAGCGCGAAGTGTGAAGACCTCAGACGAGATGGGGGATAAGAGTTAGACTTAGAACTACTGTCCCCTAATGTACAGCTCGAGTTATATACTAGTCTAATCAATAGCTAATGTAATCCTATTGATTAGATATCTGGCTGCGTCATTATTACTACTCGGCATGACGAGGTCGAGTGTAGCTTGTTATTATTTGGTCGTATTCCAATACTCCCCCTCAAGCCTAACGTAGGCCGAGTCCTTTGGAGTGTTGTAAGTGTTTAGCTCATGGTAGAGCCTTAGTTAGTATGTCGGCGGTCATATCATCCGTCCGACAGTAGATCAGTGTGATCCATCCTATTTTGATTCTCTCTCTCATGAAGAGATTAGATAAGTCAAAATATTTCGCACGCTTATGAAATTGAGCGTTGGTCGCGATAGAGATGGCGGACTTGTTGTCGCCGTAGAGTATGGTCGCGTTTTTCGGTTCATATCCTATTTCACTGTATAGGTTTCTGAGCCAAATGATATCTTTTCCTGCTCTCGCCATTGACGAGAATTCTGCTTCAGCTGTGGACAGCGCCGTCGTAGTTTCCTTCTTTGAGGACCACGTGATTGCACCTCCATTTAGTATAAACACGTTGCCACTAGTCGACGTTAGGTCGCTGTTACTTGCGAAACTCGCATCTGCATAGCCGTAAAACTCATTTTTATGTCTGTTCTTAGCATAGGTGATTCCCATTTGTTTCGTACCACTCAGATATCGTAGTATCCGTTTCGCGGCCGTCCAATGGGTCAAACTTGGATTACTATTGAACGAACAGAGTTTGTTCACAGCGTATGCTATATCGGGACGTGTGCCTATCGCGGCATACATCAGTGATCCCGTTAGCGACGCGTAGTTCCCTTCTTGGGATTGTGGCTGTGTGTCTTTGTCTTGCGGCTCGAGTTTTATGTTTGGATCGAGCGGGGTAGATACTGGATTGGCGTTATGCATACCGTACTTTTCCAGTATGCTTTCAATATATTGTGTTTGTCGTATAGACAGTGTCCCGCGTTCTCGGTCGCGTGTGAACTCGAGGCCAACTAGTTTGTTCGGCTCGCCTAGATCGGTAATATCAAATAACCCTTTTAGGTCATTCTTTAATATATCCATTTGACCTTTGCTGTTCGTGAAAAGTAGGAGGTCATCAACCCATATGGTGATGATCTCAATTACAGTTCCCGTTCGTCGTATGTAGACACACGGGTCTGAGCGCAATCGGCTGAATTTTATTGCACTGAGCTTGCCGTCTAGCTCTTCGTTCCATTCGCGGCCGGACTGCTTAAGTCCATAAAGTGTCTTTACTAGCCGGCACAGCCGCGATGTGGCATCGCCAAAGCCTTCGGGCTGATTCATGTATATTTCCTCTTTGAGCTTCCCGTTTAGGTAAGCTCCCTTCACGTCCATTTGCTGAATCTCCCAGTCCTCGGCTACAGCGAGTGCAAGTATTGCTCGTATAGTCTCGAGTCGGACGACAGGTGAGTACGTCTCATTATAATCCATGCCAGGGATTTGACTGAATCCTCTAGCAACTAGACGTGCTTTATACTTTTGTAAGTTTCCGTCCTTATCGTGAAGACCCATTTGTTCGTGACAGGTTTTCTGTTTTCGGGTGCGTCCACAAGCTCCCATGTACCCATCCGTTCTAACGTTTCCAGCTCTGTACGAATGGCTTTTTCCCATTCTGGCCATTCGGGTGAGCTCTTTGCTTCAGAGAGCGTTTTAGGTTCTCTTTCGGGTATGTTCGTCTCGGTGAATGCCATGTACGCAGCGGCAGCAGCAGTGGATGCTGATTGGCGATCGTTATCGTCGTCATCCGAATCGCTTGGTATCAAGTCAGGTAGGTTGTTATTGTCCTGCTGATCCGTATCGATCTTCTGATGCTTATTATTGTCTTTTTCAGCGTCATCTGGATTGTTTCGTTTACTTCCATCGGACAGAGGTTTGGTACCTCCGTTCTCCCCCTCAAACCGATGTTCGATAGTAGTCAATGGCCAGCGGTACTCGCGCGATACCTTTATTGTTTTCTTTTCAATATCGTAGTACTTGATCGCTTTTGGTCCATCTTTGTAGCCAATAAAGATATGTTTCTTTGCTTGAGCACCTAGTTTGGAGGGATTAATCTCCTGATTGAGAATCCATACCGGGTGTCCGAATTCTTGAATGTACGAGATATCCGGACGCGTTCCCGTCCACTTTTCGTATGGCGTACTGTCAGGCAATGCTTTCGTGTAGGCACGGTTTCGTATGTAGGTGGCATGGCTCATTGCCTCAGGCCACAACTCATTTGGCAGATCATGGGCGAGTAACATAGCTCTCCCTAATTCTACGACAGTTCTATTCCATCGTTCCGCCACACCATTCTGTTCGGGCGTGTACGGTGCCGTTGTTTGTATTTCAATTCCTCGATCGAGAAACCAAGATCGAAGGTCTTTGTTGACATACTCGCGTCCATTATCAGCTCTTACTGTTTTTGGAACGTGGTTCTGTTGTCTTTCTATGTAGGCTAGGTATTGTTTTACCTTTGTAGCCGTTTCGTCTTTTGTTTTCATATAGCTGATTGTGACATGCCGTGTAGCATTGTCAACGAACGAAACATAATATTTATATCCATGTGTTGACGGAACGCGGGCTGGCCCCCAAACGTCCGTGTGCGTTAGTTCGCCAGGTTCCCGGGGCTGGCGGGTAACCTCTTTTGGTAATGGTAACCTTGTTATCTTTGATTGGATACATGCCTCGCACTGAAAGTCCTGCGGGCTGTCCCTGAGCGAGAATCCGTCGACTAGATTCTTGCCATGTAATTTTCGTAGTCCAGCGATACCGATATGTCCCAGGCGGCGATGCCATTCTTCCCAGGTATAAGATCATTTGATCTTCATTGCCACATTGCTAGTGTGTATGACCGCAGTTTGTACATCTAGGTAGTATAGACTCTTGTATAGTCGGCCTATGGCGACCTTATTATTGTGAGAGTCATAAATACTTAGCTGGCCTTTGGCACAGACGATATGACCTCCTGCGCGATCAATCCGCCCGAGTGAAAGTAAATTTTCACGGGCATCAGGTACATGCAGGGTCTTTGTTAACCGAAGTCGCTTAGCCCGGTTATTGATGTACATGTGAATAATTACAGTGCCTTGTCCGAGTGCCGAGACAGGGTTATCACCGAGTCCCTTTACTATGCGCTCAGGTAGCGCTGTGTACTCAGTAAATGCGTCACGTTGAGCGCAAATATGAGTTGTAGCACCCGAATCCGCGATCCACGAATAAGCAGAAAAGTCGGCCTGTTCGGCCTCTTGCATATCCGCATCACTAGCTATAGTTACATTGGCGAGAAAACTTTTCTCTAAATTCACTGTATCGCTGTCCGAATCATCCTTTGTGATGTTCGCGCGCGCCTTTCCTTTGGTCTCGGGTTCCTTGTTTCCCCGGCCGAATTTTCCAACTCTACCCTCTCCTCCCTTATTGAGGGGGTTTTTCCAACATTCTGTACCTTTGTGCCCAAATTTTCCACAAATTTCACATTTGGGCTTCCCTTTGAAGCGGCATTCTGCCGTTATGTGATTCGTGCGTCCGCATATGGCACAACGTTTCTTCTTTTGGTAACTGCCACCCGATGTGTAAGCGAATTCACCTGAGCCATTCTTCTCCTTGCGTCGTTTGAACTCCTCGATCAGGAGCGACGTAAGCTCTTGAACGGTCATCGTCTGGGCCTGCCTGTTTCCCTGGGTTCCTCCTTGATATCCTAGATAGGATGTAGTAAACCCTTCCCACGAGCGTGGGAGAGATGCGACTAGAATGGACTTGAATTCAAAGTCGTCAATGACATGGCCGGAAAGTGTAAGACGTTCCCGCAGCAAGCGCATGCTGTTGAGATGCGAGGGGATGTCAGCGTCTTCTTTAGCCTCGGCGCTGTAAAGCATTTTCTTGGTAGATAAAATTGATTGTTGTCCACGAGGCTCGTGAATGGTGCGGAGTGCCTCCCACATCTGAGCTGCAGTCTCACATTCGGAGACATGGATGACTTGTTCATCCTTGATTGCAGTGGTGATTAATTCTTGCGCGATAAGATCTTTTGCCCGCCAGTCTACCGCAGCTGAACTGGCAGGGTCCGCGGGTCTGACAGCCGTGCCGACGGCTACTTCATACGCTTCTTTCCGCTTAAGGACAGTGGCGATGCGAGTTTTCCACGCAAGCCAGTTCCCGTCGCGGAGTTTGTCGATCTTAGGGGCGTTGAAGTTTCCCGAAATAGGAGCGGGTGCGACTGATATTGTAGCAGCGGAAGATGAGGGGGTTACCGCCTGGGTAGTAGTTTGGGAATTAGGGTTTAATGACGATGGCGGCGGCCCTGGTGGAAGAGGCGGTGGTGGCCCTAGTGGGGCCGGTGGTTGATTTGACATAGTGTAGTGTCTCGTCTGTTTAAGGTCAGAGCGCGGGGCTCATAACCTGTTGCAGTACGATGAGCGCGAAGTGTGAAGACCTCAGACGAGATGGGGGATAAGAGTTAGACTTAGAACTACTGTCCCCTAATGTACAGCTCGAGTTATATACTAGTCTAATCAATAGCTAATGTAATCCTATTGATTAGATATCTGGCTGCGTCATTATTACTACTCGGCATGACGAGGTCGAGTGTAGCTTGTTATTATTTGGTCGTATTCCAATACATTCTGACTGTCGTAGACACGAACGGAGTAACGATCCAATGTGGCAGTAGCGATGAGGCATCCGTCTGGTGAAAACTTTGTGACCACCACCCAATTGTCGTGTCCCAAGGGGCCGAGCAGTTTTTCGCCAGTCGACAGTGACCAGACGCAAACAGTTTTGTCACTGGATCCAGTCGCGATTTTGGTCGCATCTGGCGAGACGTCGACAGCACGCACCCATTCGCCGTGCGCGTTGAACTCGGTCACTTTGGAGTGAGTCTCGGCATCCCACACCGTCACCTGGCCAGCCATCGTCCCACTGACAATCACCTTTCCATCTCGTGACACTGCGATGGTGAAGACAGTACTCCCGGCATCCATTGCCGCCCCCACCTCCTTGCCATCCTCAAGGCACCATCGTCGAAGCTTCCCGTCCCTGCCGCCGCCCACGACGTGCTTCCCATCAGCAAGCAACGCAACTGAAAATATTTCACTTCGACCATCGATTACGATCGGTTCTGCTCTCTGTCTGTGAATGATACTGGAAGAGGGATCGTTCTTGCAACTCACCATTCTCTGACCCCTGGGGTACGTTGGAAGACATATCCGGCTAGGTATCCGATCGATGGAGTGAGGGATGTTGGTCGTTGGGTGGTCGTCCCCGGTACGCCATTGGCGCCTGGTATACACGTGTCTCCTTATCGAATCAGTTCACACACCCACAGTCACCTCTTACTCGTATGTTTAATGGTGTGGACAGTGCTCTTCGCAGAGTCGTCACATCATCCCTTGTGCGAAGTCATCCGTACGGTTGATGCTATCCGTGCGCTCGCAACATCTATCACTGAGGATACATGGTACCGGCGAGAACTCACCGATATAGAGAATGATGTACGTCCTCGAGCTGCTCTACTCATCGCTCATCGCTCGTCCATCCTCCTCTTTGCTGGTGCATCGCTTCAAGACGTCCTTTAAGTAACTCATCCCCGCTTGACACGGCCGACACCGGGAAGCACCCAATGCTGCTACAGCAGGCGACACTTTTCTTCGCACGTTTCAAGTCCATGGCCCCCCGATCATCGTGTCTGCGATCCCACCCGACCCATCCACGTCTTCGCACGACCAAACGTCGCGCACCGCTATCTTGAAATCCTTGCTCATCTCGTGCAATATTTCGATCCTTTTCAGGGAAGGGCATGTGACATATCCTCGCCTAGCGATTCCCTGTGTATGTTGTACCCTTTGTCAGAGGGACATATGACCTAGTAAAGTGCGATGGCGATCGGGAAGAATATCGGTCGCGGGCGAAAGCGCGATGTTGAAGGTGTCGGGCATCGTGCGGGGCGGGTCGTCCGAGAGCCAACAGACTCGCGCATCTACCCGTGACCGAAGTGCGCCAATCTGTCCCTGTCGATCGTCACATGCGCCAACTGATGGTTCACGCCTGCTAGATGCTCCGCTCCTGCAACAGGATCAACACCCCACAAGGTCGTTCCGATCGCGATCGAACCTGCAGGTTCTTCCTGAACGGGTACCCTCCACGGTTGATTTCATGATCTCGACAAACGTTCCGGATGATACGGCGAATGAGCAGACGTGGTCTACTGAAGAGCAGATGGTTGGTGCAGCAACGCGAGAAGAGGGACGCTGGACGTCGGAGGATGGAGCGGATTGGAACTAGTCTGGCAATTTCGACAGAGGTGGGCTAGATGGAGGCAACGACGGATCTGTCCATCCCCAAGAAGGACGTCGGGCGCATCACCATGATCACGATTCGTTGATTCGAGCTAGACGGGCTGGTCACCAGTCTGGGTGTTCGCAGACATGACGGCGTCGTAAAGATGGCTTTGAACGAGTCCTTACTACTGGAACGCAGTATGTCTCAATACACGCGAATGAACACGCCGTTGCGCAATCGACTTGTCCAGCTGACCATAAACGCACCACCCGGCACACGGGATAAACGAATGGACGATATCTGGTACACGCAACATGATACAACGAGAAACAACTACAAGACATCTAGCGTCCGTATCTTCAGTGCGAGATAGCGCGGTGAAATGCTCTTGAGTAATTGCACGACGATAGGATGATCACAGGCAACACGCTTGTATTCATCGTAGGATAGAGGAACGAGCAGCAGCGCGCCAAAAGGCTGTCTGAGACGCGCGAGGAGCCGCAGTGCTCTGGTAGGCTTGTCGAGCTGTGGGGGATGGCGAGAAGAGGAGGCGGTATGTGATGAGGGAGGGCGCGGATTGGTGAACGATAGATCCAAATCGCCATCCCCGTCGACTGGGGATGGTTCGGCGTCGTCCTCAAATGGAAGGACAGGATCAAGAAGGCACCGGAGCCACGGATGTACGAGCACTAGATTGTCCAAGCAAGACAAGTCCTCCGTTGTCTTGATCTCGACGGTCCCAAAGACAGATGTTGTGGTGTGATAAACACGCTGGGGGGAATCGCCACTTGGGACCAATGGATTTCTCAACGGAAACACGATGCAAGACAAGCTCAAGCGGCGGCTGAAGAGGCGCGGGGATGGGAGAGCGACAACTCGATCGTATAGCATTATGGCGAAGTCAACGGCTTTCGAGGGTGTCCGCAGTTCCGTCACCAACCCGTCTATCTTGTCATCTTCAATTGGCGATGGAACATAGCACGAAGCTGGCTCGCGATACACCGAAATCTCTGCAGGAAGACAGCTGTTATAATCTGACGCCTTTCCTGTCCAGGCAAGAATGGTGACATCCCCTGACCGAGTCAACACCTCTTGTAACAGGCGACCCACAGCCCGTTGTTGCCCTTCGCCATACGTGACTGAGAGAGAGACGTCGAATATGCCAAACAGTGAGTATGCCATGTCTTCTTGTTTCCCAGCAACTCGTGTCGCAGCAAGACACAGTTTCTGTCGTACATGGTCCGATCCCGGACGAAGAGAAAGGAGAACGTCTACATCAGTGCCGGTCGCACGAGCCATCTCTGCCATGATCACAGACGATTCCTTGTGGTTGTACACTTTCTCGTCAGGAAGATAAGGCTTCCAGTCTTCGGTGTAGAAACGGACGACCCTAGATGCAAAGAATTCTTGCAACGTCCAAGCACGCGTGTTCCACAAACTCCACTCCAGAGCGCCCACCTCCGAGTCGGATAGTACACCCTTAAGGTGAATGATTGTGAGCGACGATTGGTGATACCATTGAAACATAGAGGTTAGGGATTCTTGCAGCACCGACCCATCTGCCTTGTTGATGCAACATGTATCGCACCATGCCCAGAGAAACCCAGCTTCCCGCACCGTCGTACAGAACATGACCAATTTCAAGAATGTGGATGTTTCTGCCAATTTGTGCACTGATCTATGAAGGACGTCGTGGAACAGCGGCTCCGCTCCTTCCCAAGTATGGGAGAATGTAGCGTATCGGAAGTATTCTTGGACGACCTCTTGGATGCGAGAGTAGTCTAGTCTTGTCGTCATAGACGCAACGAGTTCCACATATTTTGGATCAGCTTCGAATTCATTCATACGCTCGCGCTGGTCACAAAGATGGCCGGTCTTTGTGTTAATGACGACCAGCGGAGCATCCCGCTGAGTCTGCTTGACAGCGCTGTGAATAGCTGCCTCTGTCTGCGATGGGCTCACGTAGTTTTTACGCAATTCTGCGAGAAAGGACACTTAGACGACACTTTCGCGTAAGATCGGGAAATAATTACCCCGAGTAACAGGAACCGTGGATTGCTCAAGCCTCAGGAGCATATCGTTATATGCATCGATTGCTTCAGTATAGCGGCGAGCACCAAGGAGTGCTGCATGCTTTCTTTGGTGGCCAAATAAAGATGATGGATTGAGTTTGATCACCTTGGGTCGCATTAATTATTTGCTCCCGAGTAAATTAGAATGCACGTACCGCGTTGGCATCCTGTAACGAATCTTCCCATGATCCCATCCCAGCTCGTGCTTTGCTTCGCTTGGTCAACAGGACTGCCGAGAAGGGATCGAGGCTCAGTGCTGTCGAGTAATAGGCAACAGCGTCTTCGTATGACGCAGAGTCCATGGCAACATCTCCGTTCTGTTCTAGCGCCTTCATACAACGCTCTTTGAAGTCTGATGCCCAATGTCAGGGTGCCAAGGGCCGCGGGTGTTTGTGGTTGCAACCACTCACCGAGTCCCCATTCCGCTCGCTCATTGTGCACACTGGCATCCTCTGGTAGCTTGTTCTGCATTTCTTGGAAACACTCGACAGCCTCTGAGAGGCGACCGTCCCGCTCCAGAATGTCGCAAATGACGCGGTAGACGACAAACCTCGGAACCTTGAACTAAGCCGGAAGAGAGTCACTACCCATCTTTGAACCGTCACGGTGAGCATACCTTGGTTGCAACACTCGATGCTTCAAGCGCTGGCCCACGTTTCAATACCATGTTCGCCCACTTGAACATTATAGCATTCGGGGCTGTGGGGCCGAGCGACAACGCAGTAGAGTAAGCCGCAACTGCTTCGTCCCATTTATCGGCGTTCGATGCCTCGTCTCCAACGCTCTCCAACGCCACGATGCATCTGTGTGTAAATTCTGAGGGAAGCGATTAGATACACTATCGTAACGCGCGGCGCCGAAACTCACCGGTAAGCCAGTCGATGATAAATTTGTTGGCTCTCACATCCTCATGTACGGCATTCGCGAACTCGAGAAGACATTCCGCAGCATCTTGTATGCGGCCTGGGTCATAGAGAGATTCGCACTGACGCATCTGTTCGAGTGCACGGTCGATATTATCGGATCTGCGTTGAGCGTCGGCCAGTTGGATGCGGAGTACACTTGAGCCGTTGTGGCATGTGCGAAGATCGGCACGAAGAGAGTTGATGGTTTCGTTGAAATCATCCTTTTCCTGATTGGCCGCGCGTAGAGATTCGGCTTGCTCTTGGATGGCTTTTTCGAGACGCGCGATTTTGCTGTCTAGTAGATGTGAATGAAGGAAATATGCGTCGGGATAGTGAGGAACATACTCGAGCTCTCCTCTTGAGCGCGTAGCGACTGGATGAGGTCATCTCTCTCCTGGTGGGTTTGTTGACACTCTGCGAGTTGATCGCGCAGTTCCTGGATGGTTTGCTCGAGATTCGCTGTGCTTTCGTCTGATAGGCATGGTTATCAGCGAGCGGGATCAGGGTGCAAATGAACGTACTTGGACTGTCGTCAACTTTTTCGACCCCTGTGATTTCCTGCATGCGGGGTGTCTGCAACGGCAAATGGGGCGGTTTGCGAGTGCAAGGATTTTTATGCAGGCACACTTACATTGTCCAAGTAGTGAGATGGAACGGTGTCACAGAGCGCCCGGAGCGTGATTCTCTTGTTTCCGCTAGTTACGAGGTCGTTATTTGATGATATAGCCATGGACCGGATGAAGTGAGTGTACTCGATAACAGTCCCGATTTGCTTTTCGCTTGATGTGTCCCAAAACGACAGCGAAGAATCAGCAGAGGCTACGACGAATGTGCCGTCGCTTGCCAGGACGATACATCTGGGATTGTTGGTGCTGTGAATGAGCCATTTCGACAGTGTGGTCTTGGCGGACACGTCGACACGGTGAATGTTGCCGTCGCGCGATAAGACGAAGAGTTGCTTGTTATCACTGATCCAGGCGAGGGACTGGTTCCCTGCCGAGTAGACTTCGACTGGGAACTCGACGAGGAGGCTGCCTGTGTGACTGTCATAGACCCGAACAGAGTCCGTGATATATGTGGCAGTGGCGATGAGGTGTCCGTCGGGTGAAAACTTTGCTGCCACCACGAAGTGGTTGTGTCTGAAGGGGCCGAGTAGCTTTTCGCCAGTCGACAGCGACCAGACACAGGCGGTCTTGTCATCCGATCCAGTCACGATTTTCGTCGCGTCTGGCGAGACGTCGACAGCATTAACATCGTCGCTGTGCACCTTGAACTCGGTCACTTTCGAGTGATCCTCCACATTCCACACCATCACCAGGCCATCCCATGTTCCAGTCACGATCAGCTTTCCATCTCGTGACACTGCAATGTTGAGAACTGGACTCCCCGCATCCATCGGCGTCCCCACCTCCTTGCCATCTTCAATGCGCCAACGTCGAAGCTTCCCTTCGCTGCCGCCGCTCACAACGTCCTTCCCATCAACGAGGACGGTGACAGAAGATATGGCACCTTGACCATCGATCACGAGCGGTTTTGCTTCCTGTCGGTGAACGATACTGGAAGAGGAATTGATTTCGCTCGACACTTGTGTTCTCATCAGCATCGTTCTTTCAACCCCGCACTGTGCTCACCATTCTTTGACCCCTGGCGTACGTTGGAAGACATACCCGGCTAGGTATTCGATCGACGGAGTGAGGGATGAGTGGTCGCTTATCCTGGTACGCCGCTGGCGCCTGGTATACGCGCCTTATTGAATCAATTCACACCCCCACAATCACCCTTTGTCATGCCCGACATGCACGAAGCGCTTTACTCACCCTTGATGATTACACAAACGAAAAACAGTGCATCTGATTACCGCCCCCAGCAGATACCTAATGGATAATGTTCAATGCTCACTGGCAGATCCATCACCCGACCTCACTGGCAACTCGTACGCGGAGGTGCAGACGGAACCACCGTCTCCCGCACCGACGCCCGATTCTAACCCTGATCGCAGCGCGCCAGGCTGCTTAGTCAGCATCCCACGGGTGGGGAATATTTTCAATGCATACGTGCCGCCCGATATGGACCGCTTGACACGATCCATCCCAGCAAGCAGCATCATTGGACTGATCAACATCGTGGATAGCTGTCGCCAACTCGGACATGGCAAAGGTGCCGTGCACAGATGATCAATGGAGCAGAGCATACGGGATGGTGAGGAAGCACGACCGATGTGATGGATGATATGGTCACTTTCGTCCGCTCTGGCGAGTAAGCAGGCAGCTGCAACCAGGAACTAGCACCTTGTGCTGGAGTATTTCGACGATCCCGCTACTCTTTGGCGGGCTACTTCCCGAGGAAGGATAGCTCCAGCGGTTGAGGACTAGGCCTCTATCGGGACGGCACCCCTAGTGACTCCGGCAGCACAGATATGCATCGAATCGAGCGCATACAGCCCACACTCGCCACTCCAGAGACGCTTCATGCTCCTCACTACTACACTGCTCGCGACAAAGGTACAGCGGACCAATTTTGGATCCTCCCCCCACCATCGTTACACCACCCAACACATCCACGCTCGACAGACGCTCGGCTTCCAAAGGTCTCGAACTTTGACTTTTGCGCTGCCGGTGTCAAGTTGATGGGGAATCGTGGTCCCGTTGAAGGAAGGGGGGTCGTTGACACGATCAAAATTGGTCCTTTTTTTCGCCCAAACAACCAAGTCGCAACCCTAATCGTAGAGTCAGGATGAACGGCGAAAGCGTCGTGAACGTGGTCGGGGGACGTTTGACATGGAGTGCGTGTAGATACGGCGTGAGTTCCCCCTTGTCTCTTCGTTGACGAGGAAGAACGCTTGGCAATCATATCGTCTTTGTGCTCGCACGGGGCTTTGATCTTTGTTGAGGATTTTGATGGCTATCCCATTCGAGGAAATGACCCTAATTTGACGCATTTGAATTTAGACCCGGTCGTTTATTCGCATGCATCAACGGAGACCCCGTCCCAGTCCCGACCGGACGGTGGGGGGCATGTCGAAGGAGGATCTGTCAATGATATCAGGCGTTCGATTCCTCGCTCTGCTCGTACGGTAATAGAAGGATTAGAGAAGGGAATGCAAGACATGATAGCCACCTCCATTCCTCTGTACTAGAAAAAGGGACTGACAGAGCGACGGACGCAAGAATCCTACTCAAGATCTGACAGCACAACGAGGTAGACGTTTGGCGGGCGAACGTGCAGGAAGTAGGGAAGCGCAGAGACAAAGCATGACTGAAGCATTGCGAATTGGGTCGGACTAGTTCACGCTATCCTGGTTCCAACATCTTGGGCTGAACCCGGACTCGGAGGTAAGCGAGCCTTCATAGCTTCAATATTAGCCCGCTCAGGCCGCGACGGGCTTCTTGATGATCACAGTTCAGGTCCCCGCGGGTAGAGGCAATGATATTTCTCGGCATCACTTCCGCAGCGCCTCCACCTCCACTAGCACGAGGTGGCTCTAGATGAGGTGGGTTCCATCTCGTTGGCTAGGTGATGATGCTGATTTCCGCCATCTATAAAAAATCTCCGACTATCACATAGGTACTCTGCGGAAATCATTTCGTGATCTTCGGGTCGGCATAAGTAGTTGATTGGCATTGAGTGATTTCCCCAGGCAGAATATACTAACATCCCATGCGTAAGTACCTGGGATTGAGTGCGGCTACGGAAGTATTGCTGATCATGGTCTATGCTCTAGTGAACGACGGACTTTCATGCGCAGGAGCACCGTAAAGCCACAAACGAATGATAGAAATACTACGTGATGGAGCTCCTCTGTTCCTCACTTGCCATACTTGTAGTGGGAAGGCGATGTGATCATGATCCGGAATGAAAGCTGCCCTTTGGCTGTGAAGTTCCGTCCTCTGTCAGTTTATGGAACAACTCTGTTCACTGTACGCCAATGAGGATGCTTTCGCATTGCCTCCCAACACACTACGCCTTCATCCTGTATCGCATGACTGTTGAGTATCAGAAGGCCGTACTGTCATTCACACTTCCAAACAAGTCCCGAAGCAAATCATTAATTCACCGGGTTGAAGATATAGTCCTGCGGGAACCTGGACTATATCCCGCACCATTCCTTCTTACTCACCTCAAAATCTTTGTCCATTGAATACTCAAACATTACTGTTTACCTCTTTCAGTGTATCTAGCATGTCTTCTGACTTGCAGTCTTCTTTGGAGCTTCTCCAGACATATGTATGACTATGCATCCTGTAAGATAGATCATGCCCTTGGCAAGATCAATCAGCTCAAACACATGCAGTTACTATTGTCACTGCTATCCTGTATGATTATGGTGAGTGATGCTTTGTGCTCACAAAATCAGCTAATAATTGCAACTAATCACTAGTCCTCACCTTTTCAGGAGAGGTATGTTGCTTTGTTCTTGACATTGTATACTATTTTTTGACTGATGATATTTAAAGGTACACTATGTTTGGGTAAGGAAGCAATGGTCAAGCACATAAGGTCTGAGTCCCTCATAGTGCCATAGCACAGACCCTGGTCCTGGGTCTCCACATTGTTTGTCCTGGTATGACAAGCTCATATTACATGTTCTGAGTTGACATTTCTGTAGGTCCTGCTACTTTGGACTTTTGAGTATTAGGTAGGTCTATTGTTGCTATAGTGCATAATGATGGCTAACAATAATTCAACAAATTCATGCTTTAGTATTGAGGGTCTCTGTGTGTTCAGAATTGAATTTGGAAATTGATCAAGCTAATCAGATCCATTTGCAGGGGTACTATTTTCATACCTGGTCCTGTGACAGTGAGTTTTCATATTGTATTTTTTGTCTTTATAACAGTTAACTGTTGGCAGATGTATATATGTATTTAAATTATGGTTGCCAGCTGTATTGATAACAGTTCTACAGGTATAAGCACACTAATCCCCTGCCCTTCAGAATATCAGTATGATGCATGGATATCCTTAAGGTATAGCAACTTATCTGATATCTGCCTGGTCATTTCCAATATTCCTTTTTACTGCTGATTGTGAGTTATGTACTGTGGACCCTGATCCATGTTCTCTAATCATGCCTTCAAATTACAGTGGTCATGATCTTGCAGGTCTATGCCATGTGGAATCAATCTAAATGGATTCTTTGGGTTCTGCTATTCATTTATGTATGTGCCACAGGCTATTGTTTCTGTAGTGGCTGAAGGGATCTACTACAATTCCAATAGTACCTACCTCTCAAGTGAGTCTCCTGATAAATTGTAAACTTAATTGGGATCTCACATAGAGGATTTTTCATCTTCCACCACCCTTTCCTCTAGTCACAATTGCTCAACAGTGTTGAGTTTTCTGTTTGCAGTGTTTTGATCAGTAATGCCTCAAGCCCATTTGTCCTTTATAATGTCATTCTATGATTTATTCTTAGTGTTGCACTTTTAACCCTTGCTTTCATTCCAACTTTGAAGCAATCAGTTGGAATGTATAGAGCAACCAAATAGTGACAGCCCAACAAATACATACAACAACTAATGAGGGATGGGATTCTTTATTTCCTTGTGTATGTCTCTCCCTTTCTTGCACTTTTGCCTACCTTATCCTTCAGTGTCTGCATAAGAACTAACCACTTGTATGTTTTCCCCTTGTACTTCCAGGTATGCACTCAATGTCACTAGTACTTTCATTCCAGCCAGCACAATAGGGAATGGGTGGCTTTTTCTGAACTTGCTTTGCCTTACAACTATGTACATATATGCTCCATAATACCTCGGTACATCATCAGTGTGTGAGAGTTGTACAACCGCAACCTTCACGTCAGATGGCAGGGGATCGACACTGGATTTGACATATTGTCCCAACCTATTGCTGGTGGGAACGTGATGTCTACCATTGCATTTGCAGAGGTTGTGACAGGGCAGGATCAGGGTCAGGAGAAAGGCATGGAGGAAATTCAATTGGAGGAGTTGGGAGATGGTACACATCAAGTCATAGAGGGTGGTGACGTGCATAACACGAAAGCGAGTCGACTTGAGGTATTTGGGAATAGTACGGATCAGATTTGAGCAGGGCCGTTGTGCAGAAACTGGAGAAGGGTGGTGGTACGTTCAATGGTGACTCAGATATTTATTTTAGCTATGTGTATGGCCTTGTCTTCCTGAGTTCTGTGTACAAATCTAGAGATCATTTTCAACAAACTTCTTGACAGCCTGCATGATATGGTTCCATGCTGTGAAAATTTCCATGAGTAATGTGATAGGGCTATTGTGGAATCCACAACATTCAGGTTCCTCATGGACATTGCAGCATGTATGATACAAGCGGAGTCTATACACCAAGAAAATAGGTGAGCATCATGGAGGCCTGAACCAAGGCATTCAATGGTTTTCTTGTTACAATTACATATGGGATGGCAGAGCTTTCTGTATGTTGTTGCCCTATCTCTAGTTAAAATGCAGCCTTGGCTATGATTGTGGTGACATGGGTGGAGGGCCCGATTGTGGAGGAAACACAGGTGAGTAGGTTCGAAGTGTTGGATTATATGTGCCAGATTCATGAATGGATTTTAGGTTGACTGCTGAAACTTGTGTTCAGCACCCAATGGCAGAGAATGGTGATGAATGTACATTGGGTACCAGTGTTGATGAGAACATGTGGCATATGTTGGATAGTCTCCTTGACCACCTTTTGAATCATAGCAATTGTGTCGTTGTACCGATCGCAAAGCTCTGTCCACAGCCAATCAAAATTGGCTGTTGCATGGAATATTGACAGAATGGCTTACCATGAATGTGAGAATTAGAAAAATTACTGCAGGGTCGAGAACATCATCATGAATACTGTGAATGCTTCGCTGTGATGCCCCATGCCATATAATATAGCATGCTTCCTCTCATACTCCTGGGACAATCTCAATGTCCTGATGTGGATCGGTGAGGCCTGTATGATATAAAATGAAACATGCTCCAACCTCATTACCTCACTTAGGAAGAATATCATTGTTTGTCGGGTCAAGTGACAGTGCATTAGAGCAGTACCCATTGACCTCATCATGGTTCTCAGAGTGACTAACCAAACCAGAAATACCATTGCAGCACACTGACCTGTCAAGATGGTAAAAAAAAAAGTGCAAGTGATGTCTTCTTTCTAGATAAAATCAGTAGAAATGCTAAGAAAATGCTTACCAGACAACCAATCTTATCTCCACGGATAGTAAACCTGAAGCGAGGTGAAGAGAGTACTCTTCCCTGGTCAAGTTGATACTAGAAACAAGTATCAATCTTGTAGAAAGGGGTTGACTATCAGGCACATGGTTCGTTTGTCAATCTTTAATGAGATTGAGGGGGATTGGGGTTCAGCAATATGTTGAGGGTCTGGTTTTCAGTTGGGGTGGTGGTGTATGAAATGTACAATGGATAGTTGGGAAAATGGTCTAGACAACTCTCGGGTTGCTAGAAGGGTACTTTGTAGCGACTAGGGTTACTCCCCTAAGATGCACTCTCAATGACTTCCAATTGGCTCCAGTCGGCTAGAAATGCTCAATTGGGTAGGTAGCGTAAATATGCTTCACTTTCACTACTGATTCACACATGTCGCTTAGATACACAGAATAGTCTTTCCTAAACTGATTCTGTTACGATCGCTGGTATTTGCCCCTATTTTTCCCTTATTTATCTCTATTTCTCTGGGCTTTCTACAAAGCATCTCGCTAAATAGCCCCTATCATTCATTGACCTCCTCACACTCGTTCAATAATGACCACATGACTATTTGGTCACATGACATCACATGATCCTTAATGACATCACATGACATCATGCTCCCATGCTCTCACATGACACATTGGCTCGCCTTGCATGTATACTGCCATGCACAGCCTTTACCTCATGTCATACCATGTGGACACACACAACATCATGGCTATGCTCCTTATTGTTGTGACACACTCTGCCTCATCGTGTTTCCCATGATTCACCATGACTCATCACAACACAGCCATGCACTGCCACGCCATAGCATCGCATTGCCACAAGGCTATACTGTGACTCGTCCTGGCTCATCACACAGCCTTGTCACCGCCTTACATTGCCTTGCATTGCCTTGCACTGCTCCACACTGCCACACTGGTATCCTTGGCCTCATGTCATGCCTCATGACCTTATCCATGACTCATGATGACTCCCAACACAGCCTTGTACCTTATGCCCTCGGCTATGTTCCTTCATGACTCATCATGACTCCTTTATGACTCATTATGATTCACGTCACAGCCTCGCACTGCCATATAGCTATGCTCGGCTATGCCTATGACTCGCCATGACTCCTCATGACACATGCCTTATCTCTTATCATGCTTATCTATGAGTCACTCCCTTATCATGCCTCACCTTCACCACATGTGCACTGCTATGCATTGCCCTCATGCCTCGTTCCCCTCGGCATCCACGGTTATGCCTTATCGCAGCCTCATGCACATATGGCTATGCAGATACACATGCCTTTCCTTATTCTCATTGGACCATATACCTATGGCTATACATATGGCTATGCTTATCTCTAACTCATGTATGCAATGTGCACACAGCCTCGCATTGCCTCATGGCTATGCTTGGTTCCACCTTGACTCAGTATGACTCCCTCTGACTCACACTGACTCACAGGGCTGTGCCCGGACTCTCTAGACATAGCTTATTATCATACACAGATACTGTATAGTACCAAACATGTACAAACCCTAGATAGTATATAAACCCCCAGGTAGACTGTGACTGGCTCCCCAGTCTTGTCCTCCTGGAGTTCTCCCAAAGCTCATTTGTACTTGACCACACTCTGAACTAGTGCGGCTACCAACTAGCTCTAGTCAAGTGTGCCGCTGGTCGGTCCTTGCTAGGATACAGCAAGCCTCCGGTGGGCATTGGTGTTTCATTAGGACAAGACTATTAATCGATCTCTGGGTTAGCCACTCACCGACCATTGGTAGCGAACGGTACAAAAGAGTAGGATAGTTGAAGCTGGGTCTATGACACAGACACCTGGGAAGGCCGTGCTCCGAAACCTTCAGACAGGTCCTTCGCCGTTGAACTTTGACAACAGTTCATAATTGTCCATCTTTGAGTCACATGGACAGAAACATCCACAGTGATGACGGAAGGTTAGCGGAAGAAGAAGAAACCTGGTTCCTCCTGTTGTAAAACCACAGAGGAGACATTGGCTACGTCAGACTCCCCTTCCTGCCCTGGCGCTCCATTGAGTGAACCAGGAGGCGAAGTTCTAGGGTTGGCCCCCCCAGGATAAAAGTCTAAACCGGACAAGAAGACGTCCCACCTAGACAGCACTAGGTAAGGTAGCAAAGGCACAAAGGTATCGTGCAAGGTTTAAAATGCCTGTACCCTGGAGTACGAAGAAAAGAACAAGAGAAGTTCTCCTTGTAGCTGCAAGGTATAGTATCAAGGAGCTTACCATCCTACCTGACAAAAGGTTAGGGTTCTGAACCACCCGCTGTACTGATTACACAAAGGTTAAGGTGCATACTCACACGCTTTTGATCTGATATCAAGAGAGAGTCTAATGCCATAAGGAGAAAGAAGCGGACGCATAAGCACAAAGTAGGCCAGTGCCGTGACAAGTACCTTTGTGACGGGACAAGTCACTTAATTCATCAGACATTTATTACCATGGACACTACGGACATTACGACAGGTATATCTGGCATATCCCTACTAACGACTTTATAGATGACACCTCATGACAAACCAAATTGGTTTATACCCCACTCGTTCACTCGTTCCAATTGGAGGACAAGCTTCATCGCTTCGCTGACAATCTGGTATTGTTCTGCTCCATACCCCATGGACGCATACCCCACACAGTTTTCATTAGGACCACGTCCCTTTTATTAGGACACCCCTTTTAAGAAGACTCACACACTCCTTACCCCTTACGGACTATAACAAAAGAAGATTCATATCTTCCCCACGTTCATTTGTTTCAGATAAACAAAAACCTTTACAAGTGGTCTGGGTCCACTTACCATACAGTGAGGTGCAAAACCGTTGCAATGTCTAACCTCAAACTGGGGCGCGAAGCGCCCCGCAATCACTTGTGGGAATTTCACTTTGCTTTGGTGGAAACAAATAAAGTACAAACCCTTAGCTACAACTTTGTCCCCAGGGTCATGTGATTTCGCTTACATACTGCAAAGATACATCCATTTCAAAACACCAATACCATTGCAACAGTTTTGCACCTTTTGCTTTCCAGGGTATATTAGTACTTGGTATAGCCTCCCTTTGCCTTGATAACTGCTTCAATCCTTCTAGGCATGCTCTCTATCAACTTCTGACACTCTTCAACTGCTATCCCCTCCCAATCAACCTGAACTCTCTCCCACAATTCATGAATTCCCTTAGGAGAGGAATCATGATCTGCTAGTCTTCTTTTGAGATAACCCCAGAGGTGCTCAATGGGATTGAGGTCAGGAGACTGTGCAGGCCATACCATAGTATGAAAATCCTGCTCCTGAAGCCAATCCTTCACCTTTTTGCAAGTATGTTTGGGGTCATTGTCCTGCTGAAAGATGATGTCAGGAGGATCAAGACCATAAAACTGCAAAGAATTGAGCAGTTCATCCTTCAAAATCTGAAGGTAAAGGTCCCCATCCATCCTACCATCAATCTTGGTAGCATAGCCAACTCCCTGCCAAGTCATACAGCCCCACATCATCAAAGAACCTCCTCCAAACTTCACTGTACCTTCCACCAGCCTATCACTTAGCCCTTCCCCTGCCTTTTTCCACACCCACTTGCGCCCATCTGACCCTAGGCGATTGATTTTGGTCTCATCAGACCATACTACCTTCTTCCAGTCCTCCAGAGTCCAATCTTTATGAGCATAAGCAAAGTCTTGACGAGCCCTACGATGCTTGGCTGAAAGGAGAGGCCGTTTGGACTTGACCACAGCTTTCATACCTGTCTTCCTCAACTGTCTGCGCACTGTGGAGGTAGAGAGAGGCTGGTTGACTATATTGGTGAGTGCCTTGGTCACCTGAACAGCATTCTCTGCCTTTCCAGAGGAGATAAGACGAACGGCATGCCGGATATTGGCAGAGGAAAGCTTGGATGGACGACCTCCAGTAACTTTTTGAAGCTCAGAACGCTCTTTGGAGCGTAATCTGGATATGGTAGACACATTAAGACCAGTAGTGGATGCAATAGAGTGAGCAGATTGGCCAGCATCAAGCATAGAGAGGATGGTTTGTTTTTGAGTAGAAGAGATGGTTCTCATGATGGTTGTGGTTGGAAACAAAGATGCGTGTGAACTATTTTAAACTCAGACATGCTTCTAATATGTGTATGTTTGTTTGTATGACCAAACATAACCAAATAACACTTGATTTCAATGTAATGAGCAAAGGGTGCAAAACTGTTGCAATAGTATTGATGTTTTGAAATGGATGTATCTTTGCAGTATGTAAGCGAAATCACATGACCCTGGGGACAAAGTTGTAGCTAAGGGTTTGTACTTTATTTGTTCCCACCAAAGCAAAGTGAAATTCCCACAAGTGATTGCGGGGCGCTTCGCGCCCCGGTTTGGGGTTAGACATTGCAACGGTTTTGCACCTCACTGTAAGGTACACACACGGGAGTCCAACAACCGGATTGTTGCTTGCCGTATATATCTCGTTCATTCAAGACTTGAACTTGATATAGGCTCTATTACGAAGAGGCATTCAGTTGTTTACTGTCATACGGCTCATATACGACAAAGAGGCATTCACTTGTCAACTATCGTATGAACACGCAAAACCAACTTCATAGGCTTATGCAATGGGCATTCGCTGAAGGATACGAATTCGGTTACGCAACAGGATTAGTGTTTAGTCAAGACCTCTATGGTTCCCTAAATCGGTCAGAGCAAGGACACACTCATCCTAGGACAGATCAAAGAAGACCAACTGAGAGATCAAATATCTCGGTGCTTCATCATCAGTCCCCGCCTTCAGACTATTCGTTGGACTACGAATTATCTGCTTGGCCCCCTCTTCCATCCTCGCACTGGAGATTCCTCATAGAAAATCCAGCTACCCCCTTGGCAACACATTGTATCTTTCTTAGCACTGAAAGGATACTCACCATTGAACATTGGAGATTCAACATTGATAATTCTATGCCCTCACTTGACGAAGAACATTCTGCAAGAGGCTTAATAACCTCGTCATCTCCATTAGACTTGTTGCACAACCAAGACAGCAGTATACGAGATTCCGCCCTTACCTCACTGTCATCACAATTATCAGTACTCACTACTGTTGACGGCATCCTCACTAAGTTTGAAGAAACTTTTGACCACAAAATTCTTCACCCACATTCTTTGAAGTTTGAAGAAGCTTCGAAACAAAGTTCTTCACCCCTGACTCAAGAAGGACGAGACTCTTCATCATCAGAAGATTCAGAGTCCCTTCTTTCGTCATCATCCCCAGGAAGGAATAATCGTCTCTTATCCTCCCTGAATCCAACACTTGGTGTAGTTCCTATGGACATTGAACCTATACCCCAAGTAACCACCACAGAAGAGGCACACTGGATCAGATTCACTGGATTCGGTAGTAATCCTGAAACGCTCTGGTTACAAGAAACCATTGACCGTCTCAACGGAATACAACCTCATCACCTCATTAATGAAGAGACACCACGAGTAATTTCACCTGATGCAGCTCGTCAGCTTGAAATTGACAGACACTTAAGATTCAGTCAAATCATCACTGAAGAATGGAACAGAACAAGAAGACAAAGAGTCCTGCAATTCTTTAGGACAGTCTTCTGCCTCCGTTAAATCTTCATTAGTGTCAAGACATCCCTTTGACTTTGACAAAGCCATTAGGACAGACATTGAAGAAGACTTCAACGCTTTGGTTCATGAAACACTCGTCTCCCTCATCCCCACTCGTGATCCTACACTTGTTCAGTTTGGACTTATAGAATTAACAACTCTATCCCACATTCCTTACAAAAACGACACTCGTTTTTCTCAACAATCATTAGGACTCATCTTGCTACAACAAGATACCCACACTCCTTTTGAACAAAACAAAAGAATCGGTTTGACCGCGATCATGGCGCTCAATCCATTCAACTCTACACAGTTTCTCATGAATCTGTACGAGTATAAAACAGAAGATGAACATCTAGAGTTCATTGCCTCACAGTATGAGTTTATGCAAACTTATACTATGGCTTTACGCACAGAATCAGCATACCTCAAGTTTGAACTCGAAAAAGCTCAAGAGCTACTGAACAAAGCTCATGCACAGATTGCAAACCTTACTTCCACACAAACGTTGCTCGACATATTTATCGACCCCGGTAGATTTGACGAACAACGTGAAACCTCTGAAGTTTGGTGGACAAAGATGCAAGCCTGGCTTGTATTGCATTCTGATAGCATTCGCCCTGGATCATATGACGCAGTCGTCGCAGTCTTATCAAGATTGACTGGACCCACCGCTCTCATATTTGAACATCCTCGCACTGAGCTCGGAACGCTCTATACTTGGGATGACCTCTTAGTTGAGATCTCATCCACAAGAGCTACAAACTTTCAGAATTTGTTCGGATCTCTCGCAAATGAAATATCCTCACCTATTCATGAAGACAGTATCCTTCAAGATCAAGTGGATACATCTCTAGAACAAGGTGCAGAACTTGATGAACAGTTTGAGTTCCTTGGAATTCTTAGATCCAAGAAATCCATGATAAGACACTTTGACTTTCCTCAAAATGAGATCGTTCAGAAACCAGAAGTTCCCTCCTCCTCAAATGAAAGACATGCAGATACTCTCGTAGCAAAGCCTCACATACATCATCTAGAACAACAGGAACAAGGACAAGGAAGTTCCCATGATGATACGTTCGGTTATGATCAAGAATCATTTGGTTTATACAATGAACCTTATGATGCATACATGTCAAGAACATACGGTTCAAATGACGAACCTATGCCTGACACTTTCCCTTCTGTCACCACACCCGCATTGGTCAGAAAACCCACAAACAAGAAATGTTTTAACTGTGGCGAAATTGGTCACATTATTCGCAACTGTGGAAAATCAACGACCAAATCCTCTTGCTGTGGTTACCCTCAAGGAAAGCATCATGCCTTATGTTCACGACATCTGAAGACACAAAGTCATATCCCCTATGACTTAGAACGACGACCTGTACGATATTCGAAGAAAAGAAATGTTCAAAGATCAAAAGATCGGTTCCCCTGAAAAAGGAATGCAATCTTACGATCTCAAGGCTTGAACATTAGAGGAAAAGAAAACAGAAGTATTCTGAAAAATTGTCCTATGCTCATCCCTCGCTCTTCATTTTCATTCCTCGCTTTCGACTCATATATTACTATTGACTGTAATCCTAATCACATCTACAGCCAAGTGGAGTCTTTAGCTAGTCTGAAGCTCGGTTGAGGCTATATCAACACTTCATTCCACTTTCCCTTTCACTTTCTTCTACACCTTTCCTCCAATAATCGTTACGAAGTGCTAAACACACTTCTCCTCAAGAAAAGGTCTAATCTCTCATGATGTTTCTTGATACCCGCATCGAAACACATGATAGAACAGACACCAAGCCATCGCAGTTCCGCTGGTCTGAACTCGTGATATTCATGACAGAATCCAGTCTTGCGCTTATAATGCATTCATCGAAAATGATAAACAAGAAGCTTGCAAAATCCTGCTAGCATTTGTCACCTCGACAAATTCCCATTTTCGCCTGACTCACAATCATTGTGCTTGATCAGGTATCATCACATTGGTTACGAACTTCAGATGAAGTACAACATCTAAAGCAAACCTCTGGCAGGACCTTGCCCACAGACTTGTACCTCGTCTCATGACAAAATTCATTTGAACACAAGTTGTCATTCAGTTCATTTGTTCTTTGAAGATAGAACTTAGAACAAGTCTTGCTGAAGAAGATCACAAGTATGCTCATGCATTCAACCATAACTTGTTAGGGCATGAAGTATTCCACTTCCAAGTCATGACAGTAGAATATCAAGAACTCTGTGGTTTGCAAACTCAGAAGAACCTACATTCTTGGTATCGATGATAGTAACAGGATTGTGATTGTAATCACAATTGAGAGTATTATCTCGATGATTGTCGCTGCGACTACCAAAAATCTCTTCCCACAGCATTCTTTACCGTTCTCTATGATCATCTCACCATCACAAGTTCTCAGAACAAACAAATCTTCATTAACATCTGTATTGTTATTCGACACGACTTCTTGTCACCCCTCATGACTTAACGAATCTTACGACGTGTTCTCTCCTAGAAGAAGAAATTCTTTAGAGAAACCACAAGGACACATTCAGTCTTGTCTGTCGTATGGTTAAGAACGAATTTGATTCGTCGCCATTGGCATGGTTATGATAACCCATACACAAGATAAACTAGTGCTCTCCTTCGGGTTGACAGTACAGTCCTTTGTCTCACAACAAAGCTCAACAGGACATCAACACATTTACGAAAATCATGACACTTAGATTCTCGACTCTACAATTCTACATGTCTGGCACATGTACTAATACAAAGACCCCTTAGAGGATTAAGAAGGTTTTCTAGTGTCTTGGCAATCTTGACTATTGTATGATGAAGAATGAATTTGATTCATCGCCATTGGAATGGTTATGATAACCCATATACAAGATGCCTAACGACTAGATCAACTGCCTCTCAATCCGATGTTCCATGCGAACATCACACATCCCTATTACTCCGCTATTTATACTCTAAGAAGATCAAGAAGCTTTTCAAGTACTCTGGCTAGTAGCTTGATCAAGTGACTCTCGATCTTATATGCCATGTGCATATTCCCTTAGATTCTACATGGACAAGTTTCCCCTAAGTATTCTGGCAATACTTGGACTCTCATAACATGCTGGTCATGTTATTTATAGACGCTAGACGAGATATCATATCTCATTCCACTCATTATTTCTCATCTCTCTCCTCTTCCATCCCTTGACTACGAAGAACGGATTTGGACAAGCAAACAAAGTAATGCTTTCCATTCTTCTTGTCACTAGAACAAACAGTGCTACACCTTGACGGTGCTCACTCTATGTTCATACTTGGGATATAGACATGGAAGAATATTTATCTGTGACGGTTGATCCATTACACATTCAAAAGTATTCTCTACAACACATTCAGTTGCTGGTCATCTGAACATGTTGCTACACTACATCCATAACAGATCTTGCCTCCACAAGAACTGTCGACTACATGGATTAATCTCTCTTACGCTGGAAGACATTTCCCCTTGAGTTGATATTCAGACTTCACCGTCAGCTCATTCCTTCCATCGCTTTATATTATCATTAATCACCTCAATAATCCTGGACATCGAGTTAATATTGTGCTCACTCCACGACTACACTCCCTACTCGATTCCACTCTATTCACTTTCTAACGCAATACCGCATATCGGCATCACTGCCTTTATCATTCGGGATATTGCTTGGGATATTCATTGCCCTTCAAGATGTCGCTTACACAGAGTAAACAAGTATAGCAATCCCCGCTGTACAATCATATGGAAGATACTCGCTATGCATCGAACCTTCCATCCTACTAGGAAAAACATATATCTTGGCTTCTGTCACACAGTTGTTGTCTTTCGCCAACACTGGACCAATCCATTGGATCCCCTCCTTGTGACTTCGCCTTGATTAACAAAACAGTCTTATGGTCCCCCATTCCAAAATGTCTGGATTCATTCCCGACACTACACATTCGTTTATCTCTCTCTGGACCATGCCACCTCTACTGAAAGTTCTTTACTGATCTTTCTCCCTGGTATTCAACATACTCACTCTGTCGCTTCATCACACCTTTGAATGCTCCCTCGCTCTTCATCCTCTGGGATATATAGAAACACACTGGACCAACACTGTTCTTTGGATAAGGCTCTATCACTCGTTTATTCTCCTGCTCTCGCCTTCTCTCCATTGAACATTGCTCTCCTTTGTTATTCTTCTCCTTCGTCGCCTATTGACGACTCCCTTGGATAAATTCCCTTGGAAAAACAAAATCACCACCTCTCTCGGTTGCTCGCTCTGCTGGCTGGCTCTGCCTGTGGTTGCCTGGAAGTCAACCTTTAGACGGAGGGTAGTGTTATGATCGCTGGTATTTGCCCCTATTTTTCCCTTATTTATCTCTATTTCTCTGGGCTTTCTACAAAGCATCTCGCTAAATAGCCCTTATCATTCATTGACCTCCTCACACTCGTTCAATAACAACCACATGACTATTTGGTCACATGACATCACATGATCCTTAATGATATCACATGACATCATGCTCCCACACTCTCACATGACACATCGGCTTGCCTTGCATGTATACTGCCATGCACAGCCTTTACCTCATATCATACCATGTGGACACGCACAGCATCATGGCTATGCTCCTTATTGTTGTGACACACTCTGCCTCATCGTGTTTCCCATGATTCACCATGACTCATCACAACACAGCCATGCACTGCCACGCCATAGCATCGCATTGCCACAAGGCTATACTGTGACTCGTCCTGGCTCATCACACAGCCTTGTCACCGCCTTACATTGCCTTGCATTGCCTTGCACTGCTCCACACTGCCACACTGGTATCCTTGGCCTCATGTCATGCCTCATGACCTTATCCATGACTCATGATGACTCCCAACACAGCCTTGTACCTTATGCCCTCGGCTATGTTCCTTCATGACTCATCATGACTCCTTTATGACTCATTATGATTCACGTCACAGCCTCGCACTGCCATATAGCTATGCTCGGCTATGCCTATGACTCGCCATGACTCCTCATGACACATGCCTTATCTCTTATCATGCTTATCTATGAGTCACTCCCTTATCATGCCTCACCTTCACCACATGTGCACTGCTATGCATTGCCCTCATGCCTCGTTCCCCTCGGCATCCACGGTTATGCCTTATCGCAGCCTCATGCACATATGGCTATGCAGATACACATGCCTTTCCTTATTCTCATTGGACCATATACCTATGGCTATACATATGGCTATGCTTATCTCTAACTCATGTATGCAACGTGCACACAGCCTCGCATTGCCTCATGGCTATGCTCGGTTCCGCCTTGACTCAGTATGACTCCCTCTGACTCACACTGACTCACAGGGCTGTGCCCGGACTCTCTAGACATAGCTTATTACCATACACAGATACTGTATAGTACCAAACATGTACAAACCCTAGATAGTATATAAACCCCCAGGTAGACTGTGACTGGCTCCCCAGTCTTGTCCTCCTGGAGTTCTCCCAAAGCTCATCTGTACTTGACCACACTCCGAACTAGTGCGGCTACCAACTAGCTCTAGTCAAGTGCGCCGCTGGTCGGTCCTTGCTAGGATATAGCAAGCCCCCGGTGGGCGTTGGTGTTTCAGATTCTATTATGCACTAAGGAGTTGGCAATCAGTTTCAATGCTCAACTCGACCCTTTCCCAAGGTACTAATGAACTATTAGATCTCCCTACTAGCTGGGGATCTATTTCCTTTAGTTGCCCGCTCTGGGGTTTTCTCCCTAAAGGTGTCCTAACTGACCCTATTCTAAGGGATTCAGTATACTCCTAACTATGGGTCTAAGTAGCTCTATTTATAGCGTGGGAAACTTCTCTACACAGCCTCACTGTTTGTTTGTAGAGGGGTACACTTGTGAGTACTTGTTGGTTGAGTTTAATTCAAGTAGGAACCTTTTTCCTTAAAAGAGGGAACTTCCTAAAAGAGGGAACTGTCCAAATGGGGCTGAATCGCGCTCCTTATATAGTAATTTACATGTGGCTGTGCTACCTTCGGTTCCGAGGTGGCTGTGCCAAAATATGACTCATATTGACTTATACTGACTCACTTTGACTCACCCTGTCAGAAAATGACTTGCAATGAGCTAAAAATAGCCTTTGGCTTGGGAATGACTCATCATGACTCATGCTGTGCAGGTCACATGATCATTTTGCTGGTCTAGGGGCAGTGCTTTGATTAGTTCTCATTTGATTCACTGTGACTCATTATGACTCATGCTGTGCAAGGTCACATGATCTGAGTCAGGTGATTTACAACTGAGGTCACATGCTCCAATTGCTTCTCTGACACTTGGCTAAGTACTTAAGGGTAAAAGAGATATTAAAAAAATGGTTTGCTATGTACTTGTAGGTAGTAATAAAAGTTTGTTGGGGGAAATCATTTTGTTTCTCCACAACCTGTGAACGAACAAATAAGGAAAAATAGAGGTATATACTAGACACTATGGTCTATATGTCCCTCAATTAGCTAAGCATTTGGACCGTGGGAATATGGTGAAACTCAAAATCTCGGGTCAAATGTCTAGCATCACATATACAATAACTATGTATCCACATTCAATCAGTTTGGTGCAGGTCAGCGAATGAAGAGAACAACACACCTGAATGGGGAAGGGCTGATGTGCATGTATGTGAGGTGCTTTCATGTGCATAAAGAGATTGGGCGCGTTTTCTGTGCCCAGATGGTGGGTTTTCTATGCCAGTCAAGACGAATTGGTGTTTGGTACCCTCACCCCCCTCATCACCCAATCTAGAGAACCCAACAAGATCAAAGATGTGCACATTGTTGTAGTGTTCATTGTCAAGGTGCAGACACCGAGAAGGCACAACGACTGTTGTTGCCTTGGATATGAATGTCCCGTTGAAGAATGTGAAATCCTTGATGGCCATCCATCTCAAGCTCACTAACCCCATGAAGGCATTAGTAGGACCACCTTCCACTGTGGCATCAGATGACTCACCAACCAAACATTAACATTTCTTCAAAAAGCTATTGATCTCCTGCTGCTGATACTCATAGCCGTAGTTCCTGAGCTGTTGCCATTCACAGCACTGATGACAGTCCCAGAGAGAGGATAGAGAGTAGAGGGCATGGTGGAGGTCGTTGTCTTTGAAGCAGAGTGTGTACGCATGGCGTGAGCTCTTTCCACGAGTCTTTGTTGCAGAAAGAGAGCAGTGGTGATGTGGACTGGTTAGAGGCGGAGACAGAGATTTTGATCAGTATGATCATGGTCTATGGAGGGAGGGGTAAGATTGTCAATGTTGATCGTCTGTCTGATGCCAAGCAAAAAAAGGGGAGGCAGAGATGGACATACGCAAAAAGGAACATGAAAGGGGTTGTCCCTACCAAACAATTTGGTAGTAGCAATGTGTGACAACGTAGAGGTATCACCAGGAGCTTGACCATACGCTCGACTCCCTCAGGTGCCATGTCCAACAACCACGATAGCAGATCATTCTAGCAAAGTGATAATCAGCACATGTGTAAACCCAAGCCAGGACAGAACAAACTGGGATGTCAACCAAGTCATTTCTATACTCCTCTTGGGGCTTCAGTCACTCCTCAATTATAAGTGCAAGGCATGTCATGGCACATTTCATAGTTCTCAGCACATCAATTGTGAAAAGCATGAGAAGGGGTACCTCCAATGGTCCCGGATCACAATAGCAGTGTTTGTGAACACGAAATGGTCCAGGAGTTGGAGAAAGTGACATCTAACCATATCTGAGTCTTTTTGCATGTGGCAGGCTAGAGGATGAGGGATTAGATGATCTTTGGAATCAATGGAACATTGTACTCACCTCGTGATGTTTTGTACTGTTCCTTGGCTCCTGTGTTTGTGATCATTTGGATGGTGCCAGGCTGCCATACCATCTAAGTATCTAAAGCCGATGGATAGTGCTACTAGGTCTGGGAGGATGGCAGGATGATTGAGGAAGTTTTATGGAGACTGCATTCCGTGAAGGGGCAAACACCAATGAGGTAAGCCCTGACCCTCTGCTGCTGATGCTCATGTCCACCATTGCCGTTTGCAGCCTTTCTGGGACCAGTCGAGGATGTTGCCTTTGATGTGGCATGTGTGTACATATGGTGCGAGCTTTCTCCATAAGCCTCTGTCCATGAGGACAGGCATTGGGTCAACTGTGCCATCTTCACAGAAAAAGAAGAGGGTGGTGGTGATGTGGATGTGATCAGAGAGATGTAAGTTTTGATGATCAACATCTATGGAGAGTGGAGCGAGATCATCAATGTTGATCACCGTCTTTGATGCCAAGAGAAAAATAGAGAGAGGGAGATGGGAAAATGTGAAGAGAAACGTGAGAAAGGTGTTCCCTACCAAACACTTTAGTGGAGGTGTGCAGTGGACTTTACAAGCATGGGCGACTCGGAGGCGGGGGAGGGCAGAGATGAGAATGATCAAGACTGAACCCAAGCTCACTGTTGGATGTGGCAACATCAGCAAATCACTTAGTTAGTGTACATAATTGCACAGCATGGTGCAGTGGCTACAACTGGCTACAGTGCTACATGAAGGACCCCCCCTGTCTCATGCTGTAATAGTGCCGGCACAGTGCTGTACACATTGCACTGGCTGTGATATACTATACCATTACTTGGCGCTTACACCTTGTGACGTGCCATACAGTGCTGTACAGTGTGTACCACTGTAGCACTATACACCGCTGTGCAATATTGTACAGTGAGGTACATTGTGCAATGCTACCTCACCGTACAACGTCACACAGCACCATATGCACTGGACAGTATTATAGAGTAGTTTGCTTTGCTGGTAATCACACTGCACTATCATGATTGTAATCACAAAATCAGATTATTCTATTTGACTGCACACAATACGAACACAACGAACATGGTAAACATGAGAGGCATTAATCTAAGTCAATTGCATAGTCATTCCCCCCCACCTGGACTGTATTCAATGAATGTCCTGCCTTGTAAAATGATTTGAACCTCGAAATTAGTCTAGGGATTATTGTAACAATCTCTCACATGCCAGTTTTCACCCAACCGGCAAGCATCTTCCTGAGTTTCTTGCTGTGATACTTGTTCTGTACAATTTGATCCATCAAGTTTTCAAGCTGATAGTATACTGCCTTGACTTCATCAACTTGAAGTGGCACTGGCTTGTTCTCTCCGTGGAGCTTATATGTTGTCAGGACACTTTGAACCTAACATGGTGTACATCAGAATATGTGTGAATCATAATGTAAATCATACAATTGCAGTGATGAGGAGAAGTGCTTCCTTCGGCATGGAGGATTGAAACTCTACAAAGCAGTAGAGACACTTTGAACCATTGCCGTAGTAGATCGCAAGACATGATTTCCTGAGAGTGGGGTGGACAAAATTGCTAGCCTTCCCCTACCCTCTAGTGTTATTGACATCAATCATAGATTACAGGAATAATTGACATACGCATAAATCTGTTGCGCCGTGGAGGAACTGAGCACTTTCAAGGAGCTGTGTAGCTTTATCCTTGACCCACTGGATTCCTTCCATCATACCCTCGATCCGTTCAGGTGGACAAAGATTGTACTCAGACAGAACAAACTGGACGACAGCCTTTTTGATCTCGCTGCGGAATGTATGGGTGTTGTTGAAGAGCTGTGAGGAACAATGCTTGTAACTAATGTTTGGATGCCAGAATATCTTACTTACCAGGGTAGCCATGGACCTTCAATGTTGGTTGTAGAAGCCTGCATGTTGTTCAGTTTACCGGTAAGAATCAATTAACCTAAGACTGCACTGCTTTCAAGTTCCGACCCATTGTCCTCGTACTCATGAATCATTTCCTCCAGGACTTCAGTGCTGATTCCGTCAATCACCATTTCATGTTGAGAGAAGGGATTCTCAGTTGCAAGGTAAAGTTGCATCCTTCCTTTCGCCTCATCCAAGAGTTTACCCCAGAGTGGGGCCTCTTTGAAAAAGGCTAGTGTAGTAGGACGTGCAGAAATTTTGGCCTTTGTCATTTTTGAATATTTGACCCCATGATGGGGCTTGTCAGTGGATGTCGGCTTGTTGGGTGGATTGCTGCCTTCAGCAGGTAGTGCTTCTTTCGTGTGGATTGTTGAATCGGACCGCTTCTTTTTCTTAGGGGGACGTGCCTCACCATTGAAAATGCTCATGAGATATGTCGGAGATGGGGAATGAGGATGGCAATTTTGGGAATGATGGTGTTGAACGACATCATGATTGACATTCACCTTGAGACAAATGTGTTAGTCATGGGTGCTAATATGAGGGTGTTTGGATACCTGGCCATCTTCAAATGACTGTGGTCTGTTCCTTGTGGGAGCTCGATACTCTGAGCATTTTGTTTTGGACACCTGAGATGGTGCGGTGCCTTGGGCAATGCATTGGGATGGAATCTGCAGTGGGGCAAGAGGTCGAGCTATGTGGCTAGAAGATGCTGCCCACTGAGGAGGGATATCTTGGTGAGAGAGAACCAACCGAGAACGCTGTGCCACTTCGCAATGAGGAGCATCCTGTTGTCTGGCACAAACATGCTGCTGAAAGTGTTGTGGGGCTTGTTGTGGTGTGCTTTGTGCCCCATCCGAGTCATCTGACATTAAGCTTAGTACATACAGTATCATGAAAGAGACACAAACAACTCCTTACCATCCTTTGATCGATCTGACTCATCTTCATCGCTAGATGGACCATGCGAGTAATTGTCCTCATGTTAGTTTGGAGGGGATTCAGCATTGTATGTATCAGCAAAGTCATCAAATTTATTGCACACTGCCGAACCACAAGAAACACTGCCACTATTAATACCCTGAGCAGGCTGATAAGACCTTTCCTCGGATTCATCACTGCAATGCACATACTTCATGTCCACATCCATCTGAGCCCCAGCACCACTGTTGGTGCCAGAGTTCTCACTCTCTTCATCGGAAATTTGCTCGTCATTTGAGAAGGCTATGGGCAGATCACTGCCATCCCTATCAACTCTCACTCCACGCATATCTGCATTGTGATCATCACTGGCTATAGTAAGGGGACTACTTTCTCACTCCATTGATGGAGAAGAAGTGGACTGGGCAGGTATCTTCGATGGCCTAGCTTCCACTTCATGATGTTTAGTTATAGCTTGCGGAGGGGATGAATCCATGGTTGGTAGAGATACTTGCTCTCAAACTGTTGGCTGTCACTGATCTGGATGAGGGCCAGGCTATGTAGACTGCTCAGTGACGGTCTTTGTTGGTAGAAAACTAGTATGCCATGGGGTTGATCATACAATATCAGCATAGGTCTGAGACTATCAAAGGCATTGTGAGCTGTCATATGGGTGTTATAGGTTGACTACTCATGTTTGGTCCAACACCAGAGGAGTTGTTCTGATGTTCCATATTGGAAACATGTCCTTCTGGAAAGGGTCGAGTTGCTTGAGCTGGGGTGGGACAATGTTTATGGTGTTTGACCCGATTCTCCTCATATACGTCCAGTGTTTGTGAGCCAACAAAAGATGGCTGCTTTGGAGAATGAGGCTGGAAACTGAATCTATCACCTTCTCCCTGACATGGAGCAGGAATGGGAATGGATGACACACTGGCAAGTGCAGGGCCAGCATCCTCAGGATCAGTCTCATTCGTGGGATTCTGGAAATGGCAATATCAGCGGCTAGCAAGAGAAACAGTTGGAGTGACTTACCCTGATGGTGCACATGTTAACACAATAACCCTTCTGAGTGGGAGCTGGAGCCATTGGGTTGCGTGGCGCATCATCTGGGACAGCAACACGGGGCCTGAGCACTTGTTGAGCTTGGTCAAGGGCATCACCGACCCTGCAAAGTTGTGAAGCAGCACCACCTTGGCCAGCTGTTGCTCGCTTGGACTGTCGTAAATTGGGCATGACTTGCACTGAGTCTGAGTCCAGTCGGAAATCTGTGTCACAGTAAACTGTAGCTTTCTTACGATTTGCCATGGCCAGGCTTCGTGACAGAGGACTGTGAAGCAATGACAAGTAGCAGAACTTGAACAAGCAAGCAACAGCTTGAATTAAGTAAAATACTTACCTGCAACATACTACCTGGCATGACTACTAGCCTCGTTCGTTACCTCACTGGCATACAGCAGAGAATATTGGTGCAAGAAGATAGAGTGCAGGGTAGAATTTTGACATGATGGATTAACAGATGATGATCAGCATTGTGTTAAGAGTTGTTTGAGCACTATATTGCCATGTGAACAGAAGATTTAGGACTCAAATTCCCATAGTACTACCTTAAGCAAATCAATCATGGTATCCTCGTGACCCACTTTATGTAATTTCATATGTCATGCTACTACATGGGGATCGGAAAACATAGTACCATACTAGAAGGGAGAGATGGTGGCCAAATGTCAGTCTGGGCGGGTGTGAATAGAGTTCAAGGGCAATGGGAGATATAGTGGACGGACAATGTACACGATGAAAGAAATAATTGGCAAACTAGAAGCGTGGGTCAGAGTGAAGATGATAAATGCATGACCACCAACATACTGTCAGATCACACACAACCTGGGCCATCAAATTTCCTACTGGAGGAAGTGACAGTTCTTGGTCTGGACGCAAATAATAAGCCATGCCTAAACAGAGAAGTGGACTGACTGCATTCTTTTCTGGTGTAAGTGGCCAGCCACTTTCTATCCTCCGTTTCTTGTCTTCTAAATAGGCACATGGCTTGTTGAGGATGACGCAGATGGACACCATTCTTCTCAATACTATCTGAGGGGGGTTGAATGTGAGGCGAGGAAGTGGGCAGAAGGGACAACCCTGCGCTGATGCTCTCAATGTGACTGTCTTTGGGTGCTTTGTGGTGGGAGGAAGAGGTTGCTTGGGGGATAAAGAGGCATGTTGAAGAGGATGTTACATAATAAGCATGGACTTTCTGAGACCAGATTCGCTTGGGAGAGAGTAAACAAGGGAGGGAGTTGGCGACCGACCAACGGACATGGTAGTAAATTGGGAATCCTTGCAAATATGCTTCCTGTAGACCTGGTTTGGAAGATTTGTGATACTGATATAGCCCATGAGATTCTTGCGAATGACTGGGAAGATGCTGGGGATGTTCTGTTGTATGGCAGGGCTGGAGCCATTTGGGAAACTGATGAAGGAAGGAGAGAAAGAGTTGGTGTGAGTGATGGGTCAGAATGAAGTGTGGTGGGGTTGCCAACGGTAGTGCACCTTCGGATGATACATCTGGGATCTGCCAGGACCGTATTTGCAGGTACCAGGGTGCATTGACATCGACATGAAAAAGTGGGGTTGGTTTGCAGCATTCCATGGGTAAAGGGTGACAGTAATCCAGTGCAGGTGGTGTGCTGGAAGAAATAAGTCAAGATAGATTGGAGCGAAACATTGGAAGGTTGCTAACATACCAGGTCATATCCACCCAGTCTAATCTACCTCTCCCTCTCATCTCCCAGACCTGGGGTGGGGCTGTATGCGCAGGCTGGATGTGTCGGCATCAACATGGAGGAGTGGAGGTAGTTTGCAGCTGTGTTGCATGGGTAAAGGCAGCAGTAATCCAGTGCAGGATACATGTTGGAAGAAAAGAGTGCATGCGTTCAACGACTCCGAGCCCGAAATATCCTGCAACCTGAAGGATGCTATCAGCCAATGGTATTGACTGATCATACCTTGGGCTTCATGCTGACTGATCATGTCAACGGTAGATAGGTTTGTGGCCTAGGTGATGCCAGTGGCATGAGGAGTTGAGGTGGTGGAATCAAATCCAGGTTCGATATTTGATGAAGGAACTTGGGATAGAGGACCGTCAACTCACATGAATATACAAAATTGTACAGAGTTCCACACATTTGCCTATACAATGAATTTGTATGTACAGTACCCATTACAATGAGACAGCATAGTAAAATTCTTTGTTGAAGTAGCTGTTCAACCAGAATGACTGGACTAATTGAAGACTATTTTTATGCGTAAGGTGGACATCAGCAACCTCACCAAAGCGAGGCACAAGGTGAGCATATGACCTGATCTGATCGATAGGAAAGACATCGCTGAAAATCTCTCCTGAGGCATGTGTTGCCAGCTTCAGTGCATGCATTCTTGTTGCTTGGTCAACGATCCCTTGTGGCTGATGGATGGTGTCATACCTTTGAGCGTAAATGAGGAAGCGATCGGCCCAAATGTGACACTGGCCTCTAGGTGGGAGAGGACGTATGATAAGATGGACTTTGACTACAGAATGACCTGGATAAGGTTTAATACTATCCTATGGCTGGACATTAGTATTCATGCAACTGTAAGACTACAAAAGGGCCATTCGTGATGATCATCGACTTGCAAGATCACTGCATCATAACAGCCGTATTCCCACGTATGGTCAGGTGGGTGAGCATTGACCATAAACACAGACGCGTGGGAAGTTGGATCGTGATACAGCTTCTGTTGAATGCAAACTTTGTACCAGATTTGAAGGTCATTGAATGGGAGATGAGCATCCAAGGGAGAGCATCTCTGACCCCCGAATGAGCGCAAATGCACACCATCACGGTTCAGGAAATCTACTAGTGCAGGTCGCAGATCTGGAAGGTTGAACATCTCACCCACTGTTTCAATAGGAATCTATTTGATGGGGGGGTCATAATTGAGGTGAAAGGCAGTATGACCAGCAGTGAAGGTGTGGAGTGGGTGCAGAATGGAGCCAGTATCAGCTGAGTGAAGTGTCTCTGCAGCAGCAAAAAAGTCAGAAAGAGGACATGGGGGTGACCAGAGATCATTCAGGACCTTGAAGGGGTGGTCATCATCATCGTCTTCATGTGGATCAGCATCCTTGGGGGTGTTGAGAATTGAATCTAGGCTGTTATCAACCTTTGAGTGTGCTACAGCACTTGCGAGCCCGGTCACTGTCTGAAAAAGCTGGCATTTCTTGCCACGATCAAGGTAGCAACAAATCTGAGAGTTGTAGTTTTGGTTGTTCATCGTGGATGCAGGCTGCTTGATAACCTCAATATGGACATGCTCTGTAGTATCTGCAGACCACTGTACAGGTGCACCAAGTTGGCTGACGCTCATAGCAACACTATGGAGTAACTCGGGTTTCAGAATCTTTCAGTGCAGTAGGGCAGCGCTGCTCTTTGCTCCTGTTCATAAGCCCTCATCAATGATTGCATGCTTGTGATTGTGAAACTTGGAAAGGGCTGCACTTATCTTGTCACGAACAAGTGACATGATCATTGTTGCCTGAGCCAAGTACCAGAAATCCATTAGGGCATGGATTGTGGTAACTACATCAGATGGTGCAGTACCAGCAATAACAGTGATTAGATAGCACTGTATGTCACGTTGAGCCTGACCAGTCACCTGTTTCAGAGTGGTTATACCATCCTTGAAATCATGCAGGCTGACGACTGGGTGCAAAACGGAATAGCGGAAATCAAGCTCCTGTGAGCCAAGAGCGTTTTTGCACCATCCGACATCATGATCCCAACAGAACCGATACCAGTGGTGCAATGCCTCTGGAGAGATGAAGTAGGCAGGATCGGAGTGAGGCCAATCATGCCAGAAAGGAACTGCTATCCCATTCAGCCTGAATGGTATGCATTGCATAAAATAATGCGTTACACCATTCAGGTCGCATTGAATGTGAGAGAGTTGAGAGAGTGTGATTGTGGCAGTATGTGGTGGATGGTGCAGAGCATTGCCAAAAAAATTGTGGCTAGCCATAGTTACGGGTGACATCTTTCTGCATACACATGCCACTAGGTATTCTTCTGGGGTATCAGTGATATATGCGGCCAGTGGGGTGAAACAGAATTGAAAGTTCCCGAGTGGGTCGGACATCATCCATCCAATACAAGCCGTGATCTTGAGGGGTTCCACAACAATGTTGAGACAGTCATGAAAGAGACACGCCTCCAGTACAGACTGCATTCTCTTGATCAGATGGAGAAATTCAGTGATTGGTACATATCAGAGTGGTGAGTAAGAACACATGTGAAGAGGCCTTGTTGTGGGCGTTCATCTTGATATTGGCCAGGCTGACGAGTAGTGGGTAGGCGGCCTTTCCTCCACACATATTCATGATGTGAGTTTTGTCTAATGATAAGATAACACCACATAATGTAGCATTCTGCGGAAGTTTGGACTAGATTCCAGTTGAATCAATATATGCGACATCAAAGGAAGTAAGGAGAGATTACCTGAATATCCCATGCTACATCGCCACTCATCCATTCACTGTATTCCCAAATGACCTTCTCCGTGGTTGTGAATGTGTGAAATGGAACGTAATCCATATGGCTAACAAAGTAGGGGTGGTTGAACAATGCTTCAATGTAATCAAGGGGATCATGGTAGTAAAGAATGGCCGGTTTCTTGGTTGGATGGGACATAGGAATAATCCTGTAGTTCCAGTGTGGCCCACTTGGGAGAATCTCTGCCCAGCCACGAAGTTCCTTGGCAGTCCAAAATGAGAGCAGGAGAGTGCACATCTAGAGATCAGATATTTCAATGGAAAATTGGAGCATAAAGACTAAAGACTTACCAAAGGCAATGATAAAAATTGATCAATCCTCGCCATACTGAGGTCAGACTCTAGGAGGAAATTGGCCATCTGCCAATCTTCAAGATTTGCAAAAGGGAAATATAGATTCGCTTGATGGGACATAGTGTAGGGATCCATTTTGAAGCAGTTGAGAAACGATTTACCACCCAGGTAAATAAGACTGGCATCAGGGAAGTACTCAGTGTTGCAGCCTTGGCCTAGCTGCACAAGAAAGGCATTAGACTAAGCCATGGAAAGCCTGCCCATCGGTTCATCATCATGGCCTACCTCGTTGAATGAGACTTGGAAGCCCTTGTTTGAGCTGGATAAATCCTCTGTGAACGCAGGGACAAGTGCAATGTCAATGTTGTTGAAATCTTGTGCTGGGAACGATGGAACTGGGTTGGACTGTGTAAGTTGCATAGCACCTGTGTCATCGTCAAACAATAGGAAGTTAATGGAAAGATGGGGTCCAAGCTGCTCCCACTGCCAAGAATTGCACTTGGAGTTCTTCTGTGCAAGGTGGGCAGTAATGCCATGGGTGGTCGAAAAGTCTTTGAGGCACTGGAAACACTTGGGCATGCTTGAGGATGGCAGATGATGGTGCCAGTGAACAGAAGAGAGCTACCGTGACTGCAGCAGACTCGGAGGAGAGCAGCCTGAAGGCCATAATGTCACTAAACGCATGTTTTTCATTACTTACTATGCAATTAGTCAAGTGTACTGAAAATGGTCACAATAGTGATGTCAAATAAGCTGGATGAAGCAGAAAACAAGGTGATGTATAATTATCAATTGCTAATGCCCTTGATACTTATGTCTGATTAGCAACGGTTAAGTACATTCAGTGTGACAAGTCACTTACATAGACTCATTCTGGCAACTTGAAGCATAACTTCCTTCAGCTCATTCCCTTCTTCCTCCATTTTTTTTCGCTATTTCATACTATGGTTGCCTTCAAGATGCGATCTGACTCTGAGTCCCTTACTGGCAATCAGGCCAGTGAAGTCCAGTCAAGCAATGTGCTGGCATGGGGTCGTATTGGCCCCAAGACGAAGCCTCAAGATGTACCACAAACTCTGTCAGGCTGCATGGTCGCTCCTGGGACTCCTGATGCTGACTCTCCTACCAACTCAAGCTCACCCACATGTTCTACTCGTTCCATTGCCCGTGGACCTGGTGAGGCCCTAACAGGCACTCTGTCGGCAATTGGTGCCCTCAAATGCAACACATTTGCTTCATTCAAACAATATGAAACACCATACTGGAATAACGGTGTGAATTTTTCAGAATCTCCATGAGTATGTCATCCTACTGTTGTTGTAGAAAAGGTATGCCATCAGTCTAGATAATATTCTAATGAGAACTGAAACCTAGTTTACAGCCAGTCTCCAATTCATCTCTGCAGAAAGATGACAAACATGAGGGGGAGGAAGCCAAGCTCATGCTTGAAGCTGTCCATGCTCAGCATAACATGTGTATTCTCGAGAAACAGCTTGTTACTGTGAAGCTGGAAGAGACAGTTGCATTGGGCAACCTGTACTGTTTCAGGGCAACTGAAGCTGAGTGACAGCTTGATGATGCTAATGCTGAGGTTGGACACATCCGTCACAACATACGCAAAAACGGAGTGTTACTACACAACCCTCGCAAGCGCCGCCATTCTTCTCTTCATGAAAGTGTCGCCTGTGTGTATCGTTTCAATCCCCAGTAGGGTTTCATTCTCTGACTTGTCCAAAGTTCCTGCAGGTTCTTCTGAATATTGATCACCCCGTTTATCTGTCATAGTTGTACATACATGCACCGAGATACCCCCATTGTCATTTCAAATTTTGCAACACTTCCATTTAACATTATACTCTGAGTCTGCCCGAGCCTGTCTGCCTCAACTAATCAATTGGCGATAATCAAACAATCATGATACATCATTTAAATAACTGGCAAGTCCTAGATTTGTATTCACAGGAGACAAAGTGGTCACATGCAGCGATGTCCACAGCATCCAGAACATCACAGAAATTCTGGGAATGATGGTGGCAGCTGTTACACGTAGCGTATGCAAAGAGAAAGTTTGAGGAAATACTTTTCAGGAGGTACTCACAAAGAGATACAACATCTGAGAGAGTATTAAAATCAAAGGTCTAAGGTTCTCTGGGATTAACAAGGGACAAGGGTCTGAGGTTCAGAGGGAGAGACGAAGGGCGAGGGTCTGAGTTGATTGGACATCAGGACACAAGAGTATGCTAGTATTGCACAGAACGAGTGTGAAGACTACTAGTACACAGCAGGTGGATATAAGTACTAGGGGACACGTCATCAGAGAATATAGAGAAAGGTGGTGGAACGATGATGTAAAAGGACATGTCATCTGCAGTAATAAGTGGGAGATAAGAACTATGAGGCTGATATGAGAGAATCGGCCAAGGAGATAGCTGTCTGAAGAACAAGAAGGAAAATGATAGAAAGAACTAAAGAAGAACAAACGTGGAATGTACTGGATTAATCACGAGAAGATCTACATCCCATATTGTTTGAAATAGACCTAAGAAAAGATGTACTCATCGTGGGAAGCAAAAGAGGTAAAGACGAGGAGAAAGGAGAAAAACTGTAACAGCAGTGAGAAGAACACGTGAGGTCAAGAAATTGAGCCAGGAGAAGACAGATGGTGAGCAGGAGATGGCAAGAGCTGTAGAACGCGAAGTGAAACTACCAAAGTGATGAAAATAGTAATGTAATGGATGGGGAATGAGCAGGGATCGATGGCAAAACAGGCACTGGCAGCGCATGCGACAAGTCGAAATGATTCAAAATGAAGCTGCTGGCCAAGAATAAAATCAGCATGGACGGACTTGGAGAAAGTGCACAATGGCTGATATGCCTAGGTCATCCAACTTCCATATCCCAAATACACCAGATTGCCTTCTGATTATTTTAACCCACCGTGTCAATGTGGAAGACTTGAAACACAGCCTAGAAGACTCGGAGTTCAGGTTAGTAAAACAGACTTGGGTCCGAGTTGCATAGCGACTTGGAGACCAAGCTGCGACTTACCGAATTCAAGCTGGGTAACTATTCAAGTGCAGTCGCAGTCAGTCAGTGCTGTGCTATGTTGTATCATTGTGACACTGTACCAATGTGCCCATTGTAGCCACTGTAGTCATTGTGGCAGTATTAGACTGTGGGAGTGTGACACTGTAAATAGCTGTGGTGGCTGTGGTGGCTGTTCCAAAAAGGGTGATTTGCTGATGAAGTCAGGAGAGTTGTTGTGAGCAAGCTCTCCAAATCAAGGACGATGGAAACTGCCTGGGGAGGCAGAAACACTACTGAGCACTCAGATCAAAACAAAACTTGTATGAGCATAGTATTGACAATGAGAGCAAAGGGGGAAAGAAGAGATAGCAATCTACATGGACAGGTCCTCTATATATACTGCAACTGAAGAGCGATGACGTTGATGGACCGACAGATACCTATCCATCAGAGATTGAATATCATATAGCTATCGTAGTGGGCTTACAGACGAGCCTCTAGATCATTGAAGAGTTGGTAAGAGCATGATCAAGTGGTGTCCATCAACGGTAGGTGATACGCACATTGTGTCTTGTCTAGCAAGTTGAACTAGTGACCGCTAACATGGCATATCATTCTAGCAATTAGGACAGGTGGCCAAGTGGACATTGTTGAGACGAAAACACTTCACGCTCCATCAGACCCAACACAATAGAAAGCATGCCATTTGTACTTCGCTATATTGTCGATCAAGTTGCAACTCTCCATACAGATCAGTCTCCCCCCCAAAAAACGTAAACAGGTGTTTTTGCACAGAAAAACATGTGCGGAACACTCTTGCGGTCCATTGGCAGCAGTTCAATGAGTCCTTTGGAATATGATATTTGCAGTGGGGTCGGGAGACATACAAATGGCATGCGCAATCCCCTCAGCCAGGTCTTGTTGTCTTCCAGCTAGACCAATAACATCGTGTGACATGACAACTTGTGCCAATATGGATTTCAGCTTGTTTGCTGCAAAGAAGCAGCCAGGGATGACACATACATGTTAGATGATTTATATGACCATAGAAGGGTCAAGGGTAGTTCGTACCAGACTTGTTTACCATGCCCGAATGGCAAGTATTCCATGCTAATCGAAATGAACTGTGTTTGGAACCCTTGCCCCCCTCATCACACACATTAGAGAAGCGGAAAGTATCAAGACATGCACGTTGTCATAGCGTTCGTATCAAGATGCAGACACTGAGAAAGCACAACAACTGTTGTTCCCTTGGATATGAACATTCCATTGGAGAACGTGAAGGCTTTGATGGCCATCTGCCTCAAGGTCACTAAACCCATGAATGTGCTAGCAGCACTATGACATCAGACAACTCACCAGCATCACTTCCAACCAAACATCGACTTTCCTTCAATAAGAATAAGCTATTGATCTTGCCCATCTTCTCCGAGGAAGCTTTCGACCATCCCTTCTTTTAACGACAGGTTCTATCTGTTTCCCAAGGGGTTGGATGTGATGAGAATTTCTTGCTAAGACAAGCATGTGAGAAAAGCTCTAGACCACAAGGTCAGACATAGAGTTGGAGAATCACAGTACAATAGCATATATCGGAGTTTGTCTATTGCATGTGCCAATGAGGCAAGGAACGAAGAGCATACAGAGCATAACAAGATCAGTGTCAATTGCAATAAAGCTGACTATTGACAAATGAGTCATCAAAAGCTTGACTGTATGCTCAAGCCCATCAGGTGCTACATCCAATAAGCATGACAGTAACTCATTCTAGTAAGTGATGCTCAGCACATGGATAAACCAAAAAAAAAGGGACATGACAAACCAGTTGGCGATCCAGGCATTCTAATACTTCTAGAGCTTCAGTCGCTTATAAGAGCATGCTGACTCATGGTAGGCTTCATGCATGAATGCACAAGGCTGAGGGAGTTTAATGGAGGTTGCATTCTGCGAAGGGACAACCATCGATATGCTCAAGTTAAGCCCTGATGCCCTGCTGCTAATGCTCATGGCCACCGTTGCCACTGGTGATGCCATTCACGACACTGATGGTGGTTCCAGAAAGGGTAGAAAGGACAGTTGAGGGATGACAGATGATTCTTCGATGTGGAGCATATGTATATACATGCAGCATGAGCTGTTTCTAGGAGCCTTCATTGATGAGGATGGGCATGGGATTGAGCGTACCATCTTCACAGAAAAAGAGAGCAGTGGTGGTGAGGTGGATGGGATCAGAGAGGGAGAGGGAGGTTTTCATCAGTGTGATCATGGTCTGTGAGCGCGTAAGGCTGGAAAATCGTCAACATTGATCATCCGTTCTTTGGTGCCACCCAAAAAAGAGAGACAGAAGAATATATGCGGAGAGGGAGACAAGACATGGACCCTACCAAACACCTTGGTAGTAGTAACATGCGAGGCACGGGGAACTCGTTAGTTGTCAGAGCAAGTTCTTCGCTGGTCAAATTTGCTCTCTAAGACTCTTCCCCCTTGCACGTGTTTTCATCAATCTGATGGCATGCTTCAGCAAATGGTGGTCATCATCTTTCCATTTTTCGTTAGTGCTCGCCTGTTGCTGAGGTTGGTGCATTCCATGAGCCCTTTGCGCTGGCTTTGCTGGACAGCAACCAGCAATTTCTTAATCCCCCCTCTTGTCTCTTTGTTGACGATGATATACTATCTTTGTGCTCACATGGGGCTTTGATATTTGTATTGCATTCACTGCTAGCAGATGTCCAAACTCAAAGGATCAACGTTCAATGCTCAGATCAGACCCACCCCTCTTCATACATCACCCGACTTGCAATCATTACCCTTGACTACCCATCTACGAATCCAACAACGGTGGACTTCTTCATCATCCGCATTCATCCCCAACTCTCCACAGCACACGCACATACTTGTGTTTTTTTTTGTCCTTTCCGCTGTCCCCTCACCCCCTCTCTCGCTCCCAGCACTTGGACAGGACATACTCAATGTCCCTTCCTCATCACTTCCACTCGTATATTCGATGATATAGGCAGTACTCCTTACATCGTTGCGGTCATCCCTTAGTGTGTGAAGACTTGTACCATTGATGCTATTCATGCACTTGCAACATCTGTCATAGAGGATGATGTATGTCTCAAGTTGCTCTACTCCTCGCTCATCACTTATCCCTTCCTCCTCTTCACTGGGTGCATCCCTTCAAGACGTCCCTTCAAACTCATTCCTGCCTGACACAGCCAACACTGGAAAGCATTCAATGCTGCTAAAGCTACTGACCATGTTCACTTCCTGCTCAATCTGACCGCGGAGGTTCCTGAAGCAGGCGACAACCCTTCTTCACACGTTACAAGTACAAGGCCTTCCCACCATTGTGTCTGCAATCCTATCTGATCCATCCACATCTTCAAACGATCAAACATCATGCATTGCTATTTGAAAAATCCTTGCTCTCCTCATGCAATATGTAGATCCTCTTCGGGGTTGGAATCACCTTCCGATTCCCTGAGTGTGTTGCACTCTTTCTTAAAGGAACAGCCTGGTAAAGTGTGAAGGCCATCAGGAAGAATATGAGTCTGTGGGTGAAAGTGCGATGTTGAAGGTGACAGACATTGTGTGGAGCAGTCGCCTGGGTGGCAACAGACTCTGAGTCGTGGAAAAAGAAAAAGAAAAAAGCGATTATCAAGTGACTGATGAGTGTCCATCCATCCCTTTCGCCGCATCATGCCTCAGCTGATGGTTCATACTTGCTAGATTATGTCCGCTCCTCCAATGGGATCAGAACCCCACAAGGTCATCGCGATGGAGATCAGACCTCAGGTTCTCCCTGAACGGGTACCCTCCACGGCTGATTCCATGATCTCAACAATCATTCCAGATGAAATGGCGAATAAACAGATGTAGTCTACCATCTTGTGAGAGCATTGGAGGACAGAGCAAACTGGAACCAGCCTGGTAATTCCAACAGAGGTGGGCTAGATGGAGTGAACAACGGATCGTTCATCCCAAGGAGTACATTTGACACATGATCATGATCATGATTCGTCAATTCAAACACAGGATATAAAACCTTGAGCAGCCAAGTACAGAAACAAATAAAAGGTGATGTTCACAGACATGATGGCGTCATTGAAATCAGCCTGAGGAATGATGATAGCTTTGAGCGGCAGTCTGTCAGAGTCGTGTACTAGGGACAGCAACTTAAGTTGTCATCTGAGTCACTACTACTGGAGCCCAGTATGTCTCAACATGCGAGAATAAACATGCCACTGTGGAGTCACCACCAGTACACGGGGTAAACAAAAGGATTATATCTGATGTATGTAACAGGATACAACGAGAAAAAAACTACAAGATATCTACCGTCCATAATTTCTGGGTGAGATAGTGCAGTGAAATGCCCTTGAGTAATTGTACGACAATAGGATGATCAGAGGCAACATGCTTGTATTCATCAAACGATAAGGAAACAAGCAGCAGCGCACCAAAAGGCAGTCTGAGATGCGCGAGATGCAATACTCTGGTAAGCTTGTCAAGCCATGGGGCATGGTGTGAAGATGCAGCAGTATGTGATGAGGCAGGGCACAGATTGGTGAATGCTATTTTTGAATTGCCATCCCTGTCATCCTCGTCGACTGGAGTGAATGGTTCAGCATCATCCTCAAATGGAAGGGTAGGATCAAGGAGGCACTGGAGCCAAGGATATATGAGCACCAGATTGTCCAGGCTAGACAAGTCTTCCCTCGTCTTGATCTCGACAGTCCCAAAGACGGACGTCGTGGCATGATAAACATGTTGGGGGGAATCGCCACTGAGGACCAATGGTCCCTTCAGTGGAAACATGATGCAAGACAAGTTCAAGTGGCAGCTGGTGAGACATGGGGATGGAAGAACGATGACTCAATCGTAAAGCATCATAGCCGGTTCAACAGTTTTCAAGGATGTCTGCAGTTCCGTCACCAACCCGTCCATCTCTTCATCTTTGATTAGTGATGGAACATAGGGCAAGGCTGGCTCGTGATACATTGAAATCTCTACAGAAAGACAGCTGTTATAATCTGATGCCTTTCCCATCCAGGTAAGAATGGTGACATCCCCTGACCGAGTCAACACCTCCTGTAACAGGCGACCCACAGCCCATTGTTGCCCTTCACCATATGTGACTGACAGGGACACATCGAATATACCAAACAGCGAGTAGGCCATATCTTCTTGTTTCATAGCAATCCGTGTCACAGCAAAACACAGTTTCTGTCATACATTGTCCGATCCTGGATGAAGCGAAAGGAGAACGTCTATATCAGTGCCAGTGGCACATGCCATCTCAGCCATGATCACAGACAATTCCTTGTGGTTATACGCTTTCTCACCAGGTTGATAAGGCTTCCAATCTTTGGTGTAGAAATGGATGACTCTAGATGCAAAGAATTCTTGCAATGTCCAAGCACACATGTTCCACAAACTCCACTCCAGAGCACCCACCTCTGAGTCAGATAGTACACCCTTGAGGTGAATGATTGTGAGCAATAAATGGTGATACCATTGGAACATTGAGGTCAGGGATTCTTGGAGCACCGACCCATCTGCCTTGTTGATGCAACACATATCACACTATGCCCAGAGAAACCCAGCTTCCCGCACCGTCGTACAGAACATGACCAATTTTAAGAATGTGGATGTTTCTGCCAATTTGTACACTGATCTATGAAGGACGTCATGGAACAGTGGCTCTGCACCTTCCCAAGTATGGGAGAATGTAGCGTATCAGAAGTATTCTTGGATGACCTCTCAAATGCGAGAGTGGTCAAGTCTTGTCGTCATAGATGCAACGAGTTCCACAAATTTTGGATCAGCCTCGAATGCATCCATATGCTCACACTGGTCACAAAGACGGCTGATCTTTGTGTTAATGACAACCAGCAGAGCATCCCGCTGGGTGCGCTTGACAGCACTGCAAATAGCTGCCTTTGTCTGCAATGGGGTTATATAGGTTTTGCACAATTCTGTGGAAGGTGGATACTTAGACAACGCTTTTGTGTAAGATCAGAAAATATTTACCTTGAGTAACAGGATCCATGGATTGTTCAAGCATCAGGAGCATATCGTTATATGCATCAATTGCTTCAGTATAGCACCAAGCACCAAGGAGTGCTGCATGCTTTCTTTTGTGGCCATTCAGAGATGATGGATTGAGTTTGATCACCTTGCATCACATTAGTTGTTTGCTCCCATGTAAATTAGAATACATGTACCATGATGGCATCCTGCAACAAATCCTCTCATGATCCCATCCCAGCTCATGCTTTGCTTTGCTTGATCAATAGGACCACTGATAATGGATTGAGGCTCAGTGCCGCAGAGTAATGGTCAACGGCATCTCCGTATGATGCAGAGTCCATGGCAACATCTCTGTTCTGTTCTAATGCCTTCATACAGCATGCTTTGAAGTCTGGTGTTCAATGTCAGGATATCAAGCATAATGAGTGTTTGCAGCTGCAACCACCCACTGAGTTCCCATTCCATGAGTCTATTGTGCATACTCGCGTCCTCTGGGAGCTCATTCTACATTTGTTGGAAGCACTTGACTGCCTCCGTGAGGCGACCGTCCTGCTCCAGAATATCACAAATAACGCAGTACATGACAAACCTCGGAATCTTGAACTACACTGAAAGAGACTCACTATTGATGTTCGAACCATCATGGAGAGCATACCTTGTTTGCAGCACTTGATGTTTCATGTGCTGACCTACATTTCAATATAATGCTCGCCCATCTGAACATTACAGGGTTCAGGAATGTGGGGCCGAGTGACAAGGCAGTAGAGTAAGCCGCAACTGCTTTGTCCCATTTATCAGTGTTTGATGCCTCATCTCCAATGCTCTCCAATGCCACAATGCATCTGTGTGTAAATTCTGAGGGAAGCGATTAGATACACTATCGAAACGCGCAGCGCCGAAATTCACCGGTAAGCCAGTTGATGATAAATTTGTTGGCTCTCACATCCTCATGTATGGCATTCGCAAACTCAAGAAGACATTCTGCAGCATCCTGTATGCGGCCTGGAGAATAGAGGGATTCGCACTGACACATCTGTTCAAGTGCACGGTCGATATTATTGGATCTGCACTGAGTGTTGGCCAGTTGGATGCGGAGTACACTTGAGCCATTGTGGCATGTGCAAAGATCGGCACGAAGAGAGTTGATGGTTTCATTTAAATCATCCTTTTCCTGATTGGCTGCACATAAAGATTCAGCTTGCTCTTGGATGGTTTTTTCGAGATGTGCGATTTTGCTATCTAGTAAATGTGAATCAAGGATATATGTGTCAGGGTAGCAGGGGACATACTTAAGCTCTCCTCTTGAGCACGTAGCCACTGGATGAAGTCATCTCTCTCCTGACAGATTTGCTGACATTTGGCAAGTCGATCACGCAGTTCCTGGATGGTTTGCTCGAGATTTGCTGTGCTTTCATCTGCTGGGCATGGTTATCAGTGAGCTGGATAAGAGTGCAAATAAACGTGCTTGGACTGTCATCAACCTTTTTGACCTCTAGGATATCCTGCATGCGGGGTGTCTGCAATGGCGAATAGGACGGTTTGCGAGTGCAAGGATTTTTATGCAGGTACACCCACATTGTTCAAGTAGTAAGAGGGAACGGTGTCACAGAGTGCCCAGAGGGTGATTCTCTTGTTTCTGCTGGTTACGAGGTCGTTATTTGATGATATAGCCATGGACCAGATGAAGTGAGTGTACTTGATAACAGTCCCGATTTGCTCTTCACTTGATGTGTCCCAAAACGACACAGAAGAATCAGCAGAGGCTATGACAAATGTGCTGTTACTTGCCAGGACAATACATGCAGTTTTGTTGGTGCTGTGAATGAACCATTTCAATAGTGTGGTCTTGGCAGACGGGTTGACATGGTGGATGTGGCTGTCGTGTGACAAGGCAAAGAGTTGCTTGCTATCGCTGGCCCAGGCGAGGGACTGGTTCAACGAGTTGACTCTGACAGGGAAGTCAACGAGGAGACTGCCACTGTCAACATCGCAGACTCGAATAGAGCCATAGTATGTGGCAGTGGTGATGAGGCGTCCGTTGGATGAAAACTTGGCTGCCACCACTAAATTGTTGTGTTCCAAGGGGCCAAGCAGTTTTTCACCAGTCGACAGTGACCAGACACAGGCAGTCTGGTCATCCAATCCAGTCACGATTTTTGTTGCGTCTGGCGAGACGTCAACTGCTATGGCGGAATATCTGCACAAATAATGCATCATGAATTTTTTACTCCATCCCATCGCAAATTCTTGTCCGTCACGAAATTCCGACTCCACCCATGGTGTTCACAACCCCACTGGTACCCCCTTCACTGATGTATTTGTTGTTGATGAGTCCCAACGTCATCGGCATCTCCACCCATTACACCCAGCATTGTCGAAGGACCTCTCAGTCACGTTGGCTGTGCTGACCAAGCTGCCCAAATGGCAACAATGCATTGTGAGATCGTGTCAGCGTCAACCACCCAAGTCTGCCACTGCCAACCTCGTAGTACAGGCAGTGTCCTACCACTGACCTGCACCAAACTGTTTGGATGCGGATACATAGTTATTGTATATGTGATGTTAGACATTTGACCCGAGATTTGAGTTTTTACTATATTCCCACGGTCCAAATGCTTAGCTAATTGAGGGACATATGGACCATACTGTCTAGTATGTATCTCTATTTTTTTTTCTTATTTGTTCATTCACATGTTGTGGAGAAACAAAATGATTTCTCCCAACATACTTTTATTACTACCTACAACTACTTAGCAAACCATTTTCTTAATATCTCTTTTATCCTTGAGTACTTAGCCAAGTGTCAGAGAAGCAATTGGAGCATGTGACCTCAGTTGCGAATCACCTGACTCAGATCATGTGACCTTGCACAGCATGAGTCATAATGAGTCAATATGAGTCAAAGTGAGTCAGATGAGGACTAGCCAAAGCACTGCCCCTAGACTAGCAGAATGATCATGTGACCTGCACAGCATGAGTCATAATGAGTCATAATGAGTCGGCATGAGTCAGTATGAGTCATTGCCAAGCCAAAGGCTATTTTTAGCTCATTGCAAGTCATTTTCTGACAGGTTGAGTCAAAGTGAGTCAGTATGAGTCAGTATGAGTCATATCTTGGCACAGCCACCTCGGAACCGAAGGTAGCACAGCCACATGTAAACTACTATATAAGGAGCGCGATTCAGCCCCATTTGGCAGGTTCCCTCTTTTAGGAAAAAGGTTCCTACTTGAGTAAATCTCAACCAACGAGTGCTCACAAGTGCACCCCTCTACAAACAAACAGTGAGGCTGTGTAGAGTAATTCCCACGCTATAAATAGAACTACTTAGACCCAAGTTAGGAGTATACTGTATCCCTTAGGATAGGGACAGTTAGGACACCTTTAGGGAGAAAGCCCCAGAGCGGGCAACTAAAGGGAATAGATCCCCAGCTAGTAGGGAGACCTAATAGTTCATTAGTACCCTGGGAAAGGGTCGAGTCGAGCACATTTAAGCTGATTGCCAACTCCTTAGTACATAATAGATTCAGTTTAGGAAAAGCTGTTCTGTGTGACTAAGTGACGTGTGTGAATCAGTAAGCGAAAGTGAAGCATATTTACGCTACCTACCCAATTGAGCATTCCTAATCGACTGGAGCTAATTGGCATCTTAGGGAAGTAACCCTAGTCACTACAGAGTACCCTTCTAGCAACCCAAGAAGTTGTCTAGACCATTCCCCCAACTATCCAGTGTACAATTTGTACACCACCCCAGCTGAAATCCAGACCCTCAACAGTTTGCTGAACCCCCAATCACCCTCAACCTCATTGACGATTGACGAACAAACCACGTGCCTGATAGTCAACCCCTTTCTATGAGATTGATACTTATTTCTAGTACCAACTCGACCAGGGAAGAGTACTCTCTTCACCTCGCTAAAGGTTTACTACCCGTGGAGATAAGATTAGTTGTCTGGTAAGCGTTTTCTTAGCGTTTCTACTGATCTTATCTAGAAGAAGACACCGCATGCAGGCCAACCCCTGTCCCTCATCGCCACCCGTGTGTCCCAAATGCACCCCCAACCCCCATCATCATCACCACCCCCCGCCATGTCTTGCGGGCCACACCCGCAGGTCAATCACTGTCGCCTGCCTGCTTGAGCTGTCATGCCCCAAGGTGGCCTCACCGTGCGCATGTACTCTTGTTCATGCAGACATGCAGACTCGCTCACTCGCATTCGTCCACACACCCTCCTCCAACGCTGTGCACTCACACCCCAGGTGACCCGTGGATTGGCCAGGTATCAGGGCCTGGCCCAGAATATCTATAGGCCAAAGCTGGGCTTTTAGGCCAAGTCAGATCACTAGTACTACCAATAGAATACATATTTATGTAGATACTAGACATTGTATCTACATCGAAGACAAAAAAAATAGTGGTACCTTTTTACTATGGTGTACAACAAGGCAAAAATTTCAGTGCGATGGGTTGAAATTTCATGATGGAGTTGAAATTTCATGACGGGCAAGAATTTGCGATGTGATGGAATAGAAAATTCATGATGCATTATTTGTGCAGATATTCCACCATAGACTGCAAGCATGTAATCACCATACACTTTGAACTCAGTCACTTTCGAGTGAGTCTCCACATTCCACACCCTCACCAAGCCAGCTTTTGTCCCACTGATGATCCACTTTCCATCTCATGACACCGCAAGGTTGAGAACAGTACTCCCCACATCCATTGATGTTCCCACCTCCTTGCCATCTTCAATGCGCCATTGTTGAATCTTCCCTTTGTTACCACTGCTCACAAAGTGCTTCCCATCAGTGAGGACCGCAACAGAATATATGTGATCTCCACAATTGATCAGAATCGGTTTTTCTCCCTTTCAGTAAACAATATCAGAAGAGGAACTAATTTCATTCGACTCTTGTATTCTCGTTAGCTTCGTCCTTTCAACCTGCCCTGTGCTCACCATTCTTTGACTTCTGCCATATGTTGGACATAACCTGAGGTATCAGATTGATGGGAAGAAGGATGGTGGTCGCTTATCCCTGGTATGCCATTCCCTCTTGGTTTACACACATCTCCCTATTGAATCAATCACAACCACCTTATGTTTGATGTTTATACACAAATAAAAAACAGTACATTCGATAACCTAGCAGACGTCTAAGGGATCATGTTCAATGCTTAGGTCCACCCCTCCTCAAACTTATCACCCAACTTCAACTTGTACGTATTGGCATAGGCGGAACATATTTCCGATCGTTCCTCCTATCCTCCAAAGCATCTGCCCGTACTGACACTGCCTTAGACTAGGAACTCATCTGTGAACCTAACATCAGCAGACTCCGTTATCCACATTCATCCTTATCATACCCCACTTCACACTAGTACTACTCGGTGGAGGTGCCGATACACTCAGTGTACATGGGATGCATGTTGGACCACGTCGATTGACCGGGATGATCTTTTTGCAGTAGAGTTGAGTTGCTATGGCATAAAAGACTTCCCTCAGTGTTCATCATTTCCTAGCATTCTTCATATCAATTCCCCGAGGAAGACAATTCAGGGGGTTCCTTATTTCATACACTCGAACCAATTTGTTTCGATGAAGGACAGAGATCCTACATTTTATGTGGGCAACGGCAATGAGCGAACTGATGAAGGAATTTCTGAGGCAAAGTCCATCCAGAATGTCTGAGCGCACGTCATGCCCAACTAGGATGGCCTAGAAGATAGGTTGTGGATGAAAGCATGATGTCAGAGGTGGCGGGCATTGTACGAGGAGGTCGTCTGAGTGCCAACAGACAAGTGTGCCCATCTGTTCCTATTGATCATCATACATCAGTTGATAATTCATGCTTATTAGCTCACGTTTGCTCCTGCAATAGGATCGGGACCCCACAAGGTCATTGTGATGGAGATCAAACCTCTTGTTCTCCCTGAACGGGTACCTTGCACGATCTTGATAAATGTTTCAGATGATATGATGGATGTAAAGGAATTGCTAGGTTCCTTTGGGTGCAGAGACAACAGCACAAGGGTGATTCCAGTGAGGGAGAGTACTCACTTGCTGTAGACAACTTGCAAGCTAGTTGCTTAGAAGTTATTCACGTCGGGATATGAAGTAAAGAACTTAGATTGTGGGCTCTGAAGGAGCTAGGTTTATATAGTGTACAGCGATTGTGTATACCTATTATGAATATATCCTAAAAGGATGAAGGCTATGTAATGCGCAGCAGTGAGCAGCCAATGGCAGATAGTGTGCATGGTATGGCACAATATGCCAAGAGAATGGTGCAATGTTTCACCATAATAATATAATATGACATCATCATAAAGATAAGAGATAAGGATGACGTCACTGGTCTAGAACAATGATGTCATGAGTCTAGATGAATTAGTAATCATGAAGAGCGACCCAGACAGGTTAAGATTTAGCTAACGGAATCTAAATATTTCAATACTTCACCTCGCTATTCATGATGGAAGGAATGAATATTGCAGAAGAGAAAGCTTCTTACAGTTCTCCTCAAACTGTTGCCATGTCAGATTCTTTGTAAAGATATCTGCAACTTGTTCATTAGTGGGAATATAGAAAAGTTTGATTTTCCCATCTGTAACACATTCTCGGATATAGTGTTCTGGAATTTCTATGTGTTTTGAATGACCTTCTTGCACTGGATTAGCAGCAAGGAACATGGCACCTTGATTGTCACAGAGCAGAGGAATGGTTTTGAGGTTAAACCTCAATTCGGAAAGAAGAATCTGAATCCAAGAAAGCGTTTCCCAGCTTCTGTCATTTCGACGTATTCTGCCTCTGTTGAAGATAAGGTTATCTTCTGTTGTCATCTGGAAAGCCAAGAGACTATTCCATTTCCAATGAACATCGCATAACCAGAGGTAGATCGACGAGTTTCACGATCTCTGGCCTAATCTGTATCAGAGTATGCCATAATTCCAGATTGAGAAGATCCGTCATAAGTAATGCAGAGATCCTTGGTACCAATAATATACCACACTATATAGAGTGCTTTCTGCAAGTGTTCATTCAAGGGATTAGCGGAGAACTGTGACATCTTGATTACAGCAAAGGCAATATCTGGGCGAGTTCCCAGCATAATGTATAGCAGTGATCCGATCACTGATTGGTAATGACTGTGGAGTTGGGAGGAGGTTTCCATAGTGAATGGAGTGGGGTTGTACCCAGAAGGAAGTGGGGTACGAGCCACTTTGGCATTGTCAAGTCTGAAGTGACCAATGACCTTTTCGGCATAAGCAACTTGGTCAAGTTTCAGAGTCCGTTTAGAACGGTTGCACGTTATACGCATGCCAAGATATTCAGTAGCAGCTCCAAGATCACGGCTTTCCCATTTGCTCATGAACTCTTTCTTCTTCCTCAAGAGATAGGAATGGTTGGAGCCAAGGAATAAAGCATCGTCAACGTAAATGACTAAGATTATAATGTCCTGACTGTTAAAATGAACATAGACACCAGGATCTCCATGTGTTCTAACAAATCCCATAGCTAAAAGGGACTTGTGAAGTGCCTTGTTCCATTGTAGGACAGCTTGTTTTAAATCATAGATTGCCCTAAGCAAATGACAAACTTTCTTCTCCATGCCGGGTTGTATGAAACCTTCGGACTGTTCCATGTAAATTTCTTCGTCAAGTTCTCCAAATAAGAAAGCAGTCTTGACATCTAGCACTTCAATTTCCCAATCTTCAAGCGCTGCAATTGATAGAAGAAGTTGAACAGTCTCGAATCTTGCAACTGGTGAAAAGGTTTCTTCGAAATCTATCCCGTAGACTTGTGTAAAGCCTTTTGCTATGAAGCAAGCCTTGATATGGCCATTGCTTTTGACAACATATACCCATCTCCTTTTGACAGGTTTTTGTCCAGGTGGAAGGTCAACCAATTCCCATACTTTGTACTCTTTAAGCAACTTAATTTCTTCTTTCATAGTAGTCCTCCATTTGGTCTGATCTTCTTTAGAAAGTTTCAGAACATCTTTATAGTGCGACAGTATTGCAGTCATGGATACTGCGGAGGCCATTAAAGAACCAAAAAAGTGTGCATTATACAGTGAACCAAGATCTTCCTCATTTGTGGGAATCGATGTTTGAACTTCTCATTCAATCTCTATAGGAGGTCTAGCTCCATATGCATTATCAGGAAGAATGTGTGGGTTGCAGATTTGAGTACCGCAATGAGGTTTATCATCAGGTATTGGTTCAGGAGGAGTAGGAGAAGGAGATCGAGGAGGCTGTTGATTTCCTCGAGGGGGGAATTGTTGATTGGGATCATGACCATCCATAGGTGGAAAGAGGTAATGATGAGTGACCAGAATATAATCAGCTGAATTAGGGTCTTGATTCTCGTCTTTATTCTGGTCCGAAAGGTTGTCTGGAATAGACATCTCGGCAGGTTTGTCTTCTAACTTTCCAGCACAATAAGGGAATACAAGTTCATCGAATGTGGCAGTAGAAGAAACAATTACTGTTCTTCTTCTAGGAGACCAGAAGCGATATCCTTTTGTTCCTTTTTCATATCCAATGAAATTTGCTTCTTCTGCTTTCACAGCTAGCTTATTAGCTCATTCTTCTTTTGGAATGAATACATAAGCACGACATCCAAATACTTTAAAATAGGAAACATCAGGTTTACTGCCATTCCATTTGGATATGGGAGTAGACCAATCAAGACGATGCATAGGCTGTCTGTTATAGATGTGGAGAGCAGTCTCGACAGCATCTTGCCAAAAAGATGGTGGCAAACAGGCATGTTGGTGTATAGCCTCAGACTTTTCAAGGATTGTGCAATTAAAATGTTCAGCACGACCGTTTTGTTGAGGGTACGAGGTATGGAGGTTTGATGCTCGATACCTTTGGACAATAGGAACGTCCGTAGAGAATGATTAATGTATTCCCCCCCACGGTCCAAACGTACAGATAGGGAAAGACATGGGTAACCCATGGGTATCAAATTCTCAACCCGTACCCATACCCATGTCTAACCCATACCCACAACCCGTGGGTACCTGTTTTCATGGGTTAACCCATGGGTTCCAGGTCATATGTACAGTAGCCATGCAAATTATGTATATATGTACTACTCGACAATGGCATCCCATCCATCAGGGAGCACTACATCTACATCTCCATTGACATCATCCATAACTACTACCTTCTTGACATCCACATCCTTGACGAGGCCCATCGAACTCCACGATCCGAGGCAGAGCAGTGCATGCACACTTTGACTTGATAAGCGATTACGGACATGCGAGAGGACGATGTGGCCACGACTAAAAAGACGCTCTACATCAACTGACATAGCTACATACATGTGTCAATACCAGAGTGTGAAATGAGTAGACAACTTACCTGGGATGCTCAGATAATCAATAGCCATGTGAGAGAGATGTGGGAATATAGCACGATTCTTGATCCACCATTCCAATGCATCCGTGATGTCCTCGATGTTAGCGGCAAGGTAGGCATCGAGTTCATCGTGCGTGAGCTTTGGCTTTGGCTTGGCCAGGCACGGGAGGTTGTCGAACACATTGCTCAATACCTGCCTCTTGAGGGTTGTAGCTGTTGCATCATCGGTAGGGGTTGGCACGGAATAGGAGTGGTACGAGTTCTCGTAGATGTCCACTACGAGCTGCCTTGCCATTGCAATCCAATCCACAGGCCATTCAGTGGTCTTGAAGTACTGGAGTTTGTGTCGAGGGTGTAGAACTGTGCAATGTTGTCAAGCGCTCAAGTGTTAGGGCATGAGTACATACCGATGGCAATTTGATACACGTCAGACGAGTCGGTGAGCGAGTAGTAGCGATTCAGCGTCATTTTGGCGAGTTTAAGGGCAGCACGGATGGCTGGGCTGAGTGATTTGCTGTCTAGCACTCCACTCATGAAGGTCTTGTCTATGTAGTCCATGGCTGGGATAACCATGGCGAGATTAGGTGTCGAGCGTGAAAAGAACGATGTTGCATCCTTCAGAACCTGTCCATCGTGATATTAGTAAGCCGAAATACTATGCAGCGCGTGCTCACCTTGAGGACATTGTGTAGAATACTCAGTAAGTCACTAAGTAAGACTAAAGGTAAATGGTCCGATGTAAGTACTGCTTATGTAAGAGGCAATACCAAATATGGAATCCTAAATCCAACACTCCCCCTCAAACACAAGGGGCTAACTATTAGCTGTAAGTGTTTGTCCAAACAGAATAGAAGGTATGATCAAAAGAAATATACCAAAAGATTCTTCAAAAACGAATATAGTGTTGTCCATATTGACAAGTGGTGCGTGGCTGCGCGCTGCGCTCGAGCGGTGTCCATATATGGCAAGTCGCGGCTCGGCTAATAGCGCGGTTGCGTTCTTGCTGTATCACTGTGCGCGCACTCGTCCTAGATCGGCTCTAGCGGTTCCACCTCCACATATCGCGCCTGGGGGTTGGTTCAGCATCATCCCCAGTCCACATGGGATGTATCCGGCACGTTCGATCGGTCCGATTCGGCCCCAACGCGTCCGGTTGACTTGGTAGGTCCACCTCCTGGTACTGATCTTTCTAGATCGTGTTTCTCGACGATCCGGCGTGCTCGGCTGGTGGAAGTAGTCGGTGGGTGACCTGGGATGGCTGGAAGATGGTATGGATGGCCCAGGTACGTGCGTCGTTCTGCGTTTGTACCGTTCACGCTGACCTCCTTCTCTGTAGCTAGCGACTTCGTTTTGAGTCGTTCTGACTCACGACGTGCGCCGCTCGTTGCGCCATCTATCCGGCATCGATTCCCATCGTATCCGACTCGGTTGCGCACGTTTCGGCGCTTCCAATCGTGTTCGGCACCTCTGGACTCGATCTCCCCGCTCATATGGCCTCCTGGCCTGGTATATCGACACGGCGCGTTCGTTTCATCGATGCGCTCGCTCCCGTCGCCTCTGGGGCATGTCCCGTCGTATTCGGCGTCTTCGATAACCTCTTGGCCGCCCGAATCGACCTCGACGTCTCCCGAATCTCCCAGCTCGCTCAAATGCTCTCCAGGCCCGGTACCTCGACTTGGTGGGATCGTCTCGCCACCGCGCGTGTCCCCGTCATCCATGGCACATCCCTGGGTGCCCTGGACATTGTCCGTCACGCTTGCGTCGCCGCTCGGCTCGTCTAGTTCGATTGGAGGTCTCTTAGGTGAGTTTCCTCCCTCTGTGCACTTCGAGCATGCGCGCTCGCGTTCTGATGCGTCTCGCAGCTTCCTCGGCACGTTCCTAGGGTCCTCGACCTCTCCCGACGCTCCCGACGCATCCGTCTCGGCTGCGGTACGCTCGACGTCGGCGCTCGTCGATACTCGCCACTCCCCCTCGAGCTCGACGCTCGGGGGTCCGCTCTCTCGCACGGATGGTTCGGCTGGGCTGGGGGGTGGTGGGGGTGGATCTGGAGGAGTCCTGGGTACGTCCTCTTCGTTCGCTGAGATGCGCTGACGCTGTTCTTCGTCAGCCATTGTCGATCGTACATGCGCACCTGCGCATTCTCTCTCCCCCGCGATCGACGCGTTCCGATACGTCATCGCGCTCTCCCCTGGGCCCTCAACCTGTGGCGCTTCCTCTGCCGCCTCCGCGTCGTCCGCTGCGTCCGCGCTTCGATGCGCAACGCTTCCACTTGGATCGACCTGCACGTCCGTGCGGTCTCGCGGTTCGACTTGCGACCTGGTAGGTGGTTCGTCGGGCTTCCCAGCTCGACGTTCATCGTCGTCGTCGCTGCCCGCACCCTCCTCGGCACCTCTCGACGTCCCCGGCAACCTCGTCTCGACCTGCACCTCGCTGCCTCGACCTCTCGTGCCCGCTGGCTGGTCAGGCGGCTCTGTGGGTGCGTCTGGACGACGCTCGTCGTCGCCCGTCGCATCCCCAGTGTCGTCTGACGGTCTGGGTGCGTTCGTCGACTCCGCGTCTCCATCAGGGTGGGTGCGCGACGCGCTTCGTGCGCTCGCGCTGGTCTTCGTCGGCCAGTCCGTTTCATGCGCGGTCAGCTCCCTGCTGCCGCTCGTCTGACCTGCGTGCTCCCCCTCGAGCGGCATGCTCTGGGGTGCGTGCGGTAGTGTCGTGGTGGTCTCGTCTTCGGACGTCTCCACCCGACCGTCTTCGTCGTCGACGTGCTCGTGCACTCGACTCCGTTCCTCGTCGCTAACCCGTTCCCCAGCGTCCTTTACGCCGCCCGCTACCTCGAGTCGGTCTTCACCTTGCGGTTTCGTTCCGCTTGGTGTCCGTACTGCGGTATGCGTGGTGGCCGTCTCGACTGGTGGTGTCGGCGACTCGTCCTCTGGCCTCGTGGGCCCTGCGCACGTTGCGTCTGGGTTCGCGATGTCAGCGGTCGTGTCGTTGACCTGCTGACCTGCTGTTGGGCTGCTCGCCGGGATCGCGAGGCCTACGCCGTCAGCGCTTTGGTCCGTGGTCTCCATGCCCGGTCCACTTGCTGCGGCTGCGCCTTTGTCGACTCTCCCACGCGGCTTCTCGCCCTCTTGTTTCGACTCACGACGCTTCTTGTCGTGTCGACCTTCGACCTTGGCGTTTCCGGACTGAGTCTCGACTCCTTCGCACTCGCGCGCCTTGTGGCCGCGCTTGCCGCACTTCTGACAAGTCCCGCGGTACGTTGTAGGTACCCGCGCCGCCACTTGTGGCGCTGGACTAGTGGGCTTGTCGAATAAGTTGCTTAGGTAGTCGTAGTACTCGTGAGCGGTCGTTAAATCGGTATGGTCCCAAATGGACAGTGGGGTGGTGGTCACCAGCATGTACTGCGCTTCTGTGTCGTCGCGCATCCACGCGGCTGCACGCCACGGGTCCCATGGCCCGTTTGGCTTCGTTTTGGTCCCGTCGAGTAGTCCAAGTAGGTCTTGTACTTCCGCTGCTTGAACAAGCTTCTCGCGGTAATCTGACCAATTCCGCCCGTCTGCCGCAAGGTCCGGAACGAGAAATTTCTTGCCGTTCTTGGCTCGTGTCGAGTAAGGCATTTCTCCAAGCCTGAGTGAGTGAACTCTTGTGGTCACTGAGAAGCACCAGGGCTCATAACCTGTAGAATACTCAGTAAGTCACTAAGTAAGACTAAAGGTAAATGGTCCGATGTAAGTACTGCTTATGTAAGAGGCAATACCAAATATGGAATCCTAAATCCAACACATTGCACAGCTGCTTTAACAGCTCCCACTCCTCGTCGCCCAGTGTGTATTGATTCACTCCCAGCTTGTTCTTGTCAGTGATCACATCAATTCCAGCCTGGTACTCCAGCGCGAAGTCCAACATATCAAACATTGAGTTCCAGCGCATTGCCACATCCCGTGGGAGAGTCCTGATGCTCATTCGCAACCCCTCCACCATCTCTTTCCAGGCCGGCAGCAACTTCGTACTTGAATGTATGATTTTGAAGGCCAATTTTCAGATCTACAATCAACCGGAATCGAGGTAAGTCGATCACCAAAATAGTCTTTCAACTAACCTTTGCAAGCATTAGTCGGAGCAGCTCAAGATGCACATCCAGTTCTGCGCGCTCGTCCCCGGTCAATGTTTCAAGTTCATCGACCCATCCTTCGACATCATCATCTGTCAGATCCCTGGCCTCTCTGGCGCTGTCTCTGGCCTCATATCTCGTCTGGTAGGCATCGAGCCTCGTCTGGAGCTCCTCAATGTCAGATCCGTCACCAAGCTCCTTCAATACATCAGCCAGACCCTCCCGGTTCCTATTTCCCTTCTTTGTTGGTAAGTCGAATGCCCGGATTAATGTTTTTGCTACCAAATTGATGACATGTAGGAAACAGTGTGTTCGCGCCCCTTTGCCGCCGAAGTGTGCCAGACAATCAGCTAATTCAACCGTCATCATGTCATTGGATGACGCGTTGTCCGCTGTCACACTCAAGATCTATTGTCATGCATCAGGTGAGTTCACAAACGATATTCTTCGACCTAGATACCTTATCTGATATTCCAAACTTGGTCAGGATGTCCGCAAACACATCCGCCATGTTTGTGCCACTGTGGGACTATTGTACGTGGTGTTTCGATCAGGTATGTCATTTGTAATGTTGTTGTAACATACCGTAGCCAGCTCAACCACATCCAGGACCATGGCAAGTGGCTTGCCCTCGTGCACCAGGTGGACCGTCACAGCCACAAATGCTGTATGGTTGGATGATGTCCATGCGTCAGTTGCAAAACTGAGCTTGCCATCATACTCCTGGTGGTACGTGCAGTGTTATTTTCACTCAACGATACACCACAACTCAACTCACTTGTAACATTTTAGCAATCCGCTTACGTGCATTGGCAAAAACAAGCCGAACATCACGCAACACTGTTTTCGGGTGTGGTAAGTAGTATTCAGGTCGCCCTGTTTTCATCAAACACTGAAACCCCCGGTCACTGATAATGTCAAATGGACGCAGGTCTTCCGAAACCCAGCGGACAATCTCTGCCCTGGGTACCAACATGATCAGTCGATGCCAACAACTGCATGATGCAGATACAAGCGCACACCGTGTCTCCGTTCGAGTATGCTGTCTATGCATGTAAGTAACGCCCCCTTTCCCCTTCCGCTCGAAGGCAACTAATATTGTCCCGTTTTCAGTGTGATCTTTGATAGCTTTCTGTGCCATTTCAAGGTCCTTGGCATCACCAACTTCGTTCAACACGGTTTCATCCCAGCACAGGTGGACGTGCTTGCGCATGTTACCTGTCGACACCCTGTCGCTCTTGTCAAGGTAACGGCGGACCTTGTGGTTACAACCCTTTGCAAGGCACCTGAAAACATGACTGCGCCGACTGTCAACATATTCAATATTGGGAACTGGACTGAAAAATGCATATATGGGTGAGTTCCAGTCCCTCATCATCCATTCTACATGTAATCTGTCAGTCTCACAAACTTGAATAGATTGGATCCTCACGAAGCTCGGAATCAGAATCCTCTTCAACCTCACTATCTCTATCTATTCTTGGTTTCTTGGCCTTGTGCTTGCCTTGTTTCACCTTTTCTTTACCTTGTTTCTGCTCTGGCTGCTCTGGTACATCAGCCGCTGCATCCTGGATGTTGTTGGACTGTGGTCAGACATGTTTTTTATCAGTCATTAGGCTGCTAGGTGCTGACTCATGGTGAGTAAGAAATTGCCCTTCCTTGTGAAGCTAAGAACCTCTATTTGCCATTGCAGGTTCCTTGGATCCCACAGATTTGGTTTGGTTGGGTGCGAGAAGGGCTTGAGCCTTCTCTGTGGGACGAGATACCCATTTGGAAAGCATGGTGGGAATGGTGGGAGTAAGTGGAGATTGGGTGGCTTGTCGATCTGAATTTGCTTAGTCTGGACATATTTTAAGTTTGATAAAACTGTATAATATCTGTCAACTGCATTTGTCTGCTTGTAATAGTATTGAAAGATTCCCACGGGTTGACCATGGGTTATGGATATGGGTTCATGGATTCATGGGTTGGCTGGTACCAACCCATACCCATACCCATGGATACCCATACCCACAACCCACGTGGGTTACCCATACCCATGTCTTTCCCTACGTACAGAGCAGAGACAAAAACCAGTTTGATTCTCCACCCAAGCAATCAAATCCTGAAGTGCCTGTATAGCATCGGATTTGGAGCGCAAAAAATGCAAGCTTCCAAAGCTGGAAGCATCATCAAGAAAGGTGATGATCCATTTGTTATGAGAATGCGACAAGGTCAGCATTTCGCACAAATCAGTATGGATGAGGTCAAGCACGCAAGAAGAGCATGAAGACGAAGCAGGAAAATCCTGTTGATGTGCCTTGCCAAGTGCACAGCCTTTGCAAGTAGGCATAGAAGTGGGTGACTGAATGGCAGGAACACCTGTCAAATGCTAGTGAGCATGACGGAGAGCATTCTTGGAAGGATGTCCAAGACAATGATGCCACAAGTCATATGACTTGAGATCCTGCAAGAAGTTAACTGATCCAGTAGGAGTGATCAGAGAGGACCGAAATCAGTGGAGCGGAGAAGGTGGAAATAAAGCAGATGCCTGTATTGCCACCCTTCCTTGATTGTCCTGGATCGTGGTCTGATCTGTAATCTCACAGGAATATCCAGCATCCGTGAGAGTAGTAACCGAAAGAAAATGGTTACGAGCATCAGGGGTATATCAGACGTTCTTAAGAATGACAGGAATGGTCCCTGTCTTTTCCTGTTTAAATATCACAGTACCAGGACCATACATCTGCATAACACCATCATTTGCAGTGCCACAGAAATGTGTCTCGTTCTTTAAATCAGAAAAGTCATTGAGATAAGGCGAAATGTGATCGGAACATCCCGAATCAACAAGCCAATGATTCTCAGTATTGCGATCTTTCACACCTAGGGCAAAAGCCCCTGAATAAGCAGAATCATAGTAATATTTGCCATCAGGTACATTATCATATGCATCATCTGATTGAGTATTGTTATTCTCTTCACAGAGTAGGATGAAACAATCTACGCTCCCTTTCCAAGTACCATCGGCATTTCGCCAGAAATCTCCATGGAAATTAGCAACAACTCTTCATGGCTTTGATTTTGCTCCTCTCTTAAAGTGCTGGGGGAGAGGAGCCAGATCGAAAGGACAAGAAGGAAGCATGACCGGTATCAGAAGGTGCCATGGGTTCTTCAAAGTCCCCTGCATTTGCAGTATAGGACTCAGCATCCCATTGGTCATATTCAACTTCCTGTTGAAACTCGTCAATGTCCATCATCATACTTGTCATATCACTGTCAACCATGTTCGCAAAACTTTCAAGCTTGTTTGCATGTGCTTTTCCTTTCCCTTTTCAGTTCACCTGCTTGTTCAAGGAAGAAGCATGGGCACCCTGCACAGCAGGAGTCCTTGTGGACGGCTTATAAGGCTTCTTTCCTCGTTGACTTCTTAGAGTCTGACAAGGGCGGTTGGATCCCTGTCCAGGACGACCGTATAACTCCCAACAGTTTGTAGTCAGGTGGGGTTTCCCATAGTGGTCACAAACGGGACGAGAGGGAGCACGTTGAATCGTATTGGTATGATTGGCATCACTCGGAGCAGGTTCAAGGCAGTGAGCCAAGGATCTCCATTGCAGACGAGTGGTAGAGCAAAGTTGGGATTTCTGAAGTATCTTCAGAATAATGGTGTCGGTGGTGAAGTTGGCAGCAGTAACTGTCTGCACAATGGTTGATACCAGTGGTTGGTATGAATGAGGGAGTGAGTTGAGCATAATCATGGTGCGGAGGTTGCCAGGAAGCTGTAGTCCAGACATGGACATTTCGTAGAAGGTGTTTGTCAACTTATTTATTTGAGTTGGAATATCATTGGCATCATGACAGTGATGTTCTGAAGGATCTACGATGTGCGTATTAAGCGCTTTTACAAAAGCTTCATATTGGCCAGTAACACTGGTGGGAGAATAAAGGGTTGCGAGCACATCCCAGAGGTCCTTAGCCAGCGAAGGACGAGCGACATTCCTAACAGCTACATAAGTCTCCTTCACAAGATGTTGCATATCTGCATGAATGAATATGCTGATTAATGCTTGTGCTTGATGATCTGATGAAATCCAAGTGGCTTGAGCATCAGCATCAGCTTGCTGAGCAAAGGTGGAAGTTTCGTCAACTACGTTCCACCACGTTGCCATGGTGAGAAGGTTGCGGACTTGGCGAGACCAGATGGAATAGTTTGAGGCACCTGCAAGAACTGCAGTGCAGGCCTGAATAGTGGAGTTGATTGAAAAAGACATGATATATCTGCTTTAGAAGATAAAGATGTTGGCGACGAAAGTCTGCAAGAAATTCTGATTAGCATGCATGACAGGAAAGGTAGGAATGGGAACTGGAGCAGGAGGAATAAGAAGGTCTGTGACAAGGTCGACATCTTCTTGAGTGTCTTCGTCATCATCATCGTCATTATCATCATCATCCTCTGTGGTTTCATCTTCTTTTTGTGGCATGGTGTCAAGATGCTGAGCAAGATGTTGCATCAGTGGTATTTGTTCTCTCCTTACTTGTAATCATTCTGGAATGTTATCATCAGAATATACAAGTTTTTCAAAATGTTCATAATTGGTATGTGGAAAGAAATGAGGATTAGGGATAGAAGAAATTTGTCCATTTCTAACCCTAAAACCAACTCGAAGACGATTATGAGAAGTATAAGGAGGAATACAATTTTTAACACCATATGCCGCTAAATGAAAATGCGAACCAGTCCAATAATCAAGATGTGCAGGGATATTCCGAACGTATCCAGGCTTTGCGTATTTCACGTATCAACCTCCTAACTGGGCCGGCAATGGCCAAACGTCCACCAGGAACTGCAGCAGGTCATTGACCTGGGACAGGCAGTACTCTTGGTGCCTGTCACTGCTCTTCTTCTCTATGGCCTTGTCTAGCAATATAACATCCTCTGCGGTAAGGGTCAGGAACATTGCGACCAATTTCTGTGAGAAGGCACATGTGATCAGTTCCCAGCTGAATCATGACAGAATACCACGGATTCTTCCTCTTCCACACTCATCGCCACCTAGCGTCTATCAACTTGTTCCAGATGCGCTACATGGGAACATCAGATTTATGGGGTTGTCCGATGAGGGAGAGAGGACGGTTGAATTTGTGATGCACATACTGGTGCCGACCATCCTTCCAAATCACGTCTCCCTCAGAGTTGATATAGTGTTCAGGATGCTCAAAGAGCTCCTGTTGAATGTTCCGATTCAAGACTTCGTTTGGTTTCAACAATTCGTAGAATTCGATGAAATACTTTGAAAAAGCATGACGATCGCATTGAAAGATCTCGAAGCCTTGGTTGTGGACGAGGTGAGTGGGAGTAGAGTGGTATTTCTCCACGGGAAATGCATATCCGAGCCCTTCGTAGAAAGACGCAATGAGCTCATTCCAATACATATGTAAGTCCTTCCTTAAAAATAATATCCTGTTCTGGGATGTACCAGACAGGGCCTTCTTTGACAATAACCTGCAGTAAAAGATCACCCCGATAAAGAGTAGGGATCGGGATGACCTGAGCGAGATGAGACATGACATCTAAGGGATTCTGAGCATCAACACGAACGAGGAGTACTTCCAGTCTAATCAACAGATCAGGAACGTTCTGGTAAGTTACCAGATTGTTGGTGTTGGCATCTCTATAAGAGACAGTCTGGTGGCTCTGGATCCTCGTCAGCGGTGGAATAGTGTTGGAAAACATCACTATCCGATTGTTCAGAGTTGGATCTATCTATAGGGGATTCATCGCAGGGTTGAAGTCTATTATCTCGCCTGGTTCCATGATCGGATCAAAAACTAAATTGTTGGGGTCGACTGACATCTCCTTCTCCCTCTGGGAGGAAATTGAGTTGTTGGAGGACATGATGTCTCTATCAGTCCTGATTGGAGAGGCCAAGTACTCTTCGTTGATGTCGGTTAATGGTGACTCCACAAGGTCGAGAGGTGATACCATAGTAAGACCATGGAAGATTTCTATTGACGGATCTGTCAAACCAAGGTTTGATGTCAGTGCATAGGTTAGACCAGGCGAGGTCAAAGGGGAGGACTCGTTCCTCAGAGGGAACTGGACTGGGCATATTGGGCACGGTTGTGCAAGGTGTTGGTGGGTGGAAGAAGAGGGTGAGGTCATAATAGGCTCAAGTGCAATGTAAAGGCATAGGGATTGGACGTGTAGGAGGTGGAAGTGGTGAAAGATCAGTCCACGGAGAATGCGAAATTTGTGGATGGGTGTTAGAAGCCAGAGAATTGATGTAAGGGAGAGAGTTCAGAGGAGGAGCGCAATAAGCTGGAGGATGAGATGGACGATAGAATATATCAGGCAGAATTGGAAATTCGGCCGGATGATAACAGTTTGTGCAATTCAGATGAATGCAACGATCTCTGCACAATGTGGGACAAGAGTCCTTATCGAAATCAGAGTGACACTTCCAAGTGCAATGGTGGATAGAGGTAGGAACTGGGGGTTGACTAACCTGAGTAGGAATTGTAGATCTTCTACTCATGTGGTTAGCATTCGTCCGTGTAATCATGACATGGGTAAAAAGTAAATAGAGCTCTGCTAATAGTAGCAGGCCAGGGTTGCCCCAGATCCGTTGGACCTGACCCATGAACCCAAACAACATGCTCATCATCGTAAGAATGATGTAGAAGAGACCAAGAGCAAGAGCATCATACATCGCAAGGCAGGGTAATGACATCAAAAGATGACTGTTTATGCCTAAGCAGGGCTCATAACCTAAAGGAATTGCTAGATTCCTTTGGGTGCAGAGACAACAGCACAAGGGTGATCCCAGTGAGGGAGAATACTCACTTGCTGTAGACGACTTGCAAGCTAGTTGCTTAGAAGTTATTCACGTCGGAATACAAAGTAAAGAACTTAGATTGTGGGCTCTGAAGGAGCCAGATTTATATAGTGTACAGCGATTATGTGTATCTATTATGAATATATCCTAAAAGAATGAAGGCTATATAATGTGCAGCAGTGCACAGCAGTAAACAGCCAATGGCAGATAGTGCACATGATATGGCACAATATGCCAAGAGAATGGTGCGATATTTCACCATAATGATATAATATGATGTCATCATAAAGATAAGAGATAAGGATGACATCACTGGTCTAGAACAATGATGTCATGGGTCTAGATGAATTAGTAATCATGAAGAGCGACCCAGACAGGTTAAGATTTAGCTAACGGAATCTAAATATTTCAATAAAATGAACAGACATGGCCTACCGAGGAGGAGATGGCTGGTGCAGCAATACGAGAAGAGGATATGGAAGACAAGCAAGTCTCCATGGGCACTGCTCATCAAGCACCTTTTGTGAGAGATGCTGGGCATCAGAGGATGGATTGTGAAACAACCTAGAGCTCTTTGCTAAGGCTGATGCTCTTGAATAGACTTGGAAGCTAACTTCTTAGTGACATAGGTTTGGGAAATCAACCCACATAAAGAGAGGAGGGGAGTGAGTCAGCCTAAGGAGCAGAAAGGAAAACTCCAAGGAGGGCAAGACTGGGGGGTCTTGGCCACTGCTTGGGGGCTTTATGTATATACTACATACATAAATGTATGTACATGTTGTATATAGATCTATCGATTAATGAGTCCCTGAACATGTATGCAATACATGTATCAGTACAGCCATGAAATGGAAGCATGACATGAGGGGAAAGCATGAAAAGAAGTAGGAACATGAGGAGGAGGAATGTAAATAATGAAATGAAAGCATAACCCTAACCATGAGGGTGTGGCAGAGATCATAGATTAATGAATGATCATAAATGAAGAAGTATAGATGTGGCAGGACATGAAAGGCATGAGGATGATGCATGCATCAGGAATGGAAGAATAATATACATATGATCAGAAGCAGAGGCATAGCCATACCACAGGGTGAAAAGGTGAGGAGGTGAGGAGGTGAGAAGGTGAAGAGGTGAAGAGGTGAAGGTGTGAAGATGTGAAGGGCTGGAGGAGTATCCTGTAATATGGTGAAGGTGTGAAGAGGTGACATGGTGATATGGTGAAGAGGTGAAACATAGGAGGGTGGTCCAGACCATCCTAGAGATTAGATAGAGATTGCAAGCAATCTTGAGATAAAGAGTTATCACATATCTAATGTGAGTTGATTGCACTTTGGTGCATAAATAGCTTGATTGTGCATGCCCAGTGCAGTTGATAAGGAGATTGCACCTGTCCAGAGTGTCTGATAAAGAGTAGCACCTGACCTGTGTGCTTGATGAAGGGATGACACATGTCCAGAGTGCCTGATAAGGGAATCTACCCTTGAGGGAAGTAAAAAATAAAAAGATAGAATGCATCAAGCATAGGGACAAGTTGGCAACTGTTACAGATCAGATCAGATCTGTGTCACTGATTGAATCCCAACTCTGGGATGGCAGAGACAGGAATCCATACCAGCTAGCACCAGCATGGTACCACACAGGAACGTTCAAATTCCCAATGGTGACCAGAAATGGTCCCCTCTGGTCAGCTGCCATGTGGGATCATGCCTTTTCAAAGGCTGCTGATGGCTCTCAAGAAGCCTCCTTTATCCCCACCTGCCTTCACCCATACTTAAGACACCCACTGCTCGGTGGGTCGTGCAGCGCTGCTCCTCTCTACGGTCACTGCTCGGAAGCACTCGTACCGGCACCATCCCTCTACCTGTCCCTGTGCGCACTGTACACAACCCCAATCCTTGGAGAGGGGTGACTGACGGACACAGCAAACAGGCTCAATAGCCCAAGTTGTCCTCTCTCTCGCACACGGACTCACACCTAGGGGAGCGAAGCGACCCTAGGCTCCCCAACTGGTCCGGTAATTCCGATAGAAGTGAGCCGGATGGAGCGAACGTCGGACCGTTCATCCGAGTACATCGGACGTTTGATCGTGACCATGATCCATCGATTCCAGCACGGAAAGTAAAACCCTGAACGATCGAAACAAATAAAAGGTGGTGTTCACAGACACGACGGCGTCGTTGAAATCAGGATCCAGGAAAGGTGGCTTTTGAACGATGCGGTGCCAGAGTCTGTCAGAGTCGTGTACCAGGAACGCGATTTCAGTTGTCACTACTGGAACACAGTACTGTATGGCTCAACACGCGCGAATGAACGCGCCGCTGCGTAGTCGACTTGTCCCGCTAGCCGTAGACGCACCGCCCACCACACGGGGTAAACGAAGGGATGATATGTGGTACACGTAACGTGATACAGCGAGAAACAACTACAAGACATCTAGCGTCCGTATCTTCTGTGCTAGATAGCTTGGTGAAACGCCCTTGAGTAATTGCACGACGATAGGATGATCAGAGGCAACGCGCGTGTATTCATCGTGGGATAAAGGAACAAGTAGCAGCGCGCCAAAAGGCTGCCTGAGACGCGCGAGAAGTCGCAATGCTCTAGTAGGCTTGTCAAGGTGTGGGGCATGGTGAGAAGATGAGGCGGTATGTGATGAGGTCGGGCGCGGATTGGTGAACGGTGTATCCGAATCGCCATCCCCGTCGACTGGGGACAGTTCGGCGTCATCCTCAAATGGAAGGGCAGGATCAAGAAGGCACCGGAGCCACGGATGTACGAGCACCAGATTGTCCAGGCTAGACAAGTCCTCCGTTGTCTTGATCTCGACGGTTCCAAGGGCAGATGTCTTAGAGTGATAAACACGCTGGGGGGAATTGCCACTTGCGACCAACGGACCTCTCAGCGGGAACATGATGCAAGATAAACTCAAGCGACGGCTGACTAGGCGCGGGGATGGGAGAACGACGACTCGATCGTATAGCATTATGGCCGACTCAACGGTTTTCGAGGATGTCCGCAGTTCCGTCACCAACCCGTCCATCTCGTCATCTTCGATCGGCGATGGAACGTAGAGCGTGGCTGACTCGCGATACACTGAAATCCCTGCAGGAAGACAACTGTTATAATCTGATGCCTTTCCTGTCCAGGCAAGAATGGTGACATCCCCTGATCGAGTCAACACCTCCTGTAACAGGCGACCCACAGCCCGTTGTTGCCCTTCGCCATATGTGACTGACAGAGAGACATCGAATATACCAAACAGCGAATAGGCCATATCCTCTTGTTTCGTAGCAACCCGTGTCGCAGCAAGACACAGTTTCTGTCGTACATTGTCCGATCCTGGACGAAGAGAAAGGAGAACGTCTATATCAGTGCCGGTGGCGCGCGCCATCTCAGCCATGATCACAGGCGATTCCTTGTGGTTGTACACTTTCTCGTCAGGAAGATAAGGCTTCCAATCTTCGGTATAGAAACGGATGACCCTGGATGCAAAGAACTCTTGCAACGTCCAAGCACGCGTGTTCCACAGGCTCCTCTCCAGAGCACCCAGGTCCGAGTCGGATAGTACACCCTTGAGGTGAATGATTGTGAACGACGACTTGTGATACCATTGGAACATCGAGGTCAGGGATTCTTGGAGCACCGACCCATCTGCCTTGTTGATGCAACACGTATCGCACCATGCCCAGAGAAACCCAGCTTCCCGCACCGTCATACAGAACATGACCAATTTCAAGACTGTGGATGATTCTGCCAATTCGTGCACTGATCCATGAAGGACGTCGTGGAACAGTGGTTCGGCTCCTTCCCAAGTATGGGAGAATGTAGCGTATCGGAAGTATTCTTGGACAACCTCCCGGATGCGAGAGTGGTCGAGCCTTGTCGTCATAGATGCAACAAGTTCCACGAATTTTGGATCAGCTTCGAATTCATCCATGCGCTCGCGCTGGTCACAAAGACGGCCGGTCTTTGTGTTAATGACGACCAGCGGAGCGTCCCGCTGGATCCGCTTGACAGCGTTGCAAATAGCTGCCTTCGTCTGCAATGGGCTCACGTAGTTTTTACGTAATTCTGAGGGAGGCAGACACTTAGGCGACGCATTGATATAAGATCGGAAAATAATTACCCCGAGTAACAGGATCAGCAGATTGTTCAAGCATCAGGAGCATATCGTTATACGCATCGATTGCTTCAGTATGACGGGAAGCGCCAAGTAGTGTCGCATGCTTTCTTTTGTGGCCAAATAGAGATGACGGATTGAGTTTGATTGCCTGGGATCGTATTGATTACCTGCCCCCATGTAAATTAGAATACACGTACCGCGTTGGCATCCTGTAACGAATCTTCCCATGATCCAATCCCAGCTCGTGCTTTGCTTCGCTTGGTCAACAGGACCGCCGATAAAGGATCGAGGCTCAGTGCTGTAGAGTAATGGACAACGGCGTCTTCGTATGACGTAGAGTCCATGGCATCATCTCCGTTCCGTTCTAATACCTTCATACTACGCGCTTTGAAGTCTGATGCTCAATGTCAGGGCACCAAGGGTGCCGGTGATGCATATTTGTGGCTGCAACCACCCACCGAGTTCCCATTCCGCTTGCTCATCGCACACACCCGCGTCCTCTGGGAGCTTGATCTGCATCTGTCGGAAACACTCGACAGCCTCCGTCAGGCGGCCATCCTGTTCTAGAATGTCGCAGATGACGCGGTAGACTACAAACCTCGGAACCTTGAACTAAACCGAATGAGAGTCACTATCCATCCTCGAACCATCACGGAGAGAATACCTTGGTTGCAGCACTCGACGCTTCAAGCGCCGACCCAGGTTTCAATATCATGTCCGCCCATTTGAACATTATAGCGTTCGGGATTGTGGGGCCGAGCAACAATGCAGTAGAGTACGCTGCAATTGCTTCATCGCGTTTATCGGCGTTCGACGCCTCATCTCCAACTCTCTCCAGTGGCGTGATGCATTGGTGCGTAAATTCTGAGGGAAGTGATCAAATACTCTATCGTAATGCACAACGCTGCAGCTCACCGGAAAGCCAGTCCATGATTAAGTTGTTGGCTCTCACATCGTCATCTACGGTATTTACAATCTCGAGAAGACATTCCGCAGCACCCTGTATGCGGCCTTGGGCATAGAGGGATTCGCATTGATGCATCTGGTCGAGTGCACGGTTGAAACCATTGGCTCTGCGTTGAGCATCGGCCAATTGCACGCGGAGTGCACTTGAGCTGTTGTCGCGTGTGCGAAGATCGGCACGAAGAGAATTGATGGTTCCGTTGAGGTCATCCTTTTCCCGATTGGCTGCGCGTTGACATTCGGCTTGCTCCTGGATGGTTTTTTCGAGACGCGCGATTTTGCTGTCTAGTAGACATGGATCAAGGAAATATGCGTCACGGCAACGGGGGACATACTCGAGCTCTCTTCTTGAGCGCGTAGGGACTGTGCGAGGGTATCTCTCTCCTGACGGACTTGTTGTTGAGATTCGGCAAGCTGGATGCGTAGTTCCTGGATGGTTTTCTCGAGATTCGCTGCTCTCTCGCCTGATGGGCATGGTTATCAGTAATCGGGATCATGGTGGAAATGAACGTACTTGGGCTCTCGTAGACTCTTCTGTGCTCGATTTTCCGTATGTAGGGGGTCTGGAACGGCGAGTAGGGTGGGTGGTTTGCGATTGCAAAGTTTTTTATGCAGGTACACTTACGTAGTGAGGGATACAGAGTGCCCAGAGAGTAAATTTCTTGTCTCCACTGGCTACGAGGTCGTAGTTCGATGATATAGCCATGGACCCGACCTTGTGAGTGCACCTGATGACAGTCCCAATTTGCTGGTGTGTCGTAGTATCCCAAAAAGAGACCGAGGAGTCTGCAGAGGTTGCGACAAATGTGCCATTGCTTGCCAGGGCGATGCATTCGGGACCGTCACTGCTTGTGGATGAGCCATTTCGACAGCGTGGTCTTGGCGGCCACGTCGATACAGTGGACGTAGCCGTCGCGTGACAAGGCAAAGAGTTGCTTGCTATCGCTGGCCCAGGCGAGGGACTGGTTGATCGTCGAGTTGACTTTGACGGGGAACTCGACGAGGTCCCCATTCCGACTGTCGTAGACCCGAATGTTGCGAGCCCATGTGGCAGTGGCGATGAGGCGTCCGTCGGATGAAAACTTGACTGCCCCCACCCAGTAGTTGTGTTTCAAGGGGCCGAGGAGTCGCCTGCCAGTCGACAGCGACCAGACGCAAACAGTGTTGTCTTTCGATCCAGTCGCGATTTTCGTCGCGTCTGGCGAGACGTCGACTGCACGCACGTAATTGCCGTGCGCTTTGAACCCGGTCACTTTTGAGTGAGTCCCGGCATTCCATACCATCACCCGGCCATCTCCCGCCCCACTGACAATCTGCTTTCCATCTCGTGACACTGCAATGTTGAGAACTAGACTCCCTGCATCCATTGCCGTCCCCACTTCCTTGCCATCTTCTATGCGCCAACGTCGAATCTTCCCTCCTCCGTCGCCGCTCACGACGTGCTCCCCATCAACGAGGACCGCAACGGAATATATGTCATATAGACCATCGATTACAATCGGGTTTTCTTCCTGTCGGTGAGCGATACTGGTAGAGGAACTGGTTTCCCTCGACTCTTGTGTTCTCATCAGCGTTGTTCTTTCAACCCGCCCTGTGCTCACCATTATTTGACCCCTGGCGTACGATGGAAGACATACCCGGCTAGGTATCCGATCGACGGAGTGAGGGATGGTGGTCGTTGGGTGGTCGTTACCGGTACACCATTGGCGCCCAGGCCTGTGTCTAATTGTCGAATCAGTTCACACACCCACAATCATCTCGGATCATGGCCGCAATGAACGCCTTACCCACCCTTGATGATTATAGCCCTCCCCAAAAACAAAAATAAAAAGTGCATTCGATAACCGTCCGCTAGCAGACGTCCGAAGGATCAACGTGCAATGCTCACATCAGACCCACCTCTCTTCATACATCACCTAACTTCAACTCATACGCGGAGGCGCAGGTGGCTCCGATCGTCCCTCCTATCCCCCACAGCACCCTCTCCTCGGACCCATCCACGAAGCTAACAACGGCGGACTTCGTCATTCACGCTTCACCCCCAACTCTCTCCACGCACATACTCGCGTTCCCTGTGCCTTTCCCTCACCTTGTCAGGTTCTCGTTCTTGGCGTCTCACATCCTTCGTCAGGACAGTACTGCAGCGTCTTTCCCCAGAAGTCACCACCGCACAGGTTGCAAAGCGTGCCTTCCTCATTGCCTTCCACTCGTATATTCAGTGGTGTGGACTGGTGCTCCTCGCATCGTCACAGTCATCCCTTGTGCGAAGACATTTGTACAATTGATGCCATCCGTGCGCTTCGCAAGCACCTGTCACAGAGGATATGGTACAGGCGAGAACTCACCGATATGGAGGATAATGTACGTCTCGAGTTGCTCCACTCCTCGCTCATCGTTTATCCCATCCTCCTCTTTGTTGGGTGCATCAGCTTCAACACGTCCTTTTAGCTTTGCTCAACACGGCCGACACTGAAAACCACTCGATATTGCTCAAGCTGCCGACTATAGGTCTCTTCCCTGCTCACTCCGACCATAGAGGTTCCCAGAGCAGGCGACACCCTTGTTCGCACGTTACAAGTCGAAGGCCTTTCCCACCATCATGTCTGCGATCCACCTTACCATCCACACGACCAAACGTCGCGCACCGCTATCTTGGAAACCCTTGCTCTCCTCATACAATATGTCGATCCGTTTCAGGGATGGGCATCTGGCCCGTACCTCGCCCTGCTATTCTCTGTGTATGTTGCGCCCTTTGTCAGAGGGACAGACGGCCTGGTGAAGCTGCAATGGCGATCGGGGAGAATATGGGTCGTGGGCGAAAGCGCGATGTTGAAGGTGGCACGCATCGTATGGAGCAGTCGTCTGAGTGGCAACAGACTCCGAGTCGTGCATTTAACCAACTTGAACGATTATCGAGTGACGAAACTTGGGGTGCGCCACTCCGTTCCTGTCGATCGTCATGCGTCGGCGGGTGATTCGTACTTGCTGGATCATGTCCGCTCCCGCAACGGGATCAAAACTCCACGAGGTCGTTGTGATGGAGATCGGACCGTTCTGCCTGAACGGGTACCCTCCATGGCTGATTCCATGATCTCGACAAACGTTCCAGATGATATGGCGAATGAACAGACGAGGCCTCCCGAAGAGGAGATGGTGCGGCAACGCGAGAAGAGGGTATGGGAGACGAACGAGCCACCGTGCGCACTGCACGTTGAGCGCCTCTTACGAGACGCTGAGCGTCGGAAGATGGAGCGGAATGGAACTGGTTCGGTAATTCCGACAGGTGGGCTGGATGGAGCGAACGACGGATCGTTCATCCAAAGGAGGTCAGGCGCATGATCATCATCATCATGATTCGTCGATTCGAGCAGGGAAAGTAAAACTATTGAATCCCAACTCCGGGATGGCAGAGACAGGAATCCATACCGGCTATTACTTGTTCCGGTATGGTACCACATGGGAACGTTCAAATTCCCGATCACGGTGACCTGGAAACGGTCCCCTCTGGTCGGCTGGCATATGCGATCATGCTTTTTTGAAGGCACCTCCTCTATCCCCATACTTAAGACACCAACCGCTCGGTGGGTCGCGCCCAGCGCGATCGAGTACAGAAATAAATAAAAGGTGGTGTTCACAACATGATGGCAGTCATTGAAATCAGGAAAGATGGCTTTGAGCGACTGCAATGCCGACTGTCGCAGTCACACGCCAAGGACTGCGATTCAAGTTGTCGTCACTACTGGAGCGTAGTGTATCTCTACACGCGGTAATGAACGCGCCGCTGCGCAGTCGACTTGTCCCGCTGGCCGTAAACGCACCGCGCGACATGTGGGGTAAGCGAAGGGATAATAGCTAGTACATGTAACATAATACAACAAGAAACAACTACAAGATATCTACCGTCCGTATCTTTTGTGCGAGATAGCTTGGTGAAATGCCCTTGAGTAACTGTACGACGATAGGATGATCAGAGGCAACGCGCTTGTATTCATCAAAGGATAGAGGGACGAGCAGCAGCGCGCCGAAAGGCTGTCCGAGACGCGCGAGAAGCCGCAACGCTCTGGTGGGCTTGTCGAGCCGTGGGGCGTGGTGTGGAGATATAGCGGTATATGATGAGGGAGGGCGCGAATTGGTGAACGGTCTATCCGGATCGCCATCCCCGTCGACTGGGGACAGTTCGGCAGCATCCTCAAATGGAAGGGCAGGGTCACGAAGGCACCGGAGCCACGTATGTACGAGCACCAGATTGTCCAGCATAGACAAGTCCTCCGTTGTCTTGATCTCGACGGTTCCAAGGGCAGACGTCTTGGTGTGATATACACGCTGGGGGGAATTGCCACTCGCGACCAACGGACCTCTCAGCGGGAACATGACGCAAGATAAACTCAAGCGGCGGCTGACTAGACGCGGGGATGGGAGAACGACGACTCGATCGTATAGCATTATGGCCGACTCGACGGTTTTCGAGGATGTCCGCAGTTCCGTCACCAACCCGTCCATCTTTTCATCTTCGATTGGCGATGGCGTTTGATCGCCTAGGCGCATATTGATTATTTGCTCTCATGTAATTTAGGTTGCACGTACCGCGTTGGCACCCTGCAACGATCCATCTCGTGCCTTGCTTCGCTTGGTCAACAGGACTACCGATAAAGGATCGAGACTCAGTGCTGTAGAGTAGTGAACAACGGCGTCCTCGTATGACGCAGAGTCCATGGCGACATCTCCGTTCTTTTCTAATGCCTTCATACAGCGCGCTTTGAAGTCTGATGCTCAATGTCAGGGTATCAAGAGCAATGGGTATTTGTGATTGCAGCCACCCGCCGAGTTCCCATTCCGCTCGCTCATCGCGCACACCCGCATCCTCTGGCAGCTCGCTCTGCATTTGTTGGAAACACTCGACCGCCTCTGCGAGGCGGCCGTCCCGCTCCAGAATGTCGCAAATGACGCGGTAGACGACAAACCTCGGAACCTTGAACTACATCGAAAGAGAGTCACTATCCATCTCTGAACCATCACGGAGAGCATACCTTGGTCGCAGCGCTCGATGCATCAAGCGCTGACCCACGTTTTAATACCATGTCCGCCCATTTGAACATTATAGCATTCGGGGGTGTGGGGCCGAGCGACAACGCAGTAGAGTAAGCTGCAACTGCTCCGTCCCGTTTATCTGCGTTCGACGCCTCGTCTCCAACTTTCTCTAGCGCCATGATGCATCGGTGCGCAAACTCTGATGGAAGTGATTAAATACCCTATCCTAATCCACGACGCCGAAGCTCACCGGAAAGCCAGTCCATGATCAACTTGTTGGCTCTGACATCCTCATGTACGGCATTCACGAACTCGAGAAGACATTCCGCAGCACCCTGTATGCGACCTCGGGCGAAGAGGAATTCCCATCGACGCATCCGCTCGAGTGCACGGCCGATCCGGATGAGGCCATCGACTTTGCGTTGGGCGTCAGCAAGTTGGATGCGGAGTGCACATGAACTGTCGTCGCGTGTGCGAAGATCGGCACGAAGAGAGCTGATGGTTTCGTTGGGGTCATCCTTTTCCTGATGGAATTCTCGGGTGTTTTTTTCGAGACGCGCGATTTTGCTATCTAGTAGACTTGAATCAAGGAAATATGCGTCGGGGTAGTGAGGAACATACTCGAGCTCTCCTGTTGAGCACGTAGGGACTGTATGAGGGCATCTCTCTCCTGAGAGGTTTGTTGAGATTCGGCAGGCTGGATGCGCCGTTCCTGGGTGGTTTTCTCGAGATTCGCTGTGCTTTCGTCTGATGGGCATGGTTATCACTGGTAGAAACCGGGATCAGGGTGCAAATGAACGTACTTGGACTGTCGTCAACTTTTTCGGCCTCTGTGATTTCCTGCATGCGGGGTGTCTGCAACGGCGAATAGGGCTGTTTGTGAGTGCAAGGTTTTTTATGCAGGTACACTTACATTATCCAAGTAGTGAGAGGGAAGGGTGTCACAGAGCACCCGGTGGATGATTCTCTTGTCTCCGCTGGTTGCGAGGTCGTTGTTTGATGATATAACCATGGACCGGATGGAGTGAGTGTACTTGATAACAGTCCCGATTTGCTCTTCGCTTGATGTGTCCCAAAACGACAGCGAAGAATCAGCAGAGGCTACGACGAATGTGCCGTTGCTTGCCAGAACGATGCATGCGGGATTGTTGGTGCTGTGAATGAGCCATTTCGACAGTGTGGTCTTGGCGGACACGTCAACACGGTGAATGTTGCCGTCGCGTGATAAGGCGAAGAGTTGCTTGCTATCACTGACCCAGGCGAGGGACTGGTTCCCTGGCGAGTTGACTTCGACTGGGAACTCAACGAGGAGGCTGCCTTTGTCAATGTCGTAGACTCGAATAGAGCCGTAGTATGTGGCAGTGGCGATGAGGCGTCCGTCGGGTGAAAACTTGGTTGCCACCACGAAGTGGTAGTGTTCCAAGGGGCCGAGCAGTCGCTCGCCAGTGGACAGCGACCAGACGCAGGACAGTTTTGTCCTCCGATCCAGTCACGATTTTCGTCGAGTCTGGCGAGACGTCGACTGCACGCACGCTTCTGCTATGCGCTTTCAACTCGGTCACTTTCGAATGAGCCTCCCCATTCCATACCGTCACCTGGCCACTGCGTGCCCCACTGACGATCCGCTTTCCATCCCGTGACACCGCAATGTTGTGAACAAAACTCCCCGCATTCATCGGCGTCCCCACCTCCTTGCCATCTTCTGTGCACCACCGTCGAATCTTCCCTTCAAAGCCACCGCTCACAAAGTGCTTCCCATCAACGAGGACCGCGACGGAATATATGGGATATAGACCATCGATTACAATCGGTTTTGCTTTCTCTCGGTGAACGATTTTGGAAGAGGAACTGATTTCGCTCGACTCTTGTGTTCTCGTTAGCTTCGTCCTTTCAACCCGCCCTGTGCTCCACCCTTTGGACTTCTGGCGTACGTTGGACGACATAACCTGAGATATCAGATCGATGGGAGGAAGGATGGTGGTCGTTTATCCCCGGTACGCCGTTGCCCCCTGGTATACACGTGTCTCCTTATCGAATCAATCACAATCACCCCGTGTCATACATGAAAAACAGTATATCCGATAACCTGGCAGACGTCTAAGGGATCGTGTTCAATGCTTAGACCCACCACTCCTCCAACTTATCACCCAACTTCAACTCGTACGCGTTGGCGAAGGCGGAATATATTTCCGATCGTCCCTCCTATCCCCCAAAGCATCCGCCCCCCGTACCGACACCGCCCTGGACTAGGAACGCATCCGCGAACCTAACAACGGCGGACTCCGTTATCCACGTTCATCCTTATCATACCCCATTCCACACTCTCCACGTACATCCTCGCGTTCCCTTTCCCTCTCTCGTCTTCTTTCTCTCGTGCCGTTCCAGCTTACCCTGCTCATAAAACGTACTGCTGGCACCACTGCTCGGTGGAGGTGCCGATACAGTCGGTGTACGCGAGATGTATGTTGGACCACGTCGATCGACCGGGATGATCTTCTCAAGTGATTTGCGGTAGAGTTGAGTTGCTATGGCATAAAAGACTTCACTCAATATTCATCGTTTCCTAGCACCCTTCGTATTGATTACCCGAGGAAGACAACTCAATTCAAGGGGTTCCTTATTTCATACACTAACTTCTTTCGATGAAGGACAGAGACCGTGCACTTTATATGGGCAACGACGACGAGCGAACTGACGGAGGAATTTCCGAGGCAGAGTTCGTCTAGAACGTCTGAGCGCACGTCACGCCCAACCGGCGCCGTCGTGCAAAAGGATGGGTGTGCGAAAGTGCCCGTAGTTGGGGGCAAGAACGAACGAGCGATTGCAAGATCAGCAAGGTCGCGGCATGGGCATTTTTCGAAAGCCTGCCAATCCATCATAGTTTTCGTACATCGAGGTAGGGCTCTATAAATTGAATCGGCACCAATATTGATAGATTCTGGATCTTGCAGATGTGCTGAGTCGCCATCGTCGGGTCGCTCGGGTCCAGTCCCCATCCCAGGAAAGGGACGATTACCTATGAACCGCTTACCCCGCTACTATGGGCTGAACAGTTACTAGGAACCCATCTTGGTTCGCCGACAAGAAAAAGCCTCGTAAACATTGAGAGAACGTCTCTCCCGGTCTCTATCGATATCCTTCCGAGCTATTCTAAAGCATCAGTCAAATGGAACAGGTCGTATCCCCGGCCCTTCAATCACTCGCGCTCGAGCCCCTTCCTCCTGAGCGGCGGCGAACACGCTCGGTACATGTATGCCGCAGCAATCACCCCATCCCTCATGTACGTGGTCGCGACGTATCCCAGTTCCTTCGGAAGAAGCTGGAGGTGGTCTTCCAGTGTAAGGAAGGATAGAACCAAACAGAAAGTGTTGAACGACGGGGAGCTTTCCGAGCACTTCGGCCTTGTACATCTTGATCATCCCCTCGTTGACCTTGTCCCACGTTTTTACCTGCGAAAGGGCATGTTGGGCGAGCTTTGATCACACGATAACGAGTTCGTGCACGTACAGCGGATATATCGTCGAGCATCGGAGAATGCCATCGAAGTGATGCCGTCTTGATCTAAACAGGCTAGCACGTTCGTGCGTGATCGAGAAAGGAGGTCATCAAGTACGCACGGAATTTATGAATTTTATGCAAGCAAAGTACATGTAATCCTTGGCGAGTTCGTCGACGATCTCAGGCACGTGAATTGCCTTTGGTGAGGGGTGACCAGGAGTACGTCTGGCGGTAGGTCCAGCGTTTGTCCGCAACTGCGCCGAACCGAACAGGAACGGCAGGAAATGGTAATCGTCGAGTCCCCACACGCCATGGGACCCCGCGGGTTCGAGCCAGTATGTAGACTGGAGCACGCGCATGACCTGTACGTACCTTCATGAAGCTGAGCCTCGAGCATCATGGACAATGAAAGTGGACCAACCGCCAGAACAGACGGAGGACGAGCGATTTGTGATCACGCTCGTCGACTACGCCGAGTTGTTTTAGGCAATACCTAGACGAGCCTCCTATGAAAACATGCAAAGAGTATACTAGTAACAATATAGCTCACAGCCAGCATAGGAAATTGAGTTCCATTCCGCTTCCATAATCGATGCGTTCGCGGTTCCCCCAGGAGTTGACAAAGTATTCCTGTAATTCAAGGATCGCAGCTTCCGGCACACCGAGTCCGGTATGGAACGTAGAAGCTTGCTAGATTTCTATCGTCTAGAATACTGGAAGGAGGATGATGGAAACCGATTCACCTCTTCCACCTTGTCATAAAAGGTCCTGAAGGCAGGATTCCCGAAGCGCGATGCCTTGTTGTCGACCGGAGGAGTTTGTGTAGCGATGCTCTCGACTTGCTCCAATACGTTAAGAATTGGATCGATCCTCTACTCTTGCACAGCAATGACGAGCTTCAACTACCAACTCCGAAGTGAAAAGGTAGACGCACAGTGGTCTCGACGTTGTCAGTGAGCTTGACATGGATGATCGATTCGTTCAGCTGTTCGATAAATGTCACGATGTTAGCATGAGTCTGTGAGTTTTGGAAGTCCTTTAGCTGATCGCTGGATAGAATCTGTTTGGTCGGTATTTTGAATGTCATTGTGGTCGCTGATCAAGTTGGACTTGACCTCCCTTTACTAATGCAACTGACAAATACCAGTCAGAAACTTGAATCTCATTTCTAATGTTCTACGGTAGACTGCGAGGCTCTCACGACACGTTTCCGGCAGATCTCCGATGTCCATGGCTCGTAAGAGTCGTGATGTCAGATATTTTAACTTCACGCAGTGAGGGCAGAGGAGTCGCTTCGGGGGCCTATGGTCAGTCTCACAACTATTAGGGAGGAACCCTGATAATCGTTTGAAATGGTAGGAAAATGTATTCATTTCTTTCGCCCTGATGCTTTTCCTTTGCTCTTTGAAAACGACTTGCCCTCAAATCCGGGTCGTGACTTGCCACCTCCACCTTTCCTCTTGTCACTTCGTCTCTCATTCCGCATGGCGATATTGTCAGCTCGCTTCTTTTGTTTTGCAGCCATCGATGCAACGACCTGCTCCTTCCTTTCCTCCCTGACCAAATTATCAGTCATCGCAGCACGGTGAACCGTAGTGGAAACTCACCAATTCTTTTTACTGCGTGCTTTCACCTTGTCTTTCCGTTTGATCGCTTTCTTGAGATTTCCTTCGTTGTCTTTGACCTTGGCACCCTCTACACGAGCCTCAGCTTTCGCCCATCGTTCTCGTTCTTCCACTGTCTTGCGTTTCTCTTCTGGAAGGGCTGCCAGCTTCTCTCTACGTGCAGTGAGCTGTGTGAGGGCCTGTGTGGGGTTCGATGCAGTCTTGAATCGAACAGCCTTTTTACTCGTTGAGCCAGCAAGAGCAGAGAAAGCAACATTGGTAAGGGGGCCATCACGATTACCGGAAGGACCCGAGGAAGACGTCCCCGGTAGGTCCGTCACGAGCAATTGATTCTAAGAAGAGCAAGTCAGATACATCTCGCTCAGAGCGAACAGACACACCTTGGTAGACACAGGTTTGCTCTTCGAGTCTTTCTCTTTCGTTCTCCCCTTGTCCTTCTTGCTCTCGGCTTCAGCCTTTTTCCGTTCCCTCGTCTCCTTTCTGCGGTTCTCTCGCAATGCTGCACGTTGCTTGCGACGTTCCTCGAGCAACTCATCTCTGTCCCCTGGCTCGTCGTTCTGAGCGCCAGGACGACGAAGCGCTGCCATGCGTGCATGCAGCTTCTCCTTCAACACTGTGATACTTTCCACTTGAGGCATCGGAACCATCTCGTCGGTCATGTCCAGCGCTGCTGAATTTTGGAAACCACCATGTTTTAGACCGTCGACGTCCATCGCATCGTCGTCATCGTCATCGTCATCGCCATCCGTCGCTCGAGTCTTCAGATCCCGACAGCAAAAGCGCTTTCCGCTTTCCTTTGCGATTCCCATCCCCGTGGAGCGCTTTCCGTTCCTGTTCGAGCGCAGCTTCGTTCTGGATCTCTAGGGTCGATTTTTGGTTCGCTGGATCGAGCTGAGGCAACGCGTTATGAGTGAGGGGTGGGGATGGGGGGGGGGGGGGGGGGCGCGATGTTTCGTTTTCATGACAGTACATGTTGACAAAACGCGCACCTTTTCGCGTCTGGCTTTCTTGGACGCCTCCTTGAGTGCTTGCTTTGATGACTTTTGGTTCTTGCTGTGTTTTTGGTATTTGCTTCGGTACCTGCACGGTCGCGCTGATCCATGGACGCGGAGAGGTGGTTCCGACGCGAAAACGTACCGGAGTGTCCGATTCACCTTCCTTCACCAGGTAATATTTTGGTGGTATGAGGCTTAGCAACGATTCAAAGGTATCATTGTGCGTCTCGATAGATGAACGGAGAACGTCCTGGGAAGTGGGCATTGTCTTGGTATTTGAGCAACGGAAGGTACTAATGCCAGTGTCCCCATTAGTCTTATGTAAGCTGAGAAGCTAAGCAGCCGCCAAGTGTTGCATACCAGCGCCCGGTTACTAGTAGTAGCATTGTTCAGTGGTGCGTTCGAAGTTGATGAAATGAATGCATATTCAAACAACCATGTAGTTTTACATTCCTTTAATCGCGTGCTGCGTTACATACAAGATATCTCGAGGAGATCGTTATGCTACAGGCGTGCGGCACAGACGTCACGCATCAATCTCGCCCAGTTCAACTGGCACCAGTGCTTTACATCGACCAGACGACCAAAAAACGTCGACTGGTATATCCAGAATTTATTCCAATGCACCAGCGCATGGAAGGGATAAAGAGAGCGGATCAGGAATTGGTGGAAGGAGGGGCCGTTCATCCAATGTAAGGCCTCAACGAAAACGCAACGCGCCGGTCATTATGTTCTCACCACCCGAATACTCTGATACAAGCGGGTCAGTCACCGAGATCACCTGAGGGGTGGATAACAAGACGTACTCCTCGTGAAATTCGACGCCACCCACGGCTCTCTTGAGGTTCGGATCAAAGCACCTCACAATCTCGCTCACGCTCGAGGCGAGCGAGGCAGGGCCACACACACCGACGAACACACCGCTGCAACCACCTCCGTTGAGCGTGGAGCTGACGAGGGCGTCGAGGTGTTTGAGGAACTTGGGGCGGCCAGGGGCAAGGGTTATTCCTGGAGGGAGGTACATGCCATCAAACGATTTGGTAGGCGCACGGGTGTAGAATATTGAGACGCGCAGGCGAGCGGCAGTACTCTCGGAAGCAAGCGCCGTGAAAAGAGGGATCATGGGGGTTAAAGAAGCTGAAAAGCTCGATGAGTCCCATGTTGCAAAGGAAGGAAGGAAAGAAGATCAACAGACCGGGGTCAGCGATGCACCAGATGATGTCGATGTCCGTGACGTTGCTTGAATTGCCAGACCGCACGAGATCTTGGACTGCGGATAGCGCAAACGTCACACCGCTTCCGCCGACGACAAACATCGCCCCAGAGTAGCTTGGGATGACAGTGTTACCGACACCACCTGTAGACAGCTTAGCCCAGATGTGGAATGTGCGGGAACTTGTGGGCACATACCATACGGACCCTCAACCATCACCTTGAAGCTTCTGCCAACTTCTTGCCCCTGCTCGCTGTATACTGACGTACTAGCGATCTCGTACATTTTGCTCGTCCACCTCCCAGATTTCTTGCACAGTAAAACTAGGCCTTCCTCTGTCTTGCTAACACTGGCGATCGTGAACGGGTGTACCTCGGTCATACCCCAAAGGCCCATGGCAGTCGAGAGGACGCGCAGACGGACGTGCTGTCCAGCACGCCATCCGGCATTAATGGTGGGCATCTCGACCCGAGTAAGCCCTAGTTCGGGGATGGGGCGGAGGGTAGCGGTCGTGAAGCGGGTTTTGATCGCACGAACGAGCTGGTCAAGACCATAGAGAACGGAAGCCATGATTACATAGGGCAGACAATGAGGACAATGGAAGCAAACCTTATTAATCGTGTCAGAGATGCTCTAAATCCAGAAAAGAATGCACTCACGGTGAACAGAACCACGGTCAATCCCACAACATGCGTGACGAAGAAAACGTTGTAGAATCTCGATCGCACAAATCGAATGGAAAAAATACCCAGCATGTCAACGCACGCCAGGGCAACGAGGCCACGCATAACGGGTGGCTCCGAGATTTTCTCCGATATCGTGCCAGCGATGCTCCAATCATAAACTGCGAAGAAGACGGTCAAACACCCCGTACACCAAGCTGCAAGCGCAAGGCTAGAAACGCACAGTAGCCGATGGCATGAACGTTGGCGGCAAGGACTGCAAACAGCCCAGCGAGGCGATGAAGGTAATTGAGCTGAGGCGATAGATGTGAAAATCTTCCGAGTCAGATCGCCCGAAACACGAACCTTTTCATAACCGACACCAACGAGTATGCCAATCAGGTTGTTCTTTGTGGCGAGGGCATATATGAAGGGAAACTGAGAAATGCTGACCCAGCCACTACGGTCAAAGTCGACAAACGGGCTAGACTTGTAAAGCCCAGCGTATAGGATGACAGCACCGTAACCTGCCATTAAGAGAACCTGTCCGAGCGAGTAGTTTTCATGCACACGGCTGTGCAGCAAGCTCGCTACAGGATGGATCAAGGAAGAGAGCATCGGCATGTGCCACGTCTGTTGCGTCGAAGCGGGTGCCACAACAGTCAGAGGGCGGGGAGGGAGTGCTTTCTCTTCGTGTGTCGATTGAGAAGGAAAATGTGGGTATGGAGTACTTTGCGAGTGGAAAGCTTCAGTGCTGCCACCGTCGAGGTCAAGCACGGCCTTCTGAGGGTCTGAATGAAGATAAATGGAATGAGTGTTCAGATTGATACGTGGTTTGCGGGTCAGCACAGCTGAACGAAGGTGGTGGCCCTGAAGCCATTCGGAGCGATGGGCAAAGCGTGCAATTGCTCTTGGGGCGTTGAATGCGGCGAAGACAAGGATGACGACCAAGAGGAAAATATCTATATGATACACGAAGGAACTGGAATTGACGACGGGGCGATTGAATGACGCTGTCGAAGAGCTAGGTGAGGTGGTGGGCATTGTAAAAGACTGGCCTAGAAAGGAGTGCTAGTCCAAACCAGCGGACGAGTTGGGCGCACGTAACGGCAGGCGGAGGGGAGACAAACGTCGGGCTACCCGTAGCCTCTGTCCTAAGTGTCAGCAAGGAGCACAGAGTGGGATGTGACCGAATAAAAGAAAGGAAGGGCCGCAGACTGTGGGTCTGAAATGCACAGAACCCTTAAATATACAATTGTGGAGTTGTCATGGTCATGCCCGCACAAACTCATTCATGGAAGAATTTTCAAGTCGTTTGCACCAAACAATGCGGGATCCGAGAATAGACAAAAGCGCACATACTTATCCGGTAATTATAAGCTGCAAGCATTACAGCTACGTTCAGCTCCGATCACTTGACAACGGAGCGCGGAAACAACGGGTCAATGAACCACGGACGCACAGTGGAGAATTATATTTAGTGATGCCGCAGGAGCCGAATGACGACCGCTTGAGCTTGTGGAGCTCGTACCACGGCATTGTATGGTAGGTTTGCGGCCCGCAGCATTGAAGGGCTGATGGACCATCGATGGACGGGCACGATGTGGCGCTGAGAATGGATCGTGTGGAACTCGAGGACAAAATGCTGGCACACTGCAAATCGCACGTGGGCTGGAGAAAACTTACCAACTGTGGCTGTGTCGAGCTTGGTCAGCGCAGACTGGCGGACGAACCATGGTGCCACTGGCACGCCGTCCGAGCATGCGATGCGAACTACAGTCATCCACCGCCATTTGCGCCAACACAACAAAGCAAGCCAATTCTCACTACCTCCGCATGTCATTATTGGCCAGGCCAATTGGTCTTGTCTATTATATCTTAGATACAAGCAAAATGAATGCATGAGAATTTGTGGATCATCCCCTCTGCATTGATTTCGAGGTAAAACATAGGTAGTTTGGCATGTATCACTCATTTTTGGGGCGAACAAATTTTTCTGGCCCTCAAAAACCTGAAAGGTAGGTGGAAATAACCACAAAGCATAGTTTCATAGCTTAAATATTGAATGAGAACACCATATTGTCGTGCCAGAGGCATGCCGGTGATGTGTGTCTGTGTGTGTTAATCTTGCAATCTTATCACGTCCTCACACAAAGATTATTCCTAAAACGGCAGTCAATCACAAATGGGATCGTGGCAAGCGATCAAATAGAAAACTCAGCACTGACAGCTCAAGTCAAAATGGTAGGGAGTGCATATTCAAAGAGTAAGAAACAAAACATGCAAGCTAAAAAACAAGAAGTAGCAGTAGCTGAAGCAGTCAAAATCCTGACGAAGTTGACAGTGGGAGTGCACTCGAAGATTGATACCGGCTAGATAATGATAACATAATCAAGATGTTTGATATACCAATTTTGGTCTCGCGCAAATGGTGGTGCGAGTGTGATAACGACTCAAACACAACATTTGCAGCTACAACTACACAACTCCATTGATCGGGTTCATATTTTTTCTAAACAAGGCTTAGACATATACAAATGGTCCTGTAATGTCTGATCTACTATAGCTGTCGTCGTTGCTGTATGCGAGCTCATGTAAATTTGCTGGCGCAAATGGCGGTGGATGACTGTACCTTTCAAAGGTCGAAAGCGTCGATTCGTCCTGAATCATCATATTTTCATCGCTTCAGTAACACTGTTCCACTTTTGCACGCAAGCAAGGTTTACGCCGACAATCTCTCGGCGCTTCCGAGTTAAATACCATGGATGCGGGCTCTTCCCAACCTTCTGTCTCTGTCTCGGAATCTTGACGAACATGATCCTAATCCACTCAACAGACGTATACGACGCTCGATCCTTACCCATATGTGAGCGACGCCGGAGAAACCGCACACCCCGAGTCCTCGACTACAATGGTTTCACATCCCGTGAGATGAGACCAGACCACAGCGTATTGTGACCCACTGCAAAGGACTTGTGGTCGGTTAGGCCATTTAGCGTCCAATAACCACATTTCACTGAAAACGCAGTCTTTCTCGCCATTTTGTCCCTACATACAACAATCCACACTGACCGATTCCTCCTTCAATCACAATACTGTACACATTCGGCTCGCTCAACAGGCAACAAGTAGTGGAAAACGCCTAGTATGCAAAACGCGATTATCAGTTCGATGGACAAGTGGCAGTGCGAGCGGTAATCAACTCACTTATCCGATGAGGATGTTGGCCGCGAGGTTCTCGCCCTCGCGGACCGTGTAATTGATCTTGTAGGTCGTTCCACTGGAAGGGCTCTTGACGCTGTACTCTGCCAGCTGTTTCTCCCTCATATAGTCCCGTCCCCCATTGTTGTAGTACTCCCCGTTGATCTTCAGAGCCGTCTGCTCGGGCTTAAGTCCAGTGACGATGTCGCACCAACGCTTGTAGTTGTGCACCCCGACAGCGAACGTGACCAGCTCGCCCTTGCTCGACTTGAATCGAATGACACCGGATGTACCACTACCACCCATCTGGAGGGTGAGAGCACCGCTGGCTTCGGACCAGGTACCACCGTTGGCGTAGTACCAGACGGTCTGCTCAACGATGGAGTAGGACCCGAAACTGGGGTCTTTCTGGTAGATATGGAGAACAATGCTGTAAGGCTTCGCAGCGGTAGTCATAGCTGGACATCGTGGGTTTCAGTACAACCAGGTGTAAGGAGCGAAGGAAAGACAGACTTGTTTGGCTGGTGGTATTTTGTGAGATCTTATTCGATGCGAATGATGCTCAAGGAGAGCGGGGGGAAGATTATATACCACTACGGGAGTCCGAACTGAATGCGTTTACGCGGCCAGCACCGACTGGCCACGCCTTGCGCCCATCGTTGATGGAGCTGAGATTTGGGGCTGTAGTCTGGCGTTCATGTCCGTCATTCTATGCTGCCCTCAGGGGAATATCGAGGTTGTGATCTGGGGTTCATCTTTGCTACGTTCCAGAATCTACAAATGGATATTTGTATTCCAATACCAGGAGCTCGTAATGCTTCTCGTACGTAGCCACGCCAAGATATGTCGAAGCGGACGGGCATTTCAGCTACCATTGTAATTCGTTCCCGAATCAACAAGCAGAAATGCGTATTCGAATACCAGGAAGTCCTAAGGCTTCTTGTACGGCGGTAGCTAGGTTCGCACGAGCTCCCGGTTTGTTATGACGAGAAATACGAGGTTCCAGTGGGCCGATCCTGTGCAAGCGCGGTGGTCTGATGCTTGGTGAAATATGCATACCAGTTCATCCTGTGACCGTGGTCTGAGAGGGGAATTCGATGTCTCTTGTGGTGCCGAATCCGAAACCACCAAAGCAATCTCATTGACCATCTGATCCTCGGTGATGAAGTGTGGACTCACCTCGAAGGGCTCACGGTTCGCACGCATGAGCATTTTGTTTCTCTATACAACGCCCTGGAGTCCCGGCGTAATGCACTAGTCTTCTCGCGCCCATAAATCGTGTCAACAAATGGTTCGTCCCGACAGTGCGTTTTTAGTGCGCATCAAGTAACTGAGGCCTGGGGCTGGAACGCTTTGGTGCCGGGTTGTCGAACTCCGAACGCATCATCAGCGAGAAGGCCCACTGCTTGGGACGTTCATGGGCGCGAGTTCTGGGCGTCATCAGTTCCGATCATCGATATAAATTCATCGAGGCTTGCGGGGTTGAAAATGAATGGGTGAGAACCGGACATAGCCTGATGACTATCAAAGCGTACCTGCAAAGGCAATCCATGGTTCCAGGATCAGGAGATAAGAGGGAGGCGAATTTGATCCTGAAAGGCACCAACCTTGCTGGTCGGAATCTATCGACGGCTTGCCTCATAGGAGCTCCAGGCCCGGGAAATCGGTCGATGAGTAGCCTACATTCGTCCCGGACTCCCGGGACGGATCAACTTCGGCAGAGTGGTGTACTCAGTCTGTGAAGTCACGCTGGCAAAGTTCTGGGGTTGAAACGTTGAGGTTTAGCTACCTTGCTGGGCAAGGTTTCTCCGGGGTCATAATGAAAGGCAGCACCAGCATGCGCAGGGGTCAATTGGTCGACCAATCCGACCAATCACGACCCTTCGATCTATAATTCGAACCCCGCTCGGACCTCAGGCGAAGTGGCTGTGCCTCGAGGGAGGCAGATTTCGCCAAGGTAGTGTTCTAGCCTCGGCGGGGCTTCTAGTTACTGCGCACTAAAAACGCACCGTCGTGCGTTGGTTGACACGATTCATTGGCGCAAGAAGGGTACTCTATTACGCCAGGACTCCAGAGCGTGGGATAGAGCAACAAAATGCTCGTGGTAAGTCCAGGCTTCATCAACGAGGGTCAAACAATCAATAATGGTCTTGGTGGTAAATTCGGGTCCGGCAGCACATGAAACATCGGATCTTTCCCAGACCACGATCACAAGATGAACTAGTATGTACGTTTCGTTGCCAGCTGCTAAGAAGGCTCACAGTTGGAGTGCTCATGGCCGCGAGTTCTAGCCGTCATCGGTTCCGATCATCAATATCAATTCCTCGTCACTTACGAGAGTTGAAAACGAATGGAGTGAGAACTGGACATGGCCGCAAATTCCCGTAAGTAGGGCTGGTTCTCATGACTATCGTGTGGAGAGACCCTAGGGCTGGAACATTCTGACTGGTCAACTTGTTAAACATGCCGAGGTTGGTTTGTCCGGGACGAAGGTCTACCGATCGGCCGATCAGCTGATCACTCGCGCCTGAACCTCCTCCCCCATTCTCCATCAGGAAGGTAATCACTTTGATACCTGAAACATCCGCTATACGTCGTAACGGAGATGAACACCAGATCACAACCTCCATATGGAAGCTGCAAGGAAAGTCCGCACAGCGTATTGTGCGGGCTTACTGACAGGATCCATCGCCATGAATCTGGTTGTATTTTCCGTGGCAGCTTGAGGGAAGCACAGAATGACGGACATGAACGTCAGACTACAGCCCCAAATCCGAGCTGGAATAATGACAGGCGCAAGGCGAGGCAGGTCTGTCCTGGCCGCGTAAACCCATTCGGACCCCTGTAGGGGTATATAACCCGGCTGTCGTCGAGCATCATCCACATCGAATAGGATCTTAGAAAAAACCACCAGCTAAACAAGTCTGTCTCTCCTTTGATCTTTATGTCCGACTGTACTGAAACCTACGATGGTCAGGTATCACCATGTCTTACAGCATTAACCTGCATATCTACCAGAAAGACCCTAATTTCGGGTCCTTCTCCATCGTCGAGCAGACCGTTTGGTACTACGCCAACGGTGGCACCTGGTCCGAGTCCAGCGGCGCCCTCACCCTCACTATGGGTGGTAGTGGCACGTCCGGTGTTATTCGTTTCAAGTCGACCAAGGGGGAGTTGATCACGGTCGCTGTCGGGGTGCACAACTACAAGCGATGGTGCGACGTCGTCACTGGACTTAAGCCCGAGGAGACGGCTCTGAAGATCAATGGGCAGTACTACAACAATGGGGGGAGGGACTGGGTCAGGGAGAAACAGGAGACAGAGCACACCGCCACGAGCCCTAGTGGAACGAAAGTTACAATCAAGTACACGGTTACGGAAGGCAGCAACCTCGCGGCCAACATCATCATCGGATGAGTGAGTTGATTACCGCTCGCACCGCCCCTTGTCCGTCAAACTGATGGTCATATCTCGCATAACAGGTGTTTCTTACTGCTTTGAGCGAGCCGAATGTGTACAGTATGTTCATTGAAGGGGGATCTGTCAGTGTGGGCCGTTGTATCTAGGACAGAAAAGACGAGAAAAGACTGCGTTTTCAGTGAGGATTGCGAGACTAACTGACCATAACTCCTTTGCAATTGGCCTCACTGAGGCTGTGGCTGTGTCGCACCTCACGGGATGTGGAACATTTGTGGTTAAGGACTCGGAGTGTTGGCTTCCCACTCGCTTACACGTCGGTTTGTAAAAATTGTACAACCAACATTTTTTTTGGCGATTATGGAGCCAATATGTAGATTATGTACATGTCTTGGATTCCGGCATTATTGCAGGACATAATTTAAAATAATCTCATGAGTTGATTGGACCCTCTTTCTATAGTGTGTATACAGCTATTATACAATGTACATACAGCTACTATACCATGTACATACAGTGGAACCTGTCAGCGCATGTGCGTCGTACTATACGGGCTACATCTTCTGTTACCCATGGATCCAGTATTTTGTAGATATACATCACACATAGACTCGGATCATACAATGTTTTTAGATTACAACATGTATGCTATGTTATTTCTACCCGTGACTGGCGGGAGCGGAGCGTGTGCTTGAGCACATGTCGCAGGTGCGGTGGAGATGCCGGGCACAGCAAATGGAGTGCGTCGATGTGGCTGCGTCATCCGATCGATCGTACCTCTTTTTCGTTGAGTTCCTCTCTCTCGCGCTCCTTTTCCATTCTCCCCACCATGGCGACTTCTTGCAACGTCGTGGGCATTATCGGCAACTGGCAGGAGCAGAGTGTGTGCGCACGCGCGGTGCGCGGCAGGGCACGGCAAGTGGAGGCAATGGTGCGCGAGTGAGCATGCATGCTCATGCTCATGGGTTGCGGCGCGAGATGAGGGCAGGAGAATGAATTTGAGGACGAGGGGAGGGCAGGGTGATCAGTGACGAGCCTTGGGTGAGGGTGAAGCAAAGCCGAGCCCGTGTGAGCGACACGTTGAGGCAAGGCAAGAGGCAAGGAGAGGTGAGCGAAACAAAGGAGAGGCGAGCACCAAGTCTTGAAAACCGTGTGAGTTTTCGTACGCCATGACCCGTGCCCGACTTGCGCTCGCCACTCGAAGTATCCAAGTGTCTGGTATATACATTGTACATTCAGGCAATGTGTACTCTATAATTTTTGGTGTCAATTATCCAAATTATCTGTCATATAATTGTAACAAACATGTACACATGGTCCCTGGCAATTAATGCAGGCACACCAACTCCATACCAGTGTGCTATATGCTAAGTATCCTTCCCGTAATAGGTGAGATATCTCTGCCGGATGTCACGCTTGGCGTCTCCATTGAACAAATTCTTATTTTATTGCATGCATACGGTATGAATGTGTTTATAATATGGGTTGCGTTAAAAATTTTTGGATTCCGGCAAGTGTACACTATTTGATTTTTGCGTTCCGACGTGTACTTATGGGCATGAATTTGAGCGTCAAATAGCCGAATCCAGAAGGCACTAATACTCGGATTGGTAGATCATATTCGTCATGAGTCCGATTGAATTCTGAGTTCGAGGTTAGGAAGAACTCCTCAAGAAATCCATGGCCCACAATCATTCGAGGTATGATTGACATTCACAGATAATGTTGACGTCACTGAAAGGCCACGGGAACGGAACATGTCTCCACGTTGGCTACGGATCCTCGGAGTCGTGGTGGTCGATGTGTTCGCAAGATGTAAATACAATGTGTGATACAGGTCGCAGTTGATTCTGGGCATGACATTGGACAAACTTTCCCGTATACCGGATGAGCAGGCGTACGCATGCCAGGTGTACGTCACGGTGGCCGACTCGGAGGGACTCTGGTTATGTGTGGGCTTTGTGTCAATAATGAGTGGCTTTTTATCGCGTAGACCTCATCACTAGCATCACTTTCGGATAGTGACGTCTGAGGCAGTCCGTCACGCGTCACGGTCGATCGACGTATCACCATGGCGGTGCCGCCGATCGAAGTAGTTCCCCTTCGTTCAATGTTCAACGTTTTCAACCCCCTCCAACACGACTTCCCCCGCTATGCTCGTCACACCCAAGACTCCAAATGGCCTGACTCAACGGTCCAGACTCGGACAAACACAAAGAGCCTGGCCCCGACGAGGTACCTTGCTCACATCACGATTTGAATGCACCAACTCAACCCGCTTCTTTGACAGCCTCCCCCGTCGTATTCCTCCCAAACAGAAACCATCACAAGTGCAAGCGCCCCCTCCGAGTTCCCCACCTTCAAGATCAAACCGACTAACTTTCTCGCCCTCCTCATCGAACAAGACTCCATCCGTGGCAAATCCGTCATCGATCCCTCTATCCGCATCCCGTCTTCCATTTTATTGTCGTCGCACCAAGGAGGAATATTTATTGGCAATCCGGTAACCAGACGCGTCTATGAACTAAACCGTTCATTATAGAAGAATTGACTGAATGGTATTTTGGTCGCCTTTTTTTTTTGCTGGCGAGCGTCTCAGCGTTATCATGCTCAGGATGGCCCCACTCACTGGAGCGGAAAACAAAGCAATGTGCATGACCGGCGCTGTTTGTGCGGCGGCCAACTTATTTCCTTCTTGCTGACGACGCGTTCGGGAGTGCAACAACAGTGTTCCAGCCTCGGGGCTTCTAGTTAATGCGCACCAAAAATGCACCGTCGTGCATTGATTGCCAACACAATTTATGGGCACAAGAAGAGTACCCTATTATGCCGGGACTCAAGAGCGTGGCACAGAGCAACAAAATGCTCATGTGTGCGAATCGTGAGCCCTTCGAGGTGAGTCCAGGTTTCATCAACGATGGTCAGACGGTCGATAATGGTCTCGGTGGTAAGTTCGGATCTGGCAGCACAAGAAACATCGAATCTCTCGCTCAGACAGCGGTCGCAAGATGAACTAGTATGTATGTGTAACATGATGGGCGGTAGGAAAACAGGAGCAAGTGTGTCTTCTCTCTGATCTCCACCTGGACATATCTGAGCGTGGCTACCACCGTATGCTAGGACATTTTGGTGCTCGGAAATGCATTTCTGCCTGTTGATTCTGGAACCAAAGCACAAAAATGATACCCGAAACACCCGCTGTATGTCGTAACCGAGATGAACATCAGACCATTATGATATTCTCCTGAGGGAAGCTGTAAGGTAAGTCCGCGGACTAACTGACGTGATCCATTGTCAAGAATCTGGTTGCATTTTATTTTCCGTGTCAGCTCGAGGGAAGCACAGAACGGCGGACATGAACGTTTGAACGTCCGACTACAGTGAGCTCAAGCAACGACGGACGCAGGTCGGTGCTGGCTACGTAAACGCATTCGGACTCCCGTAGCGGTATATAATCCCCCCCGCTGTCATTGAGCATTATTCGCATCGAATACGATCTCACAAAAGACCACCAGCTAAACAAGTTGGTCTTTCCTTCGCTCTTTACACCAGATTGTACTGAAACCTACGATCTTTAGGTAGTACCATGACTTACACCATTACCCTCCACATCTACCAGAAAGACCCCCATTTCGGGTCCTTCTCCATCGTCGAGCAGACCGTTTGGTACTACGCCAACGGTGGCACCTGGTCCGAGGCTAGCGGCGCACTCACCCTCACCATGGGTGGTAGTGGCACTTCCGGTGTCATTCGCTTCAAATCGACCAAGGGCGACCTGGTCACGTTCGCTATCGGGGTGCACAACTACAAGCGTTGGTGCGATATCGTTACTGGACTTAAGCCTGAGCAGACGGCTCTGAAGATCAACGGGGAGTACTACAACGACGGGCCACGGTCCCATATGAGGGAGAAACAGCTGGCGGAGTACAGCGTGAGGAGCTGCCACTGTACTGGAGCAAGTTATAAAGTCAATTACACGGTCCGCGAAGGCGAGAACCTCGCGGCCGACATCATCATCGGATAAGTGAGTTGATTACCGCTCTTACCTCCCCTTGTCAGTCAAACTGATGGCCATATTTATACGTAGCCTGTTTTGTAACTATTCTTTCGTAATGTATAAACTCCTACAGTCGAACCCCTTGTAACCCATACCCCCTCGGTTTAGGCTGTAAGGTATGGGTTATGAGGGGCTATGGGTTTCATGATCAGTGACCGGTAACACCCGAAAAATATAATTATGTATTCTAAGACTCTAAGTTAGCTATGTACGTTAGTTTCGAGGTCAGTCACGGTCTCGGGGTAAAATAACTAGTTATCTTTGTCTCCTTCATCTTCTGCATTCCCAAGGCGCGCGTTTCTCGCCCGAACGCACGCAACATCGCTGTAAAGTTGCTAGCGTAAGCGGTGTCAAGTTCCTCAACATATTTCTGCAACCCCCGAGCTGCCTGCAGTGCCTCGCTGCGTGTCAAAATGATGTCGACAGGTATGTCTGAGTCACCATATGCACTATGTTCTGCACCCTCGGCTGAATCCTCAGCGTCCTGTAGCTTCTTCGCCTCCATCACCGCATCGTATATGTCCTGGTCTGTTGCATCAAAGAGATTGTGAGTCTCGATAACCGGATTCAGCAGCTCGGTGAGACTCATTCGGTTGCAGCGCTGGAGCGCTCCAACTGCCTCCAGGCCATCAAGAGCACGTTCAACGTTTTTTTTGGCTTGCACCAAGGGATCGTCGGGAGGTTCGGAACAAGTTGCATGAACAAGAAAAGAGATTGGGAGGGACGGCTTGACTGTATCTGCCTCTGAGTCATGGTCTGCTTCAGGTAGTATTCCGGCTTTGTTCCAGCAATTTCGAATGGTTGTCGTATCAACTTCACTCCAGGCTTGATCAGCGAGCTGCATTGCTTCGAGCTGGTTAATATTGTAGATCTGAGATGGTGTGATGCCAGATTCATAGAAATCAATGGCACGATCAATGAACCTGGCACGGTAGTGTGCCTTAAAACAGCGTATGATTCCTTGGTCATTTGGTTGAACGTGCGCTGTCAGGTTTGGTTCAAAGTTTTCGACACGGATATTGGTGAGAGTGTCGGGTACGACATGACCTGAGAAGTTGTCCTGGAGGAGGAGGATTTTTCGACCGTCCCTTCTGAGCGAGACATCCCAACTTTCCAACCACTCCTGATAGATCGAGGCTGTCATCCACGCCTTTGCGTTGTTACGATAGTCAAAGCCAAGTTGCCCCCCTGACTTGTTCTTGAATGCACGAGGCTTCTTTGCCTTCCCGATGATCAATGGCATCAGTTTCTTTGAGCCGTCCGCATTCGTTGTGAGTAAGTACGTCAATCTGGTTTTTTTCCCTTTGACGCCAGAACACTGCTTGTTGGAAAGCCCGCGATCAGGTGGCATTCTATATTATTTATTTGAGATTTGTGGCAAGTGCGAAAATAATTGAAGGAAACGAACTCATAGAACAAACCAGTCTCGTCGGCATTGAAAATGTCACGTCGCCTGTATCCAGCACTTTTTACTAGCCCTTGAATGCGTAACCGCTCCTTCTGAACGGTCTCTTGATCTGCGGAGCCTGCCTCGCCATGCCGTTTCACCTGCTTCAAGCCCATACGAAACTTATACCGAGCTAGCCAGCCATTGCTCAAGCTGAGCTGCTCACCCGCTGGCACTCCAGCGCGGTCAGCAAATGATCTCCACTTCTGACGAAGGACCTCGCCAGTCAGCAAGATGTTATCTGACATCGCCTTTGAGACCCACAGATCCAGCATATCTGTAATCTCTGGATGGAGTGTCTGACAGATCCTTTTTACTGAACGAGACAAGCCTGAGTTGGCATCATGCTCCGTACGCCATCCGGGTTCTTTCTTCAGCCACTCCGACATTTTTGGCTGTGTCAATCGAAGAGACGGGTTGATTTCATTGAAATGTTTGGCTGTTTTTGTCTGATTTGCCCCGTTGTTGTGATGCCAGTTAAGCACCTCAATCCGTTGTTCAAGTGTCGCATTCTCCTTTTTTTGAAGTTTGGGGGCTTGCTTTTTCTTGCTGTCCGATATGGCATCATTACCTGCCAGTATGGGGCCTATCATTGCCAGCTTGTTTGTTTGCAGTCCAACACAGATAAAAAATATGCGTACATTTGCGCTTTTTTGACGGAGCAGCACACCCACTGCCATGTTGGGCGAGATCAGTTAGTCTCTGAACAATGGTTTGTTCTTGTGAATCCAATTGCTCAACAGCCCTTTCATACTCCTCGGTCATATCCAACTTGTCAACCAGACGGACTTCATCGACCAAATTTCCAACAGTATCAAGCCATTCTTCATCAACTTCCGAAATTGGTTGATTGGCTCTTAATGCGGCCTCAAGTGAGGCTCTCCGCTCTCGAGTCTGATTCTGAAGCTTCTGCAGCCCCTTTTTTAGAAGGTCGATGGGTTTCATAGTGACGGTGATGGGAATGGGCCGGAAAGTTGGATCTTGGTTGCCACATTGGGGACGTGTTCATATTGATTATATAACAGTTATTCCAAATTTAGAGATATATTGACAATATCTGGGTGTAACATATGGGTTTTGACCCATCCAATTGGCCATGGCATATGGGGTATGGGGTATGGTAAAAATTCCCTGCATACCGACTTGGTAACTCCAAAAATGTATGGGTTATAAGAGGTTATGGGTTATATAGGGCATGGGTTACAAGGGGTTCGACTGTAGTTGTAAACAAGGTTTCTGCCGAAAATTTCGGCCATACATACCTCTTGTTGCACTGTCCCTGGAAAAGTCTTCACAGCAGAGTAAGATCTTCGTGGACTTGGGAGCACTACGAAGCATGACACGCATTTTGGTACTGACAGCACATTTCGATTCAATGCAGTATGTACACCGTTGGTACGACAACTGAGCGTGGCCTCGATCACTTGACACTACTACGACTTTCCCATTAAATCGCTCACAACCTTCAGGCGCTTTGGCCCTTAGGGGCAGGAATGACGTGCCAGTACTGATCTGCAATTCGGCTTTCATCAATGGGTGCCAGAATGACCTGTAGAATAATTAGTGTGAGCATCGATAAATCTTTGACAGACTTTGCGTACAGCGTCCTTGGTCGCAGTCCACACTGTATCGGCATCAGTGGATCCGATCCTGGCGGATGTTGGCTTGAATATCAGCGAAGAACACAATAGTAAAAGACCGATAGGTACTAACACGCACAGACCGCCCCTCAAGCAGGCAATCTTCCAGCGGGTTCCTGGATCCACGCTGGTCTGTACCACCACCTTGTCACCGTCATTTGAGCTGTACCAGTTGTCTTCCAAGACCAATTTGAAGTTCCCGTCCTGCTCCTGGCTGACGGACCACTGCAAGGCGGTAAGGCCAAAATCAACACATCACTCTACGTATATACTAGAAAGGAAAACAAATCGAACCCCAGGGCGTGAACGAATGCGAGCCCCGTTGGCTCTGAACGAAAACCAGCGGTCTTACCACTTTCATCTGGCCGTTGGTGATGACAGGTTTCACAGCACAGTCATCATTATTATTTGCGCTAGCCTCGATCGGTTGGTCAGGATGCGGAATGCTGATGAAAAATTTCCCGTCTGCAAGACTGCTCATGGCTTGTAATGGTCAAAGTTTTCGAGTATAGCGAGGATGCGGATTTCTGGGTGAATGAGGTGAGCGCGAGCCCCGCCTTATATATGCATCTCCCCGCGTTACCCAATCTCGGTCAATTATTGTCGATTGTTCAAAGGAACATGGTTACAGAGAAAGTTCGAGGGTGCCCATGCAGTGATATGGTAATGGGGTCCATTTTCGTCAATTGTATCCAATTAACAAGACCCTAAACGACGTACTTCGGTTCAAGGTTGGTTCGAAGGGGAAAGACAATAAAGGGTCCGACTGTGTTGCTGTCGCATCCGCATGGACGGCGTGGGAGCGGATCCCTGCCGCAAAAGTCCTCCCCTGACGAGAGCTTTCGCAGGCTCGAAACCGCGCCTATCTTTCGTCCCTGCCCATACTGTACACCCTTGTGGTGGCCCCACCCTAATCCTCGGAGAGGAGTGTCTGACGGGTGGGCATACGATTTCGGCAGCCCGAGCGTTCCACGCACACAGACATGCCGTGTGCAGTATGGCCTATCGGCCACAGTCCGTCACGCTGTACTTTGCGTAGCAAGTTGGTAGCAATAGGCGAGATTCGATAACAGGAGGACCCGAAAGATAACAACTGATCTCATGTTTTTACCTCAAATCAAATCGGTGAGGACTCCAAGTCAGACGTGATTCGCAGCGAGTCACCTCCCCAAATCACTGTTTATTTACAACTGGGTGACAACTAAGCGTGGCCTCATTCATCTCAAACTCCTACAACGAACAGTTACAACGGTTTCCTTGCTAATTCGCGCTGAGCCTCTGGAAATGGTCTACTCCGGACCTGGCCAGACCTCGAAGGTCCACAGCTGGTTTCGCTGCGGATTCTCATTCTTGATGAAGTCGATAGTGACCTGTGGCGTAAATGGTGTGAACATCGACAAACCCTTTTCAACAGACTTTCCGTACAGGTTCCTTGGGGTCGGGATTGATCACAGTCCAGCCTCTGGTCGGAAGAATACCTCTGGGCACCTCAATCCTGGCGCATTTCAGTTAAGATGTTAGCGATAACATACTACAAAAAAAGCCAGACAGGCACTGACGTGAAACCGCCAACACGGCTCCGAATGGTCCAGATAGTTGGAGGTGGGTCGGTAGTTCCAACCAGATTCCCATTATCGTCTTGGACGTTTATTGTAGGTCTAGAGAGACCCAAGACTAAAGTATAGTTGCCATCCTCCACCTCCGTGATAGTCCACTATAAGAGAGCAAGGCCCCAATCAGACATCATCCCATCATATGAGAAAGGAAGACAATGTGAGCTCCGGGAGTTGAACGGATGACACAAACGTAGTTGACGCTGAACGAAAACCATTAGACTTACAACATTTTTACGACCTTCAGTGATGACGGGTACGACACCCCCGGTTGGATCCACGCCGACAGATGGCTTGGGATCTTCAACAAGTTGGATCCAATATTCCCCGGACCGAAGACCACTCATTGCTTTAAGGCTGGGGGAGCTGCTGTGTGAGATTGGAGTGTGGGTTTCTGGTTGCAAACGGTACGGACGGGCCCCAGCCTTTTATGTTCGTTCTTACGGTGACACAGCCTCGCCCAATTATTATGTGCTCCTGCCACCTCCCAATTTCAGCCCGTCACGAGAGCAGGGTCAGAAGAAGACAGTCACCGATAGGTAAGGTTCTGGGGTGCTTACTCTATCTTTACTGCCACCTAGGAATGATTGATGTCAACTTGGTGGCGCCTCACGCCAAAGGTGTAAGTCGAACGTTTGAAGTTTGAACGCTGAGAAAAGTAATTCGGCCCTGACGGACGTTGGGAATCATCGCCGCTCCATTTCCGACAACTTTTCCTACTAGTACCAATTTAATCTTCAGATAATGGTCTTGACGGGGATAGAACGATATCAAAATTTGGATGTATGCACCTCGTGATGTGGAGTAGACAAGCCCTGGGCCGTTGCGCGATTCACGTAAGGCAGAAGTTCTTGAAATTGGTCGGCCAAGCCCCCGGCCCGACCCCGACCTGAGCAAAATAGTGCATTCTAAATGTGATGGCCTGTATCGAGAATGTAATGAGAGCAGAGCGAAGAGAGTCGAGCCAACAACTTTACACTCCGCTCAGCTTCCACACAATAAAAGCCTGAGGGTGGGGCGCATACCCACCCATGGATGTCGTCAACCATACCGTGCGCCACGGTCGTAATTGTGAAATGGCCACTTTGCTAGTGTACGTTAACCCCTATCATTGGCCAGGGGCTACTATGTGGAAGGCTCGTGTCAGTTTGATCATGAGCAGGCCCTGTCGACTAACCTCCATCACTGGACCAACCCAATGATTTTGCTGATTCAGTGGAGAACGAGAAAACCTTGGGATACACCCCATTCTTTCTGTCGTTTCAGTGGGACTTTCCAACAGCGACGACCGTCAAATCCTTTATCCGTCATGGAAATGCCCAGGTCGGGACCGGGTAAAGTAGGACGACGTTCATTCCCTTCCAACAATCGACCGTTACCGACAATCCCCATTTGTGTTGTCAGCGCCCGAGAACGAGGGGCGAGTCAATGGTCATAGTTCGGTTCTGCCGCATCGAGATTGCGGTTCTTGAGCGTTCTGAACTGCCGTCCACGACTGCGGTGAATCGGTAAGACGCGAGCAACGTGATGATAAAGTTCTACTAGTAGGGTGCAGCCTAGAAATTTTAGGGCTTATCGGCGTTTGTTGTACACCCGAACCAATGGCAAAAGTTTGAAGAGTGCCTAGTAATCCAGGCATAGGAGACCTGCGCAAACGTTTTCGGGTTATTCGCCTCCCGGGAATCGAGGATCTGGGAAGCAACTCAGTTTGGCAGGTTCCATGATTCGGTGCCTAAGTTCGGGACCCACGCTGAAGCTCCTCGATCACGATGCCGTGTCCCTGGCGAGTATGGGGCACCTTCGATCCTAGTCTGGTGACCAGCCGTGACCAGCCCGTTTATGTACTTTGATCCCCCTTTCACGGACGATTCCTCACGCGCACGGATCCATTCCCTTCTTTCCCGTCGATACATTTCATAGATCCCTTCAATCTGTTAGTAATTTCATTGCCCTACAAATCGTATCTACTCTTTTCTCCCCTCGCAGAGCAGCCTACTCACAAAGGTCCTCTCCCTAGACCAAATCAACTTGAAGCCAGTGGGGACTTAGGATTCACCGGGCGGCCCCGATGCCTCTCAGCCGAATACGATCTGCGGTGATGCACGGCCCCAAGTCACCGTAGTATTTATTCTACACATTTCGATTCAATGCAATACACTGGTACGACAACTAAGCGTAACCTCGATCATCTGACACTACTACAACAAACGAATACAAGCTCGCTCTGAGCCTTGTGGCGTACTAGTCCCTAGGAACGAGAATAAAGTTCCACAACTGGTCTGGGCTGTAAATGACGGGTATGAGCATGACCTGTGGAGTAATAGGTGTGAGCATTGATAAGTCTTCAACAGACTTTCCTTACACCTTGGTGGGTCGCAGTCCATGCTGTATCACCATCGGTGGATTGGATCCTGTATTTATGTAAGTTTGAATGTTAGCAATAGAATACGACAATAAAAGGCTGATAGGCACTAACGTGTACAGATCCGGATGGTCCTCCACGGGCACGATCTTCCAGCGGGTTCCTGGATCCACGCTGGTCTTTACCACCACCTCCTTACCCTCATTTGAGCTGTACCAGGTCTCTTCCAAAACCAATCTGTAGTTCCCGTCCCTCTGCCCTCGGACGGACCACTGCAAAACAGCAAGGATAAAATTAACACATCACTCCATCAGGTAGGAAAGGAAAACAAAGGGAACTTTGGGGTCTGAACGAAAGCAAGTGGTCTCACCACTTTCATCTGGCCATCGATGATGACAGGTTTGACGGCACAGTTATTCCTATTGTTTGCACTGGCCTCGATCGATTGCTCAGGATCCGGAATTCTGATAAAATAATCCCCGTCTGGAATACTGCTCATAACTTTGTGAGTGGTGCGAGTTCTGTGTGGAGTGAGGATGCGGATTTCTTGGTGATTGAGGTGAGGACGAACCCAGCCTTATATACGCGTTTTCCTGCGTCGCCCAATTATGGTCAATTGTTCCAGACTCTGAACACGTCTACCGAAAAACTGCGAGGGTGCCCATGCAGTAATATCTAGTAACGATGTGAATCGTGTTCAATCGACGAGACCCTAAGCGACGTACTTGAGTTGTTCCGAACAAGAGAGACAATAACGAATGCACTAAGTGGTTCGTAATTGTTGGATTGACACGCGCAACCAGCCCCTAGTAGGGATATTGGATCTGACAACATTGCGCTCTAGTCTTGCTCGGTACGCCGGGTACGCAGGCTTGATCCCCATTCAGATGTAGGCCACCACACGTTCTGTAATTCCTCCCCTGGGATATGTAATCGGGTCGCGTCCGAGTATGCCTCCGAGGAAGGATTGATGAGATACATAATTGATGAGTCTCATACCAAAGATGTACTAGTCAAAGACCGAGCGTTCGGAATGCTGAGCCACATAATCCGGCCCAAAAGCCCACCGATAACTTGGATGTCGTCAATACATGTACTGTACATGGGAATCGCAGCCAATTGCCGATCCGGCCTGAGACTCACCATCGAAAAGGTGTCCTGACGAAAGTCGAACGATTGTAAAAATTTGTCGTGATGTGTGGTGTAGCAGGCTTGCGCATGAAAACAATGGGTGATAGGGCGCCGAGAGTCATCCTCGACTCGAACTGAACGAAACGTTTCAAATAGTCAGTGGTTGGCAAAATAGATTATCATTATCAGCGCACTCTTCGGGTTTCCAATCCTCTGAAACCAACTGCGACGATTTTGTGACGTGCAGGCCGCCTTGACCGAGCTGCGGTGGGAACAGATGCCAGACGGGTTCGACTCGAGGACAGCACAAGTTACGGGCAGTCGACAGGGCCACTGAGTACAGTGAGGAAATCCCTGTCTCATAGTTTGCATCGACCTCGGCGACTGATTCCGACGAAACCCAAATCGAATTTAAAAGGCCTCGACCGTATGGTACACGTCGCTTTTGCATTCGCGTTTATCGGAACCATTGATGTGTAAATTCTTGTCATGCAAAAAAGGAGAAAACCGAGTCCGAGCGTTATGCCGAGAGGGAGAGAGCAGTGAGAGAGAAAGAGAGCGAGCGCGGGCACGTGCACGTGCAGGATGTAATAGCTAGTAGGTAGCAGCCGCTAGCTGAGCGTATATTAGGGAAAAGAGAAAACAAGGGTGGCAGGCAAGTAAAGGAAAATAAAAAGAGGCGCAACGAACGTCCAGCCAATGCAAAGAGAGAGAGAGATTGAGACACGGTCTTATCGGTATAGCGACCGAGTGGCATCCAAGACAATGATACGATAAAAATGAGAGAAAAAAGGGTCAGCATCCAAAAATCGACTTTCCTCGAGGGCAACTTGTATCTAAATCCACCTAGGTCCATTCTGCAGGCCCATCCCTAACTCAAGGAAAACAAAGAGGCGCGTATAGGTTTCAATCGACATCGAGGACCCTTCAAGAGTGACTCAACAGCACCCTGTCGATCGCGGCGTTGATCGTTGCTTTCTTCGACGTAAGGTCCAACCCGAACCGCTCCTCCAGCACCCGTCTCATCTCCCGCTTCGTCACCGTGTTCAGATCCGCCGTTCGTAAAATCTCCTCGACTCCCCGCTCGAGATCCGCATCGCTTGGGGTGCCTGCACCGTAATCCACGAGCGGCCCTGGACTCTGGACAGGCGGTATGTCAAAGTAGTTGGTTTGTGGTCGTGAACCCATTCCCATCGATTGCGAGGCGTACAACATGCCCGCATCACTCAAGGGGCGGAGTTGCGACATGGGCGTACCACGACCTGATTGGTATCCTGCGGGGGATAGCATGCCGAATTGCTGCGACGGAGCAGGAGAGTGGCTGCGGGGCTCATAGAATGTCTCGTGTCCGTACAGTGATGTAGCCCGTGACTCGGCGTAACCTTCCTTGAATTGACGGCCAGGAGGAACCCAGGAACCGATCGAGTGGTTGGACTCCTTGTCCCACAGCTCGTTCTCGTAGTCGTTCCAAGTCTTGAGAGGAATCGCACGGGGATCGAACTTGCCTTCGTCCTGTAAGCAGCCCATTAGTATCAATCTAGATCCCAAACACGAACTCAACGTACATGCACGATAATCTTCTTTCCAGCCTCTCCGAGCACGATACGCGTCGCACCCCACGAAAAGTCGTCCATGCGCCAGAACGAGTAAATCGGAAGCATGAACGAGAAGATAGGAATTGCGAGGATGTAAAACACCATCCATCCAACCATGTCCCACTTGCGTCGAAGGATGAAAACGAGGGCTTGAAGACCATACACGGCGCCAATCATGATGAGCGAGATGACAGGAATAGTGTTTCCTTCACCGACAACCGAAACGATCAAGTAAACGATCTGTTCCGCGCAATGCATGAGCAAAACATGAGGTAAAACCAAGACAACACACTCACGTAAGCCACGGTGACGGGCTGAATCAACGTAGAAACCAAATCCATCATGACGATAAATCTCATCGAGAAACAACAGAAACCGCAAAGTTGATCCAAGAACATCAATTCCCCCAAGTTGTGGACCGTCGAGTTGATCCAACGACGTCGTTGCGAAAGAAGGATTTTCCAGTCGTCTGGTGCAACCGTGTACGCGTGGGCATCTCGGATGAACTGCGTCTTGTTCATCGGGAAGTGTTTCAATAGAAGCGTTGTCAAATAACGATCTTCTCCAAGGTGCAACAAGTTCTTCATGTGCAATGTGTCGACGCGATTCTGAGAGTAATCTGAGATCATCTGGTTCGAGATCAGTAGGGGTTTGTGCGTGTCGGCGGTACGCAAACGGAAAAGCGTGAAACAACCGGGCAGACAAGTAACGGAACCAAAGAGCGACTCAAAGGCCTTGGCCATGTGGTGTGAGATAAAGTACTCGTAGACCTGCATCATCGTGATGATAGACTGCTTGGCGTTGGAAAGTGTCGTCTCGCCACAGGCACCAAGTACCTTCTTGTCGTGGACCATGCTGCGGAAGACAAGCTTAAATAAACACCGGTCACCATGAAAAGATGTGACGCAACATACGCAGAGATCAACCGGTTCAAAGAAAATGGTTCCACCGTGGTATCAGCATCAATGGTGAACAGATACTCGTAAAAAGTCGGGTTGACACCGATCACGTTCTTGATTTGGTGGTACATCTCCAACTCCAGCGGGTTCATCGGTGAATTGAAGTGGACCTGTCCGACACATCGCACATGAGCCACTGCATTACTTGCACCTTGAGCAGAAACCTACCTTGTTCAAGAAGTGCATAATGACCATCTGCGAGTCTCGCTTTCCTCGGTTGCCAGGGCGCGACCTCTCCGTTGGCTTGCCCACCTTGACCACCACGAGATAAGGCACGACGTGACCCGCGCACTCGTATAATCCAGAGTGCACCTTGCCCATGTTATGTTGCCGAGCCCCCTCGCCCAACGACACGAAACTCAACGGCTCGGGCTCGAGGTTGGGATCCACACCAAGTATATCCAGCACGATGCGGGGCGTAGGTCGGTCATTGCCAGAGCCAACAATGTTCCCATCACAGACGACGAGAATCAATTTACGTTTGTCGTCGTACTTGAGCTGGGCGAGCGAGTCAATGGTGCGACGCAGTGAAGTCTCTCCTTCCGTATAACAGGGAACCTGGCAAATCACGAACTTGTCGTGATCCTCTGGGGCACGAGGCGCACCAAAGTTGATCGAGGCGATGAATTTGAACGCGATGATGCTGACCATCATGACCGACAACGCAAGAAGAATGTACTGCGAGAACAGACACTGGGGCGAGTTGCGGTTGTCCACCATTCCGATGAGGAATAGGTTTCGGAGGCACGTCTTCTGTGCGGCAAGCGTCCCGGAATCGATGTTGAGGTTATTGATCGCCTTCGTGAGATCCTGACCAGAGCTGTACTTGAACAGATTGACGAGGGTGCCGTCCATGAACTGCGCGTCCGCGTCGGGAGCCACTTCGCCGTCTGGTCCCTTCACAGCAGGGCCAGAGCTGACATAATCTGTCAAATCATAAATGAGGCCGTCGTAGATACCAAGGGAGTGCCCAGTGTTTGCCATGCTGGATATTTCTTGAGGAGTGTACCCAATATACCCGACACGGTTATTCCAACGCATGATGGTCATGCTCTCAAAGTACCAGTCGGGCCGTGAATCGTTGGTAATTGCACGGAAGTCGTGGTAATGCGCGTTGGGATCGGTCACGTTCGCCGCGCTAAGTTGGACCCACGGACTAACCGAACCAGAAACACCATTGCAAAGCGCGCTGACCTGTCGAGACGTATTAAAAAAAAGTGCAAGCGAATGGAGAAAACAACGCACCTGAACGGGGAACAAATCAGAAGCATCCACACCACCATACTGCAAAACCGCCTTCGTAGAGATAACGCTGACAACGCGTTGGTGCGTCGCTGAGACTTGCGTGAGGTCAAACACCTCACCACGAATTGCGGTGTAGACGTTGTTTGGCGAGTTCGAATAGGAATGTGAGGCAAGTTCCGATGTACTGAAGACGTGCTCCGTCGGACAGATGACAAGGCCAAGAATTGCAATAACAAAAACCGCACAAGCGCAGATGAACCAAATGATCATGTTGAGCGCGAGCTTCTCTCGCCATGCTTGACGAATGTCCTGACGCTTCATCCGGCCGAACCACTTGAGGAAAATAGACGGTATCCACCAGGTTAAGAGCCAGCAGAGCAGGACCCAGCGCCGACGCGCCGATGTCTCCTTGACAACCTCGGTCGTCTCGTTTTCCATGATCTCGCCTGCCAGAGCCTCTTTAGCAACTAATCCTTCCTTATCGGCGTTTTGGAACATGTTCCTCGAGGGCGCATAGGACTCGGAGCCGTAGTTCGAGTTGGTCTCCTCCCGATTGGATGTCAGCCGACTCCGGTTGTCGAAATCGTCGGAACGGAACGATTTACGGTCCTCGAATTCGTCGTCGTAAAAATCACCGCGTTGGAACGGAGAGGCGTTGGCCACGAGCGGGGCGTGTGCCTGGGAAGACGCTTGGTTGAAGGGATCTGCGTAGTCATCTGGGGGGAGTCCTGGGGATGCGTAGGGAGCATATGGGTCGCCTATAGAGCGAACATCGATGCCCGCTTCTGCCTCTGCATCGCGGAGGCGGTTTCGTTTTTGCTCCTCCACATCAAGGGCGCGAATGCGGTCCTCGAGGGAATGGAACGCAGCTTGAGACAGGAAGACCTAAGTGATGAGTAAAACGATGAGAATCTTAGTAGTCCGTTGACAAATACTCGAAAATTACCTTGTATTGCCCGAGAACCATATCAATATCCAGTAAGCCCAAGATGTCCTTCGTCTGCTCCACCTTCTCCTTCGCCGAGGCATCTCCAACACCCATCTTCGCCAATGGCTCCTTGTACCGAGTGCAAAACTCGTCCGGAGTCAAGCCCACCTCAAAGACGTTTACATTTCGCTTTGAAACCTCGGTCAACCCTAAGCTCCGAATTTGGCCTTTCACACTCCGTCCCTCCAACTGATTGGGTAATTGCGAATCATTGGGATTAACGCAGAAGACAAACCAACACTGCGTTTCTGATAACGTCCCGAACAAGGTATCCAATGCGGCTCTGAACTCGCCAGCGATACATGGCGTTGGACCCGAAGAAGAGTTTGGTGCGTCTTCTTCCTCCCGGTCTTGTTCTTCGTCACCGGCATCCTCGCGGAGCGCTGGCATTCGCTTGGTCGCGCCCTTACGACGGGTTGACGGAGCACGCATTGGCTTGACTGGCTGCTGCGCAGACACGATAGTGTCTCCGTCCTTAGGATGTGCTTGGGTCGCGATAGCCTTGCCAGAGAAGAGACCCTTGACGAAGGGATTGACTGATCCGGCTCCTTCTGCACCGTCCGCCGCACCGACGGTAGAACCGCGGAGAAGCGAAACGAAGTCGGGGTTAAGGGAATCAAGGTTGCGATCGAGGAAACCCTCGGAAGAATAGGTAACGGGCCCGTTGAAGTGGTTGACTGTGAAAGTTGGGTACCCCGAGCGATCAATCGGCCCGACCTTGAAGGACGAATGATTACCCCAACGCTTGGTGAACGCTTCCACCATCGTATGGTCCGTCTTCTTGTGTGATCGGCGAGCCTGGTCATCCATGATGTGGACGAGGCCGCCAGGCTTGTTTTGGAGAAGGCGAACACACTCGGCGTTGTCAAAGTAAGGTACCGACGGGACAAAGCGAGAGATGCCTTCCGTCTGGTACTCGTCAACGTGTGACTCGAAAATACGTTTCTGAATGAAGCCCTGCAACCGCTCATTGGCGAAGTTGATGCAGAACTGATCCAAGGAGTTTGGTCGGCTCGTCATGTTTTGGGGACCGGGAAGATCAAAAAGTCCGATGAAGGTGTCGAAGTCGTCGCGGCAGAGGCGTTGGTTGATGTATTCGTTGAGCCAGGCGAAAAGGAGAGAGTAGAGCGTCTTAGAAAGGTCGTCACGGTTGTCAGAGGCGCCATCAGGGTCCATGAAGACGGTGCAAAGCTCCTTCTTGACGAGCTTCGTCTTGTAAGAAAGCGTGCTCTCAAGTACGGAGGGTTGTACACCAAGGAATTCGGCAACGATGCCAAGAACATCTACGTTGCGAACGACAGCGGCGTCGACGTCACGACCGCGGTCGACGGTGAACTCGATGTTACCCAAGTGGAGGATAGCGGCGAGGAGCTGACATGTTTGGGCGACATGTCGCTTAGAGAGCCCGACGGATTTGAGGGCTAGCTTGAGCTGTTCGAAGCGAGTGGCGTCGTCGTCCCGAATGCCATTGGAGCGAGCGCTAGTGCCGGCGCGCTGACCGAGATAACGGTACTGGGTCTTGTCGGCGAGGTGAAGATGATGACGTTCTTCTGGCGATGCGCCAGCCATCAGGTAATAGAAAATGTGGAAATTTCGCTCCCCGGATGGCACAGCTGCCACTCGGTTGCGCTCCAGATAGTAGTCAAGGGACTTTATGCCACACAAACGCCCTTTGTCGGTGAACTGCAACTCCGTATATTTTCCAAAGCGAGACGCATTAGGATTGAAGAGCGTGCGAGCGTTTCCAAAGGACTCGATGACGAACTCTGCTGCAGGCACCTGGCTCGCGAGCTTGGAGCCCTTCTTTCCCGGGTTGGAAACGGACAGCTCTAGCAGGGTCTTGATAGCGAGGCGGCGGCTTTCTGACTTTCCGCTGCCAGTTTCACCACTACGAAAAATGGAACATTCGTAAACTATGCCTAGAGTACAAAGAAAAGAGCGTACCTGATGATGAGGGACTGGTCCTGAGCTGTGCGTCTCATGTGGTAGTAGGCATTGTTGGCAAGCTGGAAGATATGGGGAGGAAGGGAGACCTTGTTCTCCGCCGTGTCCCGATAGCTCGCGGCGTACTTTTGAAGGACGGAGTCGGCATTGGAGGCGACGTATTTGTGAGGGTTGACGGCGACAAGGGCAGAAGAACCGATGCTAGTGTAGATGATGTCGGCCATGAAGCGCTCGCGGAGACAGGTGACGATGACATCGTCCGAGATGGCCGATAGGCTAGCGAGGTCGGAGACGGCCTCGAGCCGTTGTTGGAGGCTCATCCCAGTGGACTGCCTGTTCATGTGTGATGGTCAGCGACGGCGACGACGCTGAGACCTGCGGCAAATGGAGTGGATAAATGAGAGAAATGGGCTGGCAGGGTTGTCGTCGCTACGGGAGGACGGGGATGGGACGGGACGGGAAGAGGGAGGGAAGGAAGAAGAGAAGAGCGAGGAGAACGACTGGGCTGGAAGGCGACACGCCTGCAAAACACTCTCCGACCTATTATTAGTAACGCGGCTAACTTGATCGCTCGACTTTTTTCCACGCCGGCCTTTAGCTCGCTATCCCAATGACGATGATGGCAAGCTCGCCAAGACAATGGTAGCGGTGCTTGTCTCTTGATCTTTCTGGTCAAGAGTAATGTGTGTTTTAAAAAAAAAGTGTAGCTAAAATAACGGGCCTTGCTGGGAATCGAACCCAGGCCACTTGCAGTTGTGATACGCCCAAAGCAAGTATCGTACCTCTAGACTACAAGGCCTTGGGAACAGTGATTCTAAATTTCTTCCATTACGGCAAAGAGTGGCTGACAAGGATGACCACTGACAATGTTCGCCATCCCTTTGTCTCGACCATACCTTTCCATCACTGTCGACATGCTTTCAGATCAGAGCTGCGGCACCCTCTCCTTCGATATGCCCATCCTCCCTCCCAGCATTTCTCATCCAGAAGAGGACCATCTCGCACCGCTCAACTTTGACGAGCTCCTCGACCTTGCACGCGAATTCGAATTCACCCGCACGATCTCCCACATCTGGCCATGCGAGGAGGAACAGGGAACATGGAGACTGGACGACATACTTGCCGCAATGGTGCCCACGCCGAATGCCGACGACAGCCCTCTACCTCGGCCGAGTTCTGTGTCGGGGTGTCCTGCACCCGTTGCGAACGCTGGCATCTCCACACGCCCGGTGCCACCTCCAAAAGGTGACGATCAGGTCCGAGCCGAGACGGGGCCCCCAATTGTGTCGGTCCTCCGAGGATGGTCTCCTCCCAACGGATCCCAATTCCTCGATCTCGATGACAGTCTCATGCTCCCCCGATCAGCGATCAGCGAGATGCAGCCACAAACGTGGGCAACAGCACCGAAACCTCTACCTGAAAGCCCGATCGATAAGGCAATCGACGATCCTAGGAAACGCAACACACCCACCCCCGTGCAACCTTCAACGCGAACCATGCTTGAATCGGTCCGGGATCGGCCCGCTGTGCAAACCAGCTCGAACGTAACGGCCGCAACTTCCCATGCCAACACACCAAAGTCCCGTTCACATATGCCCTCCATTCCCGCGACGGGTGGTATTTCTACCGCAAACCACGCCAGAGCTCCTAGAGGCGGAATCCCACCCTACATTGCGCGCTCGGTGACAAAAGCAAACATCCTCCGCGTCGAGGAAGAGCGTAAGGTGATGCAAGATGCTTTTTCTAGCACGACCACAGGGGAAGCGAAGAAACCAAGCGTGCTTCGGAGAGTGGCCAAAGTCGAGAGAGAAACAAGCAAGAGTGCGAACGGTGGCGGAAACGGAAAGAAACCGTTTGACTGGGCCGAGAACGAGAAGGAGGGGAGGGCGGTGAAGAGGGTGAAGGTATGAGCAGGTGGTGATCGTAGTTCTTGGTTTTTCATCGCTTGCAGCTTCATGCTTTCAGAGATCTTGCGGCATAATTTCGTTCTTCATGTTCATTGCAGATGATTTTTATCGATGTATATATTTTGATATTATCACCACCCACCTATTGCCCCACGAATGGCATATTTGGAGTTTGAGGAAATCAAGGAACAAGTCGCCTCTGAACGAACTGAGACGCCAAATCGTACGCGGACCTGTCCGGTTCCTTTGCCAGGGTCATGTTGAAACAACTTGACATACCAGCGCTGGGATGGTTTTCACAGACCAATCGAGGCCAGATGCTGGAGTCATCATCAACCTTACATCGTTTTACCTTTCGAGAATCTAGGGACCTGAATGGACTTGCCCAAACGTATACCATCTGCAACGATCGTTGGAAATTGCGCTCTTCTGCCAATGACAGGGTGGAAAAGACCCGCCTCCTGCGCAAGTGAAGAAGATATTTGAAAGGGTGCCACATTGATGACTTACCGTCGGTGCCAATTAGTCAAAAAACACCAGTGCATGACAGTAGTTGAACCACGCTGGATATCACAATGGTAACGTTCTATGAGTACATACATACTAGTCGAGAGTCATACCTGCGATGTAATTGCTGACCTGTACAGTTCCTGTTCAGAGATACGTTACTATTCGACCTGGCGTCTTCGAATTGGGCGACTCGGAGATACAGACTGGGGATCGTCATGGATCTACAGACCCACGAGCCCTCGCGATGCGCAGGGGTCAGCGATTGGTTGACCGAATTTGAACTCCGACAGAAAAGCGTCTTCGGTCAAGGTTCCGATTCCGACACCACCGCTGGCTCGCTGCACCAATCTGCCCCCGGCGCACTGGATCATCAAATCTCAGTTTGTCAAACGGGGCTTGATGCATATTCTCATCCCCGTAAAGATCCTACTAGTACGCGATCTTCCCACCCACCCCAGGTGGGTATCGTTCAAAACGCATTTCTGATGATTTAATCGGTAAGTTGGAAGGATTGTCAACAATTGGCGGTGGTGCAGCGCCGATTCCCATCGTATCGACATATCTGCCAGAACGAAATTTCAACGTACACCCTGGCACGAGGCGTTCGTTATCATATCGACCGTGCGGTGACTGTATTCCGTCGGAATTAGATATTTGATAGATTCTCGACGGGGTGCCGAGCAAGGGATTGTCAAACGCCGCTCCACCCTATATTCCCAAACCAGGCTGCGCGTTACCGTCAGACGTACGCGTGAGAGGCAATACCAGGTCAGGAAGCACATTCGAAGCATTCCTTATCTCTGAACCAACTCGAATTACCTCGTTGGGGATCCCGTTGATTGAAATTCAACTGACGGTAATGAGCGCAACTATTCGATATCACTGCATGGGTACCCTCGAACTTGATCTATCACTTTATCCGACCAATCGAGCTTATGGAAATTGGGAAGCGGCAGGAAGTACCCAATAGTTGGTGAAGGCTGCACCGCCACAGAGATAAACGTATAAAGCTGGGGTCCATCTGCATCGTTTGCACCCAGAAAACCTCTCCACGTATAAAGCGATGAGTGGCCCTCTACCCGGGAAATATTTCATCCAAGTTGAAGCCCGGTTCTCCGCCGGCGTGGATTTCGGTCCAGGTCCCGTCATTACCGATGCCGATGACAATATTGTAAGTCCACTGGTTTTCGTTGAGCGCCAACTACATCTGTATCATCCATTCTACTCTGAGTCTTACTTTTCATACGATTGAATCATGGGCTGATTGGGCCCTTGCTCTCTTACAGTGGAATGTTAAGAAGCTGGAGGATGGAAACTATACTTTGTGCTTAGTTGGCTTCCGTGCCCCCCCAGATCCTTTGTGTGCCCGAGCAGATGCTGGGAAAGTGGTTGCAGATAGCGGGCCTCCAAGTCCTTGGTCCATTCGAAGACTGGATGACGGATTCTACACGTTAATTCCTGTTTACCTTTCGCTGTAGAATGTTATTGCTAACATCCAAACTAAAACACCGCAGGATCGAGGTACCCAGTTTTAGGCCGACCCGTGCCTGGACTGTGAACGGTCCCATCGTTCCCAAGGCTCCTGTACGGGATGTCCATTGACGACTACTTATCGAGGCTCACACCATTTACGCTACAGGTCCTCCTCGAGATCCTCTTTGAGCCGCTGCCAGGGCAGAAGTGGAGCTTCATTCCCGTCCTTGATTCGAAGTAGAACGCCGCCCGGGACTCAGAGGGATGCAGCAAGGAGACAGTTGTAATCGTATCTTGTGGAAGTTTCAGATGATCGATGGTCTGTTTAGTTGTTGTGTATTGCATCGAATCGAAATGTGTGCGATGAACGCTACCGTACTTCAGAACCATTGCCGATCATATCTGGCTTGGAAACCTAGGGGTGAGTCTACGAGCTTGATGGTGCACGTCTGCACGTGCAACGAATGAATCACCGTCGCTCAGGTAGGTCGTTGAGTGATGTTCACTATAATTACCGGAAAGTAAATACGTCAGACAGGACACGAATCATTCCCAGATAGGCTATCGAAGTCGGCCGGAGCTCCATATCGGTCAATCACAATTTATTACCCCCTCGTTCTGCACGCCTACACACGCTGCCTCTTCTTCTGATGACGCCGCTCACCCCCCTCCGCCGCGCTCGTTCTGAACCTCGATCGTTTTCCTGCCAGCCATATGCGACGAGGCTCGCTCTCGTGAGGTTGGTACAACCTCGGTGCATCAGAGAGTGAAGCGATGCTGATAGGCATAGATGTCGAGAAATCAATATGATAGATTGGAGTGAGATAAGCATCACTACATACCTGTTCTGATCATTCTCGTCGCTGACAGCCTGGGTGACATGCGTACGTGAGCCCTCCGAGGGGGTTTTGCTGACAGACAACGAGGACTCGGCCCCAAGATCAGCCTCGCTAGACCATGTTGGGAGCAAATCACAGAGCGGAGGAGACTGTGGGCAGTGACCCAAGAAGTGTTCAATGGTGGGTATTATCGCCTCAGCAGCAGGACGCTCCTCTATTGCTGACCAGCAATCTTGAATTAGATTCCAGTGCGAGTCATTCAACGTTCGAGACTCTGGTCGACCTGGTTTGTCCCCCTTCGCCAAGCGCAACACAATGGCCGACTCTCCCCGGACTTCCGACCATGGTTCTTTGCCGGACAAAACCTGCAAGGATGTCAGCATGGGCATGGCATCTGACTCCGTTAAATGAACTTTCCTGGAGAGAGACACAACCAAACGAGTATATATCTGTCTTGGTTGTTTTGTTGAACGCCTCTTCTGGATCCACTTGCTCTGGTGCGATCCAGCGCAATGCTCCAGGTCGTGCAGTGGATCTTTGGAGATAGGTCAACGCTTCGGGAATGTTCCCCACCAAGGAAGCATATCCGAAATCGGCTAAGCGCGCAGTGTAATCTGCATCGAGAAGCACGTTATTCTGTCCTTTGATTAGATAAAGAGCATGGTAAAAGATTTCTACTTTGACGCACGCAGTTCAGATCGCCATGGACAATTGGAAAGTAATGCACTGTTTGGTGTTATTTTTTCCAGCCTTTGTAATGATAGCAGACACCTACAGTAGTGCAGCCCATTGGCAATATCGAGCAGCTACCATGCAAGGTTAGATGACGTGAGTATGGTAGATGTTCGGTGGACGCACAAACCGGAGTCGGTGTTCCAAACCTAGGCTCTGGTCATGCTTCCCTAAGAAATGGTGGAGAGATTCGTTGGGCATCCATAATGACACCAACGACATTGCGTCACGCATTCCAAACCCGTATGCAATGCCCAGGAACGGAACTACATTGACGTGATCGAGTCTCCTCCAGATTCCGAGCTCTCGACGGAGCATCTACGAGGCACTTTGAATTGCGTACATTAACGGTGGATAAGTGGAGTTACCTTGGCAGATCTGCTCGCATCCCCATCTATTGCAAACTTGAATCGGAATGCCTTTACTGCAACCTGGTGGAAGGTAAATCGCAGGCTGCACGAGTTTTACACCAAACTCGAACCTCCTTCGGCAAATCGTCACGGTACCAACATCTATATACATCACCAAACCCTCCGCCAGCGACGTACTGATCGTCGGCTTTAACGATATAGGGTGTTAGATCGGGTGGAGGGCGAAAATTCGCACTAACAAAAGTTGATTTGAACGAAGCAACCACATTAGATGAGCCTACTACAGGCAACCGCAAAGACATACTTGAAGTTGGATACCCGACGCTTTCTGAGGCGCCCCAATACTGGCGAGAAGGTGCGGCGTGGAATCGGTAATGCGGAGGGTATGAGGGGACGACGTGTTGAAGGTAGCTATTGAGAAGCGTAAGCAAACAACAAACTATTTTGCAGATGGGCTACGTCCGACACGGGATGAAAAGGACTCACTCGTTCACCGGTATGAACGGGTACAGGAGAGTGCTAGGAGATCATTGAGAATAACGTATGCGCAAAGCTTAGGGTAACGTACGTCAAGTTGAGGTGGCTGCAACGGAAAACAATGAATGCTGGGTATGAACCAACATGCGAAGGGGTATATACATACCTGATGCATGATCAAATTCAACCAAGGTATCCGCCATAAATATATCTTTCTATCCGCTCCTGCTGACGCCACGAATTCACCGGAGGGAGAGAAACGCACGGCGTTGACTTCACTCTCATGTTGTAGATGTTGCCTGACTTTATCGCCAGTGGTCGCATTCCAGAAACGAACGGTGCGGTCAAGGGACGCGCTCGCAAGGATCGATCCATCTGGCGAGAGCGACAGGGAGCGTATGCCGCGGGCATGACCCGTCCACGCCTGTCCGATCTGTTGTCCTGTATCGGAGTTCCAACAGCAGATCGTCCCGTCCTCCGAACCACAGAAAAGCCTGGCGCCGTCGCGCGACCATAGCACAACACGGACCCAGTGTCTGTTTAATGGACCAAGGACGAGCGTGCCGCTGGCGACGTCGTACACACAGGTGCCAAAAATGGTGCCACACGCGAGTTTGTTTCCGTCGGGAGAGAAACACATCGACCACGCTTTTCTGCCGATCTTGATAGAGCGGTTGACTTGTTTCCCTTCCATGGTACAAATAGCCACACTCCAACCACCAACCGCGATCAGTCGATTGTTCGGCGAGATGGCAACGGTGGGGCAGCTCTCCGGGTGAGTCCATTCTTTGCCGAGTTCGTGCGACTTGACATCCCAGACCTTGATCCTCCCACTCCATTCACTGCTGACGATCTTTGTACCATCCCGGGTTGCAGCAAGATCGGTTATATCTTTCTCGTGCTCCATCAACGTCCCTTCTTCCCTGCTTTCCAAATTCCAGACCCTCACAGTTCTACTGCAAGAGCCGGTAACAACGCGTCAGTCCGTCAGGGAGGTACTCGAGCCATCGGATACAGTCACCATGCGTTGGGATTGCGCGATATGGCCGAGGACCATCGTTGTCGAACCGTTGGGGTGGTGTGGCACTTGCCATGATGGTTCTCTGCGTATTGAGTCATGCGTAGTTTGCAAAGGTGCGCGGGGGAAAGACAGGGGAAATCTGCTGAGCACCTTCCATAGCCTATAGGTAAACCATGAGCCTTGGGAAAACATGAGGTATGTACTGATTATAATGCGGTGAGCCTCCCTTGACAACACTCGAGAATCACGCAACGTTACAATATGTGCCTGGTGAGTTCGTGAAGTCGATTGAATTGCCACCCTGCCATGTAACTTCTCGGTGCGCTTGTATGCGTTTTTGCAAAGAGTTGACCATCAGAGGAAACCGACTGTCGATCTTTGTAGACCCATACTTGTTCATCGTACCATAGGCAAATGCCTCTGCGAATGCCTCTATTCCAACCCCAGACATCGTGCCGTATTTGCTGTATGGCCGTCCTACATATGCGAGTCCTATGACCCTTTATGTCGTCTGGTTGTCTACGCACGCAATATTATCCACTTATGACAGATCCATCGGCTCCGAGTCCTCTCCCTTCTCTCCCAACTCCACAACCACTTCACTCCGTTTCATTACCATTGTCTTTGTCCCTGATCCCCTCCCATCGCCTGAATTGTAGGCAATACAACTCTCTAGCCATCATCATCATCGCTCGTCGCCTCCCACTCATTCTCAAACCCGACCTTCAATGTCGGTGCGGTTGCGGTCTTCATTTTATTTAAGGACCTCGCCGCGGGGGAAGAAGGTTGGGGTCATTTTCGGGGTCAGGTCTACGCGAGGAAGGCGTGAAGTAGGAGCGGACGCAGAGGACTGCTAATATCTCGGTGGTGGGTTTGACCGTTGACGGGAAGATAACACCTGCATCACCCCATCGATGCGCCGAGGTTCAACTATCCATGGCGTACGCCCAGTTCCCACGGATCTACTAGTAGCATCCGAGGAGTAAATGGACATGGGTGCGTTATGGGAAGGAGGGGACTGGGAGGGGACGACATGATTAGGTGAGAGTCGGATGTGTGTCCTACATAAAAAGACGTACTTTTCACATTCCTCGATGCGCTTCATAGGTCCTCCCACATCTCAAAAAATACTCGGGTGCATATCCGATCACTTTCGGGATCGACGGTTGCGTTTTGTAAGGGCCGTCACGACGGAAACCGTCAACGAAGCACTGCAGGGCAGCGCGAATGAGATGGATTGAGAATGGTCGCGTTAGTCTGGTGACCAGCCTATCTATGAGGTCAAACCGTCGATAGAGTGACCAGACTAGGTCATCGTGTGTACAGCGGAAGAAGTGCGGCCGAAAGAAAACACCCACGCTACATACAGCTTCTCTGCTTCATCTTCAGAACTTAAACTTGCTGGCTGGCATGTCATATCCAATGTCCGGCCTTGGGTACGTCTGTCTTCTTCCGAGACTCATACTAATGATCATATGTCTGGTATCGATGATCTTCCTGTAGCTTTGAAGCTCCATCTCCCCCGGATCTCACACCATACATCGTCAAGAATAGCGACCAATACTCGAAAGGAGGAAGTTTTGGCGATGTCTATAGATGCCCGTATAATTTTGATTCTGTCAAACAGGAGGTTCGGGCATGAAGTGGTACACATGGCTATCCATCATTGACATCCTCAGGTTGCGGTGAAAGCTTTCCGATTTAAGCTAACAATGTCAGATGGAGATAAGTCTTCCAGGGTAGCTGTATCTGCTAAGTTCATCACGGTCCATAGATCTGATGTTTGAAGCTACCTTTAAGATGGTCCGTCGAGAGCTCGGAATCTGGAGAAGACTCCAACACAACAATATTGTTCCATTCTTGGGTATCGCATACGGGTTTGGAATGCGCGGCACTATGTCGTTGGTGTCATTGTGGATGCCCAATGGAACTCTTCAGGAGTTCTTGACAAAACACGACTCCACTCTAGATGTCATGCACCGACTTCAGCTTGTATGTACCCATAACGTTAATGTTGATTGCCCGTTCATCCTCTAACAACACATGGTGTATCATAGTTACTGGACTATTGCGAATGGGCTACATTACTGTATGTCATCGTTTTCACTACGCACGATTCGCTGAAATAACAACCTACAGTACATTCATTCCCTATCTGTCCAATTGTCCACGGAGACCTGAACTTGCGTACGTCGGAACGGGAAAATTATCTGCACCCTTTTCATCTCACTATGAAACAGAATAATATTCTGCTCGATGCAGATAATACTGCGCGCTTAGCTGATTTTGGTTATGCTTCCTTGGTCGGAGACATTCCGGAAGCCTTGACCTACCTCCAAAGGTCCACTATGCAACCAGGAGCCATGCGATGGACCGCACCAGAACAGGTCCTTTCAGAAACACTTGACAGGACGACCAAGAGTGATATATACTCTTTTGGATGCATTAGTCTTCAGGAAAGTCCATTGAACATGACAACTGGCCCCCATTCCTCATCCCCTCGCAGGTGTTATCGGGAAAACAACCATGGTCAGAAGTCCAGAGAGATGCCTGCATCGTTCTACTTCATGCGCAAGGTCAGAAACCACGCCGGCCAGAAGCGCATGCTATTGCTGACCAGCATTGGGACCTCATTCAACAATGCTGGTCATCAGTGCAGGAGCGGCCTCCTGCAGAAAGTATAATCATCTCCATTGAAACGTTTTTGAGCGACTTGCAGTTCCAAGCCTTCTTGTGGCTTGTCTATCTCACCGCAGCCTCATACTCTTCGCTTAACGACGTGGGTATCCTGATCCTATAGTTGTTTCCAGATGTGCTAATGCATGTATAGCACAGTATGTACCATCTATCCCCCCATCTCCGAGCGAGACCTGGTACAGTGCTCCGAGTTCTCCACTGGGAGCCTATGATCCTCGAACATTACCAACAGTGCCTACGCTTATCGACATCGAAGGGGTGTGGATCGCCAAATATCTCCACTCTAGCGCAGGCCAGGGTAATGCTATGATCCGCATGCATGAATGCCAATGGGCCACATCCATCCCATGTGGCAAACTTTCGCTACCTTTGACGCCTTGATCGCACACCTATCGTGCTAGCACGACGTTCAAGGACCCTCGACACGGAAGCTGGTCTGTCAATGGTGGACTCACAGAGGGCCCTGCGGTAACCTTGTATCGGAGAGATGGATATCGCCGCCACATTGCTACACATCTCAATTCCCCGATTTCCTGTGCACCGTGTCCGGCTGCAACAAGTCTTTCTCTAGGGCAGTACATCCTGCGTGTACACACATGAAGCGGCACACAAATGGATTACCACTCCTGGCCGCTGACATTGTTGTATAGTACTGTGTCCTGTTATTGCATTCCTGACATCCTGGTGCGTGTTTTCTATACCTAGTTAATTATCGATCTTCACACCATTGACACCACAGGTCATTCTCGACACCGTCGATCCGCTGCCAGAGCAGAAATGGAATTTCATTCTCTGTCCACAGTAGAACGTCGCCCGACACTCAGAGGGACGTGGCAAGCCGACCGTTGTATATTGCAGCAGTTTCAGATGAACGAGGCCACGTTCAGCTTGCCGTGTATTATGTATGCGATAAACGCTACCGTCCTCACAACCTACTGCAGAACATGGGCGTGAGTGAGTCCACGAATTGGACGGTGCACGTCTGCACGTGTTAATGATTCTCTCGGCATGAGAAGCAAGTATTCGAGCCCACGTATCGATAGTTATTTTTCTCCCTTTGCCTATCGCTAATGGCCACCTTGATCCGGCTCCTCCAACTCCCTTCTCAACACCGGTTTCGTGGACCCCCGAAACAGCATCGGATACACCGCCAATCAATTGTGTCCGACTGCACCTATCACCAAGGAATCCCGTATCGGGGCCCTAGTTAGCCATACACGGGATCGCTAAACCCAATTCCCGAGCACCTTGCCTCGTACGATCGCGTCCACTGGCACCTTGTATCCGCTCGGCGCTCTGTCCGGATACGCAAGCCGTCAAACATCTGGTTCTCTCGGTCTCCCTCCTGCGCATCGTCTCGATCATGAAACCAAATAGATTATCTCGTAGTGTGGCAACCATGCTCGCCATATCTTCGGGACTGTCTGTAAGTTGACGGAAGACGTCACAGGACTTCACGCGCAACAGCGCGGAGAGCAATCGCTGTTTTCCGAGCATACGTAGTGCTCTAGTGACCGGAGTCGGGGAATGTCCTGTACTAATTCTGAGAGGTGAGGGGGCTGTATGGTTGACGCGAGACCTGCAGTGGCTTCACGCAAGCCAGGTGGACTTTTCGCCCAGTCGTGTCAGCTTATCGATCGTCGATCTCGTTCGCAGTCACCAATAAGAGCGAACGAGTACGTGACCTTGATTTGGCCATTGATAGGGGGTGGCGAGGGTGTTGTAATGACCTCTAACGGAAATCGATCCGGATTCGGCATCGAGATGTCTAATCGGTTGCTCTCGAAGCGTCACATGAAAGCTGTTCGACGGCTTTGTGATATACTCGAGGTAACCTGGAGGCATCCTCGTTGGCAAATGGCCGTACGCAATCCTATGCTATGGACATACCTTCCAAGTCCCGTAGCCATCCTAGGCGACCGTTCTGGAATTTCACCTCATCTTCTGTTGGTTTCTGGTCTCGTAGTATGCCCTTACCCAGCAGTGCAAGCCTGGTGGGTCCGCGCCGTCTCGACCCATGGCTGTCTGACGGAAACGTCGTCCTCGCCGCAGAAGGAGGGTACTTTCGTGTTCACCGAGTCGTCCTTTCTTCGGCCTCAAGGGTTTTCCACGATATACTGTCTTCTCCACAAACCAATAAGTCGGCAGACCGCAAAGTCGACGGTTGTCCCGTCGTGACATTGCACGATCCTAGCGCCAGAAGTTCAAATCGTTCTCAAGACGCTGTACGCGAGGTAGTTGACCCACCTCTGGGCCGACTTTGACCCTAACTCCTACTCAGACAGCGAATTCCCGCCGAAGCGCCCATGCATGTCTCTGTATTGACAGCTTTTCTCCGGCTAGGCAAGAAGTACCAAATACGCTGGTTGTTCGACGAAGCTTGTTCGAGGATGAAGCAATGCTACCCATCCTCCTTGTTCTCCCTTCTCTTCTTACCTCCCGACCTCAAACACCCCGTCACTGGACGCGACAAGTATGATTTTCAGTTGATCAACCTCGCTCGAGAATTTGGATTGCTGTCCCTGTTACCCGTCGCCATGTATCGCTGCGTCTGCTCGTCTCCTCTGGCAGCCATTCTCGACGGATACTACTTCGACGGCTCTTTATACCATCTCACACCTGCCAATCAAAAATCTTGTATCATGGGCAGGGACAAACTGCTAGAGCTACGGTCTCTTACGTTTGGCTGGTTAAAGAGGCAACGACCATGCTGCACTGACGAAGTCAAGTGTGCCCTTGGGAATTTCGCCACGATTACAGAACTGTGGTGTCCGGATAGACCCAGTTCCCGGGACCCCTTTATGCGGTGGGACCCCCGATGGGACTCTAGATTCTGCACCAATTGTATGATTTATTGTCATAGGGAGATCGAAGACGGGAGAGAAGATGCTTGGGACGGATTACCCTCTGCTTTCGGATTTTCTTCTTGGAACGGTTGACAAAAGCACGAGACATCCTTTTAATATACGACGTAGACTTTGAGCACTTATCATTTATTTAGAGAGTTGGGAAGATACTTATTCGTGTATGGTAATGCGTTTCAGAACTTCGTACACAACCTGGTCATCCTTGTAACATGTCCACACCCCCACATAGCGGCGGTACAAGCACTTGATTCATCCTCATTCACCAGACCCGACGACACGAGCGAATTTTCCCAGCCATCCTCGATTTCTGGTGGGCTTCTCGGCTGAGGCGACCTAGACGAATAGACGAACAATGATTAAGCGACGTACGCCAATTGGGTCAAGACCGGCGCTTGGCCACCACGGCCACCTTTCGGACTGGAGGACCCTCGCAAGAGGGCGAACAGGAGCCCTATTTCCACCTTGACTCACTGAATTCGCCAGGGCGGGCTGCATAAGCAAAAGGGTCAGTCTTCGCCCGAGTTGGGACCAGATATCCAGGCACCGCCCATGGCGGAGGCAAGGGAAGAAGTGGTCATCAGCATGGCCAAGGGACAGCCTGCCACAGAGTGGTATCTTTGCTGTGTACGTGTGTATTCGTTCCTGCCAAGGGTTTTGTTGACGCGGCGAACGTCGATTAAAGTTTAAAGGCTGTGCGTGGCGTGGAAAATTCACGGATTATTGATTGATCGGCCCGGACTCTTGTTCGAGAGGATGAGCATCCTTGTCCTTGGATTGCCACTGAATGGCCGGGTTGAAGCGCCCCAGCACTCTAAAGGGGCTCGGAGACCTTCATGATTCCAGTCTGACTCAAGCTTCTCAGCTTTTCCTCCACATGTACATTTCGATATCCAATGACAAGGCTTTCTTCTCTCACGCCTGCTGATTCTGAAAAAGCTTTATCATAATCAGGGCCAGCAATATATCCACCTTTCTGTGGAGAACCCGTCGAGAACAGTCACCATGTGCTCGAACTACCAAGGTCAAGTCGAGGGCAGCTGCAATCGTGCGCCCCGTCCGCTCGACACTGCTGGCAGTCACCCAGAGATCCTCACGAATGCACCCAAAGGTTCGATTCCCCATCTGCGTACCAGAGGAGAGACGATCGCTGACTAGCTTTCAGTCCTGTTTCAAAAACTTAGTATCCTTGACCGGCTGCTGACGCCACTCATCCTCGTATGCATGGTCGTTGGCGTGCTCATTGGGGAGTTCGTACCTGGGGTGCAGCCTGCGTTCGACACGGTCGAATTCGATGGTGTTTCCGTCCGTGAGTGGCCCATCCACTTTCCACGAGTAAGAATGGCGTGATCGACCAAGCATGATTCTCTTAGCAATCGCAATCGGACTCATCGTCATGATGTGGCCCATCCTCACCAAAGTCCGTTATGAAGCCCTCGGTCACATTCTGCTGTCCAAAAAACTCTGGGTACACATGGGCATCAGCTTCGTCCTGAATTGGATTTTCGGTCCGTTCGTGATGTTGGGATTAGCATGGGCAACATTGCCGGATCTCCCAACGTACCGTACCGGCGTCATCATGGTCGGAATCGCGCGATGTATTGCCATGGTCATGGTATGGAACCAACTCGCAGGCGGGGACGGCGAATATTGTGCGCTTCTCGTCGTCGCGAATTCGGTGTTGCAGATCATACTATACTCGCCATATGCGGTATTCTTCATCAACGTGATTGGCTCGCGCCCGTCGTTACACCTTGAGTATGGCGCAGTGGCAATCTCGGTGTTAATTGTACGTCGCGTGTTGGCGTTGTCGATGGGTATATGATGACAAGCTTACAGTACTTGGGAATTCCACTGGTGGCGGGAGTCATCACCCGGTTCACTATCATGCGCCTCATGTCGAAACGGTTCCTTCAAGACGTATTTCTTCCGTGGTTTTCTCCCTTCGCACTACTCGGTCTTTTGTACACCATCCTCGTCATGTTCGCCTACCAAGGACACCACATCGTACACAACCTTGGACCCGTATTCCGCGTCTTCGTCCCGATGATACTCTACTTTGTCGTCATGTGGACGTCCGCGTTCAGTTTCATTTACTATCTCGCTCGGAGAGAGGCTCGGCGCGGAACATCGGCAAACATGACCTTTGAGTACGAGCTGGCAGTGGTACAAGCTTTCACGGCCGGAAGTAACAACTTTGTAAGCGCGCTCGTACTGCATCTGAGCATCTGTTGAATTTGTTTTGATTTGTTCTTGGCCAGGAACTGGCGATCGCTGTGGCGATTGCAGTGTATGGCGTTGCTTCTGATCAGGCGCTGGCAGCGACGATCGGACCGTTGGTGGAAGTGCCCGTGTTACTTGCCCTGACGTGGGTCGCGCAGTTCCTCCGGACGCGGCTGGCATGGGGTGGAGGAGATCGTGATCAGACGATGTCGGTGGACAAGGAAAATGGGCATGTCCCAGAAACGGAGACTGGGCAGGGAAGAGGGGTCGAAAGAAATTCATGACGCTAGCGCTTTGGTTTTGGGACACGAGCGTTTTACGTGGCGTCGGGGGCGGCTGGCACGGAGGTGCAAGTGCCGTCTGCCCAAATGTCAAATGGGAGCAAAATAATATTCGGGAGGCTACTAGGACACAAGTACTACGCATCCTATAATCACGCACAAGTTAACCGCCGGGGTCGACGTCGTCAAAGCAGAATGAGAGTGATAGCAGAATGAGAGTGATAACGAGCAGATAATTACGGTCAAAAGCTGGTCATCGCGCACCAATCCATGAAGTCACGATAATGGAATAGTAGTTCCAAGGTCGATCATTGATAAATAAATTCCAAGTTACACCTCTAGACCCGAGAAAAACTCCGTTGAGACGATGTCACCAGGTGTTTTCTCTCAAAGGAGCACGTTTTTACATGGTATACCATTCAGCTTGGGATACAGGACACACTCGCGCGAGTAACTATACATCTGAATCACACTGTCCCCTAGGTCCGAAAATACTCTCTATGATACATCTCAGATCCACCCTTGACGAGGAGAGTCCGCACTCAAACTTGACCCATACCCTCTTCGATCACTTTGACAGAAAAAGAGTCCTTGTCGTCCTTGTCGTCCTCCATCGCAGGATGCCATGGCAGGTTGTCATCCGCGAATGAAATCGAAGACATGGTACCAGCATTCGGTCGCGACAGCATACCGAACCCGGAATCAATCCCCTGCGGGCGGCCGGAGATGTCACTGTCGTATAGCTGTCGTATGCCGATGATAAATCGTGGGGTGAGGGGATAAAAAATGGTATAAATGAACACGCTCAGAAAGAGCATGGAGGTGCTATTTGGTGACGCCTCCCCTTGGTTGAGCACACTAGCAATTTGGTAAGACACGTTCCTAGATGTCGAGAGGAAAAACATCCTAATCGTTAGTATTCGTGCGGTTATCTGGGAAGAAAAAGGGTGGAGGAAGGCGACGATGAACGATGGGGGGACGGACAGAAAGGAACAAGGGTGACATACGCGAGAAAATAAAGAATTCCATCGCTCGTTAGCTCCTGCATGTACCGATTGAGCTGCCAACACTTCGTCGCTTTGTACTTCTCAAACGATTGTTTCAGGGTTGGGAAGATAGCGAGAGTGATTAGGGTGGCAGCGAGAAGAAAGCGCGGGATTACAGGAAACATGATATGCATGGGTGAGACATTCACAATCGAGGCATTGCATATTGTGAATTTGTGAATTTGAACAACCGTCACTGGAGAGAAAGGAGGCAGGATGGGTAAGGTTATTTGCCCAAGAGTGTAAATTTAGCTCGAGACGTACCTGGGAAGTAGGTATCCGGATCGTTGTAAATCGCAATAAAAACAGTACTAGTGACGACTTGTAGCGCATAAACGAACAAGAGGATACAGAGAACTGTGGTGGACTGAAACCACATTGCGTAGACACGCAGAATCATCACTACTGTAACCCAAATCAGAATAGAGCAAGGTATAATTAGGGGGCGAGGTAACTCACGATCGGCAGCAAAAAGGAACACTGCAAACGTCCACAAAGACATCAGAAACATCGCACTACCTTTGGGATATCCACACCTCGTTTTGGCATTGCGGAGGGCAGTGAATTTATGTGCTTACATCTACTCGAGCATTGTAAATTCAGCATTTCTCTCGAATTTCAGGGACATACGTCTATCAGAACTGGACCATTAGTAATGGACAATGTATAAAATGGCAATACTAACTTCCAGAGGGCCTGGAGCAAAGGTACTGCAGACTGTGGTGTACTGGGTCAGCTAATCAACCTCAGTTTGAGCCCTTGAACATACGGAGTGCGGAAGTCCTTGAGAATGGATTCAGAGTTAGCGATGTACTATAGTGACTCGAAACCTACACAACCCAACAGAGACCGACGTAGCGGATCTATAGAAACAGTCAGCTCGGAGCACATGGCCATGCTGCCCAAGAGGCTTTGTACGCACGAGAATAAACAATGCAGAAACATAGGTCCATGGTCTGCACTGTGAGATTATTAGGGACGTTGTATGTGGGTGATAATCGACACCTCCTTACCCAAATGTACGCTATCTTTGCGGATCGTGATTAGCCAGGAAACTGAGGTGGAGAGGAAACGAGATACCTCTCCTGAGAAGGTGAGAACTGCGGTTATCAGCGGTGGTGAAAGAGAATGCACGCAAACCCACCACTCACTATAATCATATACGACGGCAGTGATGATAACAACTGTATTGGTCCATCAGATTAATCACTGTCGACGGGAGTTGTGAGTGATCGTACGGGATGCATAGTCGTTGAGAAAGAGGAGCCCCAACGAGGACTCTAGGTCGGAGGTCATGGCGGGTGAAAGAGAGGCAACAACGTCTGGCGACTTGACAGACCCAAGGATCGAGGGTGGAATGCGTTGTGTGTGGTCACACAGATAGATATAGCCTGGGCTAAAATATCTTCTTTCCGTGCCATGACTGACACTTCGGCCGTGAGGCGACATACAGCAGGAAGGCCTGCACTGGATTTGAAGCAAACGATTATGTCCTGCCTGTGAGAGAAGTACTTGTTTTGTGACAGGAAAACTTAGAGCCTAGAAGACGCGTACTAGTATTGCACAGCTTCAAGATACTCCGAGTCCTTTGCTACGACCACCCATAGAAGGTTTAATGTGTCCCTGGATCACCATTCCGTCAACTTGACCAAATTCACAAACGAATCCACAGAATCTGGTCTGATCCTGAGAACTTCAGTGAGTTTTCCATACACTGGGGCATGTCAGATAACGCACACTTACGGATGGGCCAGAAACTGGATATACATTATTACCTTGTTTACAAGGTCACTGGGGGGAGGATTGTGGCTGTATGTCGCAAAACGATATGAGGCTTGTCCGTTGACTCGGATCCTCGGTCAATGGCCACCATGCAGTCAGACTGCCGCGGGCAAGTCCGCCTCTACAGCTTTCCACTGGTGGGACCTGGGCACCGGGGATCAAAAATGGGTGGGTTTCTAGTGTAGGAAGTTTTTGATTGAACTGATTATGAGTCATAAATAGATGAGATGGAAACGCCATTCGAGTATGAACGAGGATGGACTCGGCGGAGGACGCACAGCCTGCAAGTATGATATTTATTTGTGAATTGTCTTGCCTTCCACCCACGTGACCATAGACCGACGGTGCCAAGGTCAACTTTTGAGACACCTTCGCAAACGGCCCGAAAGCGCCTCCTCACCCTCTATGTCTGATTCGTCTCCAAACTGCATCACCGTTGTCCAAACCGAAGTCATCGCGTACATAAGGGCATACGCGCAGTCGGGTGCAACAGACCGATGTACTAACGATTGGGTGGCTTCGGACACTCAAGTGATATGGCAGCCTGGCAGGCGAACCGTCGCGAACACGTGCCCCAGAGAACAGTCCAAAGCATGGCGCGGTAGGTACGACGTCGTATTGGTTCCAAAGGTCGTCCAACGCCTCAGTCCCGCGCCATTTGTGCGGCGTGCCCGCCACGTGCGGAAAGACTAATACGGATCTATGACCTCGGGTATACCAGGCTTACATTCAAGTTTCACTTTGTCCCTCCAATTCCCGGACCCTTCCGTGTTCACAAGCCCTCCCGTCGTGATCCGGGACCGTATCAGAGGTAAGAGCCCATGTTGGCCATTCGTTGCTGCGAATTTGCTAGTGCCGGAGTGTGCGTGGATTATTATATTATTAACACTGGAATTCAATAAGTATCATATAAGGCTCGCAAGTGACAGTGGTTGGTATTGAAGAGGCGCATTGTATCCAGCACAAGGGCGATGCGAACAATGGCAAGAAGGTCTGTCTCCGACGGATCATATCAGCCATTGCATCCAGCCTGCTAATATGAAAGAAGGGTGTAAATGGAACACCATTCCTCCACCTTGTTGACATATGCAGAACTCCGGATCTTGACCAAAGTGCTTCAGGATGAGTCACTGGGTAGAGAAGTATTCCTGCTGACCGAATTCGCGTTGGGAGATGCCGTTTACCAGGAAGTATGCGGTGATTGATAGGGGAAAGAAATTTGAAACAACCGCGGGGGTATTTGCCTCCGTCGGAATAGGAGGGTTATATTCATTCATGGTCCAGGAAAATTTGTGGTTGACTTTTCACCTATGCAACTTCAGGTATCCGCGTTACCAGGCGTCTTGGGTGTTGTATACACCATTACAGGCATTGTCGCTGCTACATTTATCATTACCAATTTGTCCAAGCGTCGCAACGTACGTAAAGAACGTGGTATCTTCTTCTGGCCTCTAACTGATCGTTGCCAGCTGGATGGGATTCCGACCGTTGGCTCAGGCAGATGGCTTGGATCATGGTGGTCTGGTCACAAGTTCCAGACGAATGCTATAGAGGTCATCGATGAGGGGTACGAAAAAGTAAGAGAATTTACACTTGTTCTAAACACAAAATCACGCCGTTTGCAGTACAAATCTGCGCCGTTCAAGGTCGCGGATCGCTATCGTTGGATTGTAGTTTTAGGTGGCCGCCAGCACATCGACGAACTGCGAAAGGCTCCCGATGACGTACTTTCGTTCCTCGATGCAGCTAGTGATGTATGGGCAAGATCTCTCCCTGACAAAAGAAATTCTTACACTATTGGCAGTCAGTACAGATAAAGTACACCATGGGTCCGGAATTGCTTCAGAACATGTATCATGTTGAAATCATCCGCTCTCATCTTACTCGAAGCCTCAGCAGTTTATACCCTGAAATACGAAATGAAGTTTCTATAGCCTTCGATGAAGTTTTGGACCTCAGGGACGGCGGTAAGTGGCGCAGTTCATTTATCATATTTTTTTTTGCTGGTGTTGAGAGAATTTCAGAGTGGAAGAGTGTGCGTGCCCTTAGCGCCATCCAAAAGGTCGTATGCAGGACTAGCAACAGACTCTTTGTCGGCCTTCCATTATGTATGCACGTATTTTCTTTACATTTGCCTTGCTTTAATCCGCTCGGATTGATAGGCCGAGACACTGACTGGACAGATCTCAGCCTACGATACACACTCGATGTCGTACACGGAGCGGACGAAATTCGGCGTTTCCCTCGTTTTCTAGCACCGTGAGGCTCTGAGCACTACCAAAACGAAAAATTCTAACAGTAATTTACAGCCTTGTTGCGTATTTTATGACTGATGTTCCGGGAACCACGAAACGTGCCATGAGGCACCTTGGTCCTATAATCGAGGAGCGACTGAAGCTCCAGGAGGAGTATGGAAACGACTGGGCTGAGAAACCGGTTTGGTGCTTCCTTTCTTGGGTTTATACATGTGCTGATTGTGACTTTGTTAGAACGATTTACTGTCATGGTTGTTGGACGTAGCACCTGAGGGGGAGCGGACGGTCAAGCTCTTAACGATTCGTGTGTTAGCCATTAACTTTGCTGCAATTCACGTGGGTGTCGTTATGTTTTGCATTTTCTTCGTTCTTCGGCTCATTGACACGGTGTGGTAGACTTCCTCCAGCGTACGTTACTCTGCTATGATTCCCAAACTCTATGTCTGACCTAACGTGCCGTAGAGCTTTTCTCACGCACTTTTCTTTTTAGCAGAGAACCCTCAGTACATTCAATCCCTTCGTGAAGAGGTGGAATCCGTCGTCGAAAAAGAGGGATGGTCGAAAGCCTCCTTGGGAAAGATGCGCAAGATCGACAGCTTTTTGAAGGAAAGCCAACGTTTGGTCGGAATTGGTGCTGGTGAGTCATCTCATGCCATACCGGAAGGTGGTCCTACTAACGCCGTCGCGGGCTTAGTGAGCCTGTCGCGGAAGGCGATCAAAGATTTCACGTTCTCCGACGGGACGTTCATACCTAAGGGAACACTAGTCGTCGTTCCTTCTCGGTGTTTGCACCTTGACAACGAACACTACGAAAACGCACACGTCTTCGATCCTTTCCGATTCTCTGACATGCGTGACGAGGAGGGCGAAGGTACCAAACACCATTTTGTTTCGACTAGCATGGAATACTTGCCTTTCGGGCTTGGTAGACACGCCTGGTATGAACCCCCCCGATCCCTTTACGCAGATGAATCATCTCACATGTATGCGCGTTAGTCCTGGTCGATTCTTTGTGGCCAACGAACTCAAATCCATGTTGGCTCATATCGTTATGTCATATGATGTCAAGATGGAAGATGACAAGACCCAATCAAAGAGATTTCGCACTGGCCTTCGTATGTCTCCCAACCCCGCTGCAAAGATCCTGTTCAGAAGGAGGGCCGATTGAACTGCTGGCAATGGATCGTAATGGCGCTCCGTACATGTTTTTCTGCTCAGAAACACCGGTGTAACATTTTTTGGGAGGCTGATCTATCGTATGAGATCCGATGGATGGATATATATAGTTAGTCGACAACGCGGCAAACTTGTTCGTATGTGACCCTTTCTATGGTGAACCCCTTTCGTCTCGATGACAACTTGACCATTGTCCTGATTACTGAAAGAATTTAAATGTCGTGTTGGGGGTCACTTGTTGTTCGCTGGACAAGACATAGGATGTACGTGTTACACCACTAAATTGCGTTCTTTTGTTCAATGTGCGTCAAACGGACGTTAGTTCCTGGAGAAGTACCAATATAACCCCGTGCTAATTCCAGGATGGCTTAGTAGACCAAGTTGACGAACTTAGGATCCCTACATTGTTCATTGACCACATCGAACGAAAGAAGCATTACATTCTCAGGTCCCTCGCTAACTGCCTCAGAACTTGTTCTTGCCATTTCGCTCCGTCCAGCCTACGGTCCCTTCCTTCGTCCCACTTTGCTTGATGCTCTTGTTGAGGGCGCATCTGGTCACCAAGCAACACAAACGTGACCTCGTTTTGGGCCGCCACCAACAATCACTTCTTGGCAGTCATTCCACAAGCGTCGACGTTCAGACGTTGCTCGTCCGCCCCCACAGTTGCGCTGATTTCCACAATAGCTTTGTCACGTCGCTCGTGATTTTTTGCAGTACAGATGCACATATCGCACGGGTTGCCAAGAAGTTCGCTGAAGAGGATCCCTACGTTTGTACATAGAACTCAGGAACTTGACGAGGCATCATATGCATGGGTAAAATAAATATCCGAGTCACCGTTCAACTTCGTACCACCACCCTTCTCCAGTTTCTACACAAAGGCCCCGCTCAAACATGATGCGTACCGTCACCCAACAGCCCAAGTCAGATCGCCCTCAACCTTGTGTCCACATCACCCTCCACGACCTGATGCTCATAGGCTCCCAACTCCTCTAGTCGAATCGCTTCTGCGTCTCCCTCTGCCACCTGACCCTTCCCATGCGCCGTCACAACATCCGCGAACGCAATGTCAGACACTGCCCCGTTCTCACCCGCAAGGGGTTGCGACAACACGCCGAATCTGGTGTCGATCCCCTGCCAGCGAGCACGGAGGTCGCGGTCATACAGCTCTCGCACGCTGATGATGAACCGAGGCATTATGGGGCATATAGTTATAGAACAAAAAAAGCTCAGGAAGAGCTTCCAAGTGCTGCTAATTGCGAGGCTGCTTTGAAAGAAAGTTGCAGTGATAGTGTAGATTGTATACCTGGAAGTACAGGGTGAAAACATTGAAGTGGTTAGTTTTTGTGCAGGTGCTCTCTGGCAAGGGTAAATAGGCAGAGGAATTGAAGGAATTGAAAGTGTGGGAAAGGGGGAGACATACACAAGGAAGTAAAGAATTCCATCCTCCATCAGTTGCTGCATGTACTTGTTAGGCTGCCACTGTTTGGTTGCTCTGTACATGTCAACTGACTGCTTCAAGGTTGGAATGAGAGCAAGAAAAAAGAGTGTGACACCAAGAGTCACTTGGGGGATTGCAGAATACAGGTACTTGGTGGATGGGCCATTACTAACTGGACTGCAAATGGAGAATTCAAGAACATGGACAACTGTGACTGGATGAAAGGGTAGTTAGGAGATAAAGGGACATCAATGTGAGATCCCAATCAATTTTACAGCTTGTTGTAATGAGACATACCTGAAAAGTAAGTATTGGGATTGTAGTAGATTCCTAAAGCAATTGAGGAAACAATAACCTGTGGCACATAAATAAATAGAAGAATCCAAAGAATCCATTTGGATTGATTCCACATTGCATATACCCACAGGATCATGACCACTGTGATTTAAAGCATGATTAGGGGACATGGAATTAGTAATGATGGTAACTCACAATCAGCAGCAGAAATGAATATCAGAAATGCACCAAAAGCCACAAGATAGGAAGTTGTGGTACCTTTAAAATATCCTTGTATCACCAATATTTAAACAGGCAAGAAATCAGTGTGCTTACACCTATAGAATTGTTATCAATACTGGCAACTGATAACAAAAATTTAGATACATACATCTATTAATGGTTGATCATCATGATTAACACAAAAAATGCAGTATGAAAGCTCACTTTTACAGAATCAGGCACAAGAGTACTATTCACTGCAAATGAATCTGGTTAGCTTGATTAATATCTAAATTTAACTCTGAACACACAGAGGGCCAAAATACTTGAGCACAAATTCATTGAATCATTATTAGCTTTAGAATTATGTATTCTGGCAATAATGGACCTACATATTAGAAAAAAGTCCAAGACAGCGGACCTACAGGATCATCAATTCAGAACACACACAAGTGTGAGTCTGCATACATGTACATACCAGAACAAACAATGTGGAAACTGAGGTCCAGGGTCTGTGCTGTGGCACTATGAGGGACTTGGACCTTGCTTAAAAACTGTTGCTTCCTTACCCAAACATAGTGTACCTTTCAATGTTGTCAGTCTACAAATAGTGTAAGATGTGGTGAGTAAAATAACATACCTCTCTCGAGAAGGTGAGAACTAGTGATTAGTTGCAATGGGGAGTTCATTTTGAGATAGTTATGCACAAAACATCACCCACCATAATCATACAGGACAGCAGTGACAATAGCAACTGTGTTCGAGCTGATGTATAAGATTGATCATACCAAAGGCAATAATCACCATACCGGATACATAGTCGCTCATCTGGAGAAACTCCAAAGTAGACTGTAAGTCAGAAGACATGCTGGGATCGGATGAGAACAAGCAACGGTGTTTTACTGTTCAACGGACAGAAATCGAGAGTCAAGGTGAAGAAGGTTAGGGTCGGTGCAGCTCACAGTTCGAGTCCCCTGTATTATATCTTTAACTGGGGAAGTTAACTATTTGTTTCGCGAATCATTTGTCAGGGTCTTCGCTGGCAACGATACTGGATAGAGGTGTAGTGTCGCCGAAGGCAATGTGAAAGCGTCTTCATTGGTACACGGGGAACAAAGCTGTTGCATACACGACACAGCACGAAGCTTTCAAGTTGCGGCCAAAAGAACAGCCTTCATGCTGGATCATGATCGCATCGCAAGCCAAGGAGTTTCGTCACATGGTATTTCTATCATTCATTCGTCACGTTTACGGCACTCCTATGCATTTAAGCTTGCCATTGACTAGAGCGTCGACCATGATCAGCGCTATTTTCACGGTCACACTCAATACCGGGTACTTACGAGTGAGATCACGGTACATTCTGTCTGTCGGTGTGTATCCAGTCCAGAAGATCATTTCCGCGCAGTGCCTATGGGGTGATACCCTCAGGTGATCCGCATCCTGAACTTGGCCGAAAATTTGATAGATGGTCGAAAACAGCGGTGCATCACTGCCAAGGCGACAGAACTCGCTTCCATTTATGGCCATCTCACAATCAGAGGAGCTGCGGAAGTGATGCCAGGAACCACCTCAACCGTGATCATCAAGAAGCGTGTCGCGACATGAATGGGCCAATATTGTCCGGAAAATAAGCTATGAAGGCACCTCTAGGTTGAGCGTGAAAGAGTCTGATGGATGCTGGAATCAGGACATCGTTTGAGCTAGTCCGACTTGAGAACCTGGAGCGATTGCTTCGTGCGTTCGGTCCAAAGAACCGAGTCAGGATGACAGACCATCAAGATAATGGCCCTATGACAAGATCCGCCCAACAGCGTCTTAGCGATGCTTCAGTCCTACTTGAGGTTTGCGCTTCCCTACTTCCCGGTGATTGCCCGCTAGACGTCTACGTCGTCCCGCCACGAGATCCTTGAGCAGGATTCTTGCCTTCCATTCTGTGTCAGTTTCTTCCCTTTTGCTGATACCGAGGAATGGACGTGCCTACCATATCTTGCATACCCTTCTCTGATGCTTCTGCTACCGTACAAACAGAGCGAGGAATCGAACTCCTTCAACACGCTCTCTACCCCTGATAGGAACTGGGAAGGGTCTCCAGCGACGCCTGCGGATAAACGATCGGGTCAGAATTCGAATGCATTGAATTACGCTCATTTCGTCCAACGCGACGACCGACGATATTCCCAAAGATCAAAACCCCATGCGAGCACAAAGACGACACTATGGCCAAGCGTCTATCCTCGTCAACGAAAAAACACTGAGAAACTCATGCTGTATGTACGTACACACCCTCCACGTCAAACGTCGCCCGGCCACACTCACCACGCTCTCGCCAGTTCATCCTGACTCTAAGGGTAGGGTTGCAACTGGGAACGGAGTTGTTCAATGGAAGGGGAAAAAAGGATCAAATTCGAGCGCACCAATGACCTCCCCTTCCTTCAACAGGATCCTGATTCCCCATCAACTTGACACCGGCAGCGCAAAAATCTACGTTCAAGATGTTTGCAAGCCGAGCATCTGTCGAGGGTGTTTGCGTTAGGTCTCGTAAGGGCGGGGGGCCTGAAGTTGGTCCGTTGTAGCTGTACATGTATCACGAGCAACGTGGTAGTAATGAGCATGTGCATTTCTAGAGTAAATACTGGATGTATGCGCACGATTCGACGCATATTCGCGCTGGCGGAGTCACTAGGTAGTAGGGGCATCCCTGCAAAGGGTCTCCCCCTGAAACCGGCCCGCCTTGGAAAGCAATCGACCTAAGACCAGTGGAAAGTTAATATGCCCTAGCGCGAGGTGCTAGCTCCCACCTGCATCTGCCATCTTATTCAACAAAGCGGAAGAGAGTGACCATGTCATTATCTATCGTGACATTGGTTGTACGCCCATACATGCCCTGCTCCACTGACACCTTTCTGCCGCAATAACGAGAGCGCGCCCACCTGTAAGTGATGTTCAGCCGGATGATTCTACTTGTCGGGGTGGCTCGTCCCTGTCGGGCACGTATGGACTGGCTTCTATGTGGGTAGAGTACCGCGGTTAATCTGCGGCGCTGCTGTTCATGACATGGTAGCAGTGAGTACGCTGTGTTGATACGGTGATCATCGTGGCCCAGTGTACTGAAAGTGACAACGAAACCGAGGTTTCTCACCCGTGCACTAAGGTACTTCTTCGTCAACATCGGTACCATCGGAGCCATTCTGAACACTCGAACCAGTGCTGAAAACGAAGATTAGAGCTGGATCAAACTTTGATAAAGGAAGGAACGCACCATGGGTTCAAACTTCCGTCCTCCGTGGACAATAGCAGACACGAGGGCCGCTAACGAATGAAGGCCGTCCGTGAATTAAGCCATTCGTAACCACTCGCTATACCTGTCATCTTCGTCACGGGAGACATTGCTGCTGATGTCCGTGGACTCGATGTCGGATGAACACGAGGGAGGTGCATACCAGTTAGAGGCCGGGAGAGACAGGGCGACATGATGTCGAGCGGCTATACTGCATGTATATGCGTGGACGTCGAGACTAGGGGAGAGACATTCATGTAATGTAGACATGCGCAACTGGGGTCTTGCTATGCGACTCGAATATGACCGCTGCCTGCTGTAGATGCCACGAGAAAGTCTGTGTAGTCCCGGTGTGAGCGTGTAGTGTTCATGCCGATGGGAAAGGTGATGCTAGGTCAATTCGTCGTTGGGGTCGCGGCCGACATTACATGGTGTGGTAGTTCTCGCCAGGCTCGGTGGGCGAGGACGAGAGGGGGTAGGAAACAAAAAGAAGTCGCCAGATGCTGTCCAGGCGTACTAACATCAGCTACTTGAAGGAAAACGGGAAATACAAGCGAGCACTGACAATTGACGACCACTGCTTGAGGCTAGATCGGTACTGTGAAAGGCCTGCAAGTGGGAAGAGTTGGAGATTCCAGCGAACTAGGGCGGTGGTGGGATTTGATTTCGGAACTAGTTCCGTGGAGAGTCGCTACTTGCTGAGATACGTTTCAACCAAAGGATCAAGTCGAACTTGACAAAAGAACAGTCGTTGCGGCGACCAAACCATGATCGTATCATCACGGCCAATTCGACAAATTTACCTTTTGTCTCGTGTGATCGTCATCAAGACTACCAGAGGTGTCAAAGTCAAACACCTTCAAGTTCGAATGTCTCGTCGTCTGGCTCGTCTTCAAAATATGGCAGCACCCGTGTGCAATTGAAGCCATCAAAATGGTAGACATCACGTGCTGAAGGGCATGCGCAATGTCATTATGTCATTGTCATTGCACATTGTGCGCGGTCGAACTTGAATGCAACAGATCCACATACTAGTCACACCATCCGCTTCGGATATTCAGGTGATATGGCTGCCTAGCAGTCGAACTGTCGCGAGCACGGGCCCCAGAGCTGAGAGGACAGTGCGAAGCATCGCGCGGTGAGTACGAGTTCGTATTGGTTACAAACATCTTCTAAGTCCTCGGTCGTACTAATCTGTGACCTCGGCACGCCAGGGCTATGTTTTACTTTGTCCTCCAACTCCCGACCCTTCAGTACTCAGTGTTCGCAAGCCCTCCTGTCATGATCCGAGACCATCGGAGGTACCCTAGTCCCCATGTTGGCCATACATTGTTGCGAATTTCTTAATCCCGGAGTGTGCGTAGATTATGTTATGAACACTGGATTTTAATGAGTATATTGTGAGGCTCGCAAGTGACAGTGGTTGGTATTGCAAAGGCTCTACCCAGCCCAGGGCGATGCGAGCAACGCCAAGTGGCTTTGTCCCCGACGGATGATCATTGATCTCCCATCGGCCGCCAATGGAATCCGGCCAGTTGATATGGAACAAGTGCATAAACGGAACACCCTACCCATGGAATCCGGCCCGCTGACATCGAACGAGTGCGTAAACGGAACATCGTACTACCTCCACTTTATTGACGCCGCAGATCCATACCAAAAATGTTTATGCGTCAGGGTGAGTCACTGAGATAGGCTCTCCAGGTCACAATGGCCTGATAGGGTCCACCAATGGGAAACCTTCCTGCTGACAAACTTCCCGTTGGCAACTGCCGTTTGCACTACAGCATCAGGAATGCGGTAAATATTGGTAGGAGAAAGAAAACTGAGATGGCTACGGGGGCATTGCCCCCTCCGTCGGAATGCGAAGAGGTTAAATTCATCCATGGTCCAGGTGCATTTCCAGTCGACTCCTCACCTCTTTACTATGCAACTTCAAGTATCAGCACTATCAGATTGCGTCCCGGGTGTTGCATACGCCATCACAGGCATTGTCGCCGCTACACTTGTCATTACCAAACTGTCCAAGGTTCGCAACGTACGTAAAAAAGTGGGATCTCCTTCTGGCCTCTAACCAATCGTCGCCAGCTCGATAGGATTCCAACAGTTGGTTCGAGCCGATGGTTGGGATCGTGGTGGTCTGGTCACAATTTCGAAACGAACGCCATAGAGGTCATCCAGGAGGGGTACGAGAAAGTAAGTGAACATGCATTGTTCAGTGAATGTGGAGTCATGCTGTGCGCAGTACAAATCTGCGCCGTTCAAGGTCGCGGATCGCTATCGTTGGATTGTGGTTTTAGGCAGCCGCCAGCACATTGACGAGCTGCGAAAGGCTCCCGATGACGTACTTTCGTTCCTCGATGCAGCTAGTGATGTATGGAGCAAGATCCCTCCCTGACAAATGAAATTCTTACACTGTTGGCAGTCAATACAGATGAAGTACACCATGGGTCCGGAATTGCTTCAGAACATGTATCATGTTGAAATCATCCGCTCTCATCTTACTCGAAGCCTCAGCAGTTTATACTCTGAAATACGAGATGAAGTTTCTGTAGCCTTCGATGAAGTTTTGGACCTCAGGGACGGCGGTAAGTGGCCCAGATTCATTTATCTTACTTTTTTTGCTGAAGTTGAGAGACCTTCAGAGTGGAAGAGTGTGCGTGCCCTTAGCGCCATCCAAAAGGATCGTATGCAGGACTAGCAACAGACTCTTTGTCGGCCTTCCATTATGTATGCACGTATTTTCTTCACATTTGCCTTGCTTTAATCCGCCCGGAACGATAGGCAGAGACACTGACTGGACAGATCTCAATTTGCGATACACACTCGATGTCATACAAGGAGCGGACGAAATTCGGCGTTTCCCTCGTTTTCTAGCACCGTGAGGCTCTGAGCATTGCCAAAGCGAAAAATTCTAACAGTAATTTACAGCCTTGTTGCGTATTTTATGACTGATGTTCCGGGAACCACGAAACGTGCCATGAGGCACCTTGGTCCTATAATCGAGGAGCGACTGAAGCTCCAGGAGGAGTATGGAAACGACTGGGCTGAGAAACCGGTTTGTCTTTGTCGCGTCCTTGCTCGGGTTATACATCTCCTGATTATCACTTGCTAGAACGATCTACTGTCATGGTTGTTGGACGTAGCACCCGAAGGGCCCGAGCGTACGGTCAAGCTCTTGACGACTCGTGTGCTATCCACCAACTTTGCTGCAATTCATGTAGGTGTCGTCGTCCTTTGTATTTTCGTTCCCTAGCTCATTGACGTGCGGTAGACGTCCGCCACCGTATGTTACCGTGCTATGATCCTCCAACTCTACTGTCTGACCCTGTCGTGCTGTAGAGCTTTTCCCACGCACTTTTCTTCTTAGCAGAAAACCCTCAGTACATTCGACCTCTTCGTGAAGAGGTAGAAATGGTCGTCGAACAGGAGGGATGGTCGAAAGCTTCCTTGGGGAAGATGCGCAAGATCGACAGCTTTTTGAAGGAAAGTCAGCGTTTGGTCGGAATTGGTGCTGGTGAGTCATCTCATACCATAGCGAAAGGTGGTCCTGCTAACGCCATCACGGGGTTAGTGAGTTTATCGCGGAAGGCGATCAAAGATTTCACGTTCTCCGACGGGACGTTCATACCCAAGGGAACAACAGTCGTCGTGCCTTCTCGGTCTCTACACCTTGACAACGAACACTACGAAAACGCACACGTCTTCGACCCTTTCCGATTCTCTGACATGCGTGACGAGGAGGGCGAAGGTACCAAACACCATTTCGTTTCGACTAGCATCGAATACCTGCCATTCGGGCATGGTAAACACGCTTGGTATGAATCTCCCCTGACCCATCCATGGTCGTACGAATCATCTCACATGTATGCGCGGTAGCCCTGGACGATTCTTTGCGGCCAACGAGCTCAAATCCATGTTGGCCCACGTCGTCATGTCATACGATGTCAAGCTGGAAGATAACGATGACAAGACCCAGTCAAACAGGTTGCGCACTGGGCTTCGTATGTCTCCCGACCCCGCTGCAAAGATCATGTTCAGAAGGCGAGTCGATTGAATTGCTGGAAATGGACTGCAAGACCGTACAATACATGTTTTTATGTACAGAAACATCTGTCTATCTTTTTTTTCGGAGGTTGATCTATGTCATGGGAAAGTACGTCTGTAAGTTACATATTGCACAGTCACGGTGTTTGAGTCCGACAGTGTGGACCGTTTTCTTCTCGACGACGTCAACTTGATCACCTGCCCTAATGTCGTGTTAGCGGTCTCTGCCAGTGGTTGCTCGCTGGACAAGACAGTGTACAATGTGCGTGTCACCCACTGTCGATGGACACCACTAGGTCGCGCTCCTAACTCTTCACCGTGAAGACACCCCAAGTTGCGTGAAGCGGACGTTAGTTGAGAAGCACCAATCTGACCGGGTGCTAATCCCGCTCGGCCAAGAACTTATATGGTATCCATACGGTTTATCTTCATCTACCGCGTTGGAGGAACAAAGCAGCACATTGTCAGGTACCTCGCTGACTGCGGGCTCACAGCTTGTTCTGAATCTCGTTTCGCTCTCAGGCTGTCCAGATGATCCCTTCCTTCCTTCCACTCCACTAGATGTTTTCGTTGATGACGCATCTGGTATTTAGTAGCGCCTTAAACGTGACTTGCCACGGCAACATATGTGAATGGGTTCGCAGACAAGGCTGCATTTTGACTGTAGGTGGGCAGCGACAACAAACCAAAAACCCTTTCATGCCGCGCGTAATGGGGACAGGGAAAGCATCGAATGCCCGAGTCCATACCTCGATAATGTTCACCATTATTCAAGTTCGTGACCGGTGCACAAGATTTCGTTTACTGTAAATGTCGATCTCGACAGAAAGTCCACAGACACTGTGACCCGAAGCCTATCCAAAACGGTCAGGAGTTGGAAGTACCTTGTACACGTGCGCCTCAATCCTCCGAACCTGGGACCGCTACGCATAAGCCGCTCACTAGTCTTGCCTTGAGGTTCGACTATCAATCATTGCCGCGCCCTAGGGAGACGGTCCGTCCCCAAATGCATTTTCACATGCTAACGGACTAGACCCTCGTTAGCGCTGCATTCCTAACACGGTCGAATGGTTGAATTGCTTCTAGCTATGCCTGTCCTGCACCGTTATCGGTCTTCGCTGAGACCCACTACAGATCCTCTTCCATGCTGTAACAACCCAGCTCTGCCGCGGGTCACTTGAGGGGATCACCCTGGTGAACCGTCACGGTTCGACATACATCTCGCGCCCACCACCTCCACCGAGCAGTGGTTCAAGCAGTGCGTTTTATGGACGAGGTGAGCGGAAGCAACATGAGAGGAGGAGCGGCGAGAAACGGAGAAGGAACGTGGATGGGCGTGGAGAGTACGAAATGGGGTATGGACCGTATGGTAGGGATGAACGCGGATGGGTCCTAGTCCAGGGTTAGTGACTAGGGTCGGGTATCGGTGCGGGAGACGGGTGCTGTGGGAAAGAGGAGTGACGTCTGCGCCTCCAAGTGGAAGTCGGGTGATATCTCCTTGCGGACAGTCATTGGATGCACTGTATTTCGTTTTTGCACAATCATCAAAGGGTGATTGTGGGCGTGTGAATCCATTGAGACACGTACCAGGCGCCAGTGTCGTACCGGGGATAAACGTTAACGACCACCATCCCCCACTCCATCGATCTGATATCTAGCCGGGTATGTCTTCCGGCGTACCCCAGAGGTCAAAGAATGGTGAGCACAACTTGAAGGTGGGTTGAAAGAACGATGCTGATGAGGACACAAGAGTCAAGCAAAAACGATCCCTTTTCCAGTATCGTTCACCGAGAGGAAGCAAAACCGATCATAATCGACGCTCGAGATGACATATATTCCGTCGCATTCCTCGTTGATGGGAAGCACATCGTGAGCGGTGGCGACGAATGGAAGCTTCGGCGCTGGCGCATTGAGGATAGCAAGGAAGTGGGCACGCCGATGGATGCGTGGAGTACTGTTGTCAGCGTTAATGCAGTGTCACGAGATGGAAGGCTGATTGTCGGTGGGACGATAAGGGGCTCGGTGACGGTGTGGAATGCGGAGAGTCACTCGAAAGTGACCGAGTTCAAAGCACACCACGATTGCGTGCGTGCAGTCGACGTCGTGACGAGAATCGCGACCGGATCGGGTGACTCGACTGTTTGCGTCTGGTCGCTGTCGACTGGCGAAAAACTGCTCGGCCCCTTGAAACACAACCACCGGTCAAGTTTTCACCCGACGGACGCCTCATCGCCACTGCCACTGTAACATGTAATCAGGACTTCGTTCGGGTCTACGACAGTCAGAATGGCAGCCTCCTCGTCGAGTTCCCAGTCAGAGTCAACTCGGCGTTGAACCAGTCCTTCGTTTGGGCCAGCGATAGCAAGCAGTTCTTTGCCTTATCACTGGACGGCAACATTTCCCGTGTCGACGTGTCCGCCAAGACCTATTTACCTAGCAGCCCACCGTCTCATATCTGCCACCCTCCCGCGTGCCTCCCCCGTGGTCTGTCAAGTACACTTTTGCACCGTTGCACACCGCCACCGCCAAAGCGTTTGGTAGGAAGCACCTCTCTTGCGTCCCTCTCCGTATATGTCCCCCTCTCTTTTTTTGTTCGCTGGCACCAAAGGCGCAAAGACGGACGGTCAACGTTGACGATTTCCCCCCCTGCGCTCACAGACCGTAATCACATTAATCAAAACTTCTCTCTCCCTCTCCGATCCCATCCACCTCACTATCACCATCTTTGAAGATGGCACGGTCAACCCTACGCCCGTCCTCGTCGACGATGGCCTGTGGAAAGAGCTTGCGCCGTACGTACACATGCTCCACGTGAAGATGACATTGACCAGCGTCCCTTGACTGCCTTCTCTACCCTTTCTACCCTGTCTGGGGTTGTCACTAGTGTCGCGCACAACAACGCCTCGGCCTTGGCGGCCATGAGCATCAGAAGCAGGGGGGTCAGGACTAAACTCGAACGCGTCGACGTCTGTCCCTTCACAAAATCCAATCGACACCTGGCTTTATAGTCGAGGAGCAACTGAAGCTCGATGAGTATGGAAATGTTTGGATTGCCAACCGGTTTGTTATGTCCTTTTCTCTTGGGTTTATACATGTACCGACCATCACTTTACTAGAACGAGTTACGTCATGATCGTTGGACGTAGCACCGGACGGACCCAAGTGTACGGTGAAGCTCTTGACGAACCCTTGCGGCAACAATTGGCGTGGGTCTCGTTATACTGTGTTCTCTTCGTTCTTTGGCTCATTGGCACTTGCAAAGATGACCTCCAATGTATGTTATTGTACTATGATCCCCCAAGTATATATTGTGCTCTAGGGCTTTCCTCACGCACTCTTAGCAGAAAACACTCGATACACTCGCGAAGAGGTGGAATCCGTCGTCAAAGGGGAGGGGTTGGTCGGTAACCTCCGTGGTGAATATGCGGAAGATCTACCACAGCTTTTTGAAGGAATGCCAACATTTGGTCGGAATTGGTGCTAGTAAGTGATTTCATGCCCAGATGAGTAGTCCTGCTAACACCGTCACGGGGTTAGTGAGCTTGAGGCGGATGGCCTTCACGGCCTTCACATTCTCCGATGGGACGTTCATACCCAAGGGAACAACAGCCGCGCCCTCTCGGCGTCTGCACCTTGATAACGGACGCTACGACAGTGCGCACGTCCTTTTCACTTCTCTAGCGTGCGTAACGAGGAGGGTGGGGATTCCAAACACCAGTTCGCTTCGACTAGCATAGAATCTTGCCATTCGGGCATGGTAAACACACCTGGTATGAACCCCCCTTGACCCTTTCTACAGTCGTCAAACGTGACTTGACAGTATGTATATGTATATTCATGTTCTGCCACCAACAATCACTTCGTCGTAGGGTTTGGCAGTGATTCCCCGAGCTACTTTCAGATGTTGCTCGTTCGCTCCTACAACCTCAGTCACCGTTGCGCAGACCTCCACAATAGTCCTGTCACGTCGCTGGTGGAAAATTTTCGCAGCATGAGACCATCTCACACAGACTGCCAAGTTCGTTGACGAATATCTCTGCGTTTGTACACAGAACTCAACGATAGTACAGCCGTCCGCGGCCTGCAGAGGAAGGTTGTTGTTCCCCGCATTCATCTAAAATGCTCAAGTTGCGTTCAACTCAAAAGGAAAGACACGTGGACAAGAGTACCTAGACAGATCCCCAATGCACGTTTTAAAAATATCAGCATCCTCTGTCGTTGAGCGCTGAATACAAGTTTCGGCAGTTGACCTAAATTCTTCCTTAAACCTAGCACGTATCGCCCTGATCACCTGCGTCCCCCTCCTCATCGGACACCGCCCCAGGGCAACATGTGCGAGTGCTATCGCAGACAAGGTTGGATTTTTTCCGGAGAGGGGCTGCGACAACACGCTAAACCCTTTCCATGCAGCGCGTAATGGGAACAGGACAACCATCGAAGACCGGGTTCATGCCTCCGTAGCGCTCACTCGTTTTATTGGTGCGTGTGGACTCTTCGAGGGATGTGAATATTGCGCCGATTTTCTGCAGTAGCCCTGTCCCGTCGCTCGTGTAAAATTTCGTGCCACGGAACCACGCTGTACGGGTTTCCAAGAAGTTCGTTGATGGCTATCCCTACATTTGCACACAGAACTAGGGAAGACGAGGCACATTCGTAGGTCAAATAAATATCCGAGTCACCGTTCAAAGTATCACCACCTTTCTCCCGTTTCTACATCACCCCCACTCAAACCTGATGTGTACCGCCTCCCAACACCTCAAGTCGAATCGCTTCTGCACCACACACGTCACCACTCTTCACGACCTGATGTGTACTATTCCTCAACTCCTCCATTCGAATTGCCTCCACATCTCCCTCCTGACCCTGCCCTCGCTCCGTCACGACCTCCGCAAATGAAATGCTGGCAGTGGGTTGCGAAAATATGCCAAATCCAGTGTCGACCCCCTGCCAGCAAGCATGGAGGTTATGGTCATACAGCTCTCGTACGCTGATGATGAACCGGGGCATCATGGGGAATAATGCTGCATAGCAAAGCAAGTACAGGAAGAGGTGCCAAGTATTACTGAGTCCGAGGTCGTTTTGGGAGAGATAGGTAGTGATGGTGGTGAGTGTATACCTGGAAAAACAGTGGGAAAACATCCAAATGGTTAGTTATTGTGCAGATACTCAAGGATAAGATAGGCAGGAGAATTTATGGCGAAGAGGGGATTGAAAGTGCAGGAAAGGGGGAGACATACACAAAGAAATAAAAAAATCCTTCCCTCAACAGTAGTTGCATGTACTTGTTAGGCTGCCACTGCTTGGTTGCTCTGTACATCTGGACTGACTGCTTTAAGGTTTTGAAAAGAGCAAGATTGAAGAGTGCAACCCCCAAAGTCACTCCTGGGATTGTAGTATACAAGTACAGTGTGGATGGGCCATTGAATGAAGCACTGCAAACAGAGAAGTCAAGAACTTGCACAACTGTGACTAGAGGAAAGGGTGGTAAGAGATGAAGGATCATGTATGTGAGATTCTGATTAGGTGTGCAGTTTACCTTGAGACATACCTGAGAGGTAGGTATTGGGATCATTGTAGATCCCCACAAAAACAAAGGAAAAAATAACTGTTGGCACATAAATGAATAGAAGAACCCAAAGAATCCATTTAGATTGATTCCACATGGCATATACCCGCAGGATCATCACCACTGATTTGAAAGCATGATCAAAGAACATGGAATTAGGGATTATGATTACTCACAATCAGCAGCAGAAAGGAATATTGGAAATGTCCAGTCAGATAACAGATATGTTGCAGTACCTTCAGAGTATCCATTCAGTATACTGATATTATCAAGAGTAGGAAATCAGCATGCTTACACCTATAGAACTGTCATGAATACAACTGACAACCAGAATTTGTATACATACACCTACCAATGGTCAATCATTATTGACACAAACAATCATGCAGTATGAAAACTCACTCTTACAGGACCAGGAATAAAGGTACTACCCCCTGAAAATGAGTCTGATTGGCTTGATTAGCCTCCAAATTTAACTCTGAACATACAGAAGCAAAAAATACTTGAGCATGGATTCATTGAATCATTGTTAGCTTTATCAACATGCAATACAGCAGTGATCAACCTACATAATACTAAAAAGTCCAAAATAGCGGACCTACAGAATTGTCAGCTGAGATCATGCAAGGTGAGCCTCTATACATACCAGGACAAACAATGTGGAGACCCAGGTCCAGGACTTGTGCTATAGGACTATAATGGACTTTGACTTTGCTTGACAATTGTTGCTTCCTTACCCAAATGTAGTGTACCTTTAAATGTTGTCAATCAATCAATAGTGTAAGGTGTGAAGAGCAAAAAACACATACCTCACTTGAAAAGGTGAGGACTAGTGGTTGGTTGCAATGGTTAGTGAGAGGCTGTGCAGAAAGCATCACTCACCATAATCATACAGGACAGTAGTGAGAAGAGCAACTATGTTCAAGCTGATCTATAAGATTAATCATACCAAAGACATGAACTACATACAACATGCATAGTTATTCATCTGTTGTGCCTCCAAAGCAGACTGTAAGTCAGAAGACATGCTGGCTACACTGGAACTTGAAGAGGTAGACAGTAATGTTTGACTGTTCAATGGACAAATATTGAGAGTCAGGGCAAGCAAGGTAAGGAGTGATACAAGTCACAGTTCAAACTTAGGGCTCCCTCAGGATTATATATTCAGCGCGGCAAATTAACTACCTGCTTCGCGATCCATTTGGAAGGGAGAATGATGTATGGTCTTCCCATATTCGGCAGTCGTGCGACACAGCATGGAGGTGTAGCATGGCGGAAGGCAATGCAGAAGCATCTTTGATGGCGCGCAGAGAACAAAGTTGTTGCGTACAAGACATCGTGATGGGATGGAAGTTTGCGTGCAAGGTCGCCCATCAGCTTCTCCAAACGAAGCCGCAATGTTGCCAATATCGGTATGGATTTAGACGCTTGTCCTCGATTTGGGGGTCGCCACCACTTTCGCTTCCCCCACAGAGTGACCTGCCCACAATAACTCCTGCTCTCCCAACTCGGCACCTCCGACAACAAGCTCGTGTCCGGTCTTGGCCATTCTTTGCCCTCCCGCGTGCCTCGCCCATGTTTGTCAAGTCCTCTGCGCTGCATCCCCACGAAGGCGTTTCGTAGCAGGGACCACCTCTCCTGCGTTCCTCTTCGCGTATGTCCATCACCCTCTCACCCTTTCTTTCGCTTGGCACCAAAGACGGACGATGAACGTTGACAATCTTGCCCCGCCCTCCATAGGCCGCGATCACACTGATCAAAGTACCCCTCCCTCTAACCCATCCACGTCACCACCACCCTCTTTCCGCGACGAAGACTCATGGAAAGAGCTCGTGCCATACGTACACACGCTCCACGTCAAAGACGATGTCCCCGACCGCGTGCCCTACTCTATGCCCTCTCTGGGACCGTCGTCAGGGTTGCAAACAGCAACGACTCGGGCAATTTTTGCCACGAGCATCAGCAGCAGGGGGCCAGGGCTTAACTGAACCCATCGACGTTCGTCCCTTCACAGAATACAATCCCCATAAAACACCATCAGCCTTGTTTTACAGTTCATGATCGATGTTCCGGGAGCCATGAAACGTGCGATGAGGCACCTGGCTCTTGTAGTCGAGGAGCGACTGGAGTTCCGTGAGTATGGAAATGTCTGGATTGCCGACCGATTTGTTATGTCCTTTTTTCTTGGGTTTATACAGTACCGATCATCGCTTTACTTGAATGAGTCACCCTTGGCGTAACACCTGACGGGCCCGAGTGTATCGTGAAGTTCTTGACGAGCCGTGCGTCAACAATTGGCGCGGGTCTCGCTATACTGTGTTCTCTTCGTTCCTTGGCTCATTGGCGCGTGAGATAGATGGTCCCCAACGTATGTTATTATTCTCCAACTATATGTCGTGCTCTAGAGCTTTCCTCACGCACTTTTCTTCTTAGCAGAAAACCCTTGATACATTCAACCCCATCGTGAAGAGGTGAAATCCGTCGTCAAAAAGGAGGGGCGGTCGGGGGCCTCCGTGGTGAATATGCGCGAGATAAACGACGGGCTTTTGAAGGAAAGCCAACATTTGGTCAGAATTAGTGCTAGTGAGTGATCTCATACTCAGATGAGTAGTCCTGCTAACACCGTCGCGAGGTTAGTGAGCTTGAGGCGGATGGCCTTCACGGCCTTCACGTTCTTCGACGGGACTTTAAACCCAAGGGAATAACAGTTGCCGTGCCTTCTTGGCTCTGCACCGACACAACGAACGCTACGACAACGCGCACACCTTCGATCTTGTCCGCTCCTCTAACGCGCGTGACGAGGAGGGTGAGGGTTCCAAACACCAGCTCGTTCGACTAGCATGGGATACTTGCCATATGGGCATGGTAAACACGCTTGGTACGAACCCCCCTTTACCCTTCTGCGGTGAGGAGCAGGGGCTCCATCACATAGTATTTCTACCATCCGTTTGTTGCTTTACGGCGCTCCTCCATTCAAGTTCATCATTTACTGGAGGATAGGCCGTGATCAGCAATACCCCATGGGCCGCACTCAATCCTAGGTACTTACAGGTGCGTTAGTATATTCTGCCTGGGAAAATGTACTCAATGCCAGTCAATTATTTATGCTGACCCGAAGATCACGAAATTGTTTCCGCGGAGTACCTGTACGAAAGTCGGAGAACTTTGACAAATGGCGGAAATCAGCATCATCACCTAGCCAACCAAATGGAACCCACCCTATTTATAGTTGCCTTGTGCTAGTGGCGGTAGAGGAGCTGTGGAAGTGATGCCAAGAACACCATTACCTCTACCAGCGGGGACCTGAACGTGTGATCGTCAAGAATCCCGTCGCGGTGTGAGCGGGCTAATATTGAAGCTATAAATATATGGAGGTTTGCGCACCTCCGAGTCCCGGTTCAGCCCAAGATGCTGAAACCAGGATAGAGTGAGCTAGTCCGACCGAATTCGCAATGCTTCAGTCATGCTTGGTCCCTGCGCTTCCCTACTTCCCGCACGTTCGCCCGCTAAACGTCTACCTCATCGGGTCATCAGATCCTTGAGCGGGATTCTTGCGTCCGTCTCTCTCAGTCCCTTCTTTTTTTCTAGCACAGAGGAAGGGACATGCCAATCATATCCTGTATCTCCTTCTTGGATCATTGTATTACCCTGCAAATGAAGCGAGAAATCGAACGCCTGAGACTGAAACCCTCCTCCGACATCCCCCCCACCCCCGATTGGGACTGGGATGGTGTCTCCGTTGACGGGCCTGCGAATAAATGATGGGGTCTAAAAGATGATTGTGGGCGTGTGAACTGATTCGACAATGAGACACAAGCCTGGGCGCCAATGGTGTACCGGTAACGACCACCTAACAAGCACCATCCCTCACTCCGTCAATCGGATACCTAACCGGGTATATCTTCCAACGTACGCCAGGGGTCAAATAATGGTGAACACAGGGCAGGTTGAAAGAACGATGCTGATAAGAACACAAGAGTAGAGGGAAACCAGTTCTTCTGCCAGTATCGTTCACCGACAGGAAGAAAAACCGGTTGTAATCGGTGTTCTGTGTGACGTATGTTCCGTTGCGGTCCTCGTTGATGGGGAGCACGTCGTGAGCGGGGACAAAGGAGGGAAGATTTGATGTTGGCGCATAGAAGATGGCAAGGAGGTGGGGACGGCAATGAATGCAGGGAGTCTAGTTCTCAACATTGCAGTGTCATGGGATGGAAAACGGATTGTCAGTGGGGCGGGAGGGGGCCGGGTGATGGTATGGAATGCTGAGACTCACTCAAAGGTGATCGGGTTCAAGGCGCACGGCAATTACGTGCGTGCAGTCGACGTCTCACTGGACGCGACGAAAATCGCGATTGAATTGAAAGACAACACACGCTAGCCTGTTCAGATCAAGACGGCACCACTGGCGCCAGTGTCGTACTGGGGATAAACGTTAACGACCACCATCCCCGACTCCGTCGATCTGATATTTAGCCGGGTATGTCTTCCGGCGTACCCCAGAGGTCAAAGAATGGTGAGCACAACTTGAAGGTGGGTTGAAAGAATGATGCTGATGAGAACACAAGAGCCGAGCGAAAATAATCCCTTCTACAGTAACATTCACCGAAAGGAAGCAAAACCAATCATAATCGACGCTCGAGATGACATATATTCCTGAGCAGTGGGGACGAATGGAAGCTTTGGTGCTGGCGCATTGAGGATGGCAGGGAGGTGGGAACGCCGATGGATGCGTGGAGTACTGTTGTTAGCATTGCAGTGTCACGAGGTGGAAAACTGATCTTAGGACATTAAGGGGCTTGGTGACGGTGTGGAATGCGGAGTCACTCGAAAGTGACCGAGTTCAAAGCACACCACAATTGCGTGCGTGTAGTCGACCAGATCGGGTATTGCGTCTTCGCTGTCGACTGGCGAAAAACTGCTCGGCCCCTTAAAACACAACCACTTCGGTCAAGTTTTCATCCGTAACATGTAATCAGGACTCCGTTCGGGTCTACGACAGTCAGAATGGCAGCCTCCTCGTCGAGTTCCCAGTCAGAGTCAATTTGGCGTTGAATCAGTCCTTCGTTTGGGCCAGCGATAGCAAGCGGTTCTTTGCCTTATCACTGGACGGCAACATTTCCCGTGTCGACGTGTCCGCCAAAATCACGCTCTTAAGTGAAATGGCCTGTTCACAGCATCCACTATCCCACATCCATCGCTTTGGCAAGCAACGGCACATTCATCGCAGCCTCTACTGGTCCTTCGGTGTCATTTTGGGACACATTGAGCGCAGAGCAAATTGGGACTATTGTCAAGTACACTAATGGCATCCGGACCATGGCTATGTCATCAAACTACGACCTCGTAACCAGCGGAGACAAGAAAATCACCCTCCGGGCATTCTGTGACACACTTCCCTCTCACTACTTGGACAATGTGAGTGTACTGCACAAGAAACATTGCAACCGCAAATCACTCTATTTGCCGTTGCAGACCCCACATGCTGGAAGTCCAGCACACAGAGGTTGAAAAAGTTGGCGACAGTCCAAGTACGTTCAATTGCATTCTGGCCCCGGTTTCTGACATTCGTGTCTATCAGATGAGAGAACAGCGAATCTCGAGCAAACCGTCCAAGAACTGCATAACAAACCCCGATGAATCCCAATGAACCTGTCGGGAGAGGGATAACTTTGTACAGCCCCTACGCCTAAAGAGGAGAACCCGAGTATGTCCCCCGCTACCCCGACGCATATTTATTTGATTCATGTCTCTCAGATAGCAAAGTCGCGCGTCTTGAACAAACCAACCAAGAACTCCACGACAAGTCTCTTCGTGCCGATCCTCCCACAGGCCCATCAGGAAAGCGTCAGAATAACATACTCGTTCCACGACACTTTTGGGAGGCTCTCATTGGCCAAACAGACTGTAAGCGACTCCAAAAAGGGCTAAGCGGTCTAGCCGAGCTCATTGAGCACTCATTGAGCACTTAGGAATGGCCAATTGGCACGCGACAACAGCTCAATGGCATTTCGCATCCAACTGGCCAACGCTCAATGCAGAGCCGATGGTTTTGACCATGCACTCAAGCAGATGTATCAATGCGAAACCCTCTACATCCAAAGCCGCATGCAGGGTCCTGCGGAATGTCTTCTCGAGTTCGCGGATGCCATGCATGGGGATGTGAGAGCCAACGAGTTCATTATCGACTCGTTTACTAGTGAGTTTCGGCGTCGTACATTAGGGTAGAGTATCTTATCGCTATCATCAGAGTTTACGCACAGATGCATCACGGCGCTGGAGAGAGTCGGAGACGAGGCATCGAACGCCAATAAGCGCGACGAAGCAATTGCAGCTTACTCTACTGCGTTGTCACTCGGCCCCACAATCCCGAACGCTATAATATTCAAATGGGCGAATATGATCCTGGAATGTGAGTCAGCGCTTGAAGCATCGAGTGCTGCAACCAAGGTATTCTTTCCGTGATGGTTCGAGGATGGATAGTGACTCTCATTCGGTTCGGTTTAAAGTTTCGAGCTTCGTCGTCTACCGCGTCATTTGCGACATTCCAGAACAAAATGGTTGCCTCACGGAGGCTGTCGAGTGTTTCCAACAAATGCAAAACAAGTTCCCAGAGGACACGGGTGCGCACGATGTGCGAGCAAAATGGGAGCTCGGTGGGTGGTTGCAGCCACAAACACACATCACCCTCGGTGTACCTGACATTGAGCATCGGACTTTAAAGCATGTTGTATGAAGGCATTAGAACAGAACGGAGATGTCGCCATGGACTCTGCGTCATACGAAGACGCCATTGCCCACTACTCTGCAGCACTGAGCCTCGATTATTTATCGGCAGTCCTGTTGACCAAGCAAAGCAAAGCACGAGCTGGAATTAGATCATGGGATGATTCGTTACAGGATGCCAATGTGGTACGTGTATCCCATTTTACATGGGAGCAAATAATCAATGCGACCCCAGGCAATCAAACTCAATCCATCATCTCCATTTGGCTACGAAAGCAAGTATGCGGCACTCCTTGGCGCTCACCGCTATACTAAAGCAACCGACGCACATCACAATATGCACTTAATGCTTGAACAATCTACTGATCCTGTTACTTGGGGTAATTATTTTCCGATCTTACACGAAAGTGTTGTCTGAGTATCCTGCCCCTCGCAAAATTGTGTAAAAACTACGTGACCGCATCGCAGACCAAGGCAGCTATTCGCAGCACTGTCGAGCAGGCTCAGCGGGATGCTTCGCTGGTTGTCATTAACACAAAGACCGGCCGTCTTTGTGACCAGCACGAGCGTATGGATGAATTCGAAGCGGATCCAAAATTCGTAGAACTCGTTGCGTCTATCACGACAAGACTCGACCATTCCGGGGCCATCTTTGTCACCGGTGGAAGCGGTGTGACGTTCGCGCTATCCGCAATCCAGGATCTTATACGGTCTGACAATTCAAGCAATGTCACAGACATAGACATCATCTGGTGCATCGCCAACCCTGGTCTGATCATGTTCCTTCCTTTGCAACATGGCACTCATCGCGCCTTTCAGCTCCTTTAACCCCCACCATCTCTCTTTTAAGGCAGAATCTGTCGTCGAAAGGGAGGGATGGTCCAAGGCCCCCTTGGGGAAGATGCGCAAGACCGACATCCTTTTGAAGGAAAGCAGAGGTTTGGTTGGAAGTGGTGCTAGTGAGTCGTCTCGTGCCATAGCGGAAGGCGATCCTGCTAATGCCATCATGGGGTTAGTGAGCCTGAGGCGGATGGCCATGAAGTACTTCACGTTCCTCAGACGGGACGTTCATACCCAAGGGAATATCGGTCATCATGACTTCTCGGCGTCTGCACCTTGACAACGAACACTCGACAACGCACACATCTTCGACCCACTCCGATTATCTAACATGCCTGACGAGGGCGAGGGTACCAATCACCAGTTTGTTTCGACTAGTATGTAGAGCATGGTAAACACGCCCAGTATGAACACCCGCAACCCCTCTCTACGGTTGCATGAATCATCTGACATGTATTTGTATTAGCCCTGAACCATTCTTTGCCGCTGGCGAGCTCAAACCCATGTCGTAATATCACACGTGTTAGACTGGAAGACAACAAGGCCCAGGTAAAGGAATTGTGCACCGGCCTTCGTATGTCTCTCGACCCCGCGGCAAAGACCATGTTCAAACGGAGGGTCGGCTGCCAACGATGCAAGAGTGTTCCACGCATGTTTTTCTGCGCAATTTGCCTTGTTTGGAGGCTGATCTGTGGTAAAGAGCACACCAAGCTGCGTCAAACGGTTGTTGCTCAAGAATTACCAATCTCACCTGGTGCTAAATGTAATACGCTAGGCCATCTAAAAGACATTACGGTCTATACCATTCATCAACCATGATGGGCGAAAAGGGTACATTGTCATTGTCGGGTGCCTCGCTACTGCTCCAGAACTGGGTTTCTGTCTAGATGATCCCTTCCTTCATCCCACTCTGTTCGATGCTCTCATTGAGGACGCCATCCTCACTAAGGGACTCAAACGTGACCGCCGCCACCAACCACTTTGTCATTGGGTTTGGCAGTGGTACCATGAGCTTCTACTTTCAGACGTCGCTCGTCCACGCTTATAACCACAATCACCGAAGGCATGAGTTTGCCGAGCAACCCGGAAATCATGGAGCAGATCCCGGTTAGCGAGCACCAAACAATTTGCAGGGACCACATGGACTGTGGATAGTAGACTGGCAACGATAGTACGGCTGTCCACAGAGGCGAGTTGCTGTTCCTTTCATTCTTTGTAATCACTCAAGTTACGTTCAACTCAGAAGGCAAGACACAGACAAGAGTCCCTAGACAAGATACTCAGCGCACGTTCTGAAAGCATCCGCATCCTCTCTCAGTGAGCGCTGAACACTAGTTTTGGCAGTCGACCTACATCTTTCCTTAAACCGCGCGCGTACCGCTCAACTCTTCGTGCCTAATCACCCGTGTCGCCCTCCACAATGATATCCCGCCCCAGCGAAACCTGGAATGCAACCGCAGATAAGGTTGCATTTTAACTGGAGATGGTCTGCGACGACACACCAGAAACAAAAACCTTGCCATGCCACCGCGTAATGGACATTGTAGTCACCGAATGTGCGAGTTCGTGCCTCCGTGGGGCTAGACTGCGGGTGTATCGTGTATGCTGCAGCGGCCCCGAGGAATGACTTCTTTCCCACAATAGCCCTGTCACGCCACGCGTGGAAATTTTTTGCATGGAACTATACCGCACGAACTGCAAGTTCGCAAAAGACGATCTCTATGTTTGTACACAGAACGAGGCATGTGCATAGGTAAAGTAGATGTCCCAGTTGCCGTTCAGCTTACCACCTCGCTTCCCCAGTTCCTACACAAGGGCCCCGCTCAAACTTGATGCCTACCATCTCCCAATGCCTCAAAGGGAATCCCCCCCCCGAGTTGCCCGCGTCACCACCCTCCACGACCTGATGCGTACGGGCTCTGAGCCAACCCGTCCAGTCGAATCGCCTCTTCGTCTCCCTCCTTCCCCTCAGGGTGTCCCTGCCACGTTACGATATCCGCAAACACAACAGTAGACATCGCCACATTCCCACTGGCAATGGGGTGCGACAACACACCGAATCCGGAGTCAAGCCCCTGCCATCGAGCACGGAGGTCGTGTTCGTACAGCTCTCGCACGCTGATGATGAACCGGGGCATTATGGGGCATATAGCTACATAGCAAAGCAAGGTCAGGACTGACTGTCCTGTATTGCTTATTGTGATGTTTTGGAGGAGAACCATGGTGATGAAGTAGAAGCTATTCCTGGAAATACAGGGGAAAAACATTCAAGCAATTAGTAAGTTTTTGTGCAGGTGCTCAAGGATAAGACAGGCAGAAGAATTCAGTGGAATTGAAAGTGCAGGAAAAGGGGAGACATACGCAAGGAAATAAAGAATTCCTTCCCTCATCAGTAGCTGCATGTACTTGTTAGGCTGCCACTGCTTGGTTGCTCCATACATCTGAACTGACTGTTTCAGGGTTGGGATGAAAGCAAGAATTAAGAGTGAGACAGCAAGAATCACTCTTGGGATTGCAATATAGAAGTACTTGGTGGATGGACCACTGCTGACTGAACTGCAAACAGACAAATCAAGGACATGAACAATTGTAACTGGAAGAAAGGGAGATGCAGAGCCATCTATATGAGATTCCAATCAAGTTTGCAGTTGACCTAGAGACATACCTGAGACATACAGTGAGGTGCAAAACCGTTGCAATGTCTAACCCCAAACCGGGGCGCGAAGCGCCCCGCAATCACTTGTGGGAATTTCACTTTGCTTTGGTGGGAACAAATAAAGTACAAACCCTTAGCTACAACTTTGTCCCCAGGGTCATGTGATTTCGCTTACATACTGCAAAGATACATCCATTTCAAAACATCAATACTATTGCAACAGTTTTGCACCCTTTGCTCATTACATTGAAATCAAGTGTTATTTGGTTATGTTTGGTCATACAAACAAACATACACATATTAGAAGCATGTCTGAGTTTAAAATAGTTCACACGCATCTTTGTTTCCAACCACAACCATCATGAGAACCATCTCTTCTACTCAAAAACAAACCATCCTCTCTATGCTTGATGCTGGCCAATCTGCTCACTCTATTGCATCCACTACTGGTCTTAATGTGTCTACCATATCCAGATTACGCTCCAAAGAGCGTTCTGAGCTTCAAAAAGTTACTGGAGGTCGTCCATCCAAGCTTTCCTCTGCCAATATCCGGCATGCCGTTCGTCTTATCTCCTCTGGAAAGGCAGAGAATGCTGTTCAGGTGACCAAGGCACTCACCAATATAGTCAACCAGCCTCTCTCTACCTCCACAGTGCGCAGACAGTTGAGGAAGACAGGTATGAAAGCTGTGGTCAAGTCCAAACGGCCTCTCCTTTCAGCCAAGCATCGTAGGGCTCGTCGAGACTTTGCTTATGCTCATAAAGATTGGACTCTGGAGGACTGGAAGAAGGTAGTATGGTCTGATGAGACCAAAATCAATCGCCTAGGGTCAGATGGGCGCAAGTGGGTGTGGAAAAAGGCAGGGGAAGGGCTAAGTGATAGGCTGGTGGAAGGTACAGTGAAGTTTGGAGGAGGTTCTTTGATGATGTGGGGCTGTATGACTTGGCAGGGAGTTGGCTATGCTACCAAGATTGATGGTAGGATGGATGGGGACCTTTACCTTCAGATTTTGAAGGATGAACTGCTCAATTCTTTGCAGTTTTATGGTCTTGATCCTCCTGACATCATCTTTCAGCAGGACAATGACCCCAAACATACTTGCAAAAAGGTGAAGGATTGGCTTCAGGAGCAGGATTTTCATACTATGGTATGGCCTGCACAGTCTCCTGACCTCAATCCCATTGAGCACCTCTGGGGTTATCTCAAAAGAAGACTAGCAGATCATGATTCCTCTCCTAAGGGAATTCATGAATTGTGGGAGAGAGTTCAGGTTGATTGGGAGGGGATAGCAGTTGAAGAGTGTCAGAAGTTGATAGAGAGCATGCCTAGAAGGATTGAAGCAGTTATCAAGGCAAAGGGAGGCTATACCAAGTACTAATATACCCTGGAAAGCAAAAGGTGCAAAACTGTTGCAATGGTATTGGTGTTTTGAAATGGATGTATCTTTGCAGTATGTAAGCGAAATCACATGACCCTGGGGACAAAGTTGTAGCTAAGGGTTTGTACTTTATTTGTTTCCACCAAAGCAAAGTGAAATTCCCACAAGTGATTGCGGGGCGCTTCGCGCCCCAGTTTGAGGTTAGACATTGCAACGGTTTTGCACCTCACTGTAGGTACTGGGATTGTCATAGATCCCTAGAACAACTATGGAAGCAATAACCCCTGGCAAATAAATAGATAAAAGAACCCAAAGAACCCATATGGATCGATTCCACATGGCATATACCCGCAGGATCATCACTACTGTAATTTGAGGGCATGATTAGGGAACATAGAGTTGGGGACTATGGTAACTCACAATCTGCAACAAAAACAAATATCTGGAATGCCCAGATAGACATCAGATAAGCTGCTGTACCTTCAAAATATCCATGAATCATATTTATACAATAAAGGGCAGGAAATCAGCATGCTTACATCTACAAAACTGTTATCAATGCAGGTGATAATCAGAATTTTGATACATACATCTACCAATGGTTAATAATTGTTAGCACAGAAGATGCAATATAGAAACTGACTCTTTCAGGACCAGGTACAAAAGCACTTCCCACTATCAATGTATCTGGTTAGCTTGATTAATCTCCAAATTTAACTCTAAACACACAATGGCCAATACTTGAGCATGGATTTATCAAATCATTGTTAGCTTTATAATTATGCATTACAGCAAGATATGTACTAGTAAACCTACCTGAAGCCAAGAAGTCCAATATAGCGGACCTACAAAAGTGTCAACTCAGAACACATGTAATGTGTGCCTACATATACTTACCAGAATAAACAATGTGGAGATCCAGGTCCAGGGTCTTTGCTGCAGTACTGTAAGGAACTTGGACCTTGCTTGAGAATTGTTGATTCCTTACCCAAATATTGTATATCTTTAAATGTTGTCAACCAACCAATAGTGTAAGATGAGGAAAATGACATACCTCTCTTGAAAGGGTGAGGACTAGTGGTTAGTTCCAATGGTTAGTTGAATTTGAGGTGGCCATGCACAAAACATTCACCATGATCATACAGGACAGCAGTGGCAATAGCACCTATGGTCAACCTCATCTATAAGATTGATCATTCAAAAGGCATGAACACATACAGGCTATACAGTCATTTATCTGGAGAACCTCCAAAGTAGACTGTAGGTCAGAAGACATGCTGGGTACACCAGAAAAGATAAGCAGCAATGTTGGACTATTCAATGGACGAATATTGAGAGTCTGGATGAGCGGGGTTGGGAGTGGTACAGATCACAGTTCAGATTCCCCTTTGTATCTTCGAATGCGGGGAGGCGTAATGTGGCAGAAGGCAATGAGCGCACGCACAGGGAACAAAGTTGCTGGGCAACAGCCCGGTAACCAAGGTGATAGATATCAGTGGAGCATCCTTGGCAACAACCTAGAACGTCCCATCACTTTCAGCCGCATGTAGTGGAGGAGCCGTGAACATGATGCCCTGAGAACCGCTGTTGCTTCTATCAGCGGTGATCTAAATTATGACCGTCATGAAGCCTGTCGCAGTGTGAACGGGCCAGACATTGTTCGGAAATAAAAGCCATGAATACTTGCGCACCTCCAAGTTCGGCCCGGGGGTCATGCTGGAACTAGGACAACGTAAGGTAGTCCGACTCGAGAATCTGAAGCGATTGCTTCGTGGGTTCGGTCCAAAGAGTCCAAGTCAGGATGATAGACCATCGACAAGACCCACCTAGCAATGCATGCTCCACTGACTCACGATGCTCCGCTCGATCTCTGCACTTGCCTACTTCCTGCATGTTCGTCCGCTAGGCGCCTGCCTCGTCATCCCATCAGATCCTTGGGCAGGATTCTCGTGTCCCTCACAGCATTAGTCCCTTCCTTTTTACCAGTACCAAGGAACGGGTGTGCCTATCGTGCATTGCATTCGCGTCTCTGATCCTTCTGCCACCATACCAACAGAGCAAGGAATATAACGACTGCCTTCATCGACAGAGACCGTCTTTCGACATGCTCTCCAACTCTGGATCAGGACTGGGATGAGGTCTTCATTGATGCCTGAGAATAAACAATCGAGTCTCAATTCGAATGGATCGAATTGCGCTCACTTCGTCCAATGCGATGATTCCCAGCAAACAAAGCCCTATTGGACGGCACGATGACCAAGGCTCTGTCCTCATGAACGAAAAACACAGGAACTCACATCGTACGTACGCACCATCTGCATCAAGCTCCCCCCACCACGCTCTTGTCTGTTCATCCTGACTCCAGGGTTGCGGTTGCCACTGGAGCGGAGTTGTTCAGCTGTGAAAAAAAGGATTAAATTTGAATGACTCTTGCAAGACTCTTGAATGACCTCTCATTCAAGCCGACTCGTCGGCGTCTGTCGAGCATGTGTGCATTGGGTGGTGCAAGGGCGAAAGTGGTCCGCTGTACCCATGTCGCGAGCAGCATGGTAGTGATGAGCATGTAGCGTTTTTAGAGTGGTAAATGTTCAACGGCTGTATGCGCTCAATTCGACGCGTACTGGGTGCTGGAGAGTCACGTCGATGGATGGCTTAGTCACATCGGCCCATGAAACCATACTATCCCGGTAAGATCAGCGGGAAGATTGATACTCTAGCGTGAGGGGCTAGTTCCCTGCCTTCGTGCTCAACTGAGCGGTCGAGAGTGACCACACACCGGTCGCACTTCCTCATCGCCCTGCATTACTGCTTCGTTGGTCACCGGTGCCCAGCACCTTTGTGCCGAGCTGATGGTGACAGCTGCTGTGCGCTAGGATGGCTCGCGATCCCTGTCGGGCATGTATGCATTGGGTGCTATGTGAGTCGAGTGCCACAAGTTGATCTGCAATATTGTTCTGACGTAGTAATGGGTATGTTATATCACTGATACGCTGATCATCGTGGCCTATTATGCACTTCGAGTTCCCTACCACCTAGGCACTAGCGCTTCCTCGGCAGCATCGCTATCGTTGAAACCACTCTGAGTACTTGACCCACTACTGGAAACACACGTTGGAGCTGCATCGAACTCTGATAAAGGAAGAAACATACTGGCAGTGGTTCCAAATCAGGATTTTCCCATCCTCCAATACGGCAGACACCATACCTACCAACGGACGACGGTCGGTCGTGATATTCGGCTATTCGTAGCCGCCGCTATACCCATAGTCTTGGTCATAGGACACATTACTATCATAACGTTGATGTCCACGGACTCCATATCGAGTTCCGCTCCATGGATAGTCAGCGCTTGATTGCGTAGGGTGGGGACAGGTGACGTACGTACCAGTTGGATGTCGGGAAAGGCAGAGCGACATGTCCAGCAGCTGTACCGCAAGTATACGCGTGGACGTCGAGACTGGGGGTTGGACGTTCATGTGAAAGGAGCGTCCGCAATTGGGGTCTGGCCAGGGTATGACTACCACTTGATGTAGAACCTACAAGAAAGTCTGTCTACTCCCAGTGTGAACGTGTAGTGTTCGTGCCGGGAGGTTAGTTCGCCGTTGGGATCGTGGTCGACACCACATGGTGTGGTAGTTCTCTTCTCGCCAGGCACAGTCTGCGAGGACGAGAGGAGGTAAGAAACAAAAAGAAATCGCTGGCTGCTTTCTAGGCACAAAGGGCATGGAAAACACTAACCTCAATTACTTGAATCGTGAGCGAGCATTTACGGAAAATGGCGATATACGAACCCCATCGGACGCGCGAGCGGCCGGCTGAATGGACCGGATGTGAAATGCCTTGCAAGTGGCGACGACATGTCTGACTCATGCCAGTGAGGAGTTGAGTAGAGAACGGACGTACCGGACAAGACAAAGTTGTTGCGTACAAGACATCGTGATGGGATGGAAGTTTGCGTGCAAGATCAGCTTCTCCAAACGAAGCCGCAATGTTGCCAATATGGATTTAGACGCTTGTCCTCGATTTGGGGGTCGCCGCCACTTTCGCTTCCTCCCCAGAGTGACCCGCCCACAACAACTCCTGCTCTCCCAACTCGCCATGCGCTGCATCCTCACGAAGGCGTTTCGTAGCAGGGACCACCTCTCCCGCGTTCCTCTTCGCGTATGTCCATCACCCTCTTCCCCTTGGTAGACGGACGATCAACCTGACGTTGACAATCTTGCCCCGCCCTCCATAGGCCACGATCACACTGATCAAAGTCTCCCTTCCTCTAACCCATCCACGTCACCACCACCCTCTTTCCGCGACGAAGACTCGTGGAAAGAGCTCGCGTCATACGTACACACGCTCCATGTCGAAGACGATGTCCCCGACCGCGTGCCCTACTCTATGCCCTCTCTGGGACCGTCGTCAGGGTTGCAAACAGCAACGGCTCGGGAAATTTTGCCACGAGCATCAGCAGCAGGGGGCCAGGGCTTAACTGAACCCATCGACGTTCGTCCCTTCACAGAATACAATCAGCATAAAACTCCATCAGCCTTGTTTTACAGTTCATGATCGATGTTCCGGGAACCACGAAACGTGCGATGAGGCACCTGGCTCTTGTAGTCGAGGAGCGACTGAAGCTCCATGAGTATGGAAATGTCTGGATTGCCGACTGATTTGTTATGTCCTTTTTCTTGGGTTTATACAGTACCGACCATCGCTTTACTTGAATGAGTTACTATTGGGCGTAACACCTGACGGGCCCGAGTGTACGGTGAAGTTCTTGACGACCCGTGCGTCAACAATTGGCGCGGGTCTCGCTCTACTGTGTTCTCTTCGTTCCCTGGCTCATTGGCACATGAAATAGATGGTCCCCAACGTATGTTATTATTCCCCAACTATATGTCGTGCTCTAGAGCTTTCCTCACGCACTTTTCTCAGCAGAAAACCCTCGATACATTTAACCCCATCGTGAAGAGGTGAAATCCGTCGTCAAAAAGGAGGGGCGGTCGGGGGCCTCTGTGGTGAATATGCGCGAGATAAACGACGGGCTTTTGAAGGAAAGCCAACATTTGGTCAGAATTAGTGCTAGTGAGTGATCTCATACCCAGATGAGTAGTCCTGCTAACACCGCGTCATGGCGTTAGTGAGCTTGAGGCGGATGGCCTTCACGGCCTTCACGTTCTCCGACGGGACGTTCATACCCAAGGGAACAACAGTTGCCTTGCCTTCTCGGCGTCTGCACCTTGATAACGAACGCTACGACAACGCGCACACCTTCGATCTTGTCCGCTCCTCTAACGCGCGTGACGAGGAGGGTGAGGGTTCCAAATACCAGCTCGTTCGACTAGCATGTGATACTTGCCATTTGGGCATGGTAAACACGCTTGGTACGAACCCCCCTTTACCCTTCTGCGGTCGTATGAATCATCTGACATCTACGCGTTACCCCTAGTCACTTCTTTGCAGCTAATGAGCTGAAATCCTTGTTGTCATGTCATTGGTCAAGCTGGAAGAAAACAGGACTCAGCCAAGGGGATTGCGCACGCCGTTTGTACTATGTCTCCTGCTGCAAATATCGTGTTCCGAAATAAACCGCAAGAGCGTTCCGCGCATGTTTTTCTGTGCAGAAACGCCCGTCTACCTTTTTGGGGGGACGATCCGTATGAGACCCGACGGAAGGAAAGTTGCGCTCGGTCGATGACATGGCAAAGTACGAATGACACGCTTTCAATAGTGTCGGGTCCGACGGAGTGCGAACCATTTCCGTCCCAACCACGTCAACTTGGTCACCTGTCCTAGTCACCAGAATGATACACTTCTTTCCACCAACAACTCTCCGGACCCGTACTCTCTCTGCCATGCCCGCGTCCAAAGCTACTTCTACCAATGGCTCCGCATCTGGGAAAAAAATCCAAAGGAACACCAGCAAGCACTGTCCCGTCGTCTCCGGTTTCGAAGCCATTAGACGCAGAACGTGCCGTGATACATGGCTCAGGGAGGCCAGACAAAAGTGCTTATGACGCAGGGCAGGAGAGACTCAAGTCTGAGATCGATGCCCTGCAGGCCAAGCTTGTGCATTATATCCCTGTTGTCATCGATGCTGTGGCCGATCTTGTTTACACAGGGCGCTGTCCGAGAGAAAATATCGTTGGCTAGTAAACCTGCCGGCAACGACAGATGGAACGCGCTCCGTGCGGAGCTTGACGGCACACGTGAGCAACAGTCTTCTTACAAGACTTCTAGAAGCAACGTCCTCGATCAACTCAAGGCTCTGCAAGATGGCGTACAAAAGAAGGTACGTCCACGCATGTTGCTTCCGTGAGTGTCCGTTTAACGCGAACAAATACCTAAAGACCAAGGACTTGCAAACTGCACGGGGCAAGACGTCATTCCGAACTGTTGCTGAGGTTGACACTCACATCATGTACACCATCCGTACGACCACTTTTCAATCAGAATTACTAACGTTTGGGTCCAGAAACCTGGAAAAGCAGGTAGAATCTGGCAGTATGAAGCTTGCTGACGAGAAACGTGCTCTCCAAGAAATCTCACAGGCCAAACGGACCCGAAGGGCCGTAGAAGGTTTCCAGGCTGCCCAGGATTCAATCGACGCGGACCGGAGCGCTGCGGACGAGCTTCGCCAGCAGCTGGATGACCTAGAATCCAAGGCCATCTCCGATCGTTACGACAAGATCAAAGCGGAACTAGATGAGCTCAAGAAGGAGTCGGACGAAACATACGCTGGCCGCACCAAGCTGTTCGAAGAGCGGGATGAATTGCAAGCTCAGATAACCACCCTCTTCACCAAGAAAAGAGCCTCCGCGCAGCAGTTCCGGGATGCAAATGACCGTTACTGGACAAAAGTCAGTGAAGACCGTGCTCGTCGTGCTGAGAGAACTCGTGCAGAGCGCGCCGCCGAAGAAGCTCAGAAAAGGTTGGAACATGCACAACAGTTACGAGAGGAAGCATCCCTACCAGCATATCAAGCAGAGATCGAAGATTGCCAAACGCTAATCGACGCTCTTTCGGGAAAGAGTTCTGACACGGTCGTGCTATCTTCGTCGTTAACTACAAAAGGTGAAGTGGCCGGCGTGCCAAAGCTCGAGCTAAGACAGGTAGAGGTTGCCACTGATGGTCCTGTGTCACGTAAGAAGAAGGGAGACGAGGAAGAGACATACTTTATGGGAAAGGGGTAACTTGAAAGGACAAAATACCCAAGGTCGTGCATGAAACGGATCTGTAAACCACTTTGGACAAACAAAGCAGTATACTGTCAGGTGCCCCGCTACACAGAAACTTGTTCTTGAGTTTGACAGTGATTCCCCGAGCTTCTACTTTCAGACGCTGCCCGTCCGTCCTCACAACCGCAGTGACCCCTCGCATTGTTTCTACAATTATTAGCCTTGTCCAGTCTCGCGGAAACTTTCCCAGCGCGAAACCGTATCAAACGGATTGCCAAGAAGTTTGTTGCAGACGATCTCTACGTTTGTACACAAAACTGGGGAAGACGAGGCATACGAAAAATTGATCCAGGTCGCCGCTCAAAGTACTGCCACTTTTCTCCAGTTTTTACACAGATCTCAAGATCTGGCCCCGCTCAAACGTGATGCGTACCATCTCCCAATACCTCAGCCTGAACCATCTCCGACTCGGAGTTGTCCACATGACCACCCTCCACGACTTGATACGTACTATCTCCCATCTCCTCCAGTTGAATCGCCTCTGCGTCTCCCTCTTGACCCTGACCCTGCCCCGTCGCAACCTCCACAAACGAAATGGCAGATACTGCCATGCTCTGACTGGCAATGGGTTGTGACAACATCCCAAATCCGGTGTCGATCCCCTGCTGTCCAGCACCGTGGAGGTTGCGATCATACAGCTCCCGCATGCTGATGATGAACCGAGGCATTATGGGGCATATGGTTGTATAGCTAAGCAAGATCAGGAAGAGCTGCCAAGTATTACTTATAGTGAGGCTGTTGTCAAGGAGAGTGATAGTGATAAAGAAAAGCATATACCTGGAGGTGCAGGGAAAAAACATCTAAATGTTAGTTGTTATGCATAAAGTGCAGGAAAGGGGGAGACACACATACACAAAGAAATAAAGAATTCCATCCCTTGTCAGTTGCTGCATGTACTTGTTAGGCTGCCACTGCTTGGTTGCTTTGTACATTTCAACTGACTGCCTCAGAGTTGAGACAAGAGCAAAAAGTAAGAGTGTAACACTAAGAAATATTTGTGGGATCATAGTAGACAAGCAAATGTGTGATGGGGCATTAATGGACTCAAAAGCATTGCAAGCAGAGAAATTAAGAACTTGGACAACTATGACTGGAGGAAAGAGGTGGAAGGCCCATCTATGTGAGATCTAATTAAGTTTGCAATTTATTATAAGACACACCTGAGACATAGGGATTGGGAATGGCATAGATCTCTACAACTAAAATAATAATAACCTGTGGGATACAAATGAATAGAAGAATCCAAAGAATCCATTTGGATTGATTCCACATGGCATATACCCTTAGGATCATGACCACTATAATTTGTAAGCATGACTAGGGAACATGGAATTAGGAACCATGGTAACTCACAATCAACAGCAGAAAGGAATATTGGAAATGCCTTGGCTGTCAGGTAGATTGCTCTACCTTCAGAATATCCATGCATTATAATGATATTGTAATGGCCAAGAAATCAGTGTGCTTACACCTACAGAACTGTTGTCAATATAGTTGGCAACCAGGATTCAGATACATACATCTACCAATGGTTAATCATCATTGGCACAGAAGATGCAATACAAAAACTCACTCTTACAGACCCAGAAAGAAAAATGCTACCCCCTGCAAATGGATCTGATTAGCTTAATTATTCTCCACATCCAACCACAAACTCACAGAGGCCAGAAAGACTTGAGCATGGATTCATTGAATCATTGTTAGCTTTATAATCATTACAACAATAATAGACCTATATAACACTCAAAAGTCCAACATAGCAGACCTATAGAAGTATCAACTCAGAATACATGCAATGTGAGCCTGTATGCATACCAAGATAAATAATGTGGAGACCCAGGTCCAGGATCTGTCCTGTGGTACTATAAGAGACTTGAACCTTGCTTCACTTGTTGCTTCCTTACCCAAACATAGTGTACCTTCAAATGTTGTCAGTCAACAAATAGTGTAAGATGTAAAGAGGAAAATAACATACCTCACTTGAGAAGGTAAGGACTTGTGGTTAGTTGCAATAGTTAGTTGATTTTGAGATGACTGTGCACAAAGCATCACTCACCATAATCATGCAGGACAGCAGTGACAATAGCAACTATGTTTGAGCTGATCTATAAGATTGATCATACCAAAAGCATGAGTGACCATACGGGATACATAATCATTCATCTGTTGAAGCTCCAAAATAGACTGCAAGTCGGAAGACATCTAGTACACCGGAAGAGACCAACAGCGGCGTTTGACTGTTTGATGGTCAAAGATCAATGGACAAGACAAGGAGTGGAACGGGTACGGTTCAGGTTCCCCAGGGATTATATCTTCGACCCGGCAAATCAACTATCTGCTTCACGACTCGTTTCGAAGAAAGAATGTTCCAACAATCAACATTTGTGCGATACAAGACAGGACGAAACTTTGCGGCCAAAAGACGGCTTTAAATCCGGATCATGATTGCATCGCCTTCCCATTACAAGTACGGCAAGTGAGGAGCAGGGGCTCCATCACATAGTATTCTTACCATCCGTTCGTTGCTTTACGGCGCTCCTCCATTAAAGTTCATCGTTCACTGGAAGATAGGCTGTGATCAGCAATACTTCATGGGCCACACTCAATCCCAGGTACTTACGAGTGCGTTAGTATATTCTGCTTGGGGAAATGTACTCAATGCCAGTCAATTATTTATGCTGACCCGAAGATCACGAAATTGTTTCCGCGGAGTACCTATGCGGTAGTCGGAGAATTTTGACAGGTGGCGGAAATCAGCATTGTCACCTAGCCAACGAGATGGAACCCACCTTATTTATAGCTGCCTCGTGCTAGTGGAGGTAGAGGAGCTGTGGAAGTGACGCCAAGAACACCATTGCCTCTACCAGCGGGGACCTGAACGTGTGATCGTCAAGGAACCCGTCGCGGCGTGAGCGGGCTAACATTGAAGCTATGAAGGCTTGCGCACCTCGGAGTCCCGGTTCAGCCCAAGATGCTGAGCAGGATTCTTGCATCCGTCTCTCTGTCAGTCCCTTCCTTTTTTTTCTAGCACAGAGGAAGGGACATGCCTATCATACCCTGCATCCCCTTCTCGGATCATTCTGTTACTATGCAAACGGAGCGAGAAATCGAACGCCTGAGACAGAAACCCTCCCCCGACATGCCACCCCCGATTGGGACTGGGACAGTGTCTCCATTGATGCCTGCGAATAAATGATCGGGTCTAAATTCGGGTGGGTCAAATTAAGAACATTTCCTCGAATGCGATACAAAGAACAAAGCCCCATGTGAGCACAAAGACGGTATATCATCGTCAACGAAGAGACAAGGGGGAGGGATTAAGAAATTGCTGGTTGCTGTCCAGCGAAACCAGTGCAAAGGGATGGAATGCACCAACCTCAGCTACGGGCGAGCACTGACGAAAAGCGGCAACATGACGACCACCGCTTGCTGAAGCACGCCATCAGATCGATGAAAACGCGTGCAAGTGGGAAGAGTCTTGAGCGAACTTGACCGGCGGCGTTTACATACTTGCTCCGACGGGAAATCGCAAGATTGGGGTCCGAAGAAATGTTGATCGATCTGTTCTATCTGCCTCGAGATCGGTAATATCGATGCCGACTTGGGGGCGCAACGTCGCTCACAACAACTCTCCCAACTCGCAACGAGCTTGCGTCCGGTCTCGGCCAATGATTCTCTCAAGTCCTCTGCACATCTCCACCAAAATGTTTGGTAGGGAACACCTCTCTCGCGTCCCTCTTCGCGTATGTCCACCTCCCTCTCGCTTTTCGCCAAAGACGAACGATCAACGCTCACCATAGACCGTCGGTCATCCAAACGTCTGTGAGCCCATCCACATCACCACCGCCCTTTTTTTCCACGAAGGTAGCACGGTCGACCCAACGCCCGTCCTTGTCAAAGGCTCGTGGAGAAGGATCACGCTCCACGTCGAAGACAACCTCGACCGCGCTCTACCCTCTACCCTTTCTGGGATCGTCATCAGTGCCGCGAACAACAATGGCTCGGCAACGGCGGCCATGAGCATCAGCAGCAGGGGGTCAGGGCTTACTGCATCGGCGTTCGTCCCTTCGCAGAATGCAATCTCTATAAATCTCCTTCAGCCTTGTTGCCCATCCTGCCATCCTCCCACATGATCGCGCGGTCGAATGCAACATACCAACCTAGTAGCATTATCCATCGGCTTCGGATACCCAGGCCATATGGCAGCCTACTAGTAGCACCCGAACTATCCCGAACACGGGGGCCAGGGAACAGTGCGGAGCATCGCCCGGTGAGTACAGTGTCATATTGGTTCCAAAGGTCGTCTGACCCCTCATTTCTAGCCCGCCGCATGCGGGAAGACTCGAACACGTATTTGTGATCTTAGTCGATGAAAAGGCTTGCAACATTGGGAACTCACGCTTCTCCAAACAAAGCATGCCTCCAAGTCGCAGTTTAGACGCTCGCCGCTTCCTTCAGCCTCTCTTCCCGCCCCGCCCTGCCACACCCCGCCAATGACCCGCCCACAACAACCCTCCCAACTCACCACATACGACAACGAGCTCGCCTCAGCCAATGCCTAGAAAGGTTATCTCCCGCGCCTCGCCTATGTTTGTCAAGCACACCTCGGCATCGTCGCACGTCGCTACTACCAAGGCGTCAAAACCTACCTTTAAGCTATCGTTATATTCTCCCAACACGGCCTCCGGTTTGTCTGCGTCCGCCTTCCCTCCACAATATGACACTCCTGGAACGACGACATCTGCAGATGTAATCGCAGACGCGACTGGGTCCTACTAGTGGCGATGGGTTGCGACAACACACCAATTCCAGTGTCGGGACCCTGCTAGCGGTGGCGATTATGGTTGTACATCTCTCAGACACCGGTGATGAATCGAGGCATCATGGAACCCAAAAGTGCTAGGTGGGCCACCCATTCAGGAAGAGCACCGCTATGCTGAATGAAGCCTCATCCCCATTCATATAGCAAGGGCATATCATTTCCCGCCTAATTGAGAGTGAGATATTGATATTGTCAGAGTCATGTTTACTGCGTCCTTTCTCGAGTTTATACATGTGCTGACTATCACCTCGATAGAATAATGTACTGTATTGTTGCTGGACATAGCAACTGAGTGGCCCAAGCGTTGGTCAAGCTGCTTCCAACGTTGTCCAATTCTACACTGAGGACTAGAAACCATATGTACCTTCGATTGATCATTTTCAACCACAGGAAATCCCCTGTCATCCTTTCGGAGATGGAACAGGCGACGAACTTTACCGCGCAGGAGTTGGCTACCCTTGAACCAGCCTTACAAAGGGCGCGCGAGAAGTTCTACTTGGCTTCCAGGCGTCGAACGACACGCGAGGAGGATATTGCGTACTCGTTTGGGATCCCCAAGTCCCGATCCTGGTCATCTATGGCAGGGGTAATCAAGCAACCGGTCGCCTGCTGGAGTATATCCTAACATGTTTCACCAAAGGTGATTCACGTGCCTGAGATCGTCGACGAAATGCGTACTTGATCATCCCTTCCTCGATCACGCACGGACGCGCCAGCCTGTTTAATTTAAGACGGCATCTCTTTGGTGGCATTCTCCGATACTCGACGATATATCTGCTGTACGTACATGATATCATGAACTCGTTATCGCGTGATCAAAGCTCATCCGCCATCTTCTTTCGCAGGTAAAAATCTGGGACAAGGATATGATCAAGGTGTACAAGACCGAAGTACTTGGAAAGCTCCCCGTCGTTCAACACTTTCTCTTTGGCTTTATCCTTTCTTACACTGGAAGACCGCCTCTAGCTTCTTCCGACGGAACGGGGATATGTCGCGACCTGGTACGCGAGGTATAGGGTGATTGCTGCGGCATACATGTACTGAATGCGGATGGTCGAAGGGCCAGGGATATGACCTGTCCCATTTGACTGATGCTTTAGGGCAGCTCGGGGGGATGTCGAAAGAGACCACGTTCTCTCGGTGTTTACAACACTTTTTTTCCCTCGGCGAACCGAGATGGGCTTCCCAGTTATTGTCATTTCTGCGGCATCTGTCACGTGTGCGACCAGCTAGTAAGTAACTCTTCCGTCCATAGTAGAGGGATAAGTGGTTCATAATCAATTACCCCTTTGTTGGGATGGAGACCGGACCCAAACCACCCGATGGTTATTCTGCAAGATCTAGAATCCATCTCTATCGATACTGATGCCGATTCAACTTATACGGCCCTACCTCGACGTGGGAACACTTATGGTAAATTGGCAGGCTTTCAAAAATCCCCATCCTGCGGTCGACACAAAGTTCGGATGGGGCTGTCACCCCATCGCGTCCCTGCGGACTTTTCGATCAGGTTCGATCTTGCCCCAACTAAGGGTACTCTCGCTCGTCCTTTACGCGGTGATTTGGTCACACCTATGCTTTGCGCGCCGGGGCCGGTTGGGCGTGACGTGCGATCAGACATTCGAGACGAATTTTGCCTTGGAATTCTTCCATCAGTTCGCTCGTCGCCGTCGCCCACATATTGCACGGTCCCTGTCTTATATCGAAACAAGCTGATTTGAGTGTATGAAATAATGAACGCCTCTGAATCGTCTTCCTCGGGGAAATCAACATAAGGTGTACTGGGAAATGGTGAACATTGAAATATCGAGGTCTCTCATGCCATAGCAACCCAGCTCTACCGCAAATTACTTGAGAAGATCACCCTGATGGATGGTGGTCCGACATACATACATCTCGCGGACAACGCCTGTGTCGGCACGTCCACCGAGCAGTGGTGCGAGCAGTACGTTTTTGCGAGCGGGGTGGGCGGGAGCAGCAAGAGAGGAATAGGACGAGAGAGGGAAGAGGGGGAACGAGAGAGGAAACGCGAGGACCTGCGTGGAGAGTATGGAATAGGGTATGATAGGGATGAACGTGGATGACAGAGTCCGTCATCGTGGGGTTCGCGGATGGGTCCTGGTCCAGGATTAGGATCGGGTATCGGTGCAGGAGACGGTATGAAAGGGGATGGGAGGGACGATCGGAAGTATGCTCCGTCTGCGCCACCACGTACGAGTTGAGGTCGTGTGGTGGATCTAAGCATTGAACACGATCCATCGGCGTCTGCTAGCGAATGGTTATCGGATGCACTCTTTTTCGTTTTGTATGATTATCAAGGGTGGGTAAAACGTGCATTTCGGGCACGACACGAGGTGATAATGGGGGTGTGAATTGATTCGATAAGGAGACACACATATACCAGGCGGCAACGTACCGGCCGCGGAGATAAACGACGACCGTCCTTCATTCCATATTCCATCGATCTGATACCTCGGATTATGTCGTCCAACGTACGCCAGAGGTCAGAGAATGGTGAGCACGGGGCAGGTTGAAAGAACGATGCTGATGAGAACACAAGAGTCGAGCGAAATCAGTTCATCTTCCAGTATCGTTCACCGACAAGAAGCAATACCGATGGTAATCGATGTTCCAGGTGACATAAATTTTGTCGCATGCCTCGTTGATGGGAAGCACGTCGTGAGCGGCGGCGAAGAAGGAAAGATTCAATGTTGGCGCATAGAAGATGGCAAGGAGGTGGGGACGGCCATGGATGCGGGGAGTGCTGTTTTCAACATTGCAGTGTCACGAGACGGAAAGCTGATCGTCACTGGGACAAGAAGTTGCGTGGTGACGGTGTGGAATGCGGAGAATCACCCACAAGTGACCAGGACTCAAAGCACACAAGCGATTGGGTGCTGGCAGTCGACGTCTCGCCGGACTGCGACGAAAATCACGACTGGGTCGAAAGACAACACTGCTTGCGTCTGGTCGCTGTCGACTGGCGAACGACTGCTCGGCCCCTTGAAACACGACCACTGGATGGTGGCAACAAAGTTTTCACCCGACGGACGCCTCATCGCTACTGCCACATGGACTCGCAACTCCGTTCGTGTCTACGATAGTCAGAATGGCAGCCTCCTCGTCGACTTCCCAGTCACAGTCAATCCGTCATTTAACCAGTCCCTCGCCTGGGCCATTGATAACAAGCAACTCTTCGCCCTATCAGACGACGGCAACATTCACAGTGTCGATGTGTCCGCCAAGACCACGCCGTCGACATGGCGCATTCACAGCACCAACAATCCCACATGCATCGTCGTGGCAAGCAATGGCACATTCATCGCGGCCTGTGGTTCTTCTGTGTCAATTTGGGACACAACGAGCCAAGAGCAAATCGGAGTTGTCATCGTGTGCACTCACTACATCGGGTGCATGGCTGTATCCTCAAACTACCTCGTAACCAGCGGAGACAAGAAAATCACCTTTCGGGCACTCTGTGACACCGTTCCCTCTCACTACGTAAGTGTACCTGCATAAAAACCTTGCAATCGCAAATCATCCCTATTCCCCAGTTGCAGACCCAGCACACAGAGGTTGTAAAAGCTGACGATAGTCCAAGTGATGTTCGTTTGCACCATGATTTCGGTTGCCGATAACCATGCCCATCAGACGAGAGGAATAGCGAATCTCGAGATAACCATCCAGGAACTGCGCAATCAGCTTGCCGAATCTCAAAAGGAGACCCTCTGGTATGTACCTCGCTACCCCGACCCATATGCTCGATTTACGTCCACTAGATAGCAAAATCGCGCATCTCGAAGAGGACCAACCAAGAACTCCTGCGACAAGCTCAGCTGAATCTCAGTGCGCAGCCAATCAGGAAAGGGACGACTTCAACGATACCATCAACTCTCTTCGTGCCGATCTTCGCACACGCGACAACAGCTTGAGCGTACTCCGTATCCAACTTGTTGAACACCCAACGCAAAGTCGATGGTCTCGTTCGGATCAACCGTGCACACGAGCAGAGGTATCAATGTGAATCCCTGCATGCTCAAGGTCGCATACATAGTGCTGCGGAATGTCTTCTCGAGTTCGCGAATACAGTAAACGAAGATGTGAGAGCCAACAGGTTACTCATCGACTGGCTTTCCGGTAAGTTTTAGCGTCGCGCGTTACGATAGTGTAACCAATCACTTCTGTCAGAGTTTACCCACCGATGCATTACAACGTTAGAGAGAGTTGGCGACGATGCATCGAATGCCGATAAACGCGACGAAGCAATTGCAGCTTACTCTACCGCGCTGTCGCTCGGCCCCACGATCCCGAATGCTATAATGACGAAGTGGGCGAACATGATATTGAAACGTGGGCCAGCGCTTGAAGCATCGAGTGCTGCAACCAAGGTGTGCTCTCTATGGTGGTTCGAAGATGGATACTGACTCTTTTTCGGTATAGTTCAAGGTTCCGAGGTTTGTTGTCTACCGTGTTATTTGCGACATTCTAGAACGGGACGGTCGCCTCACGGAGGCTGCCGAGTGTTTCCGACAGATGCAGAGCAAGCTCCCAGGGCACGCGGGTGTGCGCGATGAGCGAGCGGAATGGGAACTCGGTAGGTGGTTGCAGCCACAAGCATGCATCATCCTTGGTACCCTGACATTGAGTATCAGACTTCAAAGTGCGTTGTATGAAGACATTGGAACAGAACGGAGATGTTGCCATGGACTCTGCGTCATACGATGACGCTGCTGCCCATTACTCTACAGCACTGAGCCTTGATCCTTTATCGGCAGTCCTGTTGACCAAGCGAAGCAAAGCACGAGCTGGGATGGGATCGTGGGAATATTCGTTGCAGGATGCCAACGCGGTACGTGTATCCTAATTTACCATGGGATCAAATAATCGATATAATTCCAGGCGATCAAACTCAAACCATCATCTCTATGCGGCCACCAAAGAAAGCATGCAGCACTAGTTGGCGCTCGCCGCTATACTGAAGCAATCGACGCGTATAACGATATGCTCCTGATGCTTGAACAATCCGCTGATCCTGTTACTCAAGGTAAGTATTCTCCAACCTTACACGAAAGCGTTGTCTAAGTGTCCGCCTCTCGCAGAATTGCGCAAAAGCTATGTAACCCCATCGCAGACAAAGACAGCTATTCACAACGCTGTCAAGCGTACCCAGCGGGACGCTCCGCTGGTGGTCATAAACACGAAGACCGGCCGTCTTTGTGATCAGCGCGAGCGTATGCATGCATTTGAATCTGATCCGAAATTCTTGGAACTCGCTGCGTCCATGACGACAAGACTCGACCACTCTCGCATTCAAGAGGTCGTCCAAGAATACTTCCGATATGCCACGTTCTCCCATACCTGGGAAGGGGCTGAACCGCTGTTCAACGACGTTCTTCATGGATCAGTGCACAAACTCGCTGAATCATGCACGGTCCTGAAGTTGGTCATGTTCTGTGCGACGGTGCGGGATGTTGGGTTTCACTGGGCATGGTGCGATACATGTTGCATCGACAAGGCAGACAGCTCGGTGCTTCAAGAATCCCTGACCTCGATGTTTCAATGGTATCACAAGTCGTCGCTCACAATCATTCACCTCAAGGGTGTACTATCCGACTCGGAGGTTGGCGCTCTGGAGTGGAGTTTGTGGAACACGCGTGCTTGGACGTTGCAAGAGTTCTTTGCATCCAGGGTCATCCGTTTCTACACCGAAGATTGGAAGCCTTATCGGCCTGGTGAGAAAGTGTACAACCACAAGGAATCGTCTGTGATCATGGCTGAGATGGCACGTGCCACCGGCACTGATATAGACGTTCTCCTTTCTCTTCGTCCAGGATCAGACAATGTACGACAGAAACTGTGTCTTGCTGCGACACGGGTTGCTACGAAACAAGAGGATATGGCCTACTCGCTCTTTGGTATATTCGACGTCTCTCTCTCGGTCACATATGGCGAAGGGCAACAACGCGCCTGTTACAAGAGGTGTTGACTCGGTCAGGGGATGTCAGCATTCTGGCCTGGACGGGAAAGGCATCAGATTATAACAGCTGTCTTCCTGCGGAGATTTCGGTATATCGCGAACCGGCCTCGCCCTATGTTCCATCGCCAATTGAAGATGACAAGATGGACGGGTTGGTGACGGAACTGCGTACATCCTCTCAAACCGTTGACTCGGCCATGATGCTATACGATCGAGTCATCGTCCTCCCATCCCCACGTCTCGTCAGCCGCCGCTTGAGCTTGTCTTGCATCATGTTTCCGTTGAGAGGTCCGTTGGTCGTGAGCGGCAATTCCCCCCAGCGCGTTTATCATACCACGATGTCTGCCTTGGGGATCATCGAGATCAAGACAACGGAGGACTTGTCTAGCCTGAACAATCTGGTGCTCGTACATCCGTGGCTCCGGTGCCTCCTTGATCCTGCCCTTCCATTTGAGGATGATATCGAAGTGTCTCCAGTCGACTCGGATCCCCTATCACATACCGCCTCATCTTCACACCATGCCCCACGGCTGGACAAGCTTACCAGAGCGTTACGACTTTTCGCGCGTCTCAGACAGCCTTTTGGCGCACTGCTGCTCGTCCCTTTATCTCACGATGAATACAAGCGTGTTGCCTCTGATCGTCCTATCTTCGTGCAATTACTCAAGGACATTTCACCGTGCTCTCTAGCGCAGAAGATACTGACGCTAGATATCTTGTAGCTGTTTCTCGTTGTATCATGTTACATGTACCAGATGTTATCCCTTCGTTCACCCCGTGTGCCGGGCGGTGTGCCTATGCTAGTGGGACAAGTTGACTGCGGTGCGTTTATTCGCGCAACGGGCCGCCGCAACCGGCAGGTCGTGTTGAGACATTGTATTCTAGCAACGACGACGACTTAATTAATTCGCAGTCCCGGGCACACCTTTTATTTGTTTTTGTGCTCGATCACTTATTACTCTGTGCTCGAATCGACGAATCGTGAGATCATGCGCCTGACGCACTCCTTGGATGGACGATCCGTCGTTCGCTCCATCCAATCCACCTGTCGGAATAACCGGACTAGTTCCAATCACTCATCCACTGACGCACAGCGTCTCTCGCAACAGTAGGTCGTGTATGCATACCCGTAAATGAGTTCAGGGATTTCCCCGTCGTCGCATCAAACAACCGAACGTGCGAGTCGAGGATGGCACCAAGAGCGTGACCACGTCTGCGGATGGTACGACCGACGTGACGGGCTCTGAAAAAGAGAAAGATCGTAAACATGCAACATGAGGCCCGAGTGAGAGGAGACCCACGTCCAACAACAAAAGTCAGCGGGGAGTTCGCCATTGTGAAGGTCGTACGTGCATACGTAGCCGTCTACGGAACTGGCGATGACGACTGTCGCGTCGACGTGGAGGGCCTGCACTGCATCGCGGGATTCCTCCAACACCTGGGTCGGCGCACGTATGGTAAGGGGCGAACGAAGCGAGGGAGAGGAGCACGAGCACCATGTACAAAAGGTCCCGCAGTCTGACCCAGTCTTCTCAAACAGCGAGTCGGTCCATAATCGGTACAGTACGACGTCCGACTTCAAATTGTTTGAGTGGATTTACTTTCTGCGGAAACGTCTAGTGAGAGTGTGGAAAAAGTGGGAGAAATGGATGCCAACGGTGTACCACGCTCTTCTTCCAGACCAGCGCGCCCGAGAAGCCACTGAGCACAGACTTGATCAGTGTCCAGCCCAAGTAAAGAGACCTGACGTACGCGGCCAAGCTTGACCGGGGAGTTCAAACTCCGCCGAACTGTCGAGCAATGGATATGTTTTCGCAAGAAGATAGTTTTCCCGGGGGTGGGGACTTGGCACGTGCGTGCCGCTACGATTCCGTAACTCGTCGCCAGAACACCAGCGCCGCGTTGTGGTTTCCCCACGACACAGGTCCTCTGGCTCGCCATCATGATGGAACCATCCTATAAATCCCCCAGCCTTATCGGCGACGACTCCGACTGTGAGTCGGTCTACATGCCTAGCAAGCTCGACAAGGGTAAACGAAAGGCAGAAGGTGTGTCCCGTGCAGATTATGCCGCCACCGAGACTGAAACAGGTGGCGCCCTTACTAGAGGAACTCGTCGCCCACCGAACTTCGTATCACGCACATTCTCAAGCTCGAGCCACTGTCTCCTCTGCAGATACGGACACGGACACTGAACTTGGGTCCAATTCGGACTTGACGCCTTATCTTCCGTTGATATCTCCTGATGCCCACCCGATCACGATCATGGATGGTGTTACAGCTGTTGGATCTGATAACGACGAAGGTCTTATCAACAAAGAAAGCGCACCAGATGACGAGGTGTGTTCGTTCTACTCAACCCAGCTAGGATATCGAGTTCGATCGTGAACCGGCAGATGGACATAGATGCTCCGCCTCTACAACACGATGCTTTGGACTTGGCCTATTCAATCAAAGGCATGTATCGCATCCTCGATCTTATCTCGGAGCAGGGTAGCGGTGGTCTCGGTGAGTACCCCAGTCAGAGCTACACGCTTATTCTCATTATTGATCTGGTATCAGTCGATAAGATCATCATATCCCAGGACTCCCTCGGGGCATTCATAAATAGTGTTTGCCCAGGTGCCTATGGATCGATGACCAAAGTCAACTTCGGGGCCCTTGACAATTATGTCATAAAACCTATCGGCATCTATGGCAGCAGAGAGGAAATCGTCCGATTTCTGTTGCATCTCACTGCCATTGACGGGACCACGTATGTCTCGATATCCCGCTGGGACTGTTCATGTTGTGTAATACTGACACTCTGCGTTGACAGTGCGACACAGCTTCTTGTTGATTTTGATGCCCATGCGCGTACGCAACCAACTCTGCGTTCGGGCTTGTACATCATCACAACGCCAGAGCAGACCGTGGGGTCTCATCAGATTTTCGTTCTATATTGGCCCGAACAAACTACTTGGGATGACTCTGCGGCATCTTCCGTTTGTCGCAATCGCATCACGTTTATGAGGTTTGTTTACTTTAACGCTATTTGAAATGACCGACGTCGAAATGCATCTCACACAGGTACTTAACAAAGTTGTGTGATCAAGTTGTCTCTTTGATCTCACCCGAACATGCACAAACCATCCTTTGGAATGAAGAGAATAGTGAGGGCAAGGTCGATAGGCGTGAAGCCGACCACGACGATTCAGATCGAATGTTCACGTTCGAAGTCGCGCAGACCAACGAGAAGGAAGAGTCCGTGACTGTTCGCAAGGGTTTCACGGTCGGTTTGTCCTGGCTATGTGACTGGCACCTCAGCTGACAAGCGTGGGGTGTGGGATTACAACTTCAGGCTGTTTTGCGGGTGATTTCACATCCAGAAGCACCTTCCGGGGACCCGGATCCGATGAGACCTGCGCCTATTGCACCGTTTTTACTCTTTGGTGAGACGGTCCAAGGATTTATGACTGTGGAATATCGAGGGGCGAAGGTCTTGGAGGAGAGGTTCAAAGCACATACGATCGCGGCCTTGCCACTCGAAGTATTCTTGTGAGTGGATGTCTTCGTTCGTGGCGATCACGCCCTCACCATTCGTCTTCTTGGGGTTGATAGGGCATCCGACCGCCTCCGCCTGAACGAAGCGCTGAGTGATACAGCCTTAAAAATCTTGGTTCGCTCCGGGCTCGAGAAACGATTTCCAGATAAATGCAGGCGGTGGAAAGAGGATTCTAGCGTTGTCCGACATACCGCCGAGGTGCGTGCCAAGACGAAGACTACGAACGTGTTGGACCGGGGTCACCGGCATGGGCTGCTCCCGCTGCAGGACGTGGATGGAAGGACGCAGGGATGGATGATGACTAAGTACGGACACACGGACTATGACCTACGAGGACTCCGGCCGCTAGGACTCTCGCCACTTCATACGAGGACTCAGGCCCTTGCCAGACCTCCCCGGTACATCTTACCCCTCTTCGCACATGCGAACCTCCGGGTTCACACTACGAACGCTACGACCTACGAGGACTCCAGCCGCTTCGCCAGGACTCCTGCCACTCCCTGCGGTGACCCGGGCCCAGACCTCCCCGGTATAGTGTTGGCGAGATTGCAAACGGAGTTACCCATGCTCCGAAGGTTGCTCTTCGAGGCAGTTCTAGATGAAGTCCTGCGATTGTATCCGTGAGTGCAGTGTATCTTGGTATTCATCGTCCGTGTGCCCACTCCGGAATATGGTAGATGCTTTGATCGAGGAGCGTTCGCCTATTATGGGAATAAGGGAGAGAAACCTGTGGATAATCCAGGTGTGTAATGGTTCACTTCGAGGATCGAGATCCATGCATGTTGATCCATAACTTCAGAACTACTCTCCAAGATCCTGACGCTCTATCCGAAAGCAAATGACAAGGTCACACAGCAACTGAGCAAGGACTTCCAGAGCATTTCCGAAAAACACGAAGAATTTCGAATTGCCAAGGACCGTATCTGTCTGTTCAAGGAACTGGCTCCGCTCTTGAGAAAGAAACCTCTGAAGCTGGATCACCAAGCTTCTCTGCAGATCTTGAAGGCCGTATTGGACGGAGAGGTGGAGCAAGTCAAGGCGAGTGTGAAAGAGAATAACGGGGTTGGCAGTAAGCAGAATAACTCAAGATTGAGTCTGAACCCCGTGACGTGGGTTTCCGGTTTCTGGTCGACATGGAAGGCGTTTTCGGTGGAGAACATTGGGGAAAGCGTGGTGGATGATCTTGTTCGGCGCGCAACACATGCGGTAGCGCAGATTTCTGACAGTCAGTTTTTGGGTCAGTTGGACCAGGACTTGGAACAGTACGCTCAGTGTACTCCCCAATTCGGAATATGGGTGGAGCGGGCAAAACGCCATGCATTTGAGCACTTGGTGGTTGGCATCAAGGAGACGGTAGAGACCCTCACGTTGGCAGTGCACAGGATACAAGAAGCAGAGTGTACAGAGCAGATCAACAGCGAGAGCGCAAAGGGAGCGGAGGAGGAGGTGGACAAGTTGGATCTGATCAAGCATGTCAACGATTTGTCTTCACAGAGCGCATACACGTACGTATCCAGCCTGTTCCTGCCGGTTGATCGTTACCCGAGACTGACGTTCGTAGGCATACGTTGTCCATAGACAACGTGGATGAGCTTCGAAAGGAGCGGAATCTTGGTGAGTGGTCGTCTCGTTGACATGCCGTGCAGTCAACATCAACCCTGTTAGGCTTACATTCATCAACTTTGTATCAAATATGGGGTTCACGGACATCACAACAAGACCCGATGGCAACATACACAGTGCACCTGATGAACCTGACAGCACAAGATCAACACGAGCTGCAATTGAATCCGAGCGCCACCCCTGCACCACGGTTCAAGTTCAGTCACCAGTTTACGTTACCGTTGGGTCATTCCGTGGTGTGAGTTTCTGTTTCCTTGGCTTGATTTGTTCACTCGAACTGATCTCTGCCTTCATTTCGAGCAGGCGAGCGCAGTTGCTTGAAGGCGAAAGACTCTTATTGGTCGTGGCCGATCATGCAGGGAACTTGATTGTCTATCTCGATAGACTGGAGGCTATAGACGGCGCCATTTTGCGCAGCCGCGGGAAGTTCCTCAATTGTGAAAAGATCGGACACAAGTTTCTGTTGGCGTACGACGAATCGAAGCAGATGCTGGCGGTGGTATCATCGGACAAGGTACGTGTTCACTTATGTTACTGCACCTGCGTTGTTGATCAACCGCGTCCACAGCTCCTACTGCACATTTTCGTGTTCGACGACGCGCGCAGATTTCAGGCGTTTGGCAGTGCAATAAACTTGCATGCGTGGTATAACGATGGGGTGTTCATTCGCCTTGCATGCTTTGTGAGCGGAAGCGAAGAGTTGGTTCTCGTCGACTCGCAGGCGCAAGCGAGAGTTTTTTCTTTGGTAACGCTACAGTTTCGGTGCGTTTGGTCCTGGTTCCTTAATTCTGCGTGAATCTTGCTGATGAGGAATGGGAATGACCAGACCCGCTACACTCCAGCTCGAGCAGGTGCCATACAGTGTAAGCTCGACACCCGATGGTGCTTGTCTGGTGGTCGCACAAACCCAGGGGAACGACTTGGCTGTGACAGCGTATCAATGGAGTACCTTTGGCTCCACGGAAGGGATCCCACTCGACTTGGCCCCACTTACGGTCGAGAACGGCCCTGTCGTCACGTCGCTGGTCAACCGAACGGCGGTACACGTCGTGGCGCTCGATTTTGAGGCGCGCGCATGCCGATCGCATGCGTTGGATATCACTCGCAAAGTGACCGAGTTTACGTTCAAGGAAAAGGGTGCGCGGGGTTCTTCTGCACGACGGCAAGGAAATGCGACCGCACATAACTGTCTTATCGACTGTCATGCCGAGGTCTGGACCCGCTTCCCGGTCTTACCCGCAGTGCAGCGCGAAACGATCTCTTCGTCGACTCTCCGGAGTCCCCGGACGCTCGTGTTTGTGACAGATCGTGATTATCAGCAGTATGAGCTGTATTTCACGGATATGATCCTCATGTTTGAGAGGTCGACGAAGAAGCCAACGGGTGACATGCTCAAGTCTATTCAGGTCTCGGCTGCTTCATTTGCTGTCTTTGCTGCCGAGTTGTGTGAGGGTGGGGTGCGCCTAAACTCGACTCGGAACCATGGATGGAACGTCTCAGCTTACCACGGAGGCGAATGGCTTGTCGAATTCCTATGCTTGATTCCTATCCACCTCGCGCTGGCAAAGGACAATAGGTTTGTGCCGCTCAAAGATGGTGTTTACTCGCCCGACCTGGAGAGATCGTTGTTGGGCGCGGAGGTGAACCGCATCGTGGATAATCTCTCTTTTGGGTGGTACGAATCGTTGTTTCAGTCGTATATGGCATCCAAGGTTTGCACCGTTGCTCTCAATAGTCTGAGGGTTCGCTTGCTCAAAGTTGCGATTGTAGCCCGTCAAGGTGGTGTCCTCGATGGGGGAGCAGTCGGTCGGGAAGAGTTTTGCATTGAATCATCTGGTCGATACGTCGTTTGCTGGATCTGCGATGCGGACGACGGAAGGAGTGTGGATGTCGGTTACGCCGACCGAGGATGCTTTGATCGTTGCGCTCGATTTCGAAGGTCAGTCCCATACGGCCTCTCCCGTGACTCACTCCACCTCACTTCGGCGTGCATTGCCTTTTGTCGGTAGGTGTACACAGTATCGAAAGGTCCGCTCAAGAAGACATGTTACTCGTTTTGTTCAACACTGCTATCTCTAACCTGGTTAGTAGGATGCTTTGGCATGAACCAGGAGGAAGGATGTTGACTCAGGAGGTTGCATTTTTCAGGTGCTGTTCCGTAACAATTACGCGTTCAGTCGGGACATCACTGGACTTTTTCAGTCGTTCCAGTCCAGTTCGACTGTGTTGGATGCCAAGGCGAATCCGTCATTATTCCAGTCGACGCTAGTCATCATCATTAAGGTACGTCTGCCGCGATTGGACACATCAACTGCGTCGATAGGCTGATGCCGAGGCGTGCTTCCTCGCCCATGTAGGATGTCGTCGACTCGGACAAGGCCGAAATTGCGAAAGAGTGAGCTATGGTCGTGGTTTCGTACAGCGCCATTCGTGACGGATGTTGTTCCGTTGCCAGGTTTTCCTTGAAGTTCCAACGGATCGTGCAAGACGAACAGGAGGCGAATTTCATTTCTTGCCTTCATGCCGGAAAGCTGAACATCATCCCATGGTAAGGATGAGGCGGGCTTGAATGAATCTACTTAACTCATGAAATTATCCACACAGGCCAGTCATTGAGTCAGGGGAATTTTATAGACTATTCCACGCGTTGAAGCGACAGTTGGATAAGCAAGTAGTCACTCATCGATCGGCGGGGGAGTTTTTACACACGATGAAGACGTTAATGGCTAAGTTGAAGGTGAGTGTGATTTCCTACAAGATAGGGCATGTCGTGTCTTGCTCACTCCTGTTCAAGGCGAACGATTGGGGCGCTATGTCTCGTAAGAACATACACCTTTTGCTTGGTTGGACTATGTGACGAACTCTTCATTTAGAAACTACGGCGTCTCATCGTGCACAGCTGATTTCGACGCTTCTTGCTAATGCGCTTGCCTTTGGATATGCAGAAATCGACCCAGAGCGTGAGCCACTGAAGGTGATCTTACTTATCACGTACTCATGCTGGCTACGACTCTAATCTCGTCGTGTAGAATTTAGATACAGACATGCCGGTCGATCTGCCAGATACTCAGCACCAACTCTTCATTGGCGGTGGTGGCAGCGATCAGTCTGTGTCCCGCGAACGGATACTCACGATCCTTCGGACAGCCTGGGATGGCCACATTTCCCGGCAACACATCACTGAAGCTGAATGGATCGCAGGCTTGGCCCAGCATCTCGAGACAATCGTGAACTTGCGGGTTGCCCACGTAAGCGAATGGTTAGACCAGAACTTGTCGCGGTTCCAGGCTGCAAGTAGCAGTGGCGTGAGCCACGCGTGCATCGACGAGTTGAAACGTCACTTCGAGAATTCTATCGTAGACTTGAGGGGTAACGTCCGATTGTGTGGGATGACGTGTGCGGGGTGTCAGCTGCGGTGCGTACAGAGTCGGGTGCACGAGGGTATGCATGACTGTCAATCTAACCACCTGTGCCTGCGCGAGTGCGATTTCTGTTTGGCGCTTGAGCAGGAGGAGCATCGGTCATGTATGATGAGGTGAGTGACGGATGGATTGTGATGTCGTACATCGGGTGCTGATTGCATTGCGATATTAGTGCGGGCCACGCGGGGAAGCACATGTACGTGTTTACTGCCTTGGCTAAGCGCCCAGTGGCCAACGCCCTTTTGTAGATGTGTCCCGAGTCAGCATTTGTGTGGGAAATCATGCAAATTATCTGGAAGGCATGGATGTCTGGGTGTATGCGCAAAGGTACGTGCTTCCGTTCGAGGTGTTATATGATTGTACCGAAAAAAAAAAAAAGATGACTGATCACATCGACGACGAGCATCTTTGCGCGGCTCCTGTTCACGCATGTGGCAGGGTGAGTCTCTACGGACCGCTTTAACGTCCCTTCCGAAGTAATACTATTTCTAGCCATGTGATCTCTCTGATGTGCATCTGGTCGGCGGAAGCGTATACTCATGTCCTGGGACGTGCCGAATCCCAAGGTAACTTCCTTTCTTTGCGATAATATCACTCACATGCACATGTGTGTTTGAAGTGACGTTGATCATCCCCTCCACCAATGCGACACCCGCTTTTGTTCTGTTCCGTGCCGGTTGTGCAAACGTCTGTGTGTAGACCAAGATCACATGCATGGTCTCGACTCGAGCGCGATCCATCTTTGCGGGTGTGTGTATTGTTGACGTGGCGACGATATTTGTCCCTTAACGATGAACTACAGACAAGAACACTTGTGTACTGCCGTTTGTGCTGCCCAGGGTATATGTGAAATTGAAACGGCGCCGCATTCCATTGAGGCGATGTTTACGGGCAAACACGAAACATTCCAGTATACAAAGGTATGTTTTCTCGTCTTGATTGCCAGTTCCGACACTGACCTCCCCCACAGTATTCTCAGGGTTCGTTAGAGTTCTTGTATGCTTTCCTGCATTGATTTAACGATGCCCCCGAATGACAGTTGCAAAACGCTTGAATTGCATTAAACCGATCCCACCCGGTGCTACGAAGCACAAGGGACCCCATAACCACAGCCTGGACAAGAAAGTCGTTCACTTTTGCGAAACGAGGTATGGCCGTCGAACATTCTATACTCGATTCTTTCTCTCACAGTCTTTTAGATGCGAAAATTGTGGTTACTTTTGTACGTTACCTCTGGGTGAGGTGCAAGATTGGACTCGCGATTCTGGCGCATGCTTACGACTCACTCGAAGGTCACCCACAAAAAGAGCACGAAACGCGTCATGGGTCCATGTCGCGTACTCGCTGGACCATGGATGGGCCGGACGACGTACCGCTCGAAATTGATGGGCGCAAGTTCTCCACCAATGATGAAGGTGCACCGATGATGTGTAATCTCGTATGCTCGGCGATGGGGCGACATGTTCACATTGACTATTGTCGTGCGGACGCTGAAGCAGCGTGTATTGGAAACAAGCAACTACAGCACCTGACAAAGAGGATACAACCCTATCCCGAACGAGCAAAGGACGTGCTCACACATAGTCTATTCTGGAAACGGAGTGGTGAGCGGCGCTTGGGTGGATTGTGTTGGCTAAACGTCCTTCTGAATACCCCTCGACAGGTTTCAAGGACCCGTACTCAGGAGAAGAGCGAGCCAATTTTGGGAAATGGTATGTTCGCAGTATTTTTAATGATGACCGAGAATTGACATACATTGGCAGTGACACCATGTGTGGAGGTATGCGAGTCTCCAAGGTGATTTTGCAACCCAGGGGTCGTCTCATAGACATGATCGATAGGTCCCGAACACACGGCCGCCGGGGGAGGTCCAGCTATACCTTCTTATTGCGTCTTACCCCTTTTCCATGCGCCGTTGAAACCCAACACCGCGCCCGCGGGAGTGGGTTACATCTCGAACGACGGGCATCAATTTGCATGTAGGAACCCAATCGTGATGCAACCAGCTTTCCATGTGTGAGTTCGTCCACTTGTGTGCGTGTAACACACGAAATTGACCTCGCTGGGTTTTGATAGGATCTTCGTGGCTGACCAGTAGGTTCCGTTAGCTTTCAGGGGTGACTTACTTACTATCCTCCTATGAATAGTTCTGGTTCGATGGGGAGCACTGATATACAGCCACTCCCCAATACACCGGCGACTTCTCGAATCAGTGCTTGCTCAAAAAATCGATATGGTGCTGTACTTTCGTCGCTGCATAGTTTCTGGACAGCACGTGCAGCAGCAATTGCGGGCTCGAATGCCGTGCGACGGGACGCGTACAGTGTGGCCTTGTTTGACGATGAAGTCGTAACCCCGATTCTGAAAGATTTTGCGAGCACACCAGATCAACTCTTAAACGCTCTCCTTGGCTTTAAGGCGGGTGGCCGTACTAACTTTAGTCTTGCGATCCGACGAACGCAAGTGATCATGGAGGAAAGTTGGAGCACGGAAAGGTAAACATCCTGTCTTCATCCACTTCCTTCTTTAATGGCAGCACCCCGTTGGTACAGATTCCCGGTCGTCATCTTCCTTTCCGATGGTGAATGTAGTATCGGCGACAACATCATGCAGGATCTGTGCCGCACGGCTGTTCGACTTGGGTAAAAATTGCTATTTGCTCACTACCCATCGTTCCAGCTGACGGAAGTTCTTTTTTGCCAACGCAGAAATGCGGTATCGTTCCATGCGGTATCGTTCGGCCCGGATGGTTCTTCCACGTATCTGCGTCGCATGGCTGAGATTGCCAGGGATGCGCAGAACAATGCTCCGAGAGATCCACTCGCGCCAGCTGCTGCGACCATCCTCTCGTCGTACACGCGAGCGCTCGATACGGTGTGTGCACATGTGTCGTCATACCTAGACTACATGAATACTCATGGAGATTCGATTTGCATCACGCTAGGTCCAACTTGCGGAGACGTTCCTGGGGATTGCGGAGTCGTTGCGAAAGCCTCGAGGTGCACTGATCCGTTGAGGCCATGATGCTATTTGTTGTATTTCACCATGCTGTTTTTGTAAGGTTGTTTGTCGTGTAGAATGTGTTTGGGTTTTGTCCGTACTTGTACTACTAGTAGGAATTATAATTATGTGGATGCAGTGGGAGGCAATACGAGTATGTGCACAAAGCAGAGCTGCCGCATATACATATGACACGGGATGGAACCTTTTGGCCAAAATGTTCCAAATCATGAAGCATATCACCTTCCCGTTGCAAGCGTGACGATCAGGCACCAGGCTGGATGGTGATATCGTCAGCTTGCTTCCTTTGTTTTACAGCCATCAGTGCAACCACCTGCTCCTCTCTTTCCTCCCTAGCCAAATGATCAGTCATCGCAGCACCGTAAACAGTAGTAGAACTTATAACTTATTTTTACTGCGTACTTTTCTCCTTGTCTTTCCGTTTGATCGCTTTCTTGAGATTTCCTTGTCTCTGGCCACTACACGAGCTTCAGCTTTTACCCATCGTTCTCGCTCTTCCACTGTCCTGTGTTTCTCTTCTGAAAAGGCTGTCAACTTCTCCTTATGTCCGGTGAACTATGTGAGAGCCTGTGTAGGGTTCGATGCAGCCTTGAATTGAACAACTTTTTAGTCATCGAACCAGCAATGGTGAGAACGCAACATTAGTAAGTGGGCCATCACGAGCATCGGTGGGCTAAAACGGATGTCCCTGGTAGGTCTGTCACGAGCAATTGATTATAAGAGAAAGTCAGGCGCATCTCGCCCAGAGCGAACAGACACACCTTGGTAGACACAGGTTTGCCCATTGAATCTATCTCTTACAAGTCGTTTTCCCTTTGTCCTTCTTGCTCTCGGCTTCAGCCTTTTCCGCTCCTTCGTCACGGTCTCCTTTCTGTAAAGCTGCACATTGCTTGCAACGTTCCTTGAGCAGCGAGTCACCTCTATTCACAGGCTTGTCGTTCTGAGTGCCAGGACGACGAAGGACTGTCATGCGTGCATGCAACTTCTCCTTCGATAATGTTATTCTTTCAACTTGAGGCATCGGAACAATCTCGTCACTCATGCCCAGCGCTACTGAATTTTGGAAACCATCATGTTTTAGACTCCCGACGTCCATCACATCGGCATCATCAGCATCGTCGTTCGGGTCTTCAGATCCTGCCAACGGTGGAGGCACTTTCCACTTTCCCCATCCACGTGGGGGCTTGAGTCCCTTCCTGTTCGAGCGCGGTTTCGTTCCGGATCTCTAGGGTCGATTTTTGGTTTGCTGGATCGAGGCCGAGGCAATGAATCAACATGCGATATGAGGTGGGCGGTGTTTCGTTTCCAGACAGACAACAAAGCGCGCCCTTTCGTGCCCGCATTTCTTTGAGGGCTTTCTTTGACGCTTTTTAGTTCTTGCTGTGCTTTTGGTGTTTGCTGGGTGCCTACATGGTCGTGTTGGTCCACGGACGTGAGGTGGGTTCCGACATGAAAACGCACCACTAGAGTGTCTGCGTTACCTTTTTTTCACCAGATAATATTTTGATGGTATGGGGCTTAGCAACAACTTGAACATGTAATTGTGCGTCTCGATAGATGGACAGAGAACATCCTGGGAGGTGCCAGGTATTGTCTTTGGGTGGGTTTTATGGGTTTTGGGCAATGGAAGGTACTCCTAGTAGATGATTCCCATTAGTCTTGTGCCACTGTAAGCTGGGAAGCTAAGCAGCCACAAAGTATTAGATCCCGGCGGCCGGTTAGTAGCTTTGGGGTACCTACGTTCGAAGCTGACCACCCTTTTGCGCAGAGTTTAGTGAGGCGAGGACGAAGTCAGACGAAGTTGGGGGACAGAATCACAATAGATTATTAGTCCCCTAAGCTACTACTAAGCTATATAAGTAATCGGATTGATTTGAATATCTTATCAATCCGATCGTGTCTCCTAGACTCGGCTCACTCGGCCGAGTGTGGCTTGTTTAGTTGCTTAGTAGCTACTATTATATAAGCTACTACAACACTCCCCCTCAAGCCATATTTAGGCCGAGTGTTTGAGTGTGCTGTCTGTGCTTTGTACGAGGTAAGGCCTTAGTAAATATATCGGCCGTCATCTCGTTCGTAGTACAATATTCTAGTCGAGCATCCCTATCTCTGATCTTTTGTCTTATGTAATGTTGACAAATTGGGAAATGCATCAACTGTTGATGATACTGGAGATTTGTTGCAATTGCGATTGCTGATTGATTATTGGCATATAATATGGTTGGTTCATTCTGTGTGTAACCAATCTTGTAGTATAGATTTCTTAGCCATGTCAATCAGTGTCCTGCTTCCGCCATGGCTGAATATTCAGCTTCTGCAGTCGATAGTGCGATAATGTGCTGTTTGCGCGATCCCCACGTGATTGCTCCCTTATTTAGCAAGAACACATGTCCACTGATTGATGATCGATCGCTGTTCATTGTGAAACTTGCGTCTGCATATACGTACAGTCGATTTTTATTGTCACCTCCCTTTCGGTAGGTGATCCCTTTTTCTTTTGTCCCTTTTAGGTACTGTAGTACTCGTTTTGCAGCGCTCCAATGTATTAAACTTGGATTCGCATTGAATGAGCATAGCTTATTTGTTGCATATGCTATATCGGGACGTGTGCCTATTGTGGCATACATTAGTGATCCTGTTAGCGACGCATAATTGCCATCTGTCATAGCGCTGTCCGTTGTTTCGAGTGGCTCGAGTTTTACATTCGGGTCGAGTGGGGTAGATACCGAATTAGCATCTTGTAACCCATGTTTCTCTAGTATAGACTCAATGTATTTTGTTTGTTTTATTGTGAGCATACCGTTCTTTCTATCACGGTCTATTTCTATGCCCACAAGCTTATTGGGTTCACCGAGATCAGTTATCTCGAATAAATGACCTAATTCCCATTTTAGGTTGGTCATCTGTGCCTCGGTTTTGGTGAAAAGTAGTAGGTCATCAACCCATACTGTAATGATTTCAATCCTACCTTTCCCTTTTTGTATGTACACACATGGATCTGTCTCTAAGTGCTTGAATCCTTTATTTTGTAGCCTTTTATCAAGCTTGTGGTTCCATTCGCGCCCGGATTGTTTGAGTCCATATATAGTCTTTATTAGACGGCATAGCCGAGTTGTTTCATCATGAAACTCTTCGGGTTGACTCATATGTATTTCCTCTTTTAGGTCGCCATTCAGGTACGCGCCTTTGACGTCCATTTGCTGGATTTCCCAGTTTTCCTCGATGGCTAACGCGAGTATTGCACAGATGGTCTCAAGTCTTACAACGGGTGCGAAGGTTTCATTATAGTCCATTCCTGGGACTTGAGTGAAACCTCTAGCTACTAGTCTTGCTTTGTATTTTAGTAGCTCGCACTCTTTGTTGTATTTCTGCACAAATACCCATTTATTAGTCACGGGTTTTCTATCTTTGGGTGCTTCCATAAGTTCCCATGTACCCATTTGTTGTAGTGTATTGAGCTCGGTCTTGATGGCCTTTTTCCATTCGGGCCAATCAGGTGACCGTTTGACTTCTTTGAGTGATTTTGGATCTTTCCCGCCAATAGACGTATCCAAATATGCTGTGTACATATATTTGTTCCGCCTGACTGGGTTCGTCCTCATCAGGATCATCGGTCAGATCGGGTAATGGCTCATTATCGCCATCCTCTTGTACTGATGTTTTCCATCGCTTTGTAGATGACTCATCGTTGTCATCTCGGCTTCTCTTGTTATTATTATTTTCCTGATCAGAATCAGAATCAGGTTTGTGCGATTTTTCTTTTTCTTTATTCTCTCGCTGCTCCCCCTCAAACTGGCGTTCTGATGCCGCATTGGGAAGCTTTGTAAGCGGGAACCGATAGTTGCGTGACACTTTGATGTTGCGCATTTTCTTATCGTAGTATTTTATCGCTTTTGGCCCATCCTCATAGCCAATGAAGATGTGCTCTGTACTTTTAGCTTGTAGCTTATTAGTATGATGCTCATCAAGAATCCAGATAGGAACACCAAATTCCTGTATGTATGAGACATCTGGTCACTCACCCATCCATTTTTGGTGAGGCATACCATTATTGATTGCGCACGTATATGCCCGATTTCGTATATAGCAAGTGTGATTGACTGCTTCGGGCCATAATTCCCGTGGTAGATCGCGTGCAAGTAGCATAGCGCGAGCTAGTTCTACTACCGTTCTATTGTATCTCTCCGCTATCCCGTTCTGTTCTGGGGTGTATGGAGTGGTAGTTTGTATTTCAATGCCTTTATCTAGACACCATGTAATTAGATCGCAATTGATGTATTCGCATCCATTGTCCACCCGGATGATTTTGGATGATTTGTCATCCTGTCTTTCCACCCACGTTAGGTAGTGCTTCACTTTGGCTGAAGCTTCTCCCTTGTTAGTTAGGTACATTACCTTAGTTCGTCGAGTGGCCTCATCAACGAACGAAATATAATACTGATGCCCTTTTAATCCTGGCACAGAAGCTGGGCCCCACAGATCAGAATGTGTGATCTCACCCGGTTTGACTTCCTGGTGGCTTGCCTTTTTAGGCATGGGCTGACGGGTTTGCTTTGATTTAGTGCATGCATCGCAATCGAAGGTTTGCATGCTATCGGTTACGGTAAATCCGTTGACTAGATTCTTACCGTGTAGAGTACGTAGTCCAGTGATTGATATATGTCCCAGGCGGTGGTGCCATTCTGCCCAAGTATAAGCAGTTTTAAACTTAACTGCTAAGTGCGCTTTCTCTGCTGAATACTCGGTGTGAATATTTAGGTAGTAGAGGTGATATTTTCTACGACCATATGCGATCTTCTTTCGATCTTTATTATATATTGTTATCTCTCCATTACCGCAGGATGAGGTACCACCCGCTCGATCTATATGCCCAAGTGACAATAGGTTGTCACATGCCTCAGGTACGTACAGTGCCTCGAGTAACTGAATTTTATTAATGCGGTTCTCGATTCGGCTAACAATGGTGATAGTACCCTTACCACATGCTGTAACCGGCCTATCGCCGAGTCCTTTTACCACTTTATGTGGTAATTCTTGGTAATTAGAGAATGAGTCGTGCTCAGCGCATATGTGGGATGTCGCGCCTGAGTCTGCGATCCACAAGTAAGCAGAAAAGGTGGCCTCCTCGGCCTCATCATCATTCTCGATAACTTTTACATGCGTAGTAAATGCCTTTTCCAGGCTTTCAGTATCACTTTCTGCACCCTCTGTAGCAATATTAGCGCGCAGCTTTTCTTTCTTGTCAGATTTCCTGACATTCTTGATAACTCTCCCTTTTCCTTTGTTAAGGGGATTCCGCCAGCACTCTTCAGTTTTATGCCCAAACTTCTTGCAAATGTCGCACTTGGGTTTCCCCTTGTGATGGCAATTTGCTGTAACATGATTAGTGCTTCCACATATAGCACAGAGTTTGGGTTTATCCTTTTTCGGCATATTCTTCGACTTAGCCGAGAAGCCATATTCGTTTCCACCTTCTTTCTCCTTTCGTCTCTTATCTTCTTCCATAAGCAGAGATACGAGTTGCTGAATGGTCATTACTTGAGCAGACTGATTACCTAAGGTTCCACCTTGGTAACCCAGGTAAGAAGTGGTGAACACTTCCCAGCTGCATGGGAGAGATGATACGAGTATAGACTTGAACTCGATGTCATCAATCCGATGACCGCTCAGTCCTAAGCGTTCGCATAACACCTTCATTTCATTAAGGTGTGCAGCGATATCCGAGTCTTCTTTGGCTTGAGTGCTATAAAGCGCACGTTTGGTAGATATACATAATGGATTGCTGGCCGCGAGGTTCATGAATGGTATGGAGAGCCTCCCACATTTGAGCTGAAGTAGTACACTTAGAAATGTGCACAACTTGTTCATCTTTTATCATGGTTGTGATCAACTCTTGTGCGATTAGATCTCTGAGATTCCAGTGTGATGCGCCATTAGGGTCGAGTGGCTGTGGCGTTATGCCAGTTGTGATTTCATAAGCTTCCTTTCGTTTAAGGACGGTAGCGATACGAGTTTTCCAAGCAAGCCAATTTCCTTCATTCAGCTTCTCTATTTTAGGGGCTGATGAGGAAATGTTGCTGGTATTATTAGCAACGGCTGTCTGAGTGGAATTCCCAGGTGTTGCAACTCCAGTAGAGCTCAATCCGCTAGGTGCTGCAGGGATAAATGGCGGCAGGCCAGGGGGTTGTGGCGGTGCTTGCCCAATATTAGACATGAGCTGGATTTATTGACGTACGTGTGGCAAATAGTATAGATGTCTGATTATAGTCCCAGAGCAGGGCTCATAACCTTTTGTGCAGAGTTTAGTGAGGTGAGGACGAAGTCAGATGAAGTTGGGGGACAGAATCACAATAGATTATTAGTCCCCTAAGCTACTACTAAGCTATATAAGTAATCGGATTGATTTGAATATCTTATCAATTCGATCGTGTCTTCTAGACTTGGCTCACTCGGCCGAGTGTGGCTTGTTTAGTTGCTTAGTAGCTACTATTATATAAGCTACTACAACACACCCCATCGCGTCCCTGCTGATCTTTGAATCACTCATCCGCCTGGCTCATTCTTGCCCAACCAAGGGCACTTTCACTTGTCGTTGACATGACGAACTGGTCACACATATGCTTTGCGTGATGTACGCTCAGACGTTCTAGAATGTTCTAGATGAACTTTGCCTCGGAAATTCTTTGCTTGTTGCCATTCCCAACATATTGCATGGTCTCTGTCCTGCATCGAAACAAGTTGATTTGAGTGTACGAAATAAGAAACCCCAAGAATTGTCTTCCTCAGGGAAATCGACAAGAAGTGTACTGGGAAACAGTGAGCATTGAGGTCCTCCATGCCATAGCAATCCAGCTCTACCGCAAATCACTCAGGAAGATCACCCTAATGGATCGCCATGGTCCGACATACATCTCACGTTTACTGCCTGTGCCGGCACCTCCACCAAGTAGTGGTACGAGCAATGCATTTTATAAGTGGGGTGAGCAGGAGCAGCACAAGAGAAATGAGACGAGAGAAGAAACAGCGAGAGAGGGAAAGGGAATGCTCAGATGTGCGTGGAAAATGTGGAATGGGGTATGATAAGGGTGAATGTGGATAACGGAGTCCATTGTTGTTGGGTTCATGGATGGGTCCTTGTCCAGGGTTAGGATCAGGTAAGTATCGGTACGGGAGACGGTATGGTACTTTGGGGGATATGAGGGACCATCAGAAATATGTTCCGCGTACGAGTTGAAGTTGGGTGATGTTTGAGGAGGGGTGGATCTGTGCATTGAACATGGTTCCTTGGACGTCACTGGCGAACGGTTACCAGATGCACCATTTTCCGATTTTGTATGATCACAATCAGGGGTGTGATTGTGGGGTGTGAATTGATTTGATAAATAAGGAGACTCGTGTATACCAGGCGCCAACGGCATACTGTACAGGATAAACGACCACCTTCCCTCATTCCATCGATCTGATACCTCGGGTTATGTCGTTCAATATACGCCAGAAGTCCAAAGAATGGAGCCCAGGGTGGGTTGAAAGGATGAAGCTAACGAGAACACAAGAGTCGAGCGACTCTTCCAGTGTTGTCCACTGACAGGAAGCAAAACTGATCGTAATTGATGGTCAATATCACATATATTCTGTCGTGGTCCTTGTTGATGGGAAGCACTTTGTGAGCAGCGGCGTCGAAGGAAAGATTCGATGGTGGCACATTGAAGATGGCAAGGAGGTGGGGACGCCGATGAATGTGGAGAGTTGTATTTTCAACATTGCAATGTCTTAGGATGGAAAGCTGATCATCACTGGGTCGGGAGGTGGCTTGGTGATGGTGTGGAATACGGAGACTCACTCCAAAGTGAGGGAGTTCAGGGGGCACGGCTATAACGTTAATGCAGTCAACGTCTCGCCAGACGCAACAAAAATCATGACTAGATCCAGTGATGAAACTGCTTGCATCTGGTCGCTGTCGACTGGCGAAAAATTACTTGGCCCCTTGGAACACGACAATTGGGTGGTGGCAGCAAAGTTTTCACCTGACGGACGCCTCATTGCTACTGCCACCTGGCATCGTGACTCTGTTCGGGTCTATGACAGTCACAAAGGCAGCCTCCTTGTCGACTTCCCAGTCAAAACGTACTCGTTGTTCAACCAGTCCCTCGCCTGGGCCAGCAATAGCAGGCTACTCTTCGCCTTGTCATGCGACAGCCACATCCACCACTTCGATGTGTCTGCTAAGACCATGTTGTTGAAATGGTGCATTCACAGCACCAACAGTTCTGAATCCATCGCCCTGGCAAGCAATGGCACATTTCTTGCAACCTCCGCAGACTCACTGGTCTCTTTGTGGGATACTACGACACACAAGCAAATTGGAGCTGTCATCACGTACACTCATTCCATCTGGTCCATGGCTATATCATCAAACTACGACCTTGTAACCGGCGGAGGCCACAAAATCACCCTTCGGGAACTCTGTGGCTTCCTTCCCTCTCACTATGTAAGTGTACCTGGATAAAAAACCTTGCAATCGCAAACCAACCTATTCGCCATTGCAGATCCCCTGCATGCAAAAAATCCAGACACAGGTTGAAAAAGTTGACAACAGTTCAAGTAGGTTCATTTGCACCCTGATTCCAGTTGTTGATAACCATACCCATCAGACGAAAGCACGGCGAATCTCAAGCAAACCATCCAGGAACTGCGCAACCAGCTTGCCACATCTCAACAAACAGCTCGTCAGGAGAGAGATAACTTCATTCAGTCCCTACGCGCTCACGAGGAGAGCTTGAGTATGCCCCCCACTATCTCAGTGCACATTTCCGTGATTCACGTCTACTAGATGGCAGAATCACGCGTCTCGGGAAAAGTATCCAAGTACTCCGCGGCAAACTTGCTGAATCTCAACACGCGGCCAATAAGGAAAAGGATGACTTCAACGAAACCATCAACTCTCTTCATGCCAATCTTTGCACACGTGATAACAGCTCAAGTGCACTCCGCATCCAACTGGCCAACGCTCAATGTAGAGCCGATGGTATCAACAATGCACTTGAGCAGATGCATCAATGCAAATCTCTCTATGCCCAAGACTGCATACAGGGTGCTGCGGAATGTCTTCTTGAGACTGCCAATAGTGTAGACGACGGTGTGAGAGCCAACAAGATTATCGTCGACTGGCTTACTGGTGAGTCTCGGCGCCCTGCGTTACGACAATGTATTCAATTGCTTCCATCAGAGCTTACGCAGTGATGTATCACAGCACTGGAGAGAGTTGGAGACAATGCATTGAACGCTGATAAATGCAACGAAGCAATTGCAGCTTACTCTACCACATTGTCCCTTGGCCCAACAATCCCAAACACTATAGTGTTCAAATGGGCGAACATGATTTTGATACGTGGCTCAACGATTGAGGCATTGAGTGCTGCAATCAAGGTATGCTCTTTGTGATGGTTCGAAGATGCATGGTGACTCTTTTCGGTGTAGTTCAAGGTTCCAAGGTTTGTCATCTACCGCGTCATTTGCGACATTCTGGAGTGGGATGGTCGCCTCGCAGAGACGATCGAGTGTTTCCAACAAATGCAGAGTGAGCTGCCAGAGGATGCGGGTGTGCACGATGAGCGAGCAGAATGGGAACTTGGTGGGTGGCTGCAGTCGCAAACACTCATTGCCCTGGATACTCTTATATTGAGCAGACTTCAAAGCATGTTGTATGAAGGAATTAGAACAGAGTGGAGATGTCGCCATGGACTCTGCATCATACGAAGACGTTGCTGCCCATTACTCTACAGCACTGAGCCTTGATCCTATATCTGCAATCCTGTTGACCAAGCAAAGCAAAGCACAAGCTGGGATTGGATCATGGGAAGATTTGATGTTCAAGTTCAGAGACATCTTACGCGAGTTTGAAACTCGAGTCCTGCTGGACATGATGAAGTCATTCTTTCGTTGGTGGGAAGACCTCAAGAAGTTGGAACCTTCGTCTCGTGAAGCCAAAGATGCAAGGGCAAAATTCTGCAAGGAATTCCCCTCCCGGGGTGTTATACTTTCACACCACGGAGTCAAGATTGCACTCAAGAACCTCAAATACTTTACATTCTTTCCATTGCCCGATGACCTTTCCCCTTCGGACAACATCTACATTGAAGTAACGCCAGCTGGTGTGCCTACCAGGGGTGCCATGGAGTGTTTCAGTTGGGCTCAACTTTCATTGCTCAATTGGCTTAAATATGCCTGTGCCCAAGCACAACAGTTTCCCCTAAACGGGGATCCAGACGTGGGCTTCTGAGTCTCACATGTCCTTGTCCAATTTGCACTAGTGGAAGACTTGACTCCACATCAGTGGAATGAGGCTGCCGACCTCTTGAAAGATATAAAATGTATACCCACCAGTATGGGACTGAGGTTGCCAGCCGATTCATACTTTGACCAGGCTGACATCTGCCGGGACCTCCCAGTTGCGAAAGGGGACGATTTCTTGAACATCCCAGTGACTTGTGTTGCAGATAAGGGAGGTTCTCGGTACATGCTAGTAAGCCAGAAACATGTACAGAGGGTGTTTTTCTGCCTCCGCGTGCGTCCAATGATGAAATGGAAGGATATGGTTGAAAGGTATGTCAAATTGGCGTTGGATTCTACATACAGCTCTGCCGTGACAGATTGTGCAGGTTAGAGACAGCAGCTTCAGAAGAATCCAACGATCGCTTTCTACGATTTCTGGTACTCATTTACGGTGGGAGGCTGACAGTCGAGCAGATCAACGAGATAAAGAAGAAGAGAATTTTCTATTCAAAGAATCATGGTCAGGTGTCTGTGACTCAGTTGCATCTCCCAAATGAAGATACATGCAAACTTGGACTCCTCATGCTTGCATGTAATTGCATAACCTCTCTACAAGGTGCTGTCGACCCTCCTGGCTTGTTCGCAGTGGAGCCGTTTATTGAATCCTTGGGCATCTGGAGATATCTGACCCTCAACAAGATAATTGAGCTAGCCACTTCGGATGAACTGGAGATCCAATGGTCCACACTTCAGTATCTCTTGTTGAATCTTGAGACATTCTATGATGCCTACAAACCTGACGAGTTCGCTGATATTGCCTTTATCCCAACGGAGAGTGGGCCGCTTGCCTGTCCAAATGAGGTAACACAACATGTAGTTCCAGACGCGCGAAGTCACTAATATATCTATGCAGGTGACTGCATCGCCCGTGTGGGAGAGATTAGGCTTCAAACAAGCTTCCAAGGCTTTGCATCGCGACCTCTCGAGGCTAGGGGTCAAGGATGACCCATCCGTTGAGACGATTATCGAATATTTCAAGATCCCGGAATGCACATTACCAGACCTAGATACTGCCACCACCTGGTTCGAACATTTATACCTCTACGGAAGTATGTCTTGTGTTACATGCCTGGATACAAGTCTGACCGTGATCAAAAAGGGTTTCCCATTCCCAAGCTGTGCAAACAATTGTCAATAATTCCCTTCGTACCCGTGAAGAGTCCAAAGCATTTGTCTTCTGAATTATCACCCGAACCATCACCCATCGAGTACTTCCCCCCGAATAAGTGCTTCATCACATCACCCAACATGGAGAAGCATGAGCACTATCGTAGCATCTTTCCATTTGTCGATTTCGGTCAGAATGGGAATAGTTTTCTAGAATCTTGTTGTGCCAAGAAGTCACCCGATGCATCAGATATCATTCGGAAGATAGTGTAGAACCCTCAGAGATACCTGAAGGCCCTCAGGAACGATACCAATCTGTGAGTCAATTATCAGCCATATGTGAGATGACTCATGCTTCCTTAGTTACCTTGAGGACTTGCATACGATCGCCTTGTGACTTGATGCGATATCTGAGGATGACAAGAAAGCCATGCAAGGAGCTTCAATGTTTCTTGCCTTCCGGCAGCACGGGGATGGTGGCAAACTTTTATCCACACACCAAGTGGTCATAGGTGACTGGGAAAGTCATGACTTTGGTGGCGATGTTTTTCTGGCCCCCAAAGATAGTATAATTGAAAGTAGGTGTGCTAGCCCCAATGTTCGTTGTCAGTTGACTCATCTCTGTCATAGAAATGTATCACAAAATGGGTTCAGAATTTCTTGGGACATATGTGCGGCATGATATCGACTCCGCTGGCACCCACAGCAACTATAACCTGCCATTTAGCCATGAACAAATCACCCAGCATATCAGATACTTCTTGCGCCAGCGAGACAAAAGTGAGAAGACTGGTGTTTCATTCTACAATGAAGGCTCGACGAACGATTTTCTGGTGAGAGCCTGTAAGGGTCTTACAATGAAGAAAACATTTATGCCACCATTTGGAGTCTTGGCTGATGGCATGGATGTGAGAGTTAGGGAGACTAAGCCTGTTCAAGTCAAGGCAGGTTTCGAGTTTGGCAAGTCGTATATCCTCTGAGTGGCCCAGGGCTCTCCTAAGTCCGTAGATCTGTGTAATGAGTATGTTCTTTTCCTATATCATAACACATACTAACCTTCACAAAGCATAGCTGTGGTACTTTGTCGTGTCTTGCTCAAAACCTTTGGGCCCAATGAAGTGCTGCTCTTGGACTCGTTACTCGCGATGGATGACAAGAGCCTTAAAGGGTACTATGGAAGTGAGACGAAGTCTAACTTGCCGCCAAGTGTTCTTGATGCAAAAGAAGACGTTGATGATGTGACATTTCGATCTGATCTTAATTCGTTCCTGCCAATGGGTGCACCAGTTAGTTTTGTTTTATGCCATGGCACTACAATCTCATTCTAGATCCAGGACATATTTTCAAATCGCATGCAAGAACAGCTTCATCAATATGTTTTCAACGAACTTCCTGCCCACCTTATGCATCTGCAGAGCACCCAGCTGTGTGACAGGCAGACCATGCTTGAACGTGGCCTTTCTATCTTCTGCGCTCTAACTGTGCAGGATATTCCAGAGGGCCTTGAGGCTTCTCTTTTGAACCCAATGCCCTCCTTCACTGATATCACAAACATCCATAATTTCATCCGCAAGAGGTTGGGATATGCCATCTTATCGGATGAATAGGGCAACCCTGAGCCCGCCTACGGTGACATCCCTCGCCCAGCAGTGACTGAAGACAGACCCGGGCACTACAATGTAGCCAAGTTTTGTGACATCGTCCGCGGCCATGACATGGAATATGCATGGGTTGATAGCTGTTGCATCGACAAGTCTAGTGATGCCGAACTGAATCGGTCAATTTGCTCGATGTACCGATGGTATGCCAACTCATCCATCTGCATCGCTCACTTGGCGGACTTGATAGTCATCGGAGACCTCAGCAGAGACACCTGGTTCAAGAGAGGGTGGACATTAATGCAGTTGTTGGCTTCAGAGCGACTCAAGTTCTATAACAAGATGTGGTGTCTGTTGACTGATCACCTTAATGACAAGCAGTCACCAGAGATAAAGGCTGCTGTCGAATGTGCCACTTCAATCTCTCCCCTAGAATTTCAGCGTTTCGACCCCAAGTTGCTTGATACCTACCAGCTCAGCAAACACATGCGCTGGGCTGCAAATCGGAGCACGCTATTGGCCAAGGACAGAGCTTACTCCCTCATGGGGGTATTTGATGTCACTATAGATGTCACCTATGGAGAGGGTGGATCACGTGCATTCTCGAGGCTCTTCAAGGAGATTGTGCACTTGTCGAACAGCCCAGAGGTAGTCAACTGGATAGGGAAACCAGCAACCGGTTTGAGCCTTAGATCGCTTGGCTACTCATCTTCCTCAGACGCGTTCATCGGCAGTAATGACACTGTCGGACTCTTCCGGGAAGAACCCATCTCACTTGCTGCCAATGGCTTGTCAATCAAACTGTTGATGCTTCCTGCAACCCTTATTACATGGGAATCACCTCTAATTGCATTCATGAAGTGCTTTGAAGTTGAGAGTCGAGTGCACTGCCTGCCAGACTTCAAGCCAGGCAGTCCAGGTGAAGGGCACAATTTGGAATATGCTCTCGGCGGATGGAACTTTTCCCCCATGGACAGGGAATGTACACATTCAGGGAACACGATTGAAGCTATTCTCCTTTACAGGGTCATCAATCGAAGCAAGCGCTATCAAGGAGTTTGGAGTAGGATTCCTACACAGTCGTTCGTTCGGTTAGACCTTGAGGTGGTAGTTCTTCTGAGTGGTAAAAGGTGGGAAGACTATTTGCAAACAGTTGTACTTTAGCTTTTTGTCAGTCGTCGTTGTCGACATTTGAACGAACAATCTCATTGTGTGAGAAGGTGAAGAGTTGCTTGCTATTGCTGGCCCAGGCAAGGGAGTCAGGGACTCAGACTGGTTCAGCCCCGAGCTGACTGTGACTGGGAACTCGACAAGGAGGCTGCCATTCTGACTGTCGATCACGGTAGACCCGAGCCCATGTGGTGGTGGCGATGAGGTGTCCATGCCAGCCTGAGCGGCAGCCATTTTGGAGGATCCAACAAGGTGCAACCAGGTCGTGGGCACCCTTGGCAGCACTTTTTTCGAGCTCTGCCGGTCTCACAGACCCATTTCCCTCTACACGCAAAATTGGTCTGTGAGACCATTCCTCTCGAAATTCCAACACTATAACCCATTTCTAGCGCTCCCTAACACTAGGGAGCCTTCAACAGCACAGACAAGTACAGGATATGGTCCAAAGGGAACACTCTGGTAGTTCTTTTGGACCACATCTGCTGCTTGTCGGATGCCTCTCCTTAATTTCAGTTCTCATGTTTTCATTCCCTCCGCTCCAACAGACCACATCCGTTGCTCACAAGGTGTCTTCCCAATCCCTTCCTCACATCTTTTGTTCTGTTCTGTTCTGTTTTTTCTTTCTATCTTATCCCACTGACGACGGCGGTGACGATACGTATGCACGCACCTTGATGACAATGGCACACTCACGTGTGCCCCACGACAATGATGGCGATGGCGACTGGCTTGGCGATGGTGACTGGCCTACCAACAACGTCCGCCAATGGCGACAACGACACTGTCATACGACGAGGCCTCCAGATTCGCCATCATGCATCCAACCAAGATGATGCTGACAATGGCACAATGGCAACGACACCATTGGCCATTACGCATACTCCAAGATGATGACCGCCACATAGTCCCAAGTACATCCAACTCATTCCTCGATATTCATGCTAAGTACATCAGTGACGATGCCATAAATCCGCCCTTTACACTCACCCTCCACTGTCTGACCACCAGCATGATGCATCTCCGACCAAGACGATGACAATGTCATCATGCAATCCCGTGTAAGTCCAAATTTCTCAATATTCATGTTCTCATTCGCCCTTCCACATCCTCACCAATACCCTTGACGAAAGCGTCCATCGCTCATATGACAAAGTGGCCCACATGCTGAAGATGCCGTGGTGTGTCAGCCGTTGCACTGGAAGAGTTTTGTTGCGAAGAGATGGTGGATAAACCATATCCACTTGCTCTTGGCCGTCCCATCCTTGCCCCATGTGGGCTTGCTTTCCTGTCCCCCTGCTTGTCACTAACCACCATACCCGTTGTGCACCACATGCACTCACCATAACCGGATGTGCACTTGCTCGCACCCTTTGTTCACCACTGCATGCATGCTTGCCTGCACATGCACACCCTCGCCATCTTCCTGTGAACGAGTATGTGGCTCTGTGCGAGCCGGGGTTTATCTTGTTTGGTGGTAGGTGCATGTGTTCCCCCCCCCCCCCCCCACTCCATTCCCATTGTTTTCGGGGCGATAGAACTCACTCGAGATGACGATCCAGGGACGGACATTATGGACTCTACCTCGACACGTCCCTCTTGGACGGCTCATCGGTGGCATGTTCGACATTTGGGAACTTGCCCTTGTGTGCCGCCATGCCGCATGCGAGTGTGGAGCGGAATGGGGTTGTCAGGGCCAAGGCGGACATGTTGTTTGAGTGCGGGAGGTTGTGAGGAAGGGCACAGGGAACACCTCCATGGGGTGGTTCTCCACTTCTAGGAATGAAAAACATTGCAGCAGTCTCAATCCAGATGCAAAAGTGTTCCATCTTACAAGGCTTACATCAGACAAGGCTGGCAGCGCCGATGCATCCACGACTTCTGTATCCTCCTACAATGCATTAAATCCAACCAGCCTTTCATCCAGCATCACCTCTTTCACACCTTCTTCACTGCTTCATGCTTTTGCCCCTTCTCATGCTGAGTGCGAGGCATTACAGTGGGCACTGGGTGGGTCGGCAAACACAAGCCTTGAATGCCTCCCAAGCCTCAGCGATGTGGGGAGTATTCCTTCTTCGCCCGCGCATGCCCATACAGAGGCTCAAGGGAACTGCATTGGGAAGAAGGACTGTGCGCTCCCTGCATGGCTGCAATCATTGCCATTGATTCGGAAGCCCAATTTCAGTCCTTGGGAGGACGAGGAGGAACTGGTGTCCACCAAGATGAAGAAGTAGAATCAAGTGAAGGAGGAGGGCAGTCTAAGTTGTAATCCTGTGTTTACGTTTCAGTCAGTTACAGGTTGCAGGTTGCATTGTCTCGTTGAAACAAAGAAAAGCCTGGGAAGAGGTGATGGGCTGATCTACATTTCAGCTGGTACCGTTGCCTTGGCCGTATATATATCGCAATACAAGAGTATGTTGAACCATGCTTGTACTATCACCACCCTGCATGTCAGAGCCTCTGACGGATGACCCACTGTGCCGCACCAGCCTATATCTGTTCACCTCCAGGCTCCAACACACTGACCCGGATGCAGTCAAGACCGAGCAAGGTGCATCCGATGGAACAGACGATACCACGCTAAGAGTAAAACCATGGATATTATATTGGCGAGCATGAAACACAGCTGCAGATATTGCTTTATAATATCCTGTCCCACTCTTCCCCTCCCTTGTCCAGCTCCGCTGCCGAAGCACCTTGCTGGCGTAATAAACCATGATCTGACAGAATCCAATGCAGACTCGGAGATAAGACGTAACCACACTGGCACATTTCCATGAGGGCTATCGAGTACTGCAATCCCTCGTGGCCACACACACTTGGGTGATTGCGGTGTACACTGTGGCCGAGGGGACAAACTTGAGAGTTTTCATCTCCTCGAGATAGAAGAATGCGTCATTGTACGTCGGTTGGGTCAAACAGAGCAGAATGATGTGTTCGTATGTTTTAGCATCAGGCTTCACAGCGGCTTGTTTCAGGTCCAAGAGGAGCTTGTCACCAAGGTTGCGATGCTTTGCAATGACGCAGCCCGAGAGAAGGGAATTGAACGTCTCAACACTGGGCTTGCAGTCATAGTTGGAGAATGCTTTGTAGGCACCCATGGCACGTTGCAGATCATCAAGAACAACAGATACCTGAATGATTGAATTGAGGATGAGGGGGTCCACCATGTTTCCCTCGTGCTGTCGTTGATCAAGCACTTGCCAGATACCGTCGATGCGGTCTATGTCATGTTGCAAAAACTCAGTGAATGGCCATGTTGTTTCACTAGTTGGATTGATGCACTGTTTATGCATCGCGTCCAGGACGTGTAGAGCTTCCTTGAGTTTCCCATCTTTGCAGAGAGCTTCGACCAGGGGCGCGAAGTGGTGTTTGTGCCAAGGATCCACGCCCTTGCCCTGGAGCACCTGCATGACATCCAAAGCCAAATCTGAAAGACCATGACAGGCACACGTATAGAGAACAGAGAGACATGCCCCTTCATTGAGAGTGAGGTTCAATGCATGCACGACCTTGTGCCAGCATAACTTGACACCCTCCGGCTAATAGTAAACTACCTTCAGCTGCTGGAATGCCATCGTGAACTAGAACGTACGTAAAGCATGTCCGCAGATGATGTGAGGCATGACATCCATGTTTCGCTGCCGAGTCTGCGAGGAGAGCGGGACTCGAAATTCTGGGCAATTTCGACAGCGAGTTTTGGGAGATCCATATCTGCGGTGAGCTGTATGACTTCTTGAGTGGTGGTAAGGGGAGGAACAAGACCAAGATTGTTCATTTCATGCATATACTGGAGGGCAAGTTTGAGACTCTCTGTGGCTGTGGCATGTCTGATGATGAACGCATACATTTGTTCGTCTGGTTCGATACCTTGCTTTTTCATCTCGTCCATGACTTGCCACATGGTATCCGCCAAAGACCATCGGGACGCCTAGAAAGGATCAGTGCACAGCATGGTCAGAGAAGGTTGAGCTCATGTGCAAGAGATGATGGTAGGACTGACGATCGAGTGGTATGTCCATGGCAGTCATGTCATCGACAATGGCCCAGGCCACCAAGGGTAGTCCCTCCTGAGCAATGCATGCAAGTAGCACATTATATATGACGAGATCTGATTTTACGCCCTCTGCTTTCATCTCGTGGATCAAGCACAATATTGAAATGAGACGCCGGTCTGCCCTGGCATGGCTGAGGGCCTCTTTCTGACAATGGGTGATTACAGTAGAGGTCCATGCAAGGGTAGTGTCCTGCTGGAAGGCCCAGGGCATTTTTCGTGGTTTTGGTGTGGAGGGCATGGATAACTGGCAGTAAAAGGAGTGAACTATGGTCAATGTTAGCATGGAAAACAAGAGAGAGGGCGGAACGGACGTGGTTTGACTCGTGTCCAGACACACCTGAGCATGTCCTTTGAAAGTAAGTTGCACAGCCACCTGTGTTGACCTTTGCCACGATGGTGACCAGTGCAACCTGTCGCCCCTCTCTTCTTGTATATCTTATCGTTATTTCTTGATTATATCATGGTAGGTTATTCCACATCGCACCACTCAGCGTCTAACAAAACGTCTCCAGTTCTACTCAGAGGCTATCCTCTCCCGTTGTGGTCCGTTGGCCAGAGTATGGCTTGCCACTCACATGGAGTGCAAGCTCTCAAAAACACAGACCCTGCAGATAGACATTCAGCAAGCAGCAGGCAAGTCCATCTAGTTGTCGTGCAGCATCCTGTTCACCCTCTTTCAGGCACCATCATAGGCCAGGAAGTCGAGGTCATGGCTCTCCATCTGAGTGGCCAGCTCTTGCTCGATGTCATCCGAATCTATAGCAGAAAAGCAAAATACCTTTTGGACGATTGTAATGAAGCCCTATTGAAGATCAAGATGGTGGGCATCTCCTTTCCTTACATCCATAAAAAATAACACCCCATGTTGCAGGCGTTTCGACCAGGTCTTGTCGACATGACCGAGGACCAACTCGCTGTCAACCACAATGCCATCACACTTCAAGGTGGAAACCTCGACTTGGATGTCCTTATTCCAGACATCAACTGGTGTTACGGTTTTTCTCCTTTTTCCTCGCCTATATCTTTTCTGTTTTCCTTGGCGGATACACCGTTTCTTAGGCCTTTCACAGACAGTATGGGACGTAGCTTTACTTATCATTAGTTCTTTTCACTCTTCGTTTCTTCTTCTTTGATTTCTCTTGTATTTCTCGAACACTTATCTCCTCGGCCGATTCTCTTACATCGGCCTCGTAGTTCCTATCTTTCCCCTCGTGTTACTGCGGATGACGCGTACGCTTGCTGTGGATGACGCGTATGCTTACTTCATCGTTCTCTTACCTTCTTCTTTCTACGATGACACGTCTCCGAGTACTTATACCTACCTGTCGTGTACTTGTATTCTCTATTCTCGTTCTACACAATCATAGCGTACTCTTGATTCCTGAAGTCTGATCAACTCAGTCCTTCGTCCCTTGTCTTCCTCGTAAATCCCTGCAGTCCGATTGACTCAGGCTTTTGTCCCAAGACCTTCGAGTAAATCCCTGAAGTCCGATTGACTCAGGCTTTTGTCCCAAGACCTTCGAGTAAATCCCTGAAGTCCGATTGACTCAGGCTTTTGTCCCAAGACCTTCGAGTAACCTCAGTCCTTTGTCCCTCGTCTTCCTCGTAACTCCCTGAAGTCCGATTGACTCAGGCTTTTGTCCCAAAACCTTCGAGTAACCTTGACCTTAGTACTTGCTCTGACGTTGAGTCTCTTCGTGAGTACCTCCAGAGAAGTAATCCCTCGAGTCTCCTCCTTGTGTACGCTTCGCGTAACAACTGGTGAGTCTACCCCTTCAACCAATGGTGCAGCTAACCTTCCACTCAGGAACATTGATTTCGAAGACCGTATTGCTGAACCTCACAGACATCACGTTGCCCGTCAGGCAGATATCATGCTTCAGACTCCCGAGGATTTCCAACTCGACCTGGACGACCCAGGCTATGGGTTTTATCTCGGTCCCTCCGACAGTATTGGCTCGCAGGATTTTGGCGAGCTTGACCTGGGTCTCGACTTTGGTGATGGCCCAGTCAGCGTCAGGGATGGAGCCAGTGTTGTCGATGGCAGCGTCGAGGTGGGAAGAGATGTATCAACACCATGAAGTGCACGTGAGTCTCTAGATTCTGTCATGTTAGGACATGGACATGCAGCAGACAAGGATCTTGATGCATTTTCCTACAGAAGTAGGGAGGCATCTGAGCACCCATTTGGTGCAGAGATGGACATCGACATGCCATTCGGCCCCGACGTTTTAGGCACAGACTTGGATCTTGGACTCAATTTTGGAGATGGCCTACTCGCACAGCAGGAAAAGACCCCCGGTCAAACACGTTCTCCTTCATGGATGTGTAGGCTCGTTTGTTGTTCTCTGTTGAGCATGATATTAATTTCACACCAGCATCCCCACTCACGGAACCCCCCCAAACCCCGACACCATTTGAGCTCAACCTCACCCCTCGTGTGGTTCAGCCAGAGCTATCGAAGAAGCGGAAGTAGAACCCAACACAACCAAGGCCAAGCGGAAGCCAAAGGAAAAGAAGCAAATCATCAATTCTGTCATTAAACTGGCGGATGGCCCTGGAGCTAGAGCGGGTCGTGGGCTGGGTGCCCCAGTGGTCTGGGACATCAGCAATATCCTTGCCGAGCAGCAATTCTCTTCCACGGTCTACCATGGTCATGCATCTTTTGGAGATACGAGATGACCCTCTAGCTCACTTCTTACCGACAAAAGTCACACCAGAAGGAACATTCTTTTGCGCTGGCCCTCCTGGACTAGCCCCCGAGCTGTCAGAACTCTTTATGCACCTGATGCAGGGTGGATTACCCTCCAAGAAGAGAGGGGCATCCCCTGACAAAGGATATTTCAGGCAAACCCAGCTGGCAGCGCACCTCCACCATTGCCCTTGACAGCCCCCCCCCCCCGGCCTTTTTTTTCAACACTTTTGCTCTGTTACATGCCCCACAAACATCTGGGTGGGGTGGGTGAGTGTGGGACAGGCAGAACGGAGGGGGCTTACAAGCGATCAAAGAGGTCGTGGCCCAGCGAAAAGTTGACCTCAATGCATTGTGCATCGATGTGGGTGAGTTGGGACCAACACCAGTCTATGGGGACAGCACTGTCCACATCGCATGGGGCATTCTCGGAGATGAGGAGGTATGGGGTGGTGTCGGATGCATGAACCTGTGGACAGGAGGACTGACGATGCCAAGGGCAACATAGTGTTATCCAGCTGCCATGGCCACAGGCGGGCATCAGGTTGGCGTGGTCACATGGGTCACATGAAGGGGAGTGAGCGTGACATGACTGGCATCAGGCACCATCCGATGTCCACCCTACAGGATCACCATGCCATCATGCCATACATGCTCAAACGAGAAAAGCACATTGGATTAGACTTCTCCATTGAATGCATGCCCCTCAAGGTGCGCATTGGCTGCGGTTTCAACCGTAACACAAGAACGTCTGGGAATCTCAACGATGACTCCAAGAACCGATTAACTAGTACCCAAACTTCCTATGTTGAAATTAATCTCAAAACAGCGCCGACCATAGTCAATCCAACACCAAAGACGCAACAAGTACTAAGGTATGACCTGTCAGTTGTGTCTGAGATGCATGCAAGATAAAACTCACGCAGCGGAGCTCCACTCTCTTCTTCTCTACCTCCTCTTTTTGTGACATGTCCAGCACGATTTCCAAAGGGATGGATGGGAAGATTTCCACCCTCACCGGCCACCTCTCTTCAAAATTGCAGACTAGCGTGGTTAAGTATCTCTGGCATTCATTGCGGTTACTGAAATATCAAATGCTCCTATCATAAAAGCGACCCACAACCCATGCTATCTGGTGTGTGAAAAGGGGGAATGGGCGAGACTGATGGATGGCAGTGGTGTTTTACAGCACACATTCGTGGTTACCCGAATGCCTACCAACCAATCAGTGTAGGCAAGCAGCATGTGAATGAGGTACTCACATATCGAGTTCACGGGTAACAAGATGGTCCACTCGTTATTGGAGACCCTTTATAACTGTTGCCCATAACGCCATTGCTGTGTAGAAGTTTCAACGAGCACTCTGAGTTGTCTTCCTGAATCAATAATCCAAACTTCCTGTATTAACCTGCATGAGCTGGTTGCCAATGACAGTGTCGTCATGACATGCTATGTACTTATCATTTCATTGCAGTCGATCATAATCAACCAAAAACGAATTTATTGCCTGTAAATAACATTGTACATTTTAAGAAGCAAGGGCAGAATGCACAACAAGAAACAACCATGAAAGCTTACTTAGCCTTGGTGGATGGATGACACAATTGATGAGGTTCCATGGAAGAGCTGTGAGTGACGGGGCGAGCAGGATCACTGGCAAGGTGCATTCGTGGGTCTGGATAAGGTATGCCCGGGAAAATTGCAGGCCCGAATTGACCAGCGTTGCGAGGGAAGTCTCGAGGATGATGTACACCATAAATAGCATGGGGATCTCCGCGGTACATATCCAGCGGATATGGTAAGTATGGGAGGGGGTATTGGTAGTGCGCAGGGTTTGGAGGAAGGGGGGCAGGAGGCGGAACGACAGGTGGATGTTATTTGGAGCCAGAGTTACTCTCTACGAATGGGTACTGGTAATGCATGGGGTTCGGAGCAAGGGGGACAGCAGGTGGAACAGGTGGATGTTGTTCAGTGCTGGATTTTTCCTTTGCACATGGTGATAACACAAAAGGGGGTGGGTTGCTCGAGGCTGTCGACAATGCAGTCAGCTCCTCCTCACCATGAGTTTTGAGGATTGGTGTCAACAGGATGTGTTGCTTCAGAGAAGGAGAAGGCAGCTCGATGTCTATATGACTGTGCCAGGAATCTGTGAATGGATCATCAACTGTCATGTAGATTAGCAAATGACTCTCTGAGAAAAAATCATGAAGACTTACTGTGCGCATCAGGCATCCGCGGCTGAAGGGCGGGCTTTTTAGAGACGTGAGACGGGACAATGGCATTGGCCTTGTGCTTCCCCTCGGGCCCTGGGGCCAGATAGTCATCTTTGATTTGAAGGCCATTGGTGGTGAGTAAGGTCATCCCCACATCATCATTCGTGGGAGGGGCTGCATCGGCTGTACATGCTTCATCGTCACTTGAGTCAACTAGAACATACTTAGATTTCCCCTTGTTCAGCGTCGTCACCTTTAAAGTAGCCGGTTTCGCCTTTGACTTCTTGGCAGGCTTGACAACACCACCTATGTCTTCCTCACTGCTAAGAGTAATGGCATTGTCAGTAGTGCCCTTCGACATATACATCTTGTGTGGTTTGATGCAGGTCCTAGCGTTATTTGGAGGAAGATGGGCAGGTCCCTCAAAATCTACAGCCCCATCGTAGTACACACATTGTGCATTTGTGTCCTGACTGTCCGCTTGAGGAGGTGCACCAATGATGATTGGAGACTTGGACTCCTGCAATGCTTCTGATAAAAGATATCAGCATTCGAGAGTGAGAGAATGGGAATATTACTTACTCTGTTGCAATTTCCCTTCAACTTTCACAATGGAGATCTTATTGTTTTCCAAGGAATGATAGATCTCGTGCCGCTCATGAACTTTGAGCAGTTATACCCTTAGCCCTTGAGTGCTGTGTCCGCAATTGTCTGGGCATCAGGGCAGAGGTGGGCCATCCATGCATCACAAGACCTTGATCCCCGAGGATCTGAACCAACAAAGCCCAAGGGAAATTGCTGTGCTTGATCCTTGACACATCTCCACCTGCCATCTCTATGGTGCCTGGTTATATGCAATTGGAAAACATAGCCCACTACTCACCCATCAACTGTAATATGCCATCCTTGATATAATTCAACATGTCGTCGGATGACGTGACAGTGTCACTCTTCTCATTGGCGACCTCATCTGTTTCAGTCCACGCTACAATGAGGATCTCCCCTGCTTCCTTCGAGTGCCCTAGTATCCCACCTACTTCCTTAGGTTGTACATCATTGAAGGCATCACTGACAATCTCCAAGGAAACATTATTGCTGGAAGTTGGTTAGACAATTCAAAGAAGGTCAATGAATGGAACCTACTAGACATGTGACTTTAGGTGCCCAATGATAGCATCCTTGTCAGCGCAGCAGCGAGTCTTGAAAAACTGAAATAATATTAGCTGCAAGCCTCTCATAGTGTCCTTGACTTACACTATTTGCTGCACCGGTTGTGTGTATGAAAGCAAGCGATACATCCTCGTTGATGGTGTTGCCGCACATTACTAAAGCCGCCTCAAATCCGTACTTGGCCGCCACGGCATCAAGCTAGGAAAAAGGTCAGCATAGTTCACATCAAAGGGTTTGGACTTACCAGACTTGTTGTCTGCCTGTGGATTTTGTTGAACATTTGCGTGCGTTGCGAAACATCAGCAAAATAAGAGTTGGCTGGACAGTGCTGGACAGTGCTGGACAGTGTCATAGTGCTCATAGTGAGGGTCCATATAGATAGTACTCTCATAGTACTCTCATAGTCTTTCATAGTGTTGGCTATAATCATAGTGTTTCACAGTGTGTTCATAGACTCTCATAGTGATCTCATAGTCTGTCACAGTCTATCATAGTATGTCATAGTGATCTCATAGTGTGTCATAGTGTGTCATAGTGTGTCATAGTAATCTCATAGTCTATCACAGTCTGTCATAGTGTGTCATAGTGTAATAAAGTTGAGTAAAAAATGAACCAAAAAATTAATGTTTTGATTAATACACCTACTAACCCTAATCCTACTCAACTTGTAGTATACTACTAATCCTAATCCTAATCCTACATTTTTAATATACATTGAAGTCTAATTCTAATCCAATCCCTATAATACACTTTTATACACTTCTAATTTTAATTTCAAGACTACACTCATATTTATTATACTTTTCATGTACTCTTTACTATAGGTTCAAATGATCAAATGGAAATTATAAATATATGCTAGTGGCAAGAGTTGAACTTAAGACTTTCCTAAAATGGCAATTTTCAAACACATTAACCATTAGACCACAAGACCTTGCATAGTATGAACCATTAGATGTATATGACTACATCTCTGACCTTTGACACCACACTTTGCTACATTTTTCATTAAATATCTCTGTCCACCCCTGCTACACTTTCTGATACACTTGTGTACACTTTTCACTACACCCTGCCATATTTTTTACCACATTTGGCCACACTTCTTCACCATTCTTTGGACATTGCAATTATAAGTCTAATTTTAATTCATGCTAATCCTAACCCTACACTTTTTGATTCACTTTTTACTATTTTTATTATACTGTGATAAATTATGACAGACTATGACAGACTATGGCAATACTCTGGCAAACTGTGACATACTATGACAGACTATGGTAATACTCTAACAAACTGTGACATACTATGATTTTAGCCAACACTATGAAAGACTATGATGATACTATGAGTACTATGATACTGGACAGTAACCCTGATTGTGCTAATGAAGTGTGGTAAAGAAAGTGTAGCTAAAGGTATAGTAAAAAGTGTGACAAAAAGATATAGCAAAGTGTACTAGTTAAAGAGTATTTAAAAAAATGGATTGGGATGAGTACCACTATGAATACTATGAATACATACTATGGAAATACTATGGATACTATGAGATCACTATGAAAATACTATAAACTATGAGTACTATGAGTACTATGAATCATCTATGAAAACACTATAAATACTATGAACACTATGGCAAAAACCAGGATTTGCTGATGAACCATGGTAGAGGAAGGCTCGGAGAGCTCCAACATGCTGTGGATCTCTAGAATTTCTTGCCAATTATCCTTGTTGGCTTCCTTGAATTTCATATAAAGCCTGCCGTGCAATGAGGGAGTGACTATATGATATGAGATTATAGAATACTATGCGATATCTTGGAGATGAGAAACGTACGTGGTGCATCCATAGGAATACCCTCACGAAGGTGTTCTTCCTTCTTGTACTTTGCCAGATATGAGGGCCAAAGATTCCAGTGGTTCGTAGCAGTGATCACCCGACCGTGGCTTTTATTCCAACTGTCCAAGACTTGTTGTACTGAGCATGAGGTCTCGCCGACTGCCTTCATGAGGATCCTGTCGAGTTCATCATAACAAGCTGCAAGAATTGAGTTGATACGAGCAGTTTGCTGGCCAGATGTAGGAGTGGATGGAGTGGATTGATTAGCTTCAGGAGCATCGCCAGTCAGACTATGTGGAGTTGGAACGTTTGCAGTTGGGACGCCCACAATTGGGATGTCAAGAGATTGAGATGGGGGTGGAGTGTCCTCATTATCAACCTCATCAGTCGACTCAAGATCAAGAGTGAGTGCGGTAGACAGAGCAAGAAGAATAGGATCGATTTGCATCTCGGTGATGCATGATGGCCCTGCAGTGGTCTGATTGGCTCGGGGGAGAACTTCAGGGGAAGCACACATTGGATCGACAACAGAACTAGAAGCCGATGCGTCTAATTGTTCGGTGGATGGTGGAGTCATAGAGGGGGATAAAGCTGTCATTGGACTAGAAACCGGATGCAATAGGCTGGCCAAAGGTGCCTCAGAGGAAGGTGGGGTGACCTCTGGACTTGCAACAGGAGACAGAGTGATGGCATCGGATTGATCAGTGGAGGGTTTCACAGAGGGAGGTTCAGCAGCAATCTCCTTCACTTCCAGCAGAGCCCTCTGTTGCCCTGCTTGGTGAACAAATCTGGCAGTGTGTATGGTTGGCTTGATTCGGCAGCGGCTGTTACAGTTTTTCTCCTTTCTTCTCATCTTTATCTCTTTTGCTTCCCACGATGAGTACACCTTTTCTTAGGTCTCTTTCGGACGATATGGAGCATCGGTCTTCTTATGATAAGTCCGATACATTCTTCGTTTATTCTTCTTTGATTTCTTCTATTGTTTTCCTTGTTATTCCTCGGACAGCTATCTCCTTGGCCAATTCTCTCGTATCGGCCTCGTAGTTCCTATCTCTCATGTGTCACTGCACATGACACATCCTCTTACATCATCATTCTATTACCTTCCTCCATATTCTCTGATGATGCGTCCCCTAGTACTTATACCCACCTGTCGTGTACTTGTATTCTTTACACTCGTTCTATGCAATCATAGCATACTCTTGTGTCCTGACGTCCAATTGACTCAGACCTTTGCCCTTCATCCTTCGAACCCTTGAACTTAGTCTGACGTCCAATTGACTCAGACCCTTGTCCTTCGTCCCTTGAACCTTTGACCCTTGATCCCTGGTACTTCCTCTGACGCAGTGTCTTTTCATGAGTACCTCCTGAGGAGTATCACTTCTAGGTTTTCTCTTTGTGTACGCTACGCGTAACAAAAGAACAAGTGTTATCTTTCGTCCCTCCTATTCAGGAGTAGGACACCCCATCGAGCAACATTTCCTCCCACTCAGATCGCGCCCTCTGCTTACGCTACGGGCTGCCACCTGAAGAAGAACCCTCGGACATCGATGTAGACTTCCAAGACCCAGAACCCACTGAACCCCCTCGTGCCACCGTAAACCCATACCAAATCAGAGCCCTAGTACCTTCGCGCTCCCCAGGAACCCCCAGACCACCACGAACCCCAGGACCTCCTCGCACCCCAGCAAACTCCTTAACCAGTGAACCTACCCCCGTCCCCATGTCTCGCACTCCCACTGAACTCAAGGCAGCCCTCCCTGCCAACTTTTCTGGTGAACCTGCCAATGTCACATGATGGATCAAAGCCATGTGTGCGTACTTCGCAATCAACAAAGATATCTATACCCTCGATTCCCAGTGAATCATGACCACACTAAACAAGATGAGTCAAGAACGTGGAGTCTCCTTCTCTGAAATGTGGTATGATAAAATGGCTGACATCAATGCCAACCCCGCTGATCTCACCTTCGACAAGTTCACCGAAAATTTTGAATCCACCTTTTCCCCCTTCGATATCAAAGCTACTGCATGCCACGAGCTTTCAAAACTCATGCAGAAGTCTTTCCATTGTCCTGATGGAGTCCATGACAATGGATTCCAAAAATACATCACTGATTTTCAGAACCTATCCTCCCACGCTGGTATCACTGACGACATCATGCTTATTGACCAGTTCTCTTTAGGACTGGACCAACAACTTGCCACCATGATTTTGTCCATGGCAATCATCCCTACGAATGTTAAAGAATGGATTGAAAAAGCTAAGACATTCCATGCGCAGAAGATGCGCATCCTCACCTTGAAAGGAGGCAGACCCCCCACATTCCCTTGACCATCCTCCTTCCGAGATCCCAATGCGATGGACATTGACGCCGTCACACTCTCTAAGCTCAACCCCCAGGAACACGCCAAGTGCATTCGTGAAGGCCGATGTTTCCATTGCTGCAACACAGGATATAATGCCAACCAATGCAAGAATACCTTCTCTCGCCCCTCTCCTCGCCCCCAAATCACTTGTCCTCAGAACATTCGAACTACCGAAACCACATCTTCTCCTTCTTCCCCCTCTGTCGTAACCCCTTCCGCCCTCTCTTCTTTCGTCGATTCTCTCAAGACTCAGGGAAAAGATGAAGGCGAAATCCTTCAAGTCCTCCAAATGTGTTACGAGGAGTCAGAACCTGCAAAGGAGGAAGTATCTGTCATGAACACTAGTCAGGATTTTTAAACTGGGAAGTCATATCGACGTCTTCTTCCCATAATCTTCACCATGTACTTGTAGCTCCTCGAAATGAACATACTCTTCGCTTTCCTATAAAGCTACAAGTCGGAAACCAAACCATCATGACCACTGCCCTCATTGATTCTGGAGCCACCGGAAACTTCATGGACCTTGGACTTCTCTCCCATATGAACTTCCCCATGCAACGTCTTCCTAGACCCGTCGAGGCATACAATGTCGACGGAATCCTCAACAAGAAAGGCACCATTCTCTGGAAAGCCAGACCCTTAGTCCATATTGCCAAATGGCTGGAACATCTTGAGCTTATGGTTGTTTCTCTCAAAAGAAAACTAATCATCTTGGGCATGCCATGGCTCAAAACCAGAAATCCTTGAATCGATTGGAAATCGCGTACCATTTCATTCCCTCAACCCCCTTTTTGTGCTCCTCCTGTTGAGGAACCTCCCCGATGCTACCTCTTTTGTCTCCTTGATCTTGATATTGATCAAGAAATTTCCTCCCTGTTCACTGAACGTTATCCTGATGAGGTTGATGCGTCTCCTAGTGAGTACCTCCCCCATGAATCTGAAGGCGAAACGATCAACAAGATTACCTTGTCCATCCAACTTGTCCAAGAAAATAAACTTCTCGAAACTACTCTCCCTTCTTGATGCAAGGACTTTGAAGATGTCTTCTCAGAAAAAAACTTATGAACAACTCCCTCTGCATCGCTCCTTTGATCACACCATTGAACTCAAGCCTTCCTTTGTCCTGAAAATTGCCAAAGTATATCCACTCAACCTGAAAGAACAAGATACGTGTCGGGCTTTCATTGAGGAACATTTAAAGACCAGATGTATCATCCCGTCCAAATCTCTTCAAGCCGCACTATTTTTCTTCGTTCCAAAGAAAGATGGATCCCTTCGTCCTTGTCAGGATTACCGCTACCTGAATTCTCACACTGTCCACAATGCATACCTGTTACCCCTTATTCCCCCTCTCATCGACCAAATGAAAGACTCTACCTGGTTCACTAAGTTTGACATTCGTTGGGGATATAACAATGTTCAGATCAAGGAAACCAATCAGTGGAAGGCTGCATTTATCACGCCATACGGACTCTTTGAACCCACTGTCATGTTCTTCAATTTCTGCAATGCTCCTCCCACCTTCCAAGCTTTCATGAATCACGTCTTTGCCGATATGATTGCTGAAGGTTGGCTCGAAATTTACATGGACGACCTTGGTATTCATACTAACGGCAACCTTACTCTCCACCACGAACAAACCCAACGTGTCCTTCTTCATCTTCACGAACATAATCTTTCTCTTAAGATATCCAAATGTACCTTCGACACCCCTTGTATTGAATTTCTTGGAATAATCATCGGTCAAGGCCAAGTCATGATGGATCCTATCAAGACTGCTGCTATTCATGACTGGCAGCCCCCCACCTCTATCAAAGGCATTTGCTCTTTCCTTGGTTTTGCTAATTTCTATCGGAAGTTCATTCCTAACTTCTCAAATACCGTTACTCCTCTAACCCTGCTTACCCGGAAAGATCAACCCTGGCTTTGGACCCCCCTCCAACAATGTGCCTTCAACTCACTTAAGACTACCTTCTCCACCTCTCCTGTCCTGGCCATCCTCAATGTCACCCGTTCCTTCTCCATTATGATGGACGCCTCTCTTCTAGCCACTGGTGCAGTCCTTCTCCAGACCGATGTTAACGGAGATCTTCATTCCTGCACCTATTTCTCTCGCATGTTCACCCTTGCAGAACGTAACTATGATATTTATGATTGCGAACTCCTCACTGTCATTCTTGCCCTCTCTGAATGGCGTCACTACATCCTTGGTACCACTCATCCCATCACTGTCATCACGGATCACAAGAACCTCTCCTACCTCAAAGACCCTCGTAAACTCTTCCATCACCAAGCTCGCTGGTCTCTTTTCCTCCAAGACTTCCACATTCTTTGGAAAGTCCTCCCCAGCACCCAGATGGCCCCTGCCGACGCCCTTTCTCGTTGTGATCCTATTGATACTTCCCAAGACAATGTTGATTCCTCTATTGTTCCTGATCCTGTTGTTATTAACACTTTGGATCTTACTCTCACTTCTCATATCAAAAATTCTTCGTCTTCTGACCCTCTTGTCCTTTGTGCTCTTGCTAACCTTGATGATGGCTCACCTTTGTTTCCTCGTTCTTCTCTTTCGGACTGGTCCTTTGATAATGGACATCTTTATTTCCATGGTCATATGTATGTTCCTTCGTCATCTTGCTCCGCTTTGCTCCATTCTATTCATTCTTCTCCACTTTCTGGCCACTTGGATCATTTTTGTACGAAAGCCATTCTTGAACATGATTTTTGATGGCCTGGTCTTTCTTCCTTCGTTTCTCATTTTGTTGCTGGCTGTTTCGTCTGCCAACAGAACAAGGTTCTCACCCGCCCAACCACCCTGCCCCTTCTCCCTATCTCTTCCTTGTCTTCCCTACCTTTCTGTCAACTCTCAGTCAATCTTGTTACCGATCTCCCCCTCTTCCATGGTTTTGATTCCTTGATGGTCGTGGTTGACCATGGCCTTATGAAGGGGGTAATCCTTGCTCCTTGTTCAAAAACTATTGACGCCAAAGGGATCACTCAACTCTTTTTCGATTTTGTATTCAAATGTTTCAGCCTCCATGACTCCATCATCTCTGACTGAGGTCCACAATTTGCCTCTGCCTTCGCTAGAGAACTAGCTCGCCTCCTCAAATATGATGTTCATCTCTCCACTGCCTATTATCCCCAAATGGACAGACAAACTGAATGGGCCAATCAAGAAATCGAAACTTATCTTCGTATCTTTTGCTCCCATAACCCTCATAACTGGGCTAATTTCCTAACCTCCGCCGAGTTCATCCACAACTCCGTCCCTCACAGTTCCACGAAAGCATCTCCTTTCTCCCTTCTCTACAGCTATGAACCTCATGCATACCCTGCTCTCGGAAAAACATTTATTCCTGCTTTAGAAAATCGTTTATCTTCCCTGGAACACGCCCGAAAGGAAGCCCTCACTGCACATGAATTTGCTCACCAAATCATGTTATCCTGCTCTTCCTGAAAGTTTTCCCCCTGGAAAGTAGGTAATAAAGTATGGCTAGAAGCCACTCATCTCTGCCTCGGATACCCTTCCCGAAAACTCACCCCCAAATGCCATGGACCGTTTGAGATCTCTCAGGTCCTATCTTCCCTCACTTACCATCTCCGTCTTCCTCCCGCATGGAAAATCCACAATGTATTCCATGCCACCCTTCTATCTTCTTATCGTCAGACCGAAGCACATGGTCCTTCCTTCTCCTGACCTCTGCCAGATCTTATTGATACTGAAGAAGAATACGAAGTGGATCATATTATCTCACACAAAGGATCACGCAGTCGCTGATTGTACCTAACCGCATGGAAAGGATATTCTTCGGCCAAAAATACGTGGGAACCTGAAAGTAATCTCTGTCATGCTTCCACCATTCTTTCATCTTATAAATGGACTCATCATTTATCTTAATCTCCCATTCTTTTCTTCTTCCTTTCTACTCGGGAAGCGGCGTCTCTTCGTGAAGTACCCCCCCAATACATGTTCTTTGACGAGTTTCTCTTTCTTAACAACCAATATGTCCTTTCTTTCTTCTTCTGTTGTGCCTTCATCGTCTCCTTCTTCTTCCTTATCTACTTCCCCTCTGCATTCCAGACAAGTCTCGCCCACCTTATTACCCATCTCCACCGCCCATTCGCTCTACGCCGCCATCCTTGCAAGCCCTGCTCTCCTCCGCGCCATCGAGGCCCTTCTTCTCTATGAAAAGGATGTCGTTACCCAGGAATTAGTTCGTCTTTTCCATGAGATATCCAGTACTCAACGGTATCACTTCCAAGCGGCCCCCAGTGATTTCCCAGCTGAATTTGGCCTTCCTCTCCATCTTCATCTGGACACACTCCCCCAGCGAGTTTTATCTATCCTTCATCTTTACGGTTTTCACCAATATGTTGAACGTCTTTCCCCCTCCGTCATTTACCCCACCTTTTGTCGTATCTACCTCTCCCTGCCTATGGTTGATCGAGACCATTACCTCGAACGGGCCCAACTACCTGCCATTGCCGATTCCCCTCCTCCTACCCCAATACTACCTGTTCCCTCTTGTGCCCCTGCTCTCATCACTCGAATTTCCTCCCCGACTTCCTCCTCAACCTTCTCTTCCCCTACTGCTGTTGAGGAAAGTCCTGAAGATCTGAGAGCCTGGTCTGCTGCTGTAGACACTGTCCATTGGCATCTCCCTGATGGTAGTTGTATTTTATCCTCCCCTACTCACGTCATGCCCATTCATCCTCACTGACCCACCTCTGCCCTCACCGAGTGCTTTCGGTGTCATCGTCTCGGTCATTATCGAGAAGATTGTCTGGATTACTCCTGTCCATACTGTCACCAGTCCACCCCGGGTCATCCTCAGTCCTCTTGCCTTCACACCCAATGCGACTTTTGCCATCATTGGGAACATGGACGTCGCTTTTGCCCTGAGCGACTATGCGGCCATTGTAATCAACATGGACATGTGGCAGCTGACTGTCCATTTGAGATGCTATCCTACAAACAATCCACCATTCTCTTCGGCCCTTCCTTCATCCCTCGTGGCGAATCAACCTAACAGTATTTTTATTGAACCTGGAGTTCGATTATACAAAGGGGGTAATGTTACAGTTTTTCTCCTTTCTTCTCATCTTTATCTCTTTTGCTTCCCACGATGAGTACACCTTTTCTTAGGTCTCTTTCGGACGATATGGGATGTCAGTCTTCTTATGATAAGTCCGATATATTCTTCATTTATTCTTCTTTGATTCCTTCTATCATTTTCCTTGTTATTCCTCAGACAGCTATCTCCTCAGCTGATTCTCTCGTATTGGCCTCGTAGTTCCTATCTCTCACGTGTTACTATGGATGACATGTCCTCTTACATCATCATTCTATTACCTTCCTCCATATTCTCTGATGATGCATCCCCTAGTACTTATACCCACCTGTCGTGTACTTGTATTCTTTACACTCGTTCTATGCAATCATAGTGTACTCTTGTGTCCTGACGTCCAATTGACTCAGACCTTTGCCCTTTGTCCTTCGAATCCTTGAACTTAGTCTGACGTCCAATTGACTCAGACCCTTGTCCTTCGTCCCTTGAACCTTTGATCCTTGATCCCTGGTACTCCCTCTGATGCAGTGTCTCTTCGTGAGTACCTCCTAAGGAGTATCACTTCTAGGTTTTCTCTTTGTGTATGCTATGCGTAATAGTGGCGAGGAGTCTCCGTTGGTAGTGGCAAATTTCCCTCATGAGAAGGATCGACTGGACAAACATCCGAAGGGGCCAATGGCATACCCAAAGTATCTCTGGCTTTGCATGCCATATCTGACTGAACATTAGTGATGGTGAGGACAAATGACGCAATGAAAACTCACCAAAATCCAACGACTGGGTCAGAGTAATGGAAAACACATTTGGAGGACTTGGAGGATCTCTCCTTCATCCTTTCCCTGGGTCTTGAGGGAATTAATGAAGGAAGAGAGGTCAGAGGGGGTAGTGGTAGTGGCGGGGGTGGAAGAAGTCATGGCAGCAGGGGTGGAAGATGTAGTATCAGTGGTGCGAATGTTTTGGGGACGCGTGGTTGAAGGGCGAGGTGAGCGAGTGAAAGGGTTTTTGCATTGGTTGGCATTGTGTCCCGTGTTGCGACAATGGAAGCACCGGCCTTCTCGGATGCATTTAGCACGTTCCTGGGGATTCAACTTGGCGATGGTGACAGCGTCAACGTCCATTGCATTGAGATCACAGGAGGAGGGTGGATGAGAGAACGTTGAAGGCCTGCCGCCTTTCAAGGCAAGGATGCGCATCTTCTGCACATGAAATATTTTGGCTTTCTTGATCCATTCCTTAATGGTGGTGGGGATGATTGCCATGGAGAGGATCATAGTTGCGAGTTGTTGGTCAAGTCCGAGGGAAAACTGGTCGATAAGAGTGATATCGTCAGTGATTCCAGCGCTGGAGGAGAGATTCTGGAAGTCAGTGATGTATTTTTGGAATCCATCGTCATGGACTCCATCAGGGCGGCGGAAAGACTTCTGCATGAGTTTCGAAAGTTCGTGGTGGGCGGTGGCTTTGGTGTCGAAGGGGAAGAATGTAGACTCGAAGTTCTCAGTGAACTTATCAAAGGTTAAGTCAAGGGGGTCAGTGTGAGTATCAGCCATTTTATCATACCACATCTTGGAGAAGGAGACTCCGCGTCCTTGACTCATCTTGTTTAATGTGGTCATGATTCGCTGGGAATCGAGGATGTAGATATCTTTGTTGATAGCGAAGTATGCACGCATGGCTTTGATCCATCACATAGCGTTAGAGGGTTCTCCCGAAAAGTCAGTGGGGAGGGCTGCTTTGAGTTCAGTGGGAGCGCGAGACATGGGAATAGGTTCACTGGGGTTACAAGGGGGTGCTGGGGTGCGAGGTTGTCTAGGGGTTCCTGGTGATCAAGGGATAGCAGGGACTAAGGCCTGGTACGGGCTCACAGTGGCACGAGGGGGTTCAATGGGTTCCGGGTCTTGGAAGTTGATGTCGATGTCAGAGGAGTTGTCGTCAGGTGGTAGCCCATAGGCACGTCGAAGGGCGCAGTTAGAAATCTTTCCAATGGTGGGGGTGTCCTACTCCTAGATAGGAGGGACGAAAGATAATTCTCGTTCTTTTGTTACGTGAAGCATACACAAAGGATAGTCTCGAGGGTTTACTTCTCTGGAGGTACTCATGAAGAGACTCAACGTCAGAGCAAGTACTAGGGTCTAGGGTTTGCAAAGGATGAAGGACGAAAGCCTGAGTCAATCGGATGTCAGGGATTTACGAGGAAGACGAAGAACGAAGGACTGAGTCAATCGGACTGCAGGATTCAAGAGTACGCTATGATTGCATAGAACAAGAATGAAGACTACAGATACTTGACAAGTAGGTATATATACTAAGGGACGCATCATCGTGGAATAGAAAAGAAGGTGAAAGAACGATGATATAATCATATGTGTCATCCACAGTAACACGAGGGGAGAGATAGGAACTACGAGGCCGACATAAGAGAATCGGCCGAGGAGATAGTCATCCGTGGAATAAGAATGTAAGTGATAAGAAGGATCAAAGAAGTACAAACGTAGAGTGAAAGGGATTAATCACTAAAAGACCTGCATCCCATATCGTCCACGAGAGACCAAGGAAGAGGTGTACTCGTTGAGGGAAGAGAAAAAGGTAAAGATGAGGGAAAAGGAGAAAAACTGTAACACGCAGTGTCTCTTCATGAGTACCTCCTAAGGAGTATCACTTCTAGGTTTTCTCTTTGTGTATGCTACACGTAACAGTGGCGAGGAGTCTCCGTTGGTAGTGGCAAATTTCCCTCATAAGGAGGACTGACTGGACGAACATCCAGAGGGGCCAATGGCGTACCCAAAGTACCTCTGGCTTTGCACGCCATATCTGACTGAACATTAGTGATGGTGAGGACAAATGACGCAATGAAGACTCACCGAAATCCAATGACTGGGTCAGAGTAATGGAACTATGTGAGAGTCCACAGAGAAGGCGAAGGAGGACGACAAGAAGGGAGGTAAGACTACGCTCAGGACTCCTTGGACAGCTATAATACAACTGGGCGATACCGATGGCTGGACTCTCCAAGAGCGTGGAGCGAAGTGCATCCTGACTTCTTGGATAGTTTGGGTTGTATTTGGTGAAGGGAACAATACTAGTATCAATCTCTGTCACCATGACAAAGTTGGAACAGCCCTACAATGACAGGCAGGAAAGTCAAAGAGCACGTACAAGCAAATAGATCTCAACCGGCTGACACTGACGGATGAAGACCCCATAACTCCAAGACATTTTGTTAGCATAGAAGGTGATGAAGAAGTGGAGCGAGCATTCACTCTCAGAGTCTGTCAATAGGGTGAAGTCTAGATGCACGTGTTCAATTTTGGGTGCAGATCCCAGATTTCCTGACTTGAACATAGAGATGAGATTGGTGTTTGGGTGCCATTATATGCTCCACATCTACTACAATGCTCGACGAGTGCTCGATGTGATGGGTGATTTGGAATGTACTTATGTTACTTTTAAAATTTTTGATTTGTGCTGCACAAGAGTGTTTGCCACATAGAGAAGTGCTTCGGCTGAAAATGCTTCTTTCTTAGAGCATGACCATCACTTTAAATTCTCGATTTCCATTAACGTGCCAGTGTGCAAATCAATGATTCAGAAGGGAAAATCAACTTGAGAATGATTTCCATTAAGCCAAACTGAGTCAAATGTGAATATGAGTTCAATCCATCACAAATGGATGGATTCTACAATGTTTCGGATGACATGACGTTACTAGGAACTGTCCCCATTCATGCAGGTGGGGACAGTGAGCATCGAGGAATGCTCGAATGGGACTGAGATTGACTGGGATGTTGTGGGATATCAAAATGAACGTGCATCAGCAAAATAAGGGTTGGCTGTACAGTGCTGGACAGTGTCATAGTGCTCATAGTGAGGGTCCATATAGATAGTACTCTCATAGTACTCTCATAGTCTTTCATAGTGTTGGCTATAATCATAGTGTTTCACAGTGTGTTCATAGACTCTCATAGTGATCTCATAGTCTGTCATAGTGATCTCATAGTGTGTCATAGTGTGTCATAGTGTGTCATAGTAATCTCATAGTCTATCACAGTTTGTCATAGTGTGTCATAGTGTAATAAAGTTGAGTAAAAAATGAACCAAAAAATTAATGTTTTGATTAATACACCTACTAACCCTAATCCTACTCAACTTGTAGTATATGTATGTATAGCCATAGGTATATGGTCCAATGAGAATAAGGAAAGGCATGTGTATCTGCATAGCCATATGTGCATGAGGCTGCAATAAGGCATAACCATGGATGCTGAGGGGAATGAGGCATGAGGGCAATGCATAGCAGTGCACATGTGGTGAAGGTGAGGCATGATAAGGGGGTGACTCATAGATAAGCATGATAAAAGATAAGGCATGAGTCATGAGTAGTCATGGCGAGTCATAGGCATAGCCAAGCATAGCTATATGGCAGTGCAAGGCTGTGACGTGAATCATAAAGAGTCATAAGGGAGTTGTGATGAGTCATGAGGGAACTTAGCCGAGGACATGAGGTACAAGGCTGTGTTGGAGTCATCATGAGTCATAGATAAGGTCATGAGGCATGACATGAGGCCGAGGATACCGGTGTGGCAGTGCGGAGCAGTGCAAGGCAATGTGAGGCAATGTAAGGCAGTGACGAGGCTGTGTGATGAGCCAGGACGAGTTACAGTATAGCCTTGTGGCAATGCGATGCATGGCATGGCAGTGCATGGCTGTGATGAGTCATGGTGAATCATGGGAAACATGATGAGTCAGAGTGTGTCATAATAATAGAGAGCATAGCCATGATGCTGTGCGTGTCCACATGGTATGACATGAGGCGAAGGCTGTGCATGGCAGTATACATGCAAGACGAGCCGATGTGTCATGTGAGAGCATGGGAGCATGATGTCATGTGATGTCATTAGGGTGTCATGTGATGTCATGTGACCAAATAGTCACGTGGTCGTTATTGAACAAGTGTGGTGAGGTCAATGAATGATAGGGCTATTTAGTGAAATGCTTTGTAGAAAGCCCAGAGAAATAGAGATAAATAAGGGAAAAATAGAGGCAAATACCAGTGATCATAACAGTTACTTGTAGATGAGGATCGACTTTGCATCCAGGTTTTCGGCTGTAGCGGCGGTGATGTGGTCACCATTTGGAGAGAATCGCACTGTCACCACACAACCGTTGTGCTGCAGTGGTGCGACAAGTCGTTTGCCCATGGTCAAAGAAAAGAGTGAGCCACACTCCGAAAAAGTGATATGGCTTGAGACCTGATGCACGATGAGATTGAGTGGAACAGCAGGCCGAGCTGTGCCATGTGGCCATCAAGGAAGCGTTGGAGATCCCTGATATAATATGAATAAGTAGGCCTCAACCCTGCTTGCCGAAGGTGATGGGGGCTGCGCTGATGTGCTTCAAAGCGAGCTGGATGAGTACCATACACTTTCAAGCTCAGGAAGTTACCAGTGTCCTCTCTAGGGGGATGGGAGTCACAGCTGCCAGTACAGTACTAGGACTTGTGCGCCTGAATGGTGTTGCATAGAGTTGGTGGTCACCAGCACAGGTCACTGATGGAGTCCCCTGGATGTCCTCAGATACCACTGACGAGGTTCCTATTTTCTTCGTTGCTTTGCCATCCTGATATGCTTTGTATGAACTTGGAGCCACTTCTGAGTCAGAAGCACTGCATGTCACAACTTCCTGCCACACACTGGCCTCTTTGTCTTTGCAAACCTAACAACATGCCTTGTGGTGAAGTCTCCACAAGGATTGCATGCCACAATGAATTATTGCAACACCACAGATGTGGCAGCAGCCCCCGAATCCATACAAGTCAGTAAGTGGATCCCCAAGGAGGTTCAGTCATTGGCAATGTGGCTTGCCCTTTTCCTGTTCAATGGGACTCTAACTCTTCCTATGTTCTGGGAAGATCGCTGAAACACCGTTGTCGCAACTCGTGCTCTTGATGCATTTAAGTGCCTCTGAGTCTCCCTCGCTTGGCCAATATCATTCCAATTGCTCGCTATTTGTAATTATCCACTTTCATAGCATGACTGGCACAAACTTTAGCCCCCATTTCTATAATGACATGCCTGATTCAAGTTCGGTGTTAGTGGCCGATACCATGGAAGATTTGCGATTCACTATATGTCAACATTTTGGCTGATGCTGCTACCATCAAGTCCTTACCAGGCTTCTCCAGGGCATGGTGTTGTCTGAGGAACGCGCAGCAATGATCATCAAAGTAGTCCATGCTATCACCACAGATGACGGCCCAACTCCTAGTAAGTTTGTAAGTTGTATTTTCATTCCATATCCTCATTGCATACAGATACATATGTCCACCTCTAACACCCAACCCCTCACTTCTACCAGTCAAAAGGCTGCTGCTGCACAGCCAGCTCAAATGCCGACCTCTGCGGACATCATGGGCTGTTCTATTGCCATGGATGCTCTGAGTCACCGTACCCCAAGTAAGTTCATAAACTGAAATTTCATGCCACTCCCTCCTCATGGCATGGCATAGATCCATCTATCACCATCTTCAGGCCCTCTGCCAGCATCAAAATGGCTGCTGCACAGCCAGCTTACATGCCGACCAATGCGGACATCAAAACCTCGCCCACGTATGACAAATCCAGAGCTATGGTAATCTCCTCTGGGCACTATGTTGCCACACACCGTAGCCATCGCTTTCTTTTGCCATCCCAAGATGAAGTTGAACCATTTTATTTGATCACCTCAGGCAAAATGGTCAGTGTGATCTCTAAATGGTAAGCAAACTGCTCCCTGGTGCTATGATATCTAATCCACATTACGGAAGGGAGAACGCATCTCTGATGGTTGAGCGGGTGAGCGGAGCAATATTCCGCAGGCTGCCACCTGGCACCTCAATTCTCCAAGGTCGTGAGGTGGTGGAAAAGGCAATCAATGACGGCTTGATGAAGATCATGTAGGGAGGTACTATATTTGTGGCATCATTATATCCTTTCTTGTCCCAGACCCCAAATCAGAGATGGCCTTCGTTTCCTTTCTTGAACACACGCATGTCACGACTTGCGAGTGAGCCACATATCATTGATAGTCACTACGCGTGATTAAATCTAGTATGTAAATCTCCTATACTATACTGAGTGTCGTGTAACTTGAGTGAGTGTCAGGCACACGCTCGCCCACGCAGTTCCTGCCTCCACTTGGATAGCTGCCCCCTTGCCTTTATGTGCGCTTGCTCTGCTCCGCCTCCTTCTGTCAGAACCCACATCAAATCGTGTCAGGCAGCTACCACGCCCATTTCCCATCATGCACACACTCTCACCCACCCACATTACCTTCACACAGATATTTGATGATCTTAACATCACGATTTGTCAGCATCTTTGCGAAGCCTTGCCAGTATATGCTGTGGGTTGCACAAACGAGGCAAGTGAGTCTCTACTGCAGATAGTGAACATTGCAGATGGAGAGAACTATGTATATGCACAGACCCACCACGACCTGGATTTCTGGTGAGATGTGTTCTACCTGTGGGTTGTCCTTCATGTATTTCACGTTTCACTGCAGGTTTCTTACATCGATCTCTCTTTTCGTTACCACCGCCCTGACATACCACTTCAAGTCGCGAAATGGGTGATCTGGAGAGGGTGTTGAGAGATTGGGTACATTTGACTTACTGGTAAATAGTTGCGAGAAGTGTAAGAAATGAGCAAGAGTGATTTAGGCACGTCAACTTGCTTTTGGGAATTATCCTATTCAAGTATCCTATTTACATGAGGCAATTTGATGAAGATCAAAGACCTAGCCAGATTGGGAGCCAATAGGATTATGAATAAATCTCCTCCTATACTATACAATGTGATGATGCAAAGAATAGGATCAAATGAAAGTGTACTGGTAAAATGACAAAGTGAGTGACAGCGGAATCCTCGTGCCAGTGATGCTTGATAGTTGTAACTGTGAGCAGTGGAGGCCACATCGAGTGGTTGTCCTATGTCATACACTCAAAGATGTGACTCTAGAATACTCTACAATACAATGCTAGTACGAGAACTCTCACTTGGATGAACAAAGAATAAGATCAAAAGAAAGTGTACCGGTGAATTGACAAAGCGAGTGACAGCAGAGTGCTTGACAATCGTAACTGAGTAGTGAAAGCCATCAAGTGGTCATCTTGTGTCGTAGACCCACCTTCAACGTGCATTGTACAGTACACTATACGGAGATTTATTCGTGGTCCTATTGGCTCGTGGTCCAGCAACGAGTCTAGACCTTTGATCGATAGATCACTTATGCTTCAGTGTGACGGGTGGGGGGCATGTGACAGGTCTGCATGCTGGTGACGAGAAGATAGAAGCACAAATCAGTCTAGGAATTGTGGTTCAAATACTAGTGACAACAGTAGATAAGATTTGAAATGTGCAACTATTTCAGCGGCAGCCACATCGTGATCCCATCATCGATATGATCAGTGATGGTGTGAATCCCCTCTTGGTATGTGGTAACTATGTAGTGAAGCGAGTCGGGACAGTCGATAAGAGACTGCAATGAGCTTCGCATCATGATTAAAACATAAGTCATGGGGCTGAGGGAAAGAAAAAGATGTATGACACAGAAAATATTCCGATGCAGTGTCCTCAAACCACAGCACACATTTGCTCGGGGGTATCTGAGGGTAGGAGGTCAAAGATAAAGTCTTTGTACTTATGTTGATAGCGTCCATCCTTGCTAAGGTCGCCAGGGACAAACAAATGGTGAGGGCCATCTGGATTGATGATAGGCATCAACTCGCAGGCAGAAGAGGTCTGTGCTGTGGAGGATGCCGAGGATGCCACAGAGGACACGGCAGGAGTAGGAGAAGAGGGAATTCCCTTGGGGGAGATTGTCCGAGTCTGCGTTGGGTGAACGGAACGAACAATGCAGCATTTCCCACTGCATAGCCTCCTGATAGTCATAAGTTCTATTTTGTTTGTAGCATCTGTGGACAATGTGAATGCATGGCACACCAAAAGAAACGAAATCACTTACGCTTCTTTATCATGGAACGTGTGAGTGCCATTGTGATGGTGGGTTGAGTGAGACTTGGTGGGCGGAGCTCGAGCCTCGAGGGAGGGGGGATGGTAGTAGCCACATCGCAATTCCATCTTGTCACTTATATAGATATGCTTTAGCAAAGGTGAATTCGACTGGAAAGGGTGCTGCATATAGTAATTGACTGGATCTACACAATCGATCACGGATGGACTCAGATAGAGTGTGCCAGTTATTCAGGTACGATCTTTGTCTGGCGGCCGGTGGCGAATCACAACACAAATAACTGTCGTACTGAGTTTCAGAAAACACTCACTAGAGGAATACCACCTGATTAACAGGCAAAACATCAATCCAAAACACGTAGTGGGTCAGTGACAGTAAGTCTCGTAAACTGATTGGAATATCCCTTCATGCTCCTACACTGAACAGGCGGGGTGTTTGCAGCTCGCAATCTGTGGTATTGCAAGATTCATCCAGAATCTATTGCTCACAGGCATCGTCAATTCCTTTCTGACATGCGACCTCTGTTATTGTGCTCTGTTGTTCCTCGACACGAGTGAACTATCCTATAAAAGGTCACCGACTCTTGGGCTGTGACCACACATCAGACATCTTGTGATTGTGAACACCTCTTTTCGCCCATCCGACCACCCAATTCGTGTCCTTGAGTCTCTTTTGCAATGGTGAGCATTGCTGGTGTGCTCATACCTCTAAGAGGTTCTAACTTATTGAAAAAAGACGAAATGCCATATGATAGATTACTTAGTTGAGAGCAAAGGCTAGCACACATGAATGTAGGTAGTGTTGGAAAGCGGGAATATCAGATTCTCTCAGCCCCATCACATCAAATCCCTGTAATATTGCAGCCACACTTGCCAATACCCAGATCCCACAATCGTGTCCATTTGTCTGCAAGGCCTCGATCTTCTAGAATAAGCAAGGTGCAAGGGTAATCATGAGGGATGGGACTCACAAGAATAGGATGCGCAGTCCATGACTTATTTTCAAAGTCAAGCTGAGTATCCGGATGCATCCTCTTCGCAATGCTTGAGAGTTGAAGAATGAGTTTCAAGATGTTCTGCAGTAGGTAGTTAGCAATGAGGGAAGAGCATACAAAGCAGAACATACATCAACATCTGCATACCAAGATGTCTGTTTGGCGAGGCTATTGAAGAGGCACAGCTCACACTGAGTGACATGAGCCACGCACAAAACCCAATGAGCAGAGGATGGCTGGTGAATGGGAATGATCCAAATATCTTTGGTCCAGAACTTCGTGTGCCGAGTGACTCTCCAAAGGTTCTCATCATCAGATCCCATGTGTAGTAGATCAAACGTTGAGAAGACCACATATGGATGCTTGTCCAGAACTCTAAGGGCGGCGAAGAGAATAGAAATACAACCATTGATACAGACGTCATTGACACAAGACGTGGGAGACGCAAGCATTGCAACATCTGGAGATTCGAATGTAATGTTGTGTAACCCATCTCTTGGGGCGCATGCTCTTGTTGTCTCTGTGTCAATCTGGGTCAATGGCAGGATCGGTGTCATATCAACCCTTAGGTCCTAATCTGGATCAGCTTTCACCCTATTTCCATAAGACATGAATTATGTACCACTGGCAGGTCCCAGGTGATTCGGGCAGATGAAATGTTTGCTCCGTCCTCCTCATGATCATCGGCATTGTCATCATGGAGATCAGATTGTTCTGCTGTGAGGTAATCGATCCAGATCACCTGATCTGGATCAAGAGTCACAGGTCCTTCTTTGGCAGTGCAGTCCTTTGTTTGTTCTTGGTCAGGCGGGGCTTCGAAAGTAGTCAGGTTGACCCAAGGTAGGGTTATCTTGGGAACCCCACCGGACAGCTTAATTGCTATTTGAGTGGCGTCCTTGACGTGCATATCAAATCAGGCCCTTGATGCCAATAAACTTGACCAACATGAAGGGAGCGTCAACAGTTGCTCACGGCGATGCTGTAGGATAAGGTGGAAAGCCTCATCTGAAAAGGAAGTTAGTCACAAAAACGTATTGAATAGGATGCTTACTTCCTGAGGTCCTAAGAGCAAGCTTGACCGTCACAAGTTCGTTACCAAACCAGTGGCAAAGATTGTCGGCCTCTGTGCCAAGTCGATGCTGTTCTTCTAAGCACTGATTGTGTTTGAGCATCACCCGAATACCCACACGGACACCTTTGTCTTCCATCCACCATGGAATGTGGCCAATGAACAGAGCGATCCAGACATCTTCCATCAATGACTGATTGTTGCGAAGGTTGTTCAACTTCGTAGGCAGGGGGGCAGGAAGCGGAATTGACCATGAAGAGTCGTAGAGTTCTTCAAGCTGTTGACAGTAAGTATTGAATTTGCAGATGGCACTCATCAGGGCAGGTTGGCGCTTGGCAATAGCCTTGCATGTTTGTTGATGGAGCTTCATACCTAGGGAAAGTGAGAAAAGACTACATGACTCAACTCAATGTACCAAGTGTTTTCTGTGCACCTCCGATGGCCCAGTCCAGTTTGTCCCATTCAAAGAAGCTTCTTATTGCCCGTTTACATATATTGATCTTCAAATCGCAAGCAAGGAGTAGAGTCTGGACAAAGTCGAGGTTGATATCTTGAAGCTCTGGGAACTTGTCACCTACATTGAGCGACGCATAAAGCATGTTTACCTTCGACATCAATTGTTCATGAGTATGCTCCAAACTCTCCATCGCCCCCATCGTATCATCAGAAAGCTCTTGCTTCTCCATTGCAAGCTTTGCAGCTTGGATTGCTTGATTGGTATTATTGATGTCAGCTTGGAGTGCCAAGACAGTATCAAGCTCCTTCTTGAGATGCGCAGGAGCGTCTAATAAAATATGGACATTAGAATATAACCCGACTAATTGGGCACTTACAAGCTCAAACAGACAGTTGGACTTCCTTTTGGGAAGCCCATTGCTTGCAGAGCTCTTTAACTGGAATGTCTCACACTATGCGATGTCATTGGAGGCTGCTTTGCCTTGGTCTCGCACACCATGGCAAAGGCGGTGAATAATCCAGTCACCAAGGTCCATTCGCATCTTGTGGCCAACTGCAGTGATATGGTGATCAATCAGCCAAATGCGGCATTGCCGCTATGGCATTAAGTTAGTAATCATTTCAAGAGCACCATACCAGGATCTTACAGAGGAAGATCATTCGATCCCAATGAGCTTGATCATGTGAGACCAGAGGCACTCAGTTCCTTCACCCTCCGATAATTCCAGGCCATCAGTTAACTGTGGATTGAAAACCAGTTGACATGCCCATTCATGACCATAGGCATGCATGGCTGTGGTAGCAAACCGGAGATGAGACACAACATTTTGAGGTAGTATGTTATACTATTGAGGCTGACTGAGATCATAAACACACATGGATTTCGTAAGGCACTCACCAGAGAGAGAGTCCGGTCCATGACGCATCCTACATCGTATAAGACCATGACGGTGGCATGAGGTGGCAGAAGCGAGATGAGATGACTAATAAGGGTGAGCACATATTTCTGTTACTTCCCAGGAGTGTCGATGTTGGCAAAGAACAGGGGAATGTCATGGTGACATATGAGAGCCATGAGCCCGGTGTTATCGAAGCTTTCATTGATGTCTTCTGTTTCTTTCCATCGGCGGCTTCGTAAGAGGATTCCCAGGAATCAAGCGCTTCGTCAGGTACAATCACATCCCTGGCATTTAGTGGGCTTCTTGCGTTCCTTCTCAATGTGGTGACCCATCATATCTACCTGACTTTTGGAAAGGAAGTAAGCTGGATCATAGAAGGGTGGGCAGTTACCAGCAGAATGACGATGCTGGTGATGGAAATTTCCATCGGTGGACACATGAATGTCGCCTCCTGCAGTAAGGGACTTGCTGAAAATGGTTTCGCTGAAGCATGCAGGACATCGTTGAACAAGGACCTGCGCGCAGCTTGTGGGAGCTAAGGGTGTCTCAGAGGAGGGAATTGAACATGGGGTGGAGGGCACGAGGGCACATTTGAATGGCATATCAGATAATGACTGACTCGAAGATGGAGTTGTGGGAGTAGCAGATGGGCGGACTGGAGTGATGGATGTCAAAATATGGGGTGTCAAGGAAGTATTCCAAGCATCTTTGAAGGCCTTGATGCGATCTTGGCAAATCTGGAGGGAAGCCTCCACCTGCTGCTCAACTTGGACTTGGAGGACGTCATACCACTGTACAGCTGATGCAAGACTGCACTGGAAAGGTTCCTGTACAGGTTCCTGCTGTGTGACAATTAGACAACACAGACTATCTGTAAATATCAACTTACATTGTTGTTTATCATGCTAAATCCTCGCCGAATATAGTGCGTATGCAATGCTGAGGAAAGAGGCAGTTGACAGTGTCACATGACCGCTCGAAAAGAGCACAGTAGAATGCCAGCAAGTCAATGGAAAACAGCCATACGAGGCTGCGAAGGGGCAGTAGGGAATAGACTGAAGTGAGCAAGAATTTGAGGAAGTGTTGCACATTCAGCAGCTTGTTACTTGTACGGAGGTAAAATCTGATACTGATGAGGAATATGTTCCAAAATACTAAAGGAACTTATGATCGAACAAGAGACATAAAATATTAACAGGTTTTCGTGTGCACTGAGATCGATAGCAAAGAGTGATGGCCAATGAAAACAGCAGGAGTGGCTTGCAAGCGTTCGAGAGATGTAGTGAAGGTATGGGTGTATCAAAGTCGGAATGACGGCTTTCCAGCTGGTACATAAATGTTCAGCAGAGATATCAGGGAGGACACACTTGCATGCCAGAGGTTGAGCTTCCAAGGTTGCTTCTGGCAGCTGGGTGCCATCAGCAACTGGGTAGGATTCACTGTCACTTGGAACGAACTCTTGATCGCTTGAGTGAATGTAGTTTTCATATGCGAGCTCATCATCAAATTGGTCCGTAAAGCTTTCAACGGAAGGAGGTGAGGATGGGATCTCGGACTGAAGCTGTTCAAGGTGAGTTGTCAAGCGGCGACGTTTGGCAGAATGGCCAGCAATTTCAACGTATCGTTGGGTTTTATGCCTGTCTCTAGGGCGCCAGGGGCTCTCAAAGTGCTTCTCAAGCCCCCCCAAGGTTACCTGCGTGCGTCGAGTGCCTGCTCTTGGAGCCATTGATGAGCAAGAACAATGACGAGAAAAAAGAGTAAGTAAAACAAGCATACCTGACATGATAGAAGACATAGATTTCAACGAGGCATGCATGGGGCCCAAGCGAGGCCAGATGAATTCGAGGGGACTGAATGCGAGGTACTGATAAGGTTCAAAGGGCATTGGATGGATTCAAGGGGATTGAATGCGAGGTGCCGACGAGGTTCGAATGGCGCTGGGTGGATTCGGACGCGGAGTACTGACGAGGCTCGAATGGGGTCCAGATGGGGCCTGTTTTATTTTGGCCATGTGAGGCCACAAGATGCGTGAACACGAAGTACTGATGAAGTCTGAATGGTGCCCGGACGAGGCCTGATTTATTTTGGCCATGTGAGGCCCGCAAGATGCATAGTCTAAGAGACCTATTACCACCTACAAGGGAAATGGGTCTGTAAGACCATTGGAGTTTGAAAAAAGTGCTGCCTGAGGTGATCGTGGGCCTGTTGAACTCAAAAGGCGATGCAGTCAAATTTTCAAACTAAGTAAGTGGTAGGAAACTACTACAACCATATGTAAGTAAGAGCATGTTCAGAACTACATATACCCAGACCTTCTGCCTAAACTTGAAAACCTCCCCTTCCTGTTGCTCAATCCCTTCAAGCCTCATAAAGCCTTTTGTGCTCACTTTGGCCCATTTTTTGGGCCGCTTTGACCTTGGGTCAATCTGGCATGCCAACAAAAGTGCTTCAAGAGAATCACTACTGGTCAGGTCACAATTTCCTTCAAAATCAGAGTGGAAGTTCCAGATGCCAAATGCATACTGCCTGTTGTCCTGGAGGCGAGCACAGTCACAACTGCCCAAAATCTCTGGGGAGATTGGTTTGTATCTGAATGCCTGCAAAGCAGGCGCACCGCTGTTATGCGACACCAGTTTGGCAGTCATGACCAAGAGGTTGACTCCCAGCCCTCAGGTGGACATGGACAAATCTTCATCATACCAATGGATAGTTCCTGAGTTGCGACTGCTGCTAAAGCAGGTAATGCAAGATGGAAAGGCAGAGGAGAAGAGACTTGCTTTGAGTGAATGCATCCCAGCCCAGTTAAGTACCTCTGGGCTGTTTGAGAAGTTTAGTATCTCCTCCATGAGCCTCCAAAGCGCTCTCTCCTGACCTTCGCCATAATCAATACGGAGGCTGACATTGAAAATACCCATGAGAGAGTATGCTTTGTTCTCCAGCACTGTTGTCTCTTACAGTGCTGCCCAGCATATGTGTTTGCTGATTTCGTATGTATGAGTCCGTCGATTGGCCAGGCAGAAGTGTTGTAGATTGTGGGGGGTGATGGTGGTGGCATGTTCTATTATGGTTGGTTCGGGTAGAGCCAATTGTAGCCTCAGTCGTTCAAAGGTTCAGAGGTTCAGTCCTTCATTAAGGAACTGATAGTTCAAGGGTTCAAAGGGGGAGTCCACTCAGAAGTAGGACGAGGACTTAGCAAGTGGTTCAAGGTAATGAAGATAGATGTATTCCTGAGGAGGTTTAACTTAGGGATACATCATAAGGATGTTAGGTTTATATAGGTCAAGGAAACCAAGATGACAAAGCAAAAGAGAAACTCGTAGAAGGTTTTAGAATGTTCAAGAAGCGCAAGCGTGAGATAGAGATAAGAGGAAGCGAACAACGAGGCAAGGGAAGCGAGATAAGCATGGAATATGGTGGATGTGGAAGAACATGAAGAAACATTGCAAAACATGAGAGAATGTTCGGGAAGAAAAGGGGTTTTAGTAACGAAGGAAAAGAATCGTAACATTACCCCTGTATTAGAATCAAGTCCATGATGAAGATATAACCTCAAAGATCAATGTATCTACCACCAGGAGAATTGGTCATGTTGGCTACTGCTCCATCAGAGTAGTCATCGTAATTGTCATAATTGGGGAAGGGAGAGCGATGACGACGAGGAGGGGGAATGGGGATGATGTGATGAGACCTGCAAGAGGAGGTTGAGGAGTGGGACCCTTGGGAGGAGGGACAAGAGGATCCACGAGAGGAGGGAGGGGAGGTACGATGGAGGGGGCAGTCATGAGGGAGGTGACTAGGGTGCCACCAGAGGCAGGAAGAGCATTGAAAGACTGGACAGTTGAGATGAATGTGCCCTAGCCGGCAGCAGGAGAAACAAGCTTCGTTGTATCGGGAATGAGTAGAAGGGAGGGGGAAAGAGCCATCTCCTCCAGTCCAATAGGCATGGAATTGGATGTGAGTGTCAGATGGTGAAAAGTTTCGGTTACCTCCACCAATCCAGGCGTACTTGATGGTTTGGAGAGTTTCTTCTTCAATTGGAGAAAGGGGAGAGGACGAAGCAGAGTCTGGGTTTCTGGCCAGAGCTGAATAAAAGGAGGCAGGGGAGGAGGTGGTGGAGGTGAGCTCTCGGAGGTAGCAATCTAAATCTTCAAGGAATTCCAACATGCCAAGTTGGTAGAGGGTGATGAGGAGATATCCTTCGACATCACAATGGATTTGGCAGATTCACCTGGTATATGAGGTCAAGAAGGCATTGCAGAGGAAGGCGTGGTAGAGGGCATAAAAGGGGAAGCCCATGTCGAGGAAGGAATCTATGGCAGTGGAGAGGTGGGGGTTGTGGAGGCCATTGACAAGTCTAGTGAGATCATCTACGTTAGGGAGATCATCCCTGGTACAGTGGGCGAAGGTGGGTACATCGACGGAGATGATTTCATGATAGGGAGAGGTGGTGGTGACAGCAGGAGATGGGATGGAGAAGACTTTAGGGGTATTGAGGGAAAGGTTGTTGAAAGACATGGTAAGGAAAGCCAAGATAACTATAAGTGTCAAAGAGGAGAGTATGTAGATAGCAGGTTAAAGAGAGAAAATGGAAGGATGAAGTTTTTTATAGCTAGTGAGAGTGGACTTGGCATTGTTCAAGTTCCGCTTGGGGATCCAAGAGTCTTCTTTGACCGAATATCCTTTCCATCAGATCAGGAAGAAGCAGTTGTTGTGAGGCCCACGGTGGCATAGGATTTTTTCGACTTTGTATTCTTCTTTGCTGGAAATGAGGTCAGGTGGAGGCACAGGAAAGTTCTTTCCATAAATGGAGTTCTCCTTGTACAGAGATAGAAGAGAAGCATGGAACATGTTATGGATACGCCACATTTTAGGGAGTCGGAGTTGGTTGATGATGGGGGAAAGAACTTTTGTGATGGTAAATGGGCCTTCACATTTTGGGATGAATTTTGGGTTTGAGATAGAGCATTTGAGATTTCTGGCCTCAAGCCAGACTTTGTCTCCTTTGGAGAAGGGAGTGAAGTTTCAACAGGTGCAGAAGGCCATGACTTGGCGAGCAAGTTCATGGGTGGTGAGGGCTTCGTCTTGTGTAGCGGAAAGGGATTTTGGATGGGATTCAATTGCAGGAATAGAAGAGTCAGAGATTAAGGAAGGAAGAGCACGGGGTTCATATCCCATCATGAGATAGAAGGGTGATTTGTTGGTGATGGAGTGTGGGTGATGATTGTGGGTGAATTCGGCATGAGGGATCTTTTCGGACCAAGAGGAAGGGTTAGCATCACAGAAGATGCGGAGATAGGTTTCAACTTCTTGGTTTACTCGTTCGATTTCTCTGTCAGTCTGGGAGTGGTAAGTGGTGGAGAGGGAGAGATCATAGTTTAGAAGTTTGCTGAGTTCTCTAGCAAATGCAGAGGCGAACTGGGGACCATGATCGGAGATAATTTTGTCGTAGAGTCCAAAGCAGAGGAAGACCTTGAGGAAAAAGAGGGAGGCAAATCCCTTGGCTGTGACAGTTTTCTTAGTGGGGCAGAGAATTACCCCCTTAGTAAGCCCATGGTCAACCACGACCAAAAGGGAATCAAAGCCAGCAGAGGGAGGAAGGTCAGTGATCAGATTGCAGGAGATCTGTTGGAAGAAACAAGATGCTGAGGACTTAATCAGAGTAAGGGGAGATAAGGTAAGGTGGGTGTTTGACTTGTTTTGCTAGCAAGTGGCGCAGCCTTCAATGTACTTTCGTACGTAAGAAGCCATGCCAGGCCACCAGAATTCTGCAGCGACAAGTTGATGGATTTTAAGGTAGCTGGGATGTCCAGCGGTCTCGTGATCATGACAGCATTCTAAGATGGAGTGGTGGAGGGGTTTGTCATTTGGGACATAAATGCATCCCTTGTAGGTGAGAATGCTGGCCTCATGTTGCCAGTCAGAGAGGTGAGAGTGGAAGGTGGGAGGGATAGAGCCATCCATAGACTGGAGGGCTTGAAGTACGAGGGGGTCATCAGTGGAAGCAGATTGAACCCAATCCGAAAGAGACATGTCAATAATATGGATGAAAAGGGAAGGTGGGAGTAGAGTAACTCCTTTGTTATCCAGGTCAGAGGACGGAAGGAGGTCAGGGCAGCAAGAGAGGGTGTTGGGGCCAGCAAGGAGTTTTCCTGGAACATGGATCATTTTGATATCGAAGTCAGAGAGATCAAGGAGCCAACGAGCTTGCCGTCAGTTGAGGGCTTGGGGTTGGCAAAAGTAGGTAAGGTTCTTGTGGTCGGTAAAGACCTGGACTGGAAAGGGGGATCCATGGAGGTAGTGTCGCCAAGACTTCAGAGCATGAATGGCGGCTAGGAGTTCTCGGTCATAAATATTGTAGTTTCTTTCTACTTGGAAGAAAGATTGTGAGAGGTAGGAGCAGGAGTGCCAGTTCCTGTTTGAGTCAGTTTGGAGAAGGATAGCGCCAGATGCATATTTCAAGGCATCGGTGGCAATGGCAAAGGGAGCAGAAGGATCAGGAAGGTGGAGAACCAGTTTTGATAGGAAGAGGGTTTTCAAGGAGTCGAACAATCTTTGACAAGCGGGGGTCCAATCCCATTGGAGATTTTTCTTGGTGAGGTCAATGAGAGGGCAGGCAATGTTTAAGTAATCTGGGATGAAGCGATGGTAGAAGTTAGCAAAACCAAGGAAGAAGCGTATGTCCCTAACCCTTGCAGGGGTAGGCCATTTGGTGATTCTGTCGAGCCTAACAGGGTCCATTGCGAGTTGTCCCAGTTTGATAATTATTCCAAGATATTCCACTTCTTTGGAGGCAAACTTGCACTTTTCTAACTTTAGATGCAAGTCGAGTTCGGTCATTCATTGGAGGACACGTTTGGTTTGTTCCTCATGGGTGGCAGTGTCAGGGGAGAATATAAGGAGATTGTCCATATAGATGACAAGCCATCCTTCTGCAATCATATCACAGAAGGAGTCATTCATAAATCGTTGGAAGGTAGTGGGGGAGTTGGTAAGACCAAAGAACATGACTGTAGGTTCAAAGAGGCCTTTGTGGGTAATGAAGGCAGCTTTCCATTGATGGCTGTCTTTGATTTGGATGTTGTTGTATCCCCATCGTACATCGAATTTGGTGAAGACCTTGGCGTCTTTCAGTTTGTTGATGAGGTCTGAGATAAGAGGGAGAGGGTAGGTATCATGAATAGTATGTTCGTTCAGGTATCAGTAGTCTTGGCAGGGGTGAAGTCCTCCATCTTTCTTTTTCACAAAGAAGAAAGGAGTGGCTTGTGTGGAGTTTGAAGGGTGAATTTTCCCAGTATGGAGATTTTCATCAAGGAAATCTTTGGTGGCTTTTCATTCTTCAGGGGAGAGGGGGTAGAGTTTTCCGACTTTGGGAGAGAAAGACTCTGTGAGGTTGATCTCGTGATTGTAGAATCTTGAGGGAGGGACATGATCTGTAGCTTCTTTAGAGAAGATGGAGGAGAACTGGGAGTACTCAGGGGGAAGAGTAATTTTAGGTTTGGCAGCTTCGGCAGCTAGCGTGAGTTCGGTGGTGGTGGTGAGGTGGGCAACCATTGGGGATCCTAGGGGAGTGAAGCGAGATCTGTAGTGAACTATCTGTTGGATGGCTCAGTGTTCATGGACACAGTTGATAAAAGCAGATTCTTCCTCCCATTGGTTGTACTCATAGAGATGGAAGTTGGTGATTGCATCGACGTTGATGTGGCGAGGGGGTCAGGTAGGGGATCGATAGGTAGAATCATGTCGTTTGACATCAATTTCATGGGAGGTGAAAAGGAATCTGGATTTGTCTATGGATTCATCAATAGAGAGGGTTCGGTGGGTCCAGTCAATGACTGGGTTGGTAGCACGTAACCAGGGGAGTCTGAGGATGATATTATCTTTAAGGGACATGACGTGAAAGTCGATTTTCTGGGTGATCCCTTCAATAGAGGAGTAGAGGGTGCAGATGTATTGGATGTCTTTCTTGTTGAAAGATCCATCGGCATTACGGAAGCAGATGGGGACTTTTAACTTGATTACGGGGAGTTGGTGTCGTTTGACAAAGTCATAATCGATGCAGGAGAGGTCTGCTCCACTATCGATTAGGGCGTAAAAGTCAACAGTTTTCAAGGTGTGCAAAGGAACAATTAATTGCAAAGGAATTCACATAGATTTGCTCATTACTGGTATAGATATGGACATACAGGTAAATTCTGGGGAGTCTCGCGTCGATCAAGGTTCCCCGTCTAAAAATCCCAGGAGAAGTTTACTCTAGCAACTGTGACTTCATCATCATCCTCCAGTTCAATGAGTGCAGGGACTTCTTCTTTGGCCACTTGTTGTATACGTTTGGCAGTGGGTTTCTTTGGTTCTGAAGGGAAGGTGGGGCAGGCCGAACTGAGGTGTCTGGGTTTTCAGCAGTGGAAGCAGAGCCCTTTTTCCTGGCAGCAGCGGCATTCTTCGGTGGTGAGTTTGGGTATTTTTATAGTGTTGATGTCCATGGCATCTGGGTCACAAGTGGTTTTCGAGGGGGTAGAGTAGGGTTGTGTGTAAGAAGAAGGTTTCGAGTGGCAGTGGGCGATTTCTTCGGCATGCTCCCATTGGGTTTGGAAGTGAACTGCCTTTTTGTACCATTCGTCAATGATGTCGGGGGGAGTTTCCATCTAATAGATTTGTCACATGAGAGGTGGGGGAATAGCAACCAAGTAGTAGCCAATAAGAATAGCATGATCTGTGATTCAAGAGAGGGTGACATTATTCTGAAAGTTTGAGTTGAATTCAGTGAGGGAGGGAGAGTAGAAGATGCGTCCGTTCTTCTTCTGGGTGGTCATTCATTTGGTGGATAACCAAGCAATAGCATTGTTCTTTTGATCATGGTGTTCGAAGGAAGTTTTAAAGGCAGTGCAGAAGTTAGCCCAAGTGCCAAAGTTGATTACTGCGCCGGCGATGGCTTGTTGTCTAAAGGTGGATGCCCAGGTAAGGGCTGATCCCTTTGTCATGTACATAGAAGAGGGCGAAGGTGATGCATTTCAGGTCGGAGTCAGAGACGGCTTCATTGGTGTGAAGGTAAAACTAGACTGAGTGGAGCCATTGGATGGCTGTGTCATAGGATCCGTCAAAATGTTCAGGAGTACCAATTCAGAGTTCAGTGGGTCAGGCTGCCATGGCTGGGAGGGGTGGTCTGGGAGGTGGGAAAGGGTTTGGTGGGGGACATGGAAAGACGGGTTGTCTAGGGTTGGTGGGAGGCGAAGGAGGGGTGGGAGGACGAGGTAAGACTAGGGCAGCAGAGGTTTGGTGGTCAAGGTCAAGGTCTTCTTGTTTTTCTTCTAGAGAGAAGAAAGGAAGGTCGGTGGTGTTAGGGTTTGCAGTGGGGGTTCTCTCCTCAGGGGTAGAGTTGTCAGAGGTTTCTTCTTGGTTGGATCGATATCCAAATCAAGTGGGGGTCGAGGGGGTTCGTCGGGAAATAGTGGCGAGCTACAGCAATGATAGTCGCAAGATCGAAGTTAGACCTTTTGTTATGGTTGGTTTGGGTAGAGCCAATCATAGTCTCAGTTGTTCAAAGGTTCAGAGGTTTAGTCCTTCGTTACAGAACTGATAGTTCAAGAGTTCGAAGGGAGCGTCCACTCAGAAGTAGGATGAGGACTTAGCAAGCAATTCAAGGTAATGAAGATAGATGTATTCCTGAGGAGGTCTAACTTAGGGATACATCGTAAGGATGTTGGGTTTATATAGGTCAAGGAAACCAATATGACAAAGCAAAAGAGAAACTCGTAGAAGGTTTCAGAATGTTCAAGAAGCATGAGCATGAGATAGAGATAAGAGGAAGCGAACAATGAGGCAAGGGAAGCGAGATAAGCATGGAATACAGTGAAATGTGGGAAAACATGAAGGAACATTGCAAAACATGAGAGAATGTTTGGGAAGAAAAGAAATTTTAGTAATGAAGGAAAAGAATCATAACATGTTCAATCTGCGCTGCCATAACTGGCAATTCTTTGTTATTCTTGACATTGGTTAAGGGAAGCCAATTTTTGTTGTAAAATTTCAACTTCTTTGGCACTAGTAGCTCTTGAAGGGTCCATCCCCTTGCAAACCATTTGTTGTGTTCAAGGTCACTGGTGTTAATTGTGTCCTCTAGATATACAATGCAAAGTGGTGCATTCGCATACCAGTGGTACATGGACCAGACTGATCCCACATGTTCCCCTTCCTTTTTATTGATACAGCAAGTATCCAACCACACAAACTCAGCACTGTGGTTCTCATGCACAACCTTGCAAAGGTCATGAAGCTTCTGGTGGCCTGGTTTGTCTGAGAGTTGATTCTACATGACCTCCTTGTAGGTGGGCTCTGCCTCTCCCCAATGATGAGAAAACATTGCCCATTTGACCTTTTGATCTAGAAAGCGAGAATATCAGAGGAGGCTCACTGATGGTATGGGGCTGCATAGGGTGGAATGGAGTGGGAGTTTTGAGTGAAGTGGAGGGAAGAATGAATGCTAAATAGTATGTGGCCATCTTGGAACAGGGGTTGTTGGAAAGCATGGAAGAATCTAGAATTCCAGAAGCTGATATTCTCTTTCAACAAGATAATAATTCCAAGTATATCTCTAGGAGAGCTCAGGAATGGTTTGAAAAACAAGGGATCAAGCTTCTGGACTGGCCTGCACAATCTCCAGACCTTAACCCTATTGAACATTCTTGGAATCATCTCAAAAGGTGCCTTTTCTCCTATGAAAATGCCCCTAAAGGAGTTCATGAACTATGGAAAAGAGTAGTAGAGGAGTGGGGAAGAATTTCTGTGGAACAGTGTCAAAAGTGGATAGAAAGCATGCCTAGAAGACTTGAAGCAGTTATCAAGGCAAAAGGGGCTCATACCAAGTACTAAATACCTAAATTATGTAAAGTCAAAAAACTGTCCAAATGAGTTATTATTTTGAAATGGTTGCCATTTCATCAGGTCTCAACCAATTTCCTTGATTCTTGATGCTATAGAAAGCCAATGACAGGTACTTTATTTCATATACTAACATAATGACAGTCCAGATTAGGGATGTTGCAGGATATTAGCTTTAGGTGAAAATGTGCAAACATGTGGACAGTTTTTTGAGCCACTATACATGGATGTACTACCTGACCTTATCATATCCACAATGGTAGTCAACATTGATAATTTGGATTTGGTGTTCCCATGTAGATGCTATAATCAGGGCAGGAGGCTACAGTATTCTATGTAGCATATGGTAGGAATGTGAGTATGACATGTAATGACAGCAGCTACATACAGTAGACTGAGTTGGAGTCTGCATTATCAGTGAAAAGATCTGGCCAACGACAAGAAAACATCACCCATTTGACCTTGTGATCTATGAAAGCAAGAACATCAGAGGAATCAGGTCCTGTCTCTGAGTCTCACAAGCCTGATGGGACATCATGATAAGACTCGAGCTTGTCCATGATGTATTGGATATGACTCCAGACTATCAGTTGGTTGCAAATCTCCATCTCTGAGAGGCAGAGTGAATTGGTGGGTGGCTCATTGACAATGTATTCTTTAATTATGTTCTTTGCCATAGGATGGGAGCAGCTCTGGGAGGAAGACACATTGGAATTGGCATTCTCAAACATATCCTTTACTCACTTGCAGAGGAGCCTTTGAGCTATTGTCGCCAGGTGGCTTCTTCATCTGGTCATTGTTTTTGACATTTGATGCCAGCACTGCTGGTCTCTCAGTGGCCCCCTTATTCACCTGGAAGGGTTATGGTTTCTATTATTCCCGCTATGGTAGTAGTGGGTTTTTCATTTCCCCCCCCCTCCAACGCACTTTTGCTGGCGTTTTCACATATCCATACTTTCTGTTTGGTGTTGTATATTCTATTGCTTGTTGTCATCTTCTTGATGATGTTCCGACTTCTGACGTTGCAGAATGTCGTGCCCTCTTGCCTACACTACTTTCCTGATCCCTCAAGTGTTTGTCCACGCCCCCAAATTTTATTCTTCCATGGATCAAGCTGGATGTATTTATGCACTGGTCTTTCACATTGTGTGAGGTGGTTCTTGGGGATGCTGCACTACAGCAAGACAATGGCCCTATGGTTGGTCTACCGGAAGTTAATAAACCTAGTGCAAGGAGAATCAATAATCGGACCAGAGTGCCTGTAGGCCCATCAAATATGGGTGTGCGTGCTTCTTCACAATTGGGTGATCAGGCCAAAATGATGACAGTGGTGGAGAGTGCTTTGCAAGACACTTTGCGATGTATCTCAAATTGAAGACAAATCTTCGTGTTTGAGGAGGATCAAGCCATTCTAACAAATACATGTATATGTTCACTGCATGGTATTAATGCTGGGCTGATGGACGATCTCACCCACTGTTTCAAGTGGATGGTCAACCATTTATTTTCTGGTGCAGTGCATGCCATGGGGATGTCCAAAAGGGATGTATTGGATTGTACAAAGATTCAGTGTGTGCTAACAACAGCCTCACGCATCATACATTACATGCTTGAGTGTGTTTTGACATGTTCTACATTCTATTTGACTGATTCACTAAGAGAAATTGAGAACATTCTTATGCCAGAATCTATCAGGGATGCTAGCAATCGCAAAAGCCTGCTCATTCATTTGGAAAGCTATCAGACCTCCCTTTGTTCAGAATCGGACTGCAATGATATGGTGGAGATGTTCATACAGTTTGAACGGCTCTCCAAGGGGCCACTCTTGTGTTTGTACAGTCACTCATGGTGAATGTGTATCAAGCATGGGTGTGCAGCTTGTGCCGCTGTTGTGCATTGTTATTTTCGGTAATCCAGCTGTTGCCGGTGGCCTATAGCAGGTCATGCCACAGATGTGGCCCTTTGTTGATTATACAGTACGGACGGGGGACATGCTCACCATGCTCACTGGGGTGTCTTGTGGAGGGCAGACATTCAAGTTACTGCTGCTGCCTGCCTTTGGTTTCTGAATTACAAAGGTCAGGCACAGTACTTGTCAAAAATCCTGTGAATTTGCCTTCTTGAGCCTCAGCATCGAGACTGGTACATAGCTGATAGGCACATAAGAGAAGTCTTTGTCAGATGGGACTTCAACTTACGAGTATTCAAGTTCAAGGCAGAAAGTAACCACACCTTACCAAGGATCACGACTTCATGGGTGTGAATCTGATAGGTGGTCCAGCCAAGATATATGTCCTGGCTGACTGCTTGAGCAACAGAGTTACGGAATGAGACAAAATCCACTCTATACACATCGGCTACTTGGGCAACACCCGGGCCCCCAACCCAGCCCACTGCCCAGACCCTAGCACTCTTGCCATTGCCCCTTCACTCGTGACATGGCCTGTTACAGTTTTTCTCCTTTCCTCTCGTCTTTACCTTTTCTGCTTCCCGCGACGAATATCTCTTTTCTTAGGATTATTCTGAACAATATGGGACTTAGCCCTTCTTGTTATTAGTCCATTACATTCCACGTTTATTCTTCTTTGATTCATTCCATCATTTTCCTTTTCATTCTACGGACAGTTATCTCCTTGGCCAACTCTCTCGTATCGGCCTTGTAGTTCCTATCTCTCCCTCATATTACTGCGGATGACGTGTACACTTACATCATCGTTCTCTTACCTTCCTCGCTATTCCATGATGACGTGTCCCCAAGTACTTATACCCACCTGTTGTATACTTGTATTCTCATTCTCGTTCTATGCAAATATAGCATACTCTTGAGTCCTGCAGTCCAATTGACTCAGACCCTTGTCCCTCATCACCTTAGGAGTCCATTTAACTCAAACCTTTGTCTTCCTTGTAAACTCCCTGATGTCCGATTGACTCAGACCTTCACCCTTCATCCTTCAAGAACCTTCGAGCTTTGTCTGCAGTCCGATTGACTCAGACCGCTATCCTTCGTCCCTCAAACCCATAGACCCTTGATCCTCGTACTCTCTCAGATGCAGTGTCTCTTCGTGAGTACCTCCTGAGGAGTAATTCTTTGAGTCTTCTCTTTGTGTATGCTACACGTAACAAAAGAACGAGAATTATCTTTCGTCCCTCCTATTCAGGAGTAGGACAACCCCCTCGAACAACAGTTCCTTCCACTCTGATCGCGCCCTTCACATGCACTACGGGCTGCCACCTGACGAAGAATCCTCGCATATCGACATTGATTTCCAAGACCCAGAACCCTCAGAACCCCCTCATGCCATTGTAAACCTGTACCAAACCAGAACCCCAGTACCCGCTCGCTCTCCAGAAACCCCTAGACCACCATGAACCCCAGCACCCCCTCGTAACCCCAGTGAACCTATCTCTGTTCCCATGTCTCGCGCCCCCACAGAACTCAAGGCAGCCCTCCCTGCTGACTTTTCCGGTGAACCAAATGATACCACCCGATGGATAAAGGCCATGCGTGCCTACTTCGCAATCAACAAAGATATTTACACCCTCGATTCCCAGTGGATCATGACCACACTAAACAAAATGAGTCAAGGACGCGGAGTCTCCTTCTCTGAGATGTGGTATGACAAGATGGCCAACATCCACGCTGACCCTGCTGATCTAACCTTCGACAAATTTACTGAAAATTTTGAATCCACCTTCTTCCCCTTCGATACTAAAGCCACTGCACGTCACGAACTTTTGAAACTCACACAGAAGTCTTTCCATTGCCCTGATGGAGTCCATGACGACAGATTCCAAAAATATATCACTGATTTCCAGAACCTATCCTCCCGTGCTGGTATCTCCAATGACATCACCCTCATCGACCAATTCTCTTTGGGGCTTGACCAACAACTTGCGACAATGATTCTCTCTATGGCAACCATCCCCACTACTGTTAAGGAGTGGATTGAGAAGGCTAAAATGTTCCACGCGCAGAAGATGCGCATCCTCACCTTGAAAGAAGGTAGACCCTCTACATTTTCTTGTCCTTCCCCCTCCCGAGATTCCAATGTGATGGACGTTGACACCGTCACACTTGCCAACATCAGCAAATTCTGGTTTTTGCCATAGTGTTCATAGTACTCATAGTACTCATAGTATTTATAGTGTTTTCATAGATAATTCATAGTACTTATAGTACTCATAGTTTATAGTATTTTCATAGTGATCTCATAGTATCCATAGTATTTCCATAGTATTCATAGTATTCATAGTGGTACTCATCCCAATCCATTTTTTAAAATACTCTTTAACTAGTACACTTTGCTATATCTTTTTGCCACACTTTTTACTATACCTTTTGCTACACTTTCTTTATCACACTTCATTGGCACAATCAGGGTTACTGTCCAGTGCTGTCCAGTATCATAATACTCATAGTATCATCATAGTCTTTCATAGTGTTGGCTAAAATCATAGTATGTCACAGTTTGTTAGAGTATTACCATAGTCTGTCATAGTACATATGTCACAGTTTGCCAGAGTATTGCCATAGTCTGTCATAGTTTGTCACAGTATAATAATGATAGTAAAAAGTGTATCAAAAAGTGTAGGGTTAGGATTAGCATGAATTAAAATTAGACTTAGAATTGCAATGTCCAAAGAATGGTGAAGAAGTGTGGCCAAATGTGGTAAAAAATATGGCAGGGTGTAGTGAAAGGTGTACACAAGTATCAGAAAGTGTAGCAGGGGTGGACAGAGATATTTAATGAAAAATGTAGCAAAGTGTGGTGTCAAAGGTCAGAGATGTAGTCATATACATCTAATGGTTCATATTATACAAAGTCTTGTGGTCTAATGGCTAATGTGTTTGAAAATTGCCATTTTAGGAAAGTCTTGAGTTCAACTCTTGCCACTGGCATATATTTATAATTTCCATTTGATCATTTGAACCTATAGTAAAGAGTACATGAAAAGTATAATAAATATGAGTGTAGTCTTGAAATTAAAATTAGAAGTGTGTAAAAGTGTATTATAGGGATTGGATTAGAATTAGACTTCAATGTATATTAAAAATATAGGATTGGGATTAGGATTAGTAGTGTACTACAAGTTAAGTAGGATTAGGGTTAGTAGGTGTATTAATCAAAACATTAATTTTTTGGTTCATTTTTTACTCAACTTTATTACACTATGACATACTATGACAGACTGTGATAGACTATGAGATTACTATGACACACTATGACACACTATGACACACTATGAGATCACTATGACATACTATGATAGACTGTGACAGACTATGAGATCACTATGAGAGTCTATGAACACACTGTGAAACACTATGATTATAGCCAACACTATGAAAGACTATGAGAGTACTATGAGAGTACTATCTATATGGACCCTCACTATGAGCACTATGACATTGTCCAGCACTGTCTAGCACTGTACAGCCAACCCTTATTTTGCTGATGAAACTCAACCCCCAGGAACATGCTAAATGCATCCAAGAAGGCCGATGCTTCCATTGTCGCAACATGGGACATAACGCCAACCAATGCAAAAATCCTTTCTCTCGCCCCTCTCCTCGTTCTCAAATCACTCGTCTCCAGAATATTCGTACCACAGAAACAACACCTTCCACCCCGACTACCACTACTTCTACCACCCCCGTAACTATGACTCCCTCCGCCCTTTCTTCCTTCATTGATTCCCTCAAGACTCGGGGAAAGAATGAAGGCGAAATCCTCCAAGTCCTCCAAATGTGTTATGAGGAATCTGAACCCGTGAAGGAGGAAGTATTCGTATTAAACTTTAGTCAGGATTTTTTGAACTGGGAAGTTGCATCGATGTCTTCTTCCCATAATCTCCACCATATACTTGTAGCACCTTGCAATGAACGTACTCTTCGTTTTCCAGTAAAGCTACAAGTCAGTAACCAAACCATCATCACCACTGCCCTCATCAATTTTGGTGCCACCGGAAACTTCATCGACCTTGAACTCCTTTCTCATATGAACTTCCCCATGCAATGCCTCCCACACCCCATCGAAGCATACAATATCAACAGAACCCTTAATAAGAAAGGCACCATTCTCTGGAAAGCCAGACCCATAGTCCATATCGCCAGACAACCAGAACATCTTGAGCTGATGGTTGTTTCTCTCAAGTGCAAACAAATTATCCTGGGTATGCTGTGGCTTAAAACTCGAAATCCTCAAATCGATTGGAAATCGCATACCATCTCGTTCCCTAAATCCCCCGTCAACAGTCCTCCAGTAGAGGAACCTCCCTGACGATATCTCCTTCACCTCCTTGATCTTGATGTCGATCAAGAGATCTCTTTTCTGTTCACTGAACAATATCCTGATGGGGTCGATGCGTCTCCTAGTAAGTACCTCCCCCATGACCCCGACAGCGAGACAATCAACAAGATCACACTGTCTACCCAACTTGCCCAAGAGAACCAACTACCCGAAACCTCTCTTCCTTCTTGGTGCAAAGACTTCAAAGATGTTTTCTCTAAAAAGACTTATGAAAAACTCCCTCCGCACCACTCCTTTGACCATACCATTGAACTTAAACCTTCTTTCGTCCCGAAAATTGCCAAGGTCTATCCTCTCAACCTGAAAGAACAAGACACATGCCGAGCTTTTATTGACGAGCACCTGAAGACCAGACGTATTATTCCATCGAAGTCTCCTCAAGCTGCCCCATTTTTCTTCGTACCCAAGAAGGATGGATTCCTTCACCCTTGTCAGGATTACCAATATCTAAATTCCCACACTGTCTGCAATGCATACCCACTTCCCCTTATCCCTCCTCTCATCGACCGGATGAAGAACTCTACCTGGTTCACTAAGTTCGACATTTGTTGGGGATATAACAATATTTGGATCAAGGAAATGGACCAATGGAAGGCTGCGTTTGTTACTCCATACAGACTCTTCAAACCCACTGTCATGTTCTTCGGCTTCTGTAACGCCCCTCCCACCTTCCAAGCTTTTATGAATCACGTCTTTGCTGACATGATCGCAGAAGGTTGGCTCGAAGTCTACATGGACGACCTTGGTATTCACACTAATGGCAACCTCGCTCTCCACCACAAATGGACCTGACATGTCCTTCTTCATCTTCGCAAACACAATCTCTCTCTTAAGATATCCAAATGTACCTTCAACATCCCCCCATATTGAATTCCTTGGGATGATCATTGGCCAGGGCCAAGTCATGATGGATCCCATCAAGATCACCACTATTCGTGACTGACAACCTCCCACTTCCGTCAAAGGCATTCGCTCTTTCCTAGGTTTCGCTAATTTTTATCGGAAGTTCATTCCCAACTTCTCAAACACCATCACTCCTCTGACTCTACTTACCTGGAAAGATCAACCCTGGCTTTGGACCCCCCTCCAACAATGCACCTTCGAATCGCTGAAGGCTACCTTTTCCACCTCTCCTGTCCTAGCCATCCCCGATGTCACTCACCCCATCAGCAAAATAAGGGTTGGCTGTACAGTGCTGGACAGTGCTGGACAGTGTCATAGTGCTCATAGTGAGGGTCCATATAGATAGTACTCTCATAGTACTCTCATAGTCTTTCATAGTATTGGCTATAATCATAGTGTTTCACAGTGTATTCATAGACTCTCATAGTGATCTCATAGTCTGTCACAGTCTATCATAGTCTGTCACAGTCTATCATAGTGTGTCATAGTGATCTCATAGTCTGCCACAGTCTATCATAGTGTGTCATAGTGTGTCATAGTAATCTCATAGTCTATCACAGTCTGTCATAGTGTGTCATAGTGTAATAAAGTTGAGTAAAAAATGAACCAAAAAATTAATGTTTTGATTAATACACCTACTAACCCTAATCCTACTTAACTTGTAGTATACTACTAATCCTAATCCCAATCCTATATTTTTAATATACATTGAAGTCTAATTCTAATCCAATCCCTATAATACACTTTTACACACTTCTAATTTTAATTTCAAGACTACACTCATATTTATTATACTTTTCATGTACTCTTTACTATAAGTTCAAATGATCAAATGGAAATTATAAATATATGCCAGTGGCAAGAGTTGAACTCAAGACTTTCCTAAAATGGCAATTTTCAAACACATTAACCATTAGACCACAAGACCTTGCATAGTATGAACCATTAGATGTATATGACTACATCTCTGACCTTTGATACCACACTTTGCTACATTTTTCATTAAATATCTCTGTCCACCCCTGCTACACTTTCTGATACTTGTGTACACCTTTCACTACACCCTGCCATATTTTTTACCACATTTGGCCACACTTCTTCACCATTCTTTGGACATTGCAATTCTAAGTTTAATTTTAATTCATGCTAATCCTAACCCTACACTTTTTGATACACTTTTTACTATCATTATTATACTGTGACAAACTATGACAGACTATGATAGACTATGACAGACTATGACAGACTATGGCAATACTCTGGCAAACTGTGACATACTATGACAGACTATGGTAATACTCTAACAAACTGTGACATACTATGATTTTAGCCAACACTATGAAAGACTATGATGATACTATGAGTACTATGATACTGGACAGCATTGGACAGTAACCCTGATTGTGCTAATGAAGTGTGATAAAGAAAGTGTAGCAAAAGGTATAGTAAAAAGTGTGGCAAAAAGATATAGCAAAGTGTACTAGTTAAAGAGTATTTTAAAAAATGGATTGGGATGAGTACCACTATGAATACTATGAATACTATGGAAATACTATGGATACTATGAGATCACTATGAAAATACTATAAACTATGAGTACTATAAGTACTATGAATTATCTATGAAAACACTATAAATACTATGAGTACTATGAGTACTATGAACACTATGGCAAAAACCAGGATTTGCTGATGCCATTCTCCATTATGACTGATGCCTCCCTTCTTGCCGCTGGTGCCATTCTTCTCCAAGCCGATATCAATGGAGATCTTCATCCTTGCACTTATTTCTCTCACACGTTCGCTCTCGCAGAATGTAACTATGATATTTATGATCACGAACTCCTCGCTGTCATTCTTGCCCTTTCTGAATGGCATCACTATGTCCTTGGTACCACTCACCCCATCACTATCATCACCAATCACAAGAACCTTTCCTATCTCAAGGACCCTCGTAAACTTTCCTGTCAACAAGCCTGCTGGTCTCTTTTCCTTCAAGACTTTGACATCCTGTGGAAGGTTCTCCCTGGTACTCAGATGGCTCCTGCCGACGCCCTCTCTCGTCGGGATCCAGTTGATACTTCCCAAGACAATATTGATTCCTCTATCATTCCTGATCCTGTAGTTATTAACGCCTTGGATCTCATCCTCGCTTCTCATATCAAGAACTCTTCATCCTCTGATCCTCTTGTCCTTCATGCTCTTGCTAATCTTGATGACGGTTCACCTTTATTTCCTCATTCCTCCCTTTCAGATTGGACCTTTGATAATGGTCATCTTTATTTCCATGGTCATATGTACGTTCCTTCATTGTCTCGTTCTGCTTTGCTCCATTCTATTCATTCCTCTCTGCTTTCTGGTCATTTGGGTCACTTTCATACTAAAGCGATTCTTGAACAAGATTTTTGGTGGCCTGGTCTTTCTTCCTTCGTTTCTCATTTTGTTGCCGGTTGCTCTGTCTGCCAACAGAACAAAATCCTCACCCACCCGACTGCCCCACCTCTTCTTCCTATTTCTTCCTCATCTTCCTTACCCTTCCACCAACTCTCTGTCAACCTTGTCACTGATCTTCCCCTCTCTCGTGGTTTTGCCTCCTTGATGGTCGTGGTCGACCATGGCCTTATGAAGGGGGTAATCCTTGCTCTGTGTTCAAAAACCATTGATGCGAAAGGAATTGCTCAACTCTTTTTCGATTTTGTATTCAAACGCTTCGGTCTCCATGATTCCATCATCTCGGATCGTGGCCCACAATTTGCCTCTGTTTTCACTAGAGAACTCACTCACCTTCTCAAATACGATGTTCGCCTTTCCACTGCCTATCACTCCCAAACCAATGGACAAACCGAACAAGCCAATCAAGAGATTGAAACGTATCTTCGTATCTTTTGTGCTCATAACCCACATGACTGGGCTAATTTCCTAACCTCCACTGAGTTTATCCACAACTCCATCCCTCACAGTTCTACAATAGTCTCCCCATTCTTCCTTCTATATGGCTATGAACCTCGTGTGTATCCCGCTCTCGGAAAAACATTCATCCCTGCTCTGGAAAACTGCTTATCTTCCCTGGAGCACGCCCGAAAAGAAGCCCTCACTGCACATGAGTCTGCTTGTCGGATCATGATATCCCACTCTTCTTACAAATTCTCCCCCTGGAAAGTAGGTGATAAAGTATGGCTAGAAGCCACTCATCTCTGCCTCAGATACCCTTCCCGAAAACTCACTTCCAAATGTCATGGACCGTTCGAGATCTCTCAGGTCCTATCTCCCCTCACCTACCGCCTCCATCTTCCTCCCACATGGAAAATCCATGATGTATTCCATGCCACTCTCTTATCTCCTTATTGCCAAACCGAAGCACATGGTCCCTCCTTCTTCCGACCTCCACCGGACCTCATTGGTACTGAAGAAGAATACGAAGTGGATCATATTGTGTCACACAAGGGATCATGCAGTCGCCGATTGTACCTGACCGCATGGAAGGGGTATTTTTCAGCCAAAAATACGTGGGAACCCGAAAGTAATCTTCGTCATGCTCCCACAATTCTTGCGTCTTATAAACGGACTCATTTTTTATCTTAATTCCCCATCTCTTTCTCTCTCTTTACTCGGGAAGTGGCGTCTCCTCGTGAAGTACCCCCTCAAGTACATGCTTTTCTATGACTTCCTTTTTCTAAATAACTAATATGTCATCTCTTTCTTCTTCTGTTGTACCTTTTTCGTCTCCTTCTTCTTCCTTGAATACTTCCCCGTTGCGTTCCAGGTGAGTCTCGCCTACCTTGCTACCCATCTTCACTACCCATTCGCTCTACACCACCATCCTCGCCAGCCCCGCTCTCCTCCGCACCTTCAAGGCCCTCCTCCTTTATGAAGAAAATGTCATTACCCAGGAACTAGTTCGTCTGTTCCATGAGGTATCCATTACTCAATGGTATCACTTTCAAGCGGCCCCCAGTGATCTCCCGGCTGAATTTGGCCTTCCTCTCCATATGCATCTGGATATACTCCCCCAGCAAGTTTTATCTATTCTTCATCTTTACAATTTCCACCAATATGTTGAATGTCTCACTCCTTCCATCATCTACCCCACCTTCCGTCGAATTTACCTCACCCTGCCTATGGCTGATCATGATCGCTACCTTAAACGAGCTCAATTACCTGCTGTCGCCGACTCTTCTCCTCCCACTCCTATATTGCCAATCCCCTCTCGCGCCCCTACCCTGATCACTTGCATCTCCTCCCCAACTTCCTCCTCTGCCTCTTCGTCTCCTACTGCTGTTGAGGAAAATCCTAAGGATCTACAGGCTTGGTCCACTGCAGTTGATGCAGTTCATCGGCACCTTCTTGATGGTAGTCACGTTTTATCATCCCCCACTCATATTTTGCCCATTCGCCCTCGCCACAACACTTCTACCTGAGGGTATCTTTATCGAACCTGGAGTTCGATTATACGAAGGGGGTAATGTTACAGTTTTTCTCCTTTCCTCTCGTCTTTATCTTTTCTGCTTCCCACAACGAATACCTCTTTTCTTAGGATTATTCCAAACAATATGGGACTTAGCCCTTCTTGTCATTAGTCCGTTACATTCCACGTTTATTCTTCTTTGATTCGTTCCATCATTTTTCTTTTCATTCTATGGACAGTTATCTCCTCAGCCGACTCTCTCATATCGGCCTCGTAGTTCCTATCTCTCCCTCGTATTACTACAGATGATGCATATGCTTACATCATCATTCTCTTACCTTCCTCGCTATTCCATAATGACGTGTCCCCAAGTACTTATACCCACCTGTTGTATACTTGTATTCTCATTCTCGTTCTATGCAAATATAGCATACTCTTGAGTCCTGCAGTCCAATTGACTCAGACCCTTGTCTCTCGTCACCTTAGGAGTCTGTTCAACTCAAACCTTTGTCTTCCTTGTAAACTCCCTGACATCCGATTGACTCAGGCCTTCACTCTTCATCCTTCGAGAACCTTCGAGCTTTGTCTGCAGTCCAATTGACTCAGACTGCTATCCTTCATCCCTCAAACCCATAGACCCTTGATCCTCGTACTCTTTCAAATGCAGTGTCTCTTCGTGAGTACCTCCTGAGGAGTAATTCTTCAAGTCTTCTCTTTGTGTACACTACGCGTAACATGGCTCTTGCAGCTCTGCTCACATTAGGAAATAGAGAGCCAAATAATAGCTCTGGGAAGCACCCATCTGACATGATTGAATGAGGTGTTATGCGCCAGGCCTCATTTCAAAGCTCTGCTACATGGTATTTGCAAACAATCATGGGAAAGTTGGTGTTTGTAGTAGCACCCTGGTCATCATTGACATGATGACTCAGGCTTCAATCAACCAGCTCCCAAGCCTGTTTCAAACCCCTCTCCACCAGTACAACATACTCATATATCATTCCCCCATTCTCCTGTTTTTCTGTCTTGCTCAAAAACCTATCCTTGAGATCACTAAACAGTAGGTCTGAGGTTCCTTGATTTTTCGTCACCTTTAGGTCCTCCTCATCATTGATATGAAGGATATAATCCTTGAATGCCAAGATGTATATATCATCACTTCCAATCATGACAAAGTCCTTTGGCACATGGTGGTTCTGGTTGGCCGTGACGTGGGCACACATGCAGAATCTCAAGCAACACTCAGGCCAGGTTGAAACATGGATGACATCACAATCTGTGTTTCCACAGACCAGACATGTTCCATCGACACAACAGTACCAGTACTTCTGCATGTCAGTTTGAGACCATATGAAATACCTGTCAGAAAGATACTCCATCTGACACTGAACAGATCCTCATGACACAAAACTCACCATCTGCCACTGATGTGGTCTGTGATCTTGATTGGTGGAGTGACGAACAGAATTCTTCCACCCTTGTCATTGAGCAGTATAGTGAACATTTTATTGAGGAATTCTCTGGCAGCAGGAAAGTCATCATGAGTGAAAAACTCCCTGCCAATGTTGAGCGGCTCCAGGTCGTGGGTGTAAAACTGAGGGGAAATCCATTTAACTTTGCCATTCCAGGTGTTAGGCTGAGTGGATAACAATTGCCACCACTCATTGGCTGCCTCACAGTTAACGAAGGTGATGAGGTATCGCCAACCATCATCATCCTCTTTCCTCCTGGTCTATAGTGCATCAGTGGCAACTCTGACTAGCAGGTTGGACGATTACTGATGTTTCTTTTGAGGTATGCGTAGAATAGGCTCATAGTGGATTTGAGTTGCTGACCTCCGACAAGGAATCTACTATTATTTAAATACTTCCAGATTCATGGTCTTTACCTCTCCCAATGAAAAATCACACAAAGAACTGAGGTTGACTTGTGATTCTGGTGGACGGCACTCGAGCATGATTTAGGATCATGATGCTGCAGACTGAATGTTTCCTCTAATAAGGCCCATCTCGGATTCATGGAAGTGCATTATCTTTTGTGTCTGTCTGATTTACAGCAGTTTTCATTATTCTATGGAAAGTTGTTTTTGATTTCAATGTTTGCTTAGTAGCCAAACAAGGACCCCAAGAGCCCTTGAGTGAGCATACCTGCTTCAACAGGTTTTCCACTGGCATGCCATGGTCCACCATATCCTCACCATCTGAGGTCTTCTACTCAACACACATCCAAGTCTGCCTAGAAGCAAAAAGGTAGCATGTGAGAAATGTTATCATGAGGGTGGTAGAAGTCCAGCAGACTGCCAATGTGACTTGAATCATGATACAGACAATACAGGTGGCTCTCATCTCAACCAGTGGAACTATCAACTCTTTTACAAATGCAACACCCAGAATTTGTGGCTCTCTGTCCCACAGTGTCACAGTGTTGACAATGATGATGACAACAATGGTGACAACAATGCAATGAATTCTTCTTGGTACTAGTAGTATATTTTTTTCCAACTCGTACCCAGAGGCTTTGAAATAAGCTGGCACCCTTGCAAGCACTCTTGAGGTCCTTGTTTGGCTACTAAGCAAACATTGAAATTGAAAACAACTTTCCACAGAATAATGAAAACCGCCGTAATCCCAAATGCTGCACAAATAACTGAGGTGAAGTGGTGATTCTGGCCAATGGCACTACTGGAAGACTTGCACATGATTCAAAATCAAGATGCTGTGAATTGAACATTTCCTCGGATAATGCCCATCTCAGATTTATTGAAGTGCGTATTCTTTTTTGTCCATCTGGTCCGACTCATGGCAGCTGGAGTTCCCTTCCTTAGCATCACCTCAACCAATTCAGCAATAACTCCAGCTGTGATGATGTCCGCACTCCTGACATGCTCGACAAGGGTGAACGGGAAGCACGAGGTGTGTCTTATAAGATAGAGACGTCTGTGCATTTTATGGCCATTGGAAGGAGAGCAAGTCATCTCCCACTACTGAAAATCTTGTTATGTACACATCTAATTTCAAGTTTCCTTTCTTCAGACTAAAACAGACGGGCTCAGGTCCCATTTTAACCCGATGCCTTCTCTGTTGATGAACCACCCATCAGCACAAGCTGCCCTCCTATAGTCTTCTATCAGGATTCGGGACTGCAGACGGGTGACAGGAAACTACTCCGACAGGGCAATCATTTGTGGGTATGGAGGAGCCATCAGCACTACATGGTCGATCAGAGATAGCATTACTCCCATGGTGGCTGAGAACGTACGTGAGGGGGCATTCCACAACAGCATGATGTCGGATCATTGGGAGGCCACACGGATGCATAAAATCACAGGGTGAGTTCAAAGCGTTTTTCGTTGACTAACTTCCGTTCATTTAGATCATATGTCTGTCTTTCAATGGTTCATGGTCATAGTGATTCCAAGTTAGGTGTCGGGCCTTATCGGCATGATCTATCGGATCTGTGTATGCCTTACTGCGTGTCCTCTGATGTATCTGCTTTGTTCAATCTGTAGTAAGTGCACTTGACTCTGCTTCATCTGTGCAACGATTTTCTATGCATGAGTGGCGACTGCCATGCACTGACAGGAGTCCAACGGTCACTTTCCAAATTATGTATCTCTGAGTCCTCGCGGTCGAGGGGGTAAAGTCGAACGGGGAGGTAGCACACTTTACTTCTGTACTGGCTTAGGAATGCTTATGGAAAAACAGTGCTCGCTATGGCGAGAGGTGATTCAAATCGATGACATCATGTGAACTGGAATGGCGTCAGCATCGAGCGTGACCGTGTCCGAGTCTAGAAATTATTTTCATTGACCTCCCCCTCTTTACCTACATCGTGTCCCATGGCAAACAATTTAGATGAAGCAGAAATATCCTGAAGGCCGTTTCAGAATCCCAATCCCTGCCCACCTCTTCCTTTTTCCTTTCCTCTTACATGTACATTCATGCCACTCCCTGCTGGGCCTTCCGAGCGATCCTGAACGCGAATGAAATTGACACTCCCGATTTGCACGTGACCCTCGGAATGTCAACTCAGGCCACATTCCCTGCCCTCCGAATGGCTCTCAACCAACTGTTCAAGCCTCCATGGGCAATGACAAAGCTATGGCCTCCTGCTCCAGTTTCATTCCCAAAACCTTTTTTGCTGAGTGATAAAATGAACGATAAGCGGAACCATCACTGCAATGTCATTATGCTGGCCGTTACTTAAGTAAACAAGGCAACATGAGATTGCAACATGGAGTGAGTGGGATAATGCTAGGTGGGTCTTTGCCAGCACGTGCCATGATTCCAACTGAGGTCGACCACGGCAATCCCTACCATATCATCCGGAGTGCCCCACACATGGTGAGGCACCCTTCTGAAACAGCCTGTCCTCTTGGTACTGCGTCGCCTGGAAGAAATGTGACTGGAGATGCTGAACTGAGAGCCACAGACGTCACGGTACATTTGGGGTTCAAGTCTTGACGCAAATGACCATGTCCTATACTGTTACAGGATGGTAGTGCACCCGACACGAGACGTTTTTCAGCACATCCCTAGTGAGGCTTCTGAGCCATGTCCTGAGCGATTGGAACTGATTCGGTAATCCCAGCAGAAGTGCTGAAAGACGGATCCTTCATCCCAAGAAGTGCATCACATCAGGAAAATGGTAAAGTGATGATATTCCCTGATATTCATAAGACAGCATTCAATGTTACTACCAAAGATGGTATCAGTATAATAGTCAACAGTTGATTGCTTTCAGATAGCTGCCCTGAAGTCTACTACATCATTTTGATGTGTTATCATCAATATCAGGCTATATCATCATATATCATCACTTCACCATTTTCCTGATGTGGGTGCATGGTCTCAAGCACGAAAAGGCCACCGGATTACTGTCTAAGGCAAGTTGGTCACATGGGAAAATTGCATGAAGACAAGCAAAACTTGGAGCGATCTGATACAGAAAGAAAAAAAGGGTGGTGTTTACAGACATGACGGGGTTGTTGAAATCAGGAAAGATAGCTTTGAGCGATCTTGCTCCACTGGCCGTAGGCACACCATCCAGGGTAAAACGAAAGGATGGTATGTGATACATGACACAATGTGAAACAGCTACAAGATATCTAGTGTCAGTATCTTCTGTGCTAGATAGCATGGTGAAATGTCCCTGAGTAGTTGCACAATGGTAGGATGATCAGAGGCAACACGCCTGTATTCATTGTGGGATGGAGGAACAAGTAGCAGTGTGCTGAAAGGCTGTCTGAGATGAGCGAAAATCTGTAACACTCTGGTAAGCTTGTCGAGCTGTGAGGCATGGTGCGAAGATGTGGCAGTATATGGTGAGGGAGGGTGCAGATTGGTAAACAGTGCATCCAAATTGCTATCACCGTCAACTGGAGATGGTTCAGCGCCATCCTCAAATGGGAGGAAGGATCAAGAAGGCACTGGAGCCACAGATGTACGAGCACCAGATTGTCCAGGTTAGACAAGTCCTCCGTTGTCTTGATCTTGACGAATCGTATAGCATCATGACAAAGTCAACAGCTTTTGAGGATGTCCGCAGTTCTGTCACCAACCCGCCCATCTTTCCATCTTCAATTGGCGATGGCATTTGATCACCTAGGCGCATATTGATTATTTGCTCTCATGTAAATTAGGTTGCACGTACTGCGTTCACATCCTGCAATGATCTATCTCATGCCTTGCTTTGCTTGATCGATAGGACTGCCAATAAGGGATCGAGGAACAGTGCTGTAGAGTAATAGGCAATGGCATCTTCATATGATGCAGAGTCCATGGCGGTATCTCCATTCTTTTGTAATGCCTTCATACAACATGCTTTGAAGTCTGATGCTCAATGTCAGGGTATCAAGGGCTATGGGTGTTTGCAGCTGCAACCACCCACCGAGTTCCCATTCTACAGACTCATCGCGCACACCTGCATGCTCTGGGAGCTCGTTCTGCATTTGTTGGAAACACTCGACAGCCTCCGTGAGGTGGCTGTCCCGCTCCAGAATGTCACAGATGACATAGTAGATGACAAACCTCAGAACCTTGAACTACACCCAAAGAGAGTCACTTTCCACCTCTGAACTATCACAGAGAGTATACCTTGTTTGCAGCACTCAATGCTTCATACACTGAGTTACGCTTCAATATCATGTTCACCCATTTGCACATTATAGTGTTCGAGACTGTGGGGCTGAGCGACAACATGGTAGAGTAAGGTGTGACCACATCGTCCCATTTATTGGTGTTCGATGCCTCATCTCCAATGGTCTCCAGTGCCGTGATACATTGGTTGGTAGACTCTGATGGAAGCGATTGGATACACTATCGTAACACATGACGCCAAAACTCACCGGTAAGCCAGTTGATGATAAACTTGTTGGCTCTGACATCCTCATGTACAATATTCGTGAACTTGAAAAGACATTCCGCAGCACCTTGTATGCAGCCATGGGCATAGAGGGATTCATATTGATACATCTGTCCAAGTGCATGGTTGATATCATTGGCTTTGCATTGAGCGTCAGCCAGCTGGATGTGGAGTGCACTCGAGCTGTTGTCGCGTGTGCGAAGATCGGCATGAAGAGAGTTGATGGTTTCGTTGAGGTCATCCTTTTCCTAATTGGCTGCGCATTGAGATTTGGCGAGCTTGTTGTAAAGTTCTTTGATATCATCAGCTCTGTGTTGAGCGTTGGCCAGTTGAATGTGGAGTGCACTTGAGCTGTTGCCGCTTGTGCGAAGATCAGTACGGAGAGAGTTGATGGTGTCATTCAAGTCATCCTTTACCTGATTGGCCGTGCATTGAGATTTGGCGAGCTTGTCATGGAGTTCTCAGGTGGTTTTTTTGAGAAGCGCGATTTTGCCACCTAGTAAACGTGAACGAAGGAAATATGCATCGTGGTAGCGGGGACATACTTGAGCTCTTCTCTTGTGCATGTAGGGACTGGATGAGGTTATCTCTCTCATAACAAGCTTGTCATTGAGATTTGGTAAGCTAGTTGTGCAGTTCCTGGATAGTTTGCTTGAGATTCACTGTGCTTTTGTCTGATGGGCATGGTTATCAGAAACTGGGGCCAGGGTGCAGATGAATGTACTTGGGCTGTCGTCAACTTTTGCAGCTGCTGCATGCTGGATCTCCTACATGCAGGGTCTGCAATGGTGAATAGGGTGGTTTGTGATTGCAAGGTCTTTGATGCAGGTACACTTATACAGTGAGAGGGAAGGGTGTTACAGAGTGCCCAAAAAGTAATTTTCTTGTCTCCACTGGTTACAAGGTCATAGTTTGATGATATAGCCATGGAGCAGATGCTATGAGTGTACTCGATGACAGCCCCAATTTGCTCGTGTGTCATAGTATCCCACAAAGAGACCGATGAGTTCTTGGAGGCTGCGATGAATGTTCCATTGCTTGCCAGGGTGATGCATGTGGGATTGTTGATGCCATGAATGAGCCATTTCAACAGCATGGTCTTGGCGGAGATGTCAACGTGGTGAATATAGCGGTCATGTGACAAGATGAAGAGTTGCTTGCTATCGCTGGCCCAGATGAGGGACTGGTTTCCTGCCGAGTTGACTGTGATGGGGAAGTCGACAAGGAGGCTGCCATTCTGACTGTCATAGACCCAAACAGAGTTGTGAATGAATGTGGCAGTAGTGAAAAGGCGTCCATCGGGTGAAAACTTTGTTGCTACCACATAGTTGTCGTGTTTCAATCAGAGTAGTTTTTCACCAGTCGACAGTGACCAGACGCAAGCAGTGAAGTCATCCAATCCAGTCACAATTTTCATTGAGTCTGGCGAGATGTCAACAGCATGCACCCATTCGTCATGTGTTTTGAACTCAGTCACTTTGGAGTGAGTCCCCGCATTCCACACCATCACTGAGCAAGCTCTTGTGACACTGATGATCCGCTTTCCATATTGTGTCACTGAAATGTTGAAAACAGCACTCCCCATGTCCATTGGCATCCCCACCTCCCCACCATCTTCTATGTGCCAATGTCGAATCTTTCCTTCTTCGCCACCACTCACGACGTGCTTTCCATCAACGAGGATTGCAATAGAATATATGTAATCCTGACCATTGATTACAATCGGTTTTGCTTTCTCTTGGTGAATGGTACTGGAAGAAGAACCGATTTCGCTCGACTCTTGTGTTTTTATCAGCATTGTTCCTTCAACCCTCCCTGTACTCACCATTCTTTGACCTCTGGCATACGTTGGACAACATAACCCAAGGTATCAGATCAATGGAATAAAGGATGGTGGTTGTTTATCCCCGGTACAGTGTTACTCCCTGACATACATGTGTCCCCTTATCGAATCAATCACAATCACCTTGTGTAATGGTGGAAATGCACGCTTTGCCCACCCTTAATAGTTGTACAAAATCAAAAAACAGTACATCTGATAACCGTCCATTAGCAGACCTCCAAGGAATCACTCAGATCCACCAACCAACCTCAACTCGTCCATGGAGGCACTGATGGAACATACTTCTGATTGTCCTTCCTATCTCCCAAAGCACCCCTCCCATACCATCCTATACGGATACACAATCCTAACCCTGGACTAGGACCCATCCATGAACCCAACAACAGCAGACTCTGTCATCCCCATTATACCCTGTTCCACCTTCTTCACGCAACATCCTTGCATTCTCTTTCCCTCTTTCGCTGTTCCCTCTCTCATCCCATTTCCATTGTCGCTCGTAAAACACACTGCTCGCACCACTGCTCAGTGGACATGCTGACACAGGCAGTGTACGCCATGTATGTTTTACCACGACAATCCACCAGGTGATCTTCTCAAGTGATTTGCGGGCTGCTGGGATGCTATTGCATAGAAGACCTCCATGTTTACCCTTTTCCAGCCCACCTCGTATCGATTTCCCTGAGGAAGACAATTCAGGGGGGTTCCTTATTTCATACACCTGAATCAACTTGTTTCAATGCAGGGCAGAGGCCATGCAATATGTGTGCAATGGCAACAGGTGAACTAATGGATAAATTTCTGATGCAAAGTTCGTCCAGAATGTTTGAATGTACATTGCACCCAACCAGCGGCAGTGGCACACAAAGTATAGGTGTAACTGCAATCTGGTAGTGGACGGATTCAGCAGCATGGACCATATCAACATCACAATCATGTTGCAGATCAAAGCATTTATGTAATTGCGACACAGCTTATAGCAGAGGAAAAGAGTCACTTGTCAGCTATTATTTCTGCCAACATTCCCTAAGCAACTTAATTGATGAACGTAAAAAAAAGTACAGTCAGTGTCAAAAAGGATGTCCTCTTCTTGAATCCACTAATTGTCGCTGTTGCCCATCCCCTTGAGTCATCTGTGGAATGTTGGCAGCTGACTCAAACGAACACCTCAACGACATAAGGCATGAATCAAGTAACATAAATATAAAGAAGAGAAAATACGACTGATGCGTAGAATGCCGGGGACCATGCATGGGATTGTCCAAGTCCAAGAGTGATTCCGGAAGATGGGCAACAGAACTGGAACAAGGCAAGTGGGGTATAGATGGCAATCCAATTGGTGGATATGGGGACATGGTGTCAGGACAATGGGGATTTTAACTTGGAATGGCATCGAAATGACACAAAAACAAAACTGCAGGGGAGCATGTGTGTGCGTGAGGTGTCGTCCATCCAATGCAAAGTGTTCCTCATCCAAATGAAGGTGTCCATAATCCAGACAGCTGCAGCACGAACAACCTTGGCCCTATCTCTATCCCCATCCCCATTCCCATATTCCTACCTCCATCTATGTACCTCACCCAGTGACATGAACTGCAGCAGCAAATTCACTATAGTACCTTCATCCAACATGCCCAATCGAACGCAATACGATGGGACAGTGACTGACAATGAAAATATGCATCAGGCAGGGAATGGAATGAGGAGTTTGATAGTAAGCTCAGAGAAATAAAATTTGAGCATCTCTACACAGGTCCTTGCGTCTACATACAGCGCAATGGTGATTCCATTGAAATCATAACGGTATGGGTTGACGATCTCCTACTATTTACAAATAGTAAAGGAAAGATGGTCCAATTGAAAGACAACCTAAAAGGGCTCTTTGATATTACCAACTTAGGTGAACCAAACAAGCTTGTGGGCCTCGAATTCACTCGTGACCGAGAGCAGGGGGCACTGACTATTCGGCAAACCCAATACATTGAAAGCATACTACAGAGATATGGTATGCAGGATGCCAACCCTGTGTCAACCCCACTCGATCCGAAAGTCAAACTCGAACCTTGAGAATCGAGCGCACAGCCACAATCCCCATTTGGGAACTATGCGTCACTCACAGGATCCCTCATGTACACTGCCATCGGAACTCGCCCAGATATCGTGTACGCCGTAAATAAACTCTGTTCTTTCAATAATAACCCAGACATGGCGCACTGGAATGCCGCCAAACGAGTCCTACGTTATCTAAAAGGGACGAAGGACATGGGTATCACCTATACAAAGAACAGCGTTGCCGGCGAATTTTATGGCTATGCTGACGCCAGCTTTGCGAGCAATCACGATCTAACGTCGACGAGCGGCAATGTCTTTATCCTGAATGGCGGCGCAATCACGTGGAGTTCCAAGAAGGAGCTGTCGCACGCGCTCTCCACTGCTGAAGCTGAATTCAACTCGATGGCGCGCACCGAACGCGATATAAATTGGCTATGCAATCTGTACAAAGAAATCGGTTATGAGCCGAAAAAGGCTACGATCTTGTACGGTGATAATCAATCAGCCATCGCCATCGTGTCGAACGCGCAATTCCACAAACGAGCTAAATACTTTGACCTAAGCAACCTCCACATGCGGAAGTCAGTACAACTCGGCTGGATCACTCTCATATATTGCCCTATGACAGAGATGACCGCCGATATCCTGACCAAAGCCCTTCCTCGTCCACAACACATCCTTCACACTACCGGACTCGGCCTCTGCTGGGTTTGAGGGGGAGTGTTGGAAAGCGACCATTAGCCATTAGGCCACACACGAGCAAACCAAGCTCGGCCTCCATGCCGACCTGAGACATGGTATTTGATAACTTGATACAGTATATAAGAGTCGACCTGTATCTGGGGGCAATAATTTGATCCTTGGTCCCGCGCCCTCACAAGGTGCTCATCTTGTCTGATCTAAGGTCTACTACCGCGCCCTCACCTCCAACAACTAAAATGTATGCTGGCCTCGGACACTGCCTCTGGAGGCCGTCTTGGCTGAGGCAACCCAGACGGGTACACGAACAATGGCTGCGCGACATACGCGGGGGACAAGACCTGCGCTTGACTCCAGTGACTGTTCGTCGAAGGCAGTCCTAGAGCCTGATCCGCCACCCACCCCCGGGTGGACAGGCTGGGAAAACAACAGATTGGCATTCGAGCCGAGTACAAACGGAGATGGGACGACGGGCTGAATGTGTCCCGTCCTCGAGGGGGGAGGCTGTTGAATTAACCCCATCGTCGAAGGAACTGCAAACAAATCAAGGTGTTTCGCGCACGACTGGTACGACAAAGCCCCCTTGTTTTTGGATATCGGTCGACTGTACCATCGCGTCGTCGCTTCGCCAGGTATGTAAACGTTGGAGAGGCACGAGGAGGCGATGTAGAGGGGGTTGTTCAGGTTGCGGACAAATTCAGCGGGGGGTGGGCAGATCAGCGAGTCCATTTTCATAAAGTCGGGAGAGGGACGGGGTTCTGCGAGGATGGGTGTGGAGAGAGAAACAACTACAAGATATCTAGCGTCCATATCTTCGGTGCTAAATAGCGCAGTGAAATGTCCTTGAGTAATTGCACGACAATAGTACGACCAGAGGCAACATGCTTGTATTCATTGTGGGATAGAGGAACGAGCAACAGCACGCCAAATGGCTGTCCGAGACGCGCGAAAAGCCGTAGCGCTCTGGTAAGCTTGTCGAGCTATGGGGCATGGTGTGAAGATGCGGCGGTACATGATGAGGGAGGGCACGGATCGGTAAACGGCAAATCCGAATCACGATCACCGTCGACTGGGGACGGTTCGGCGCCATCCTCAAATGGAAGGGTAGGATCAAGAAGGCACCGGAGCCACGTATGTACGAACACCAGATTATCCAGCCCACACAAGTCCTCGTTGCCTTGATCTCAACCGTCCCAAAGACGGACGTCATGGTGTGATAAATACGCTGAGGGGATCGTCACTTGGGACCAACAGACCTTTCAACGGAAACATGATGCAAGACAAGTTCGAGTAGCGGCTAACGACACATGGGGATGGGAGAACGATGACTCGATCGTAGAGCATCATGACCGAGTTAACAGTTTTCGAGGACGTCCACAGTTCTGTCACCAACCTGCCCATCTTTCCATCTTCGACTGGCGATGGCGTTTGATCGCCTAGGTGCGTATTGATTATTTGCTCTCATGCAAATTAGGTCACACGTACCGCGTTGGCATCCTGCAACAATCCATCTCGTGGTTTGCTTTTCTTGGTCAACAGGACTGCCGATAAAGGATCGAGGAACAGTGCTGTAGAGGAATGGGCAATGGCGTCTTCATATGACGCAGAGCCCACGGCAACATCTCCGTTCTGCTCTAATACCTTCATACAGCGTGCTTTGAAGTCTAGTGCTCAATGTCAGGGTACCAAGGGTAATGGGTGATTGCGGCTGCAACCACCCACCGGATTTCCATTTTTCTCGTTCATGGGGCACACTTGCATCCTCAGGCAACTCACTCTGCATTTTTTGGAAACACTCGACCGCCTCCACGAGGCGACCGTCCCGCTCCAGAATGTCGCAAATGACGCGGTAGACGATAAACCTCGGAACCTTGAACTACACCGAAAAAGAATCACTATCCATCTTCGTACCATCGCGGAGAGTATACCTTTACTGCAGCACTCGATGCTTCACGCGCTGAGCCACATTTCAATGTCATGTTCGCCCATTTGAACATTACAGTGTCTGGGATTGTGGGGCCGAGCGACAACGCGGTAGAGTAAGCTGTAATAGCTTCGTTGCGTTTATCCGCGTTTGATGCCTCGTCTCCAACTATCTCTAGCGCAGCAATGCATCGCTGCGTAGATTCTGATGGTAGCAAATAAAGACTCTATCCCAATGCAAAACGCTAAAACCTACCAGCAACCCAGTCGATGATAAACTTGTTGGCTCGGACATCCTCATGCACAACATTCACAAACTCAAGGAGACATTCCGCAGCACCTTGTATGCGGCCCTGGGTGTAGAGGGATTGGCATTGGCGCATCTGGTCGTGTGCATGGTTGATACCATCTACTCTGCGTTGAGCATCGGCCAGTTGGATGCGAAGTACACTTGAGCTGTTGTCGCGTGTGCGAAGATCGGCACGAAGAGAGTTGATGGTTTCGTTGAGGTCATCCTTCTCCCGATCGGCTGCGCGTTGAGATTCAGCTTGCTCTTGCATGGTTTTTTCGAGATGGCGTTGAGCGTCGGCCAGTTGGATGCGGAGTACACTTGAACTGTTGTCGCGTGTGCGAAGATCGGTACGAAGAGAGTTGATGGTTTCGTTGAGGTCATCCTTTTCCTGATTGGCTGCACGTTGAGACCCGGCGAGCCTGTCGCGGAGTTCTTGGTTGGTCTTTTCGAGACGTGCGATTTCGCCATCTAGTAGATGTGATTCAAGGAAATACACATCAGGGTAGCAGGGGACATACTCGAGCTCTCCCGTTGAGCGCGTAGAGACTGTATGAAGGTATCTCTCTCCTGACGGGCTTGCTGAGATTCGGCAAGCTGGCGGCGTAGTTCCTGGATGGTCTGCTTGAGATTCGCCATGCTTTCGTCTGATGGGTATGGTTATCAGAAACTGGGGTCAGGGTGTAGATGAACGTACTTGAGCTGTCGTCAACTTCTTCAGCCGGCGCGTGCTGGATCTCATGGATGCGGGGGGTCTGCAGCGGTGAATAGGGTGGTTTTCGATTGCAAGAATTCTAGTGCAGGTACACTTACATAGAGAGAGGGAAGGAAGCCACAGAGTGCCCGAAAGGTGATTTTCTTGTCTCCACTGGTTACGAGGTCGTACTTTGATGATATAGCCATGGACAGGATGCTATGAGTATACTCGATGACAGCTCCAATTTGCTCCTGTGTCGTAGTATCCCATAAAGAGACCGATGAGTCTCCGGAGGTTGCAACAAATCTGCCATTGCTTGCGAGGGCGATACATTTGGGATTGTTGGTGCTGTGAATGAGCCATTTCGACAGCATGGTCTTGGTGGACACGTCGACGTGGTGGATGTAGCCGTCATGTGACAAGGCGAAGAGTTGCCTGCTATCGCTGGCCCAGGCGAGGGACTGGTTGAACAACGAGTCCACTTTAACTGGGAAATCGACGAGGAAGCTGCCATTCCGACTGTCATAGACCCGAACAGAGCCGCAATATGTGGCAGTGGCGATGAGGCGTCCGTCGGGTGAGAACTTTGTCCCCACCACGAGGCTGTCGTGTTTCCAGGGGCCAAGCAATATTTGGCCAGTCGACAGCGTCCAGACGCAAGCAGTCTTGTCCCTCGATCCAGTCGCGATTTTTGTCGAGTCTGGCGAGACGTCGAGAGCACGCACGCCTTTGCTATGCGCTCTGAACTCGGCCACTTTGGAGTGAGTCTCTGCATTCCACACAGTCACCTGGCCACCTCCCGTCCCACCGACGATCCGCTTTCCATCTCGTGACACTTCAATGTTGAGAATGAAACTCCCACTCCCTGCATCCATTGCTGTCCCCACCTCCTGGCCATCCTCAATGCGCCAACGTCGAATCTTCCCTTTGTCGTCGCCGCTCACAACATGCTTCCCATCAACGAGGAATGCGACCGAATATATGTCATTTCGACCATCGATTACGATCGGTTTTTCTTCCTGTCGGTGAACGATAGCGGAAGAGGAACAGATTTTGCTCGACTCTTGTGTTCTCGTCAGCATCGTTCTTTCAACCCGTCCTGTGCTCACCATTCCTTCGCCAGAAGGGCAGGATGGAAAACATAGGTATCAGATGGATGGAATGAAGGTTGGTGGTCGTTCCCTTAGGCTGGTACGACGTGAATGTCGGCTGGTATACACGTGTCTTCTTATCCTTATCGAATTAATTCACACCCCACAATCACCTCGTGTTACGCCCAGAATATACGTTTTACCCACCCTGCATGATCATACAAAATCGAAAAACAGTGGATCTGATAACCGTTCGCACGTGGCAAATCGACTCCAGGTATCCCCCATGTAATTGCGACACAGCTTCAAGTTGAGGAAAAAGAGTCACTTGTAAGCTATTATTTCGGCAGTTTCGTCGACAACCCCCTAAGCAACTTGATTGACGACCATAAAGAAGTACAGTGAGTACCAAAAAGGGTGTCCTCTTCTGGAAGCTGTTAATCGTCGCCGTTACCCACCTCCCCGAGTCGACTGTAGACCGTCAACGACTGACTCGAACGAATGCCTTGTCTATGTCGCTTATCGAATCCTTTACGGATGGCGAAGAGCGATCCCACAGAGGAACGTCCCACCACGAGGACCGCATAGCAGCGATGAAGTGCGCTGGGGATCTCCGAAATGATCCTCGGCGCCCAAACGACCTGTGGGTTTTGCCGGCGGTGCCTGGCTACGTGCCCACCCGGTATATAGGCTTCGCCGAGCAGGAAGCCTCCCCCCCACTCGTTTTACCCGCACCGCAACCAGTCTATCTGGGGTCGCGCCCCCGCCCTTTGCGGGCCACTTCGTAGTTTGGCCAACTTCCTCGATATGGCTTAAGATTGGTAGCTGGTAACCTAAACGGTTTCGGAAGGACAGCGGTAGGGGTAGCAGTAGCCCCCTGACGATAGCTTTCGCAGGCTCAAAACCGCACGCCCGAATCTGTCCCTCCTTATCCACCTCCGCCTGTACTGTATATGGTTTTCCATGGTCCGGGTCTGATCCTGGGAGAGGAGCGCCTGACGGACAGGTGAGTGGACTGACAGCCCGAGCATCCCTCTTCGCACATAGATCGCACACCATAGCCCTTCGGGCCATGGTCTTTACAATATGATATAACGACAACGCTGGGCATAGATTACTTAACGTAAATGTAAAGAAAAGAAAAGAAGATACGACTATGCGTAGAATGCCGGGAACCATGCACATGATCGTCTAAGAGTATGTAATTCCGGAAGGATGGGGGAACGGAACTGGAACGATGCGAGTGGTATAGATGGCAAGCAATCGATCGATATGGGCACGTGGTAGGAATTTTACCTCAGAATAGCAAGGGGGAACTCACAGGTCGAGAACAAATGTGCGCAGGGGGAGTGTGTGTATGATAGTAGGAGAAGGTGGTGTGGTGTCGTCCGTCCAACCCAGAATGTTCCTCATCCAAACGTGGGCGTCCATAATCCAGACGGCTGCGGGACGAACAGCCTCGGTCCTATCCCCATCCCCATACCCCCGCTTCCATCCACCTGACCGGGAGACATGAACTGCGGCGGCGAATTCGCACACCGGCCTCGGAAACTGTGCGTCTGGAGACCCTCCTGGCTGAGGCAACCCGGACGGGTACACGAACAAGGGCTGCGCGACATACGCGGGGGACAAGACCTGCGCTTGACTCCAATGACTGTCCATAGGACGGCGAGCGAGACCCCGATCCGCCACCCACCCCGGGTGGACAGGCTGGGAGAACAACAGATTGGCGTTCGAGCCGAGTACAAACGGGATGACGGGCTGAACGTGTCCCATCCTCGAGTGGGGAGGTTGCTGAATTAACCCCATCATTGAAGGAACCGCAAACAAATCAAGGTGTTTCGTGCGCGACTGGTACCACGAAGCCCCCTTGTTTCTGGATATCGGTCGACTGTACCGTCGTGTCGTCGCTTCGCCGGGTGTGTAAACGTTGGGGACGCCCGAGGAGGCGATGCAGGGGAGGTTGTTCAGGTCGCGGACAGATTCGGCGGGGGTTGGGTGGATGGGCGAGTCAATTTTCATAAAGTCGGGAGAGGGACGGGGTTCTGCGAGGACAGGTATGGACAGAGAAACAACTACAAGATATCTAGCGTCCGTATCTTCTGTGCTAAATAGCGCGGTGAAATGCCCTTGAATAATTGCACGACAATAGAACGATCAGAGGCAACATGCTTGTATTCATTGTGGGATAGAGGAACGAGCAACAGCGCGCCGAATGGCTGTCTGAGACGCGCGAAAAGCTGTAACGCTCTGGTAAGCTTGTCGAGCTATGGGGTATGGTGTGAAGATGCGGCGGTATATGATGAGGGAGGGCACGGATCGGTAAACGGCGCCATCCTCAAATGGAAGGGTAGGATCAAGAAGGCACCGGAGCCACGGATGTACGAACACCAGATTATCCAGCCTAGACAAGTCCTCCGTTGCTTTGATCTCGACCGTCCCAAAGACGGATGTTGTGGTGTGATAAATACGCTGAGGGGATCGTCACTTGGGACCAATGGACCTGTCAACGGAAACATGATGCAAGACAAGTTCGAGTGGCGGCTGACGAGACATGGGGATGGGAGAACGACGACTCGATCGTAGAGCATCATGACCGAATCAACAGTTTTCGAGCATGTCCGCAGTTCCGTCACCAACCCGCCCATCTTTCCATCTTCGACTGGCGACGGCGTTTGCTCGCCTAGGTGCATATTGATTATTTGCTCTCATGTAAATTAGGTTGCACGTACCGCATTGGCATCCTGCAACGATCCGTCTCGTGCTTTGCTTCGCTTGGTCAACAGGACTGCCGATAAGGGATCGAGGAACAGTGCTGTAGAGTAATGGGCAACGGCGTCTTCATATGACGCAGAGTCCATGGCGACATCTCCGTTCTGTTCTAATGCTTTCATACAGCGCGCTTTGAAGTCTGATGCTCAATGTCAGGGTATCAAGGGTAATGGGTGATTGCGGCTGCAACCACCCACCGAGTTCCCATTTTTCTCGTTCATCGCGTACACCTGCATCCTCTGGCAACTCACTCTGCATTTTTTGGAAACACTCGACCGCCTCCACGAGGCGACCGTCCCGCTCCAGAATGTCGCAAATGACGCGGTAGACGATAAACCTCGGAACCTTGAACTACACCGAAAAAGAATCACTATCCATCTTCGTACCATCGCGGAGAGCATACCTTTACTGCAGCACTCGATGCTTCACGCGCTGAGCCACATTTCAATGTCATGTTCGCCCATTTGAACATTATAGTGTTCGGAATTGTGGGCCCGAGCGACAACGCGGTAGAGTAGGCTGTAATTGCTTCGTCGCATTTATCCGCGTTTGATGCCTCATCTCCAACTATCTCTAGCGCAGCAATACATCGCTGCGTAAATTCTGATGGTAGCAATTAGAGACTCTATCCCAATGCAAAACGCTAAAACCCACCAGCAACCCAGTCGATGATAAACTTGTTGGCTTTGACATCCTCATGTGCGACATTCGCGAACTCAAGGAGACATTCCGCAGCACCTTGTATGCGGCCCTGGGTGTAGAGGGATTGGCATTGGCGCATCTGGTCGTGTGCATGGTTGATACCATCTACTCTGCGTTGAGCATCGGCCAGTTGGATGCGAAGTACACTTGAGCTGTTGTCGCGTGTGCGAAGATCGGCACGAAGAGAGTTGATGGTTTCGTTGAGGTCATCCTTCTCCCGATCGGCTGCGCGTTGAGATTCGGCTTGCTCTTGCATGGTTTTTTCGAGATGGCGTTGAGCGTCGGCCAGTTGCTCTTGCATGGTTTTTTCGAGACGGCGCTGAGTGTCGGCCAGTTGGATGCGGAGTACACTTGAGCTGTTGTCACGTGTGCAAAGATCGGTACGAAGAGAGCTGATGGTTTCGTTGAGGTCATCCTTTTCCTGATGGGCTGCGCGTTGAGACCTGGCGAGCCTGTCGCAGAGTTCTTGGTTGGTCTTTTCGAGACGCGCGATTTCGCCATCTAGTAGATGTGATTCGAGGAAATACCGTCAGGGTAGCAGGGGACATACTCGAGCTCTCCCGTTGAGCGCGTAGAGACTGTATGAAGGTATCTCTCTCCTGATGGGCTTGCTGAGATTCAGCAAGCTGGCTGCGCAGTTTCTGGATGGTTTGCTTGAGATTCGCTGTGCTTTCGTCTGATGGGCATGGTTATCAGAAATTGGGGTCAGGGTGTAGATGAACGTACTTGCGCTGTCGTCAACTTCTTCGGCCGGCGCGTGCTGGATCCCCTGCATGCGGGGGGTCTGCAGCGGTGAATAGGGTGGTTTGCGATTGCAAGAATTCTAGTGCAGGTACACTTACATAGTGAGAGGAGAGGAAGCTACAGAGTGCCCGAAGGGTGATTTTCTTGTCTCCACTGGTTACGAGGTCGTACTTTGATGATATAGCCATGGACAGGATGCTATGAGTGTGCTCGATGACAGCTCCAATTTGCTCGTGTGTCGTAGTATCCCACAACGAGATCGATGAGTCTCCGGAGGTTGCAACAAATCTGCCATTGCTTGCGAGGGCGATACATTTGGGATTGTTGGTGTTGTGAATGAGCCATTTCGACAGCGTGGTCTTGGCGGACAGGTCGACGTGGTGGATGTAGCCGTCGTGTGACAAGGCGAAGAGTTGCCTGCTATCGCTGGCCCAGGCGAGGGACTGGTTTGACCACGAGTTGACTGTAACTGGGAACGTGACGAGGAGGCTGCCATTCTGACTGTCATAGACACGAACGGAGCTGCAGTTTGTGGCAGTGGCGATGAAGCATCCGTCGGGTGAAAACTTTGTTGCCACCACCCAGTGGTCGTGTTTCAAGGGGCCGAGCAGTTTTTCTCCAGTCGACAGCGACCAGACGCAAACAGTTTTGTCGTCTGATCCGGTCGCGATTTTCGTCGAGTCTGGCGAGACGTCGACAGCACGTACCCAGTCACGATGCGCTTTGAAATCGGTCACTTTGGAGTGAGTCTCTGCATTCCAGACCGTCACCCAGCCACTCTGCGTTCCACCGACGGTCCACTTTCCATCTCGTGACACTGCAATGTTGAAAACAACACTCCCCGCGTCTATTGCCGTCTCCACCTCCTGGCCATCCTCAATGCGCCAACGTCGAATCTTCCCTTTGTCGTCGCCGCTCACGACATGCTTCCCATCAACGAGGAATGCGACCGAATATATGTCATCTCGACCATCAATTACGGTCGGTTTTTCTTCCTGTCGGTGAACGATAGCGGAAGAGGGACTGGTTTCGCTCGACTCTTGTGTTCTCGTCAGCATCGTTCTTTCAACCCATCCTGTGCTCACCATTCCTTCGCCAAAAGGGCAGGATGGAAAACATAACCACCTAGGTATCAGGTCGATGGAATGAAGGTTGGTGGTCGTTCCCTGAGGCTGGTACGACATGAATGTCGGCTGGTATACACGTGTCTCCTTATCCTTATCGAATCAATTCACACCCCCACAATCACCTCGTGTCACGCCCGAAATACACATTTTACCCACCCTGCATGATCATACATACAAAATCGAAAAACAGTGCATCCGATAACCGTTCGCATTTGGCAAATCGACTCCAGGTATCCCCTATGTAATTGCGACACCGCTTCAAATTGAGGAAAAAGAGTCACTTGTATGCTATCATTTCTGCAGTTTCGTCGACAATCCCCTAAGCAACTTGATTGACGACCGGGAAAAAAGTACAGTCAGTACCAACAAGGGTGTCCTCTTCTGGAACCAACTAGTCGTCGCCGTTGCTCACTTCCTGGCAGCGATGAAGTGCGCTGGGGATCTCCGAAATGAGCCTCGGCGCCCAAATGACCTGTGGGTTTTGCCGGCCGTGCCTGGCCTCGTGCCCACTTGGTATATAGGCTTCGCCGAGCTGGAAGCCTCCCCACTCGTTTTACCCGCATCGTAACCAATCTGAGGTCGCGCCCCCGCCGTTTGCGGGCCACTTCGTGGTTTGGCCAACTCCCTCGATAGGGCTTACAGTAAGATTGGTAGCTTGTACCCTGAACGGTCCCAGAAGGACAGCGGTAGGGGTATCGGTAGCCCCCTGACGACAGCTTTCGCAGGTTCGAAACCGCACGCCCGAACCCGCCCCTCCTTATCCACCTCCGCCTGTACTGTATATGGTTTTCCATGGTCCGGCTCTGGTCCTCGGAGAGGAGCGCCTGACGGACAGGTGAGTGGACTGACAGCGCGAGCGTCCCTCTTCGCACATAGATCGCACACCATGGCCCTTCGGGCCATGGTCTTCACAATATGATATAACGACAACGCTGGGCATAGATTACTTAACGTAAATGTAAAGAAAAGAAAAGAAGATACGACTATGCGTAGAATGCCGGGAACCATGCACATGATCGTCCAAGAGTATGTAATTCCGGAAGGATGGGGTAACGGAATTGGAACGAGGCGAGTGGGGTATAGATGGCGATGCAATCGATCGATATGGGCACGTGGTGGAAATTTTACCACGGAATAGCAAGGGGGAACTCACGGGTCGAAAACAAACGTGCGCGGTGTGTGTGTGTGTATGGTGGTAGGAGAAGGTGTGGTGTGGTGTGGTCCGTCCAACCCAGAATGTTCCTCATCCAAACGTGGGCGTCCGTAATCCAGACGGCTGCGGCACGAACAACCTCGGTCCTATCCCCATACCCATACCCATACCCCCGCCTCCATCCACCTGGCCCGGTGACATGAACTGCGGCGGCGAATTCGCCAACATATACACCGGCCGCGGAAACTGTGCGTCTGGAGGCCCTCCTGGCTGAGGCAACCCAGACGGGTACACGAACAACGGCTGCGCGACATACGCGGGAGACAAGACCTGCGCTTGACTCCCGTGACTGTCCGTCGAAGGCGGTCCTTCGTGGGACGGCGAGCGAGAGCCCGATCCGCCACCCACTCCTTGGTGGACAGGCTGGGAAAATAACAGATTGGCGTTCGAGCCGAGTATAAACGGGGCTGGGACGACGGGCTGAGCGTGTCCCGTCCTCGAGGAGGGAGGTTGTTGAATGGGGATTAACCCCGTCGTCGAAGGACCTGCAAACAGATCAAGGTGTTTCGCGCGCGACTGGTACCACGACGCCCCCTTGTTTTTGGATATCGGCCGACTGTACCGTCGCGTCGTCGATTCGCCGGGTATGTAAATGTTGGAGACGCCCGAGGAGGCGATCCAGGGGAGGCCGTTCAGGTCGCGAATGAACTTGCCTGCGCGTATGATTTGAGAGCGGACGGATTCGGCGGGGGGTGGCCGGATGGGCGAGTCCATTTTCATAAAGTCGGCAGAGGGACGGGGTTCGGCGAGAATCGGCGAGGAAACGTGGATGGAGGCGTCGGCGAGGATGGGCGTGGACATGGCGTTTGGGACGTCGCCTTCGGGCTCGAATGGGGGACGACTGGAGATGGAGGTATTGTCTGAGCGGGAATGGGCACGTGGGGGATTTAGTGAGGGATGGAGTCGTTCGAACGAATGCTCGTGGACGGCGGAGAGCATGAGGCGTTCTCGTCGTCCGTCGCCAATACTGGTGTCGCTGTCTGAGGGGTTGACGTGCCGCGGGTGCGGCGATACTGACGAAGCACGCGGGGGGGTCTCGAGCCGCTCTACTGTCGGTATATCGTCAGAGTTGGATGTGGCGACACCAGGCATGAAAGGACCAGCATAACGGGGCAATGCCATTCGGCTCGTCTCATACGCACTCGCAGCGGGCGCTCTGTCCGGCTTTGCATGATCCCTCAACCGGCTCTTTGACATGACTTTGGGAAGCCGACGTAAACCGCTCACGAAACCCCCCACGAAATTGTTCTTCTTCTCGCTCTTTCCATTCGCAGCCGCCGGCATCACCTCACTAAACCCGTACCCGTGTCCGCCGTGCCCTTGATAATAGCCCTCGTCGCGATCATCGACGCTGACAGTCATGTACTCCGCATCCAATTCCAATTCCGATTCCGTGATCGTCGGGGCGGACTTTCGAAGGACGGGCGTGGGGGTGCGTGCCGGTTGGAATCCGGCGGGTGGGACATACCGAGGGGTCTGGGGTGTGTGCGTGTGCGTCGAGGGGAGTTGTGATTGGGGGGTGGAGATCCATGTGACGTCTCGTACACGGGGTGGGGCTTGACTGCTATGACGAGAATAACGGTCCCTAGGGATGGGCTCTGCGAAGAAATCTCGTCCGCCGCTGTGTGGGCGGGTGAAGCTGGTGTCAACGCGGATGGAGCCTATTTCGGGGTAGTCCGACATAAAGGTGAGCAGGGGTTCGATGTCACAGGGAAAAGGTCGTTTGTTTGTTGGCTTGGGCGACGAGGGAGAAGTGGGATACGAAAAAGAAAGTCAGCGCTGGTAGGAGACCGCAGCAGGCGTAAGCGGGATGGAACAGGCAATGGCCGTTGGCTCCAGCGCGAAATGGAACGGTGCGTACACGAGGCAGCACTGGAAAGGGGCCATTTGCGGAGCATGCGTGGAGGCCACGCGACAGAACAGGCGCGGCCGAATAAGCGACTGGGGTGGGCGTTGGCGACAGAAACTTTGCTGGACAAGATCTCGAACGAGACGAGATGGGTATGGTAGGAAACAAATCAGTACCTGTAAAGAGGCATTGCACACCCCGTGAATACTAGGAGTTAATTTGTTGCCGCCGACGTTTGGGAGACGAACGATAGCGAGTTTCCAGAAAGGTAACAAGTCGATGGTACTGGGGCGTAGAGAGACCGTTCTATGGGGCGAGAGTGTGGTGAGTGATGGAAACGGGCAGTATTCGAGGCTGATGCGAGATCAAAATGACGTGAGATGAGCGCCCGGTAATGCAAGGCGGTCATTGGCTGCGGGGTTGACCGGGCATCGTGGGTGGTTGCACAGGGACCGAAGCCAGTGGCCTGGCCTCGATGCTATGCGCGCTGCGTACTACGAGCTTGCTCGCCATTGGACAACTACAGACTGACATAGACTCGGCTGCGTCCGAGACCGGAAAATCTGTCACCGGATCCCGCTTCGAGGTACGTCGCGATTCCGATCACTCAAAGTGCTCACTCCCCGACGCGACCTCGACAGCACGTCTTCCGGCAGCCTTTCTTTCGGGAAGGGTCGACCCACTGCGCTTTGTCATTTCCCGTTGCGTGACACTGTGGTCCTGACCCCTTGCATGACAATGACCAACATATCCATCGGTGAACCCTCTCCTCCGGTTCCTATCATCAAGCTTAGACCCTCGGGCCCCTCGAGTCCGGTTCCATTCTCCTTTCTTGTATCGTTCTAGCTATGCGCGCACCGTCAAGCAGGCTGGGTCAGAGGCGGATGTTCTGAAATCAATGAACGCCAACGACTTTGGCAATTATTACTCGCCTGGTATGGCCATCACGAAACGATGTTGACTTGAAGAAAGAGTACGCATATATAACAGGCTCGCAGTGATGGGCTTCATCACCATTGAGCGAACAACCCATTCGATCAACTATGAACACGAACAACCCGAACGTCGGTCCTCAGGATCCGATTGATGCCCCTGTGTCTCCGCCGAGCCCGCCCTTGCAGCGTGGCAAAGCCTGCCTCTCGTGTCGGTGCGTGTCGCGCCTGCATCTTCCGTCTCCTTGCCACTCACACATCCCTCAGTCGCAGAAAGATGGTCAGTGCCAAGCGTCCATCGGTAATCCTCAGTGACCGACTGATCACCCCCACAGAAATGTGACGGCGCCAGACCTGTCTGTACCCCTTGTCTCCGTGGTGAACGCGTCGAAGACTGTGAATATACTGACGGTCAGCGTCGTCCGCGCACGTTGACCTTGGAAGAGGATATTGCGCGATTGAGGGCACGAGTGCAGGAGCTAGAGAATCCAGCTGGAGCGGCACCCCCGGTCGAATTGCACGCACCATATGCGAGTGCCCCCAGTCCTGGTATGACGAGATCGACATCTTACCCGCATGCCCAAGCACGCACCCCAGCACCAGGGTCTTACCAACACCCCGGCTCGATGGGTCAAGGCCCGTCCCACGAACCTCCCAGCGGTGTGTATATCGTCGCGCTTTCTGTCTAATCTGTCACCTGACCCGATCGCTAGGTGGTGCAGCTGATCCGCGCCGGTTAGAATTAGAAACCGACGCGCACGCCAGACGCGCGTGAGTGTTCCGCTGTCCCTTCGATCATCGGACCTAGTCAGCTTATCACCCTAAATCATCTGCGGTAGGTTATCTGTCATTGCCCCTTACACAGCCGAACTCGGCTTCTTCCTCAACTTGGATCGTCTTCGCGCCCGAGGAACACATGTCTTGCCTGCATTGCAAAGCGCGCTGACGCTCTGGTCCGTTCATATCACATCCACATCCGGACCGAACCATGCACAAGCCATCGAACAGACCCAAACTCTCACTTCTAATCTACTCTCCCAAGCCCAAACCCAATTTGCTTCTGCCCTAACCACCGTCGATGCTGAACCCGACCCGGTCATCTTTCTCCACGTGATCCAGACGGCGGTATTGTTGGCGTATTATATGCAATTGACCGGCCAGATGATCGGGGCAAGTTATTACGAATGTGGGACGTGGGCGTTCGCGACGGTACTGAAGTTACATCAGAGCCCCCATCTGTCGGTAGGCGCTGGGGGATCGGCGCATGGTAACGCGAACGTGTGTGCATTTGGGTCTGCGTTTGCGGGGTCCGCGAACCTGGCACCAGCGTTGGATGGGATCGAGGCGGAGGAGAGGGTACGTGCGTTCTGGGCGGTGTATGCGCTCGGTCAGTGGTTCATCGCGGTGGGCCAAAGACCTTGCCAGCCGCTCGCGATAGTCGGAAACACGATGACGGTCCCATGGCCTGACTGTGGGCGCACGAACGGGGTCAGTCGGTTACTCGTTTTTCCTCCTTATGCACCTTCTGACGCGGTGCTATCTCATAGGCGAAGAACGTGATTCAGCATTTTCTCAACGATCCCAACCATGACTTTGTAAAGGATGGCCCTTTGGCAATGCATGCCAAGGCGTCAGTATTGCTCGGCGAAGCGGCGGCGGTCGCTGCGTCGTATGTAGCTGGTATGCTGCTTCCATCTCCTTACGTCCCACTCAATTATTTTCGATGCGCACGCCAGATCATGCAGTCAGTCAATCGCCCGCGTTTAGAGCGCGTTTTGGAACCTTGGACGCGCTCCTTCATCGTTGTTTGAATGTGGCAATGACGATGGCAACGGGACGCCGGTCGCAGGCGCAGGCGCAGGCACTTGTGACGGTCCACCTCGTCGCGTTTGCACACATCACCCTCCATCGACCCTTCATATCGATGTACAAGCCGTCCCAGAAGCGGTGCATAGAGGCGGCGTTTGGTGTCGTTCGGGTGCTGGACCGGATGAGCGAGATGGGGGTCGCAGTGGGGAGTCAGAGTCCGATATATGCTGGACGTCTTTTTTTTTCCGCGCGCAAGTGAGGCAAGACTGATGGACGCTCTTTTGTAGATTGCTTGGACGGCATCGTGCCTCATGTTGCACGACGAAGTCCTCCGTTTCCGTGTACGACCTGACCCCGATCCGTCGCGTCGTCGCGAGCAAGGTGATATCGTGGCCGCGATCCGGAAGTTGGTGAGCTTGTTGAGTGCGTTATCGCAGGCTTGTCCGAGCCGATGTAAGTCCTCTATCAAACTCTTTTCCCCTGACCTCGAGAGGATCGCTCCTAACGCCGTTTTGATTAGTTTTCGCGATCAAGATCGAGGCGGTGTTATCCATCCTCGAATCCATCTCCGCCTAATGAAATGCCGTAGCCTCGATCAGTTTTTTTTTGGAAAGTCTTTTGTACAAACATAGAGCAAGTACTAGGCCAAGGATGGATATGTGGCTCACAACCTGTATACTAGATGCATCCATCCCAGATTCAGACACATGTGCCCGCGCTATCCAACATGGCAAAGGGCGACGTTGCCTGGGGAGCTAACAGAGACCTGCAACGTCAGTGAGGCTGTCTCGAGCGTGTGCACGTGAGACTTACAGGACGGCGAGAAACTGGGTTTGCGGAGGCTCTGGAGGCTGACTTTGGGGCCGCCCTCGCCCGTCTTGATGGTGATGGCGTTCGGGGACGGGACGAACGTCGACGCGTTCGAGTTGAGACCTGACCCCCTACTGATGCTCATCGCCCCCGGGGGGCTCCCGTTCCCGTTCGCGCTGGCGTTGCCGTTCGCGACACTGAAGACGCTCCCCGAGAGCGTCGAGAGCGTCGAGTGCGCGGTCGAGGGCCGCTGCTCGATGTCGTCCTCGACGTGGAGCGTATGCACGTACGGCGCGAGCTCTTTCCACGAGTCCTCGTCCACGAGGACGGGCGTTGGGTCGACCGTGCCGTCTTCGCGGAAGAAGAGGGCGGTGGTGACGTGGATGGGGTCGGCGAGGGAGAGCGAGCTTTTGATCAGCGAGATCACGGTCTGTGGGGGCGCACAGAGGGGATCGTCAAACGTGACGTTGGTGCCACCACAACAAAAAAGAGAGAGACGTACGCGGAGAGGAACGCGGGAGAGATGATCCCTACCAAACGCCTTGGTAGTAGCGACGTGCGACGACGCAGAATACTTGACGAACACGGGCGAGGCGCGGGGGAGGGCAGAGATGAGGCGGAGGGCTTCTAGGCATTGGCCGAGACCGGACGCGAGCTCGTTGTCAGACGTGGCGAGTTGGGCGAGCAGGCGTTGTTGTGAGCGGGCCATTTTTTGGGGGGGCGGGGACTGGGATCAAGGAAGCGAAGATGGCGGCGAACACCAAATCGGGGACGATATCGATATCGACCTCGAGGCACGCTTCCAAGTTTGGAGGGCGGCCTTCAACAGGCACGTGTTCATACCGTCATTCTTCCCGGGCGGGCCTGGGTCGGCTTTGAACCTCTCACACATCCATATTGCACTCGCAAGGGATTCAGATAGCAAATGCGAGCGATTCAACTCGCACTGAACTCGCTTGGACACAGATGGCACATATTACACAAGGCTCCCTTCATGCCTCGCACATCGGGAGGTGGTAACCGTTCAATCACTGGCTTTGTTCACTGTGCGCTAACTTCGAAGATTCTCTTGCATAGCCTCGCATCGCTTTCTTGATCGTTCATTACCAAAGGTCAAACCACCTTTCTTCGTTCTAGTCGAACCTTGATGCCAATAGCCACATGCAGTACAGCCGCTGGACGTGTCGTTCCGTCTTCCCCGGCCTCCCACGCAACTATGTACTTGGAGCGCTGACTATCCCTGGAGCGGAACTCGATATTGACTCTACGGACGTCTGGATCAAGGTCACTGGTGTAGCGAGCCTGTGATTCCACTCGTAAGTGGAGTGCAGCCGTGGAAGTAGCGCTGGTCATGGTCGACATTCAAGTGGACCACAACGTTGAATGCGTAGGAGCGCCGTAAACGCGACGAACTTAAACGAACGGTCGAAATCCCACATGACGGAATTACGAGAAGGTGATGCGATCATGATCCGGCTTGAAAGCCGTCTTTTGGCCACAAAGTTTCGTCCTGTGTCCCGTACGCAGCTACTTTGTTCCCCATGCGTCGTCATTAAAGATGCTTTCCCATTGCTTTCTGTCATGCTACGCCTCCATATATCGCACGACTCCCCGCTGTTGGAAGACCGGACACCACCCTCCCCCCCAAACGAGTCGCGAAGCAGAAATTTAATTTACCGAGTTGAACATATAATCCCAGGGGAACCCGAACCGTGAGCCGTACCACTCCCTACCTTGCTCACCTAGACTTTCAATCTTTGTCCGTCGAACAGTCAACTCAACATTGCTTCCGGTGTACCAGCATGTCTTCCGACTTACAGTCTTGGGTAAATGCACGAGTGTGTTGGCACTCGGACGACCGCCCTGCACGATGCCTGTCACCTTCAACATCGCATTTCCGCCCGCGATCCATACTCTTCCCGATCGTTATTGCGCTGCACTCGGCCGTCGCTCTGACAATGACCACAATATACTCGGGAAAGTGGAAGACGAGGCTATGCCATATGCCTGTGATGTGCCAGCTACAAGTGCCGGAAAGAGCGAGAAGAAGAATTTCGTGGTAGGGGTTTCGTCAGCGGTTTGCATCGGCTGCCCAAAGTCATGTCCAAGAGCCGGTTGAGGGATCGTGGAAAGCTGGACAGACAAGGGTTGGGTGCGACCGCTGCGAGTGCATATGGGACGGGCCGAACGGTGTTGTCGCGTTATCCTGGTCCTTTCATCCAGCTCGGACGATATACCGACGATAGAGCGGCTCGAGACCCCGCGTGCTTCGTTGGTATCGCCGCACCCGCGGCATGTCAACCCCTCAGACAGCGACGCCAGTATTGGCGACGGACGACGAGAACGTCTCCTGCTCTCCGCCGTCCACGAGCATTCGTTCGAACGACTCCGTCCCTCACTAAATCCCCCACGTGCCCATTCCCACTCAGACAATACCTCCATCTCCAGTCGTCCCCCATTCGAGCCCGAAGGCGATGTCCCAAATGCCATGTCCACGCCCATCCTCGCCGAATCCCGTCCCTCTGCCGACTTTATGAAAGTGGACTCGCCCATCCGACCACCCCGCCGAATCCGTCCGCTACCAGATCGCAGTTACACCTATACTTTGCGTGCCGCCGCCGCCGGTTGGGCGCGATGTACGTTCAAACGTTCTGGACGAACTTTGCATCGGAAATTTATCCATCAGTTCACCTGTCGCCGTTGCACACATATTGCACGGCCTCTGCCCTGCATTGAAACAAGTTGATTCGGGTGTATGAAATAAGGAACCCCCCCGAATTGTCTTCCTCGGGGAAATCGATACGAGGTGGGCTGGGAAAGGGTAAACACGGAGGTCTTCTATGCAATAGCATCCCAGCCCGCAAATCACTTGAAAAGATCACCTGGTGGATCGTCGTGGTAAAACATACATGGCGTACACCGCCTGTGTCGGCACGTCCACCGAGCAGTGGTGCGAGCAGTGCGTTTTACGAGCGACGATGGAAATGGGACGAGAGAGGGAACAGCGGGAGAGGGAAAGAGAACGCGAGGATGTTGCGTGGAGAAGGTGGAACGGGGTATAATGGGGATGACGCAGTCCGCCGTTGTTGGGTTCGCGGATGGGTCCTAGTCCAGGGTTAGGATTGTGTATCCGTACAGGACGGTATGAGAGGGGTGCTTTGGGGGATAGGAAGGACGATCGGAAGTATGTTCCGTCAGTGCCTCCACGGACGAGTTGAGGTCGGTCGGTGGATCTGAGCGATTCCTTGGAGGTCTGCTAGCGGACGGTTATCAAATGCACTGTTTTTCGATTTTGTACGACTATCAAGGGTGGGCAAAGCGCGCATTTCCACCATTACACGAGGTGATTGTGATTGATTCGATAAGGGGACACGTGTATGCCAGGGGGTAACGCCGTACCGGGGATAAACAACCACCATCCTTCATTCCATCGATCCGATACCTCGGGTTATGTCGTCCAACGTACGCCAGAGGTCAAAGAATGGTGAGCACAGGGAGGGTTGAAGGAACGATGCTGATGAAAACACAAGAGTCGAGCGAAATCGGTTCTTCTTCCAGTACCGTTCACCAAGAGGAAGCAAAACCGATCGTAATCGATGGTCGGGATTACATATATTCCGTCGCGGTCCTCGTTGATGGAAAGCACGTCGTGAGCGGCGGCGAAGAAGGAAAGATTCGACGTTGGCGCATAGAAGATGGCGGGGAGGTGGGGACGCCAATGGACGCGGGGAGTGCTGTTTTCAACATTGCAGCGACACGAGATGGAAAGCGGATCGTCAGTGTCACGAGAGCTTGCTCGGTGATGGTGTGGAATGCGGGGACTCGCTCCAAAGCGACCGAGTTCAAAGCACACGGCGAATGGGTGCGTGCTGTTGACATCTCCCCAGACGCGACGAAAATCACGACTGGATCGGATGACTCGACTGTTTGCATCTGGTCACTGTCGATTGGTAAGAAACTACTCGGCCCCTTGAAACACAACAAATCCGTGGTGGCAGCAAAGTTTTCACCCGACGGACACCTCGTCGCCACTGCCACATGGGCTCGTCGCTCCGTTCGGGTCTACGACAGTTGGAATGGCAGCCTCATCGTCGAGTTCCCAGTCGAAGTCAACTCGGCGTTTAACCAGTCCCTCGCCTGGGCCAGCGATAGCAAGCAACTCTTCGCCTTGTCACACGACGGCTACGTCCACCACGTCGACGTGTCAGCCAAGACCACACTGTCGAAATGGCTCATTCACAGCAGCGACGATCCCGAATGCATTGCCCTGGAAAGCAACAGCACATTTGTTGCAGCCTCCGGAGACTCATCGGTCTCTTTGTGGGATACTACGACACACGAGCAAATTGGGGCTGTCATCGAGTACACTCATACCATCTGCTCCATGGCTATATCATCAAACTACGACCTCGTAACCAGCGGAGACAAGAAAATCACTTTTCGGGCACTCTGTGACACCCTTCCCTCTCACTATGTAAGTGTACCTGCATAAAACACCTTGCAATCGCAAACCACCCTATTCGCCGTCGCAGACTCCCCGCATACAAGGGATCCAGCACGCAGCGACTGAAAAAGTTGACGACAGCCCAAATACGTTCATCTGCACCCTGACCCCAGCTTCTGATAACCATGCCCATCAGACGAAAGCACGGCAAATCTCAAGCAAACCATCCAGGAGCTACGCATCCAGCTTGCCAAATCTCAACAAACCTGTCAGGAGAGAGATGCCCTCATACAGTCCCTACGCGCTCAAGAGGAGAGCTCGAGTATGTCCCCCACTGCCGCGACGCATATTTCCTTGATTCACGTGTACTAGACAGCAAGATCGCACGTCTCGAAAAAGCCAACCAAGAGCAAGCCAAATCTCAACGCGCAGCCGATCAGGAAAAGAGTGACCTTAACGAAACCATCAACTCTCTTCGTGCCGATCTTTGCACACGCGACAACAGCTCAAGTGTACTCCGCATCCAACTGGCTGACGCTCAATGCAGAGTAGATGGTATCAACCATGCACACGAGCAGATGCACCAATGCCAATTCCTCTATGCCCAGAGCCGCATACAAGTTGCTGTGGAATGTTTTGTCGAGTTCGCGAATGTCGTACATGAGGATGTCAGAGCCAACAAGTTTATAATCGACTGGGTTGCTGGTTGGTTTCAGTGTTTTGCATTAGGATAGAGTCTCTAATTGCTACCATCAGAATTTACGCAGCGATGCATCACGGCGCTGGAGAACGTTGGAGACGAGGCATCGAACACCGATAATCAGGACGAAGCAGTCGCAGCTTACTCTACCGCGTTGTCGCTCGGCCCCACAGCCCCGAATGCTATAACGTGCAAATGGGCGAACATGATATTGAAACATGGCTCAGCGCGTGAAGCATCGAGTGCTGCAAACAAGGTATACTCTCCGTGATGGTTCGGAGATGGATAGTGACTCTCTTTGGGTGTAGTTCAAGGTTCCGAGGTTTGTCGTCTACTGCGTCATTTGCGACATTCTGGAGCGGGACGGCCGCCTCACGGCCGCCTCACGGACGCGGTCGAGTGTCTCCAACAAATGCAGAATGAGCTGCCAAAGGACGCAGGTGTGCACGATGAACGAGAAAAATGGGAACTCGGTGGGTGGTTGCAGCCGCAATCACTCATTACCCTTGATACCCTGACATTGAGCATCAGACTTCAAAGCGCGCTGCATGAAGGTATTAGAAAAGAACGGAGATGTTGCCATGGACTCTGCGTCATACGAAGACGCCGTTACCCATTACTCTACAGCACTGTTCCTCGATCCCTTATCGGCAGTCCTGTTGACCAAGCAAAGCAAAGCACGAGATGGATTGTTGCAGGATGCCAACGCGGTACGTGCAACCTAATTTACATGAGAGCAAATAATCAATACGCACCTAGGCGATCAAACGCCATCGCCAATCGAAGATGGAAAGATGGGCGGGTTGGTGACGGAACTGCGGACATCCTCGAAAACTGTTGACTCGGTCATGATGCTCTACGATCGAGTTGTCGTTCTCCCATCATGTCCCGTCAGCCGCTGCTTGAGCTTGTCTTGCATCATGTTTCCGTTGAAAGGTCCATTGCCCCCAAGTGGCGATCCCCCCAGCGTGTTTATCACACCACGACATCTGTCTCCGGTACCTTCTTGATCCTACTCTTCCATTTGAGGATGATGTAGAACGGTTCACCCCAGTCGACGAGGACAGCGGGGATGGTGATCCAGATACACCGTTCACCAATCCGCGCCCCCCCCATCGTATACCGCCGCATCTTCACACCATACCCCACGGCCCAATAAGCTTACCAGAGCATTGTCTCGCGCATCTCAGACAGCCTTTGGCGCGGTGCTGCTCGTTCCTCTATCCCACGATGAATACAAGCGTGTTGCCCCAGACCATCCTATTGTCGTGCAATTACTCAAGGGCATTTCATCGCGCTATTTAGCACAGAAGATACAGACGCTAGATGTCTTGTAGTTGTTTCTCTGTCCACACCCATCTTCGCAGAACCCCGTCCCTCTCCCGACTTTATGAAAATGAACTTGCCCATCCGCCCACCCCCCACCGAATCTGTCCACGACCTGAACAACCTCCCCTGCATCGCCTCGGGCGTCTCCAACGTTTACATACCCGGCGAAGCGACAACTCGGCTCGAACGTCAATCTGTTATTTGCCCAGCCTGTCCACCCGGGGATGGGTGGTGGATCGGGCTCTCGCTCGCCGTCCCACGAAGGACCGCCTTCGACGGACAGTCACAGGAATCAAGCTCAAGTCTTGTCCCCGCGTATGTCGCGCAGCCGTTGTTCGTGTACCCCTCTGGGTTGCCTCAGCCAGGAGGGCCTCCAGAGGCAGTGTCCGCGGCCAGATACATGTTGGCGAATTGGCCACCGCAGTTCATGTCGCCGGGTGAGGTAGATGGAAGCGCGGATATGGGGATGGGGATGGGGATGGGGCCAAGGTTGTTCATGCCGCAGCCGTCTGGATTGCGGGCGCCCACGTTTGGATGAGGAATACTCTGGGTTGGACGAACGACACCACTCTTTCTCCTACCACCACCTCGTACACACAGACACTCCCCCGCACATTTGTTTTCGTGTCATTTCAATGCCATTCCGAGGCAAAATTCCCTTTGTCTTGACACCACGTCCCTATATCGATCGATTGCATCGCCATCTATACCCCACTCGCCTCGTTCCAGTTCTGTTACCCATTTTCCGGAATCACTCTTGGACTGGGGCGATCCTGTGCATGGTCCCCAGCATTCTACGCATCAGTTTCTTCTTTACATTTACGTTACTTGATTTATGCCATACGTCGTCGCTATATATCGAGGCGTTCGTTCGAGTCAGCCATTGATATTCCACAGACGACTTGAGGGGGTGGGCAACGGCGACGATTAGCGGGTTCGAGAAGAGGACATCCTTTTTGATACTGACTGTACTTTTTTTACGTTCGTCGATCAAGGGAATGTTGTCAGAAATAATAGCTGACAAGTGACTCTTTCCTCTGCTATAAGCTGTGTCGCAATTGCATGAATGCTTCGATCTGCAACATGATTGTGGTGTTGATACGGTCCATGTCCAGCCGCTGATACTCCATCGCTCAATCTCGTGAAGAGTACTTGGTTGTTTCAACTTTTGTTTCAAAGACGACAACATGTTTACCCAACACCGCACGCTGGTGGGGGGCGCTTCGCTTCTTGATCTCTTCCACCGTCCTGCACCCGCTGTGGGTTCTGGGGTTAGTGCCGCTTGAGGACCCCATCGCGCCCCCCTGCCGGCCTCTCAATCACTCATCCGCCTGGTTCGTTCTTGCCTCCAACTAAGGGCAGCCTTGCTCGTCGTTGACACGACGAACTGGTCACACCTATGCTTTGCGCGCCGGCGCCGGCGATCGGGCGTGAACGTACACTCAAACGTTCTAGATGAACTTTGCCTCGGAAATTCCTTCATCAGTTCGCCTGTCGCTGTTGCCCACATATTGCACAGTCTCTGTCCTGCATTGAAACGAGTTGATTCGAGCGTATGAGATAAAGAACCCCCCTGAATTGTCCTTCTTAGAGAAATCGATACGAGTACGAGGTGTGCTGGGAAACGGTGAACGTGGAGGTCTTCCGTGTCATAGCAACACAGCCCTACCGCAAATCGCTCGAGAAGATCACCCTGGTGGATCGTCGTGGTACAACATACATCTCACGTACACCGCCTGTGTCGGCACGTCCACCGAGCAGTGGTGCGTTCCACGAGCAGAGTAAGACGAGAGAAATGGGACGAGAGGGGGAACAGCGGGAGAGGGAAGGGGGACGCGAGGATGTGCGTGGAGAGTGTAAAAGTAAAATGGGGTATGATAAGGACGAACGTAGATAACGGAGTCCGCCATTGTTGGGTTTGCGGATGGTCCTACTAATAGTCCGGGGTTAGGATCGGGGGTCGGTACGGGAGACGGTATGGGAGGGGTGCTTGGGGGATAGGAGGGACGATGGGAAGTATGTTCCGTCTGCGCCCTGGGCCACGTACGTTGGCCGGGTGGTGGATCTGAGCATTGAACACGATTCCTTGGGCGTCTACTAGCGGACAGTTATCAGATGCACTGCTTTTCGGTTTTGTATGATCATCAAGGGTGGATGGGGCGTGCATTCCGGGCATGGGGCAATATGATCGTGGGGTGTGAATTGATTCGGTAAGGAGACACATGTATACCAAGTACCAAAGGCGCACCAGGATAAACAACCACCATCCTTCTTCCCACCAATCTGATACCTTGGGTTATGTCGTCCAACGTACGCCGGTCAAAGACTCGGAAGGGTAAGCACTGGGCAGGTTGAAAGCACGATGCTGATGAGAACACCAGAGTCGGTCGAAATCAGTTCCTCCCCCAGTATCGTTCGCCGAGAGGGAGCAAAACCGATCGTGATCAATGGTGGAGGTTCCATATACTCCGTCGCGGTCCTTGTTGATGGGAAGCACTTCGTGAGCGGCGGCGCATAGAAGATGGCAAGGAGGTGGGGACGCCGATGAGTGCGGGGGGTGCTATTTACGACATTGCAGTGTCTCGGGATGGGAAGCTGATCGTCGCTGGGTCGGAAGGTGGCCGGGTGACTGTGTGGGATGCAGAGACTCGTTCCAAAGTGACCAAGTTCCAAGCGCATCGCGATTGGGTACGTGCTGTTTACATCTCGCCAGACGCGACAAAAATCGCGACTGGATCGAGTGACAAAACTGCTTGCGTCTGGTCGCTATCGACTGGCCAAAAATTGCTTGGCCCTTTGAAACACGACAACTACGTGGTGGCAGCAAAGTTTTCACCCGACGGACGCCTCATCGCCACTGCCGCATACATCACAGATTTTATTGGGGTCTATGACAGTCAGAATGGCAGCGTCCTCGTCGACTTCCCAGTCAAAGTCGACTCGTTGTTCAACCAGTCCCTCGCCTGGGCCAGCGATAGCAAGCAACTCTTCGCCTTGTCACACGATGGCTACATCCACCGTTTCGACGTGTCCACTGAGACCACGTTGTCGAAGTGGCTCATTCATGACGCCAACAGTCCCAGATCCATTGCCCTGGCAAGCAATGGCACATTCATCGCAGCCTCCGGGGCCTTGTCGGCCTCTTTGTGGGATACTACGACACACCAGCAAATTGGAGCTATCATCACGTACACTCATCGTATCTGGTCCACGGCTATATCGTCAAACTACGATTTCGTAACCAGTGGAGAGCAGCAAATCACCCTTCGGGCACCCTGTAGCTTCCTTCCCTCTCACTATGTGAGTGTACTTGCACAAAAAATCTTGCAACCGCAAACCACACTATTCGCCATTGCAGACCCCCCGCATGCAGGAGATCCAGCACGCAGCGGTTGAAAAAGTTGACGACAGCCTAAGTACGTTCATCTGTAACCTGACCCCAATTTCTGACAACCATGCCCACCAGACGAAAGCACGGCGAATCTCAAGCAAACCACCCAGGAACTGCGCAGCCAGCTTGCCGAATCTCAACAACAAGCCCGTCAGGAGAGAGATGCACTCATACAGTCCCTGCGCGCTCAAGAGGATGGCTCAAGTATGTCTCCCCCCACCCCGACCCATATTTCCTTCGTTCACATTTACTAGATGTCAAAATCGCGCGTCTCAAAAATACCATTCAAGAACAGGCCGAATCTCAACGCGTAGCCGATCAAGAAAAGGATGACCTCATCGGCTCTCTTCGTGCCGACCTTCGCACACGCGACAACAGCTCAAGTGCACTACGCATCCAACTGGCCAACGCTCAACGCAGAGCCGATGGTCTCATTCGGATCAACCATGCACTCGCGCAGATGCATCAATGCGAATCCCTCTACGCCCATGGCCACATACAAGGTGCTGCGGAATGTCTTCTTGAGTTCGCGAATGTCGCACATGAGGATGTCCGAGCCAACAAGTTTATCATCGACTGGCTTACCGGTGAATTTCGGTGTCGCGCGTTACGATAGTGTATCCAATCGCTTCCATCAGAGTTTACCCGCCGATGTATCACGGCGCTAGAGAGAGTCGGAGACGATGCATTGAACGCCGATAAATGCGACGAAGCAATTGCAATTGCAGCTTACTCTACCGCGTTGTCCCTCGGCCCCACAATCCCGAACACTACAATGTTCAAATGGGCGAACATGATATTGAAGCGTGGCTCAACGCATGAAGCATTGAGTGCTGCAAACAAGGTATGCCCTCCGTGATGGTTCGGAGATGGATAATGACACTCTTCGGTGTAGTTCAAGGCACCGAGGTTTGCCGTCTACCGCGTCATTTGCGACATTCTGGAGCGGGACGGCCGCCTCACGGAGGCTGTTGAGTGTTTCCAACAAATGCAGAACGAGCTCCCAGAGCACGCGGGTGTGCGCGACGAGCGAGCGCAATGGGAACTTGGTGGGTGGCTGCAGCCGCACAAACCCATTGCCTTTGATACCTTGACATTGAGCACCAGACTTCAATGCGCGCTGTATGAACCCATTAGAAAAGAACGGAGATATCCCTATGGACTTTGCGTCATACGAAGACGCCGTTGCCCATTACTCTACAGCACTGAGCCTCGATCCTTTATCGGCAGTCCTGTTGACTAAGCAAAGCAAAGCACGAGCTCAGATGGGATCATGGGAAGATTCGTTGCAGGATGCCAACGCGGTACGTGTATCCTAATTGACATGGGAGCAAATGATCAATGCGAGCCCAGGCGATCAAACTCAATCCATCATCTCCATTTGGCCACGAAAGAAAGCATGCAGCACTACTCGGCGCTCGCCGCCATACTGAAGCAATCGAAGCATATAACGATATGCTCCTGATGCTTGAACGATCTGCCGATCCTGTTACTCAGGGTAAATATTATTAGGTCCTATATGAATGCATCATCTAAGTGACCGCTTCTCGCAGAATTGCGCAAAGGTTACGTAACCCCATCGCAGACTAGGGCAGCTATTCGCAGCGCTGCCAAGCGCACCCAGCGGGACGCTCCGCTGGTCGTCATAAACACGAAGACCGGCCGTCTTTGTGACCAACGCGAGCGTATGGATGCATTCGAAGCTGATACAAAATTCGTAGAACTCGTTGCATCTATGACGACAAGACTCGACCACTCTCGCATCCGGGAGGTCGTCCAAGAATACTTCCGATACGCCACATTCTCTCATACTTGGGAAGGGGCGGAACCACTGTTCCACGACGTCCTTCATGGATCAGTGCACAAACTGGCAGAATCACCCACAGTCCTGAAATTGGTCATGTTCTGTACGACCGTGCGGGAAGCTGGGTTTCATTGGGCATGGTGCGATACATGTTGCATCAACAAGGCAGACAGCTCGGTGCTTCAAGAATCCCTGATCTCGATGTTTCAATGGTATCACAAGTCATCACTCACAATCATTCACCTCAAGGGTGTACTATCCGACTCGGAGCTGGGTGCCCTGGAGAGAAGTCTGTGGAACACGCGTGCTTGGACGTTGCAAGAGTTTTTTGCTTCGAGGGTCATTCGTTTCTACACCGAAGACTGGAAGCCTTATCTTCCTGGCGAGAAAGTGTACAACCACAAGGAATCGTCTGTGATCATGGCCGAGATGGCGCGCACTACCGGCACTGATGTAGACGTTCTCCTTTCTCTTCGTCCAGGACCGGACAATGTACGTCAGAAACTCTGTCTTGCTGCGACACGGGCTGCTACGAAACAAGAGGACATGGCCTATTCGCTGTTTGGTATATTCGATGTCTCTCTCTCAGCCACGTATGGCGAAGGGCAACAACGGGCTGTAGGTCGCCTGTTACAAGAGGTGTTGACTCGGTCAGGGGATGTCAGCGTTCTGGCCTGGACGGGAAGGACGTCGGAGTATAACAGCTGTCTTCCTGCAGAGATTTCAGTATATCGCGAGCCAGCGTCACCCTATGTTCCGTCACCAATCGAAGATGGCACGATGGACAGGTTGGTGATGGAACTGCAGACATCCTCGAAAACCGTTGACTCGGCTGTGATGCTATACGATCGAGTCGTCGTTCTCCCGTCTCCGCGTCTCGTCAGCCACCGCTTGAGCTTGTCTTGCATCATGTTTCCGTTGAAAGGTCCATTGGTTCTCAGTGGCGATTCCCCCCAACATGTTTATCACACCACGACATCCGTCTTTGGGACCGTCGAGATCAAGACAACGGAGGACTTGTCTAGCCTGGACAATCTGGTGCTCGTACATCCATGGCTCCGGTGCCTTCTTGATGCTGCCCTTCCATTTGAGGATGACGCCGAATCGCCCCCTGTCGACGGTGATGGCGATTCAGATGTACCGTTCACCAATCCACGCCCTCCCTCATCATATACTGCCACATCTTCACATCATGCCCCACGGCTCGACAAGCTTACCAGAGCATTGCGGCTTCTTGCGCGTCTCAGACAGCCTTTCGGCGCGCTGCTGCTCGTTCCTCTATCCCACGATGAATACAAGCGTGTTGCGTCTGATCATCCTATCGTCGTGCAATTACTCAAGAGCATTTCACTGCGCTATCTAGCACAGATGATACGGACGCTAGATGTCTTGTAGTTGTTTCGCATTGCGTCATGTACCACATACAATCCTTTCGTTTTACCCTGTATGCTGGGTGGTGCCCCTACGGCCTGCGGGACAAGGTCATTAAAAGCTATCATTCCCGATTTTAATGACGTGTCATGTACCACTTTTTTCTTTCTTTCTGTACTAGATTGCTCTGCGTTTTGCTTGTTTTCATGCGAACTTGCCTGAAATAGACAATAATCTAGTGGCCATTCCGAGTCCGTGCTCGGGATCATTCGCCCGATGTACTCCTTGGGATGAAAGACCTGTCGTGCGCCACCTCTGTCGGAATTACCGACCCAGTTCCAATCACTCCGTCGTCTGCCACCCGGCGTCTCTCGCAACAGGCGCTCGACGGGCAGCGCGCACGGAGGCTCGCTCGTCTTCCATACCCTCTTCTCGCGTGGCCGCATCAGCCATCTTTTGTTCCACACGCCACGTCTGCTCATTCGCCATATCATCCGGAACGGTTGTCGAGATCATGGAATTAGCCAAGGAGGGGTACCCGGCCCGTTCAGAGAGAACCCGAGGCCCGATCTCCATCGCGACGACCTTGTGGGGTTCTGATCCTGGCCGCTGCGAGAGTGGACATGATCTAGCAAGTATGAACGCATGACGACCGACAGGGATGGACGGGCGCACTTTGGTCACTTGATGATCGCCAAAGTTGGGTAAATGCATGAGTATATGTTGGCACTCGGACGACCGCCCCGCACGATGCCTGTCGCCCCCAACATCGGGCTCCCGCCCGCGACTCATACTCTTCCCGATCGCCATTGCGCTTCACGCTCTGACAATGGTCGCAATATACTCGGGGAAGCGGAAGACGAGGACATGCCATATACCCGGAGGTGGCTACAAATTCCAGAAAGAGTGAGAAAAAGAATTTCGTGGGGGGTTTCGTCAGCGGTTTGCATCGGCTTCCCAAAGTCACGTCCAAGAGCCGGTTGAGGGATCGTGGAAAGCTGGACAGACAAGGCTTGGGTGCGACCGCTGCGAGTGCGTATGGGACGGGCCGAACGGCGTTGCCACGTTATCCTGATCTTTTCATCCAACTCGGACGATATACCAACGGTAGAGCGGCTCGAGACCCCGCGTGCTTCGTCAGTATCGCCGCACCTGCGGCACGTCAACCCCTCAGACAGCGACGCCAGTATTGGCGACGGACGACGAGAATGCCTCATGCTCTCCACCGTCCACGAGCATTCCTTCGAACGACTCCATCCCTCACTAAATCCCCCACGTGCCCATTCCCGCTCAGACAATACCTCCATCTCCATTCGAACCCGAAGGCGACGTCCCAAACGCCATGCCCACACCCATCCTCGCCGACGCCTCCATCCACGTTTCCTCGCCGATTCTCGACGAACCCCGTCCCTCTGCCGACTTTGTGAAAATGGACTCGCCCATCTGGCCACCCCCCGCCGAATCCGTCCGCTCTCAAATCGTACGCGCAGGCAAGTTCATGCGCGACCTGAACAACCTCCCCTGGATCGTAGTCACCTATACCTTGCGTGCCGGCGCCGGCGGTTGGGCGTGACGTACGTTCAAACGTTCTAGATGAACTTTGCATCGGAAATCCCCCCATCAGTTCGCCCGTCGCCGTTGCCCGCATATTGCACGACCTCTGCCCTGCATTGAAACAAGTTGATTCGGGTGTATGAAATAAGGAACCCCCCTGAATTGTCTTTCTCGGGGAAATCGATACGAGGTGTGCTGGGAGTGGGTGAACACGGAGGTCTTCTATGCAATAGCAACCCAGCTCTACCGCAAATCACTTGAGAAGATCACCTGGTGGATTGCCGTGGTAAAACATACATATGGCGTACACCGCCTACGTCCACCAAGCAGTGGTGCGAGCAGTGTGTTTTACGAGGGACCTAGTCCAGGGTTAGGATCGGGTATCCGTACAGGATGGTATGGGAGGGGTGCTTTGGGGGATAGGAAGGGCGTTCAGAAGTATGTTCCGTCAGTGCTTCCACGGACGAGTTGAGGTCGGTCGGTGGATCTGAGCGATTCCTTGGATGTCTGCTAGCTGTCGGTTATCGGACGCACTTTTTTTTTTGTACGATTATCAAGGGTGGGCAAAGCGCGCATTTCCGCCATTACACGAGGTGATTGCCAGTGTGATTGATTCGATAAGGAGTCACGTGTATGCCAGGAGGCAACGCCGTATCGGGGATAAACGACCACCATCCTTCATTCCATCGATCCGATACCTCGGGTTATGTCGTCCAACGTACGCCAGATGTCAAAGAATGGTGAGCACAGGGAGGGTTGAAGGGACGATACTGATGAAAACACAAGAGTCGAGCGAAATCAGTTCTTCTTCCAGTATCGTTCACCGAGAGGAAGCAACACCGATCATAATCGATGGTCGGGATTACATATATTCTGTCGCGGCCCTCGTTGATGGAAAGCACGTCGTGAGCGGCGGCGTCGAAGGGAAGATTCAACGATGGCGCATAGAAGATGGCGGGGAGGTGGGGACGCCAATGGACGCGGGGAGTGCTGTTCTCAGCATTGCAGTGTCACGGGATGGAAAGTTGATCATCAGTGCCGGGACTGAGAGTGGCTGGGTGACGGTCTGGAATGCGGAGACTCACTCCAAAGTGACTGGGTTCAAAGCACACAACGATTATGTGCGTGCAGTCGACGTCTCGCCAGACGCGACGAAAATCATGACTGGATCGGATGACAAAACTGCCTGTGTCTGGTCGTTGTCGACTGGCGAGCAACTGCTCGGCCCCTTGGAACACAGTAATTGGGTGGTGGCGGCCAAGTTTTCACCCGACGGATGCCTCATCGCCACTGCCACAGAGTGCAACTCCGTTTGTGTCTATGACAGTCAGAATGGCAGCCTCCTCGTCAAGTTCCCAATCAAAGTCAACTCGTGGTTGAACCAGTCCCTCGCCTGGGCGAGCGATAGCAAGCAACTCTTCGCCTTGTCACACAACGGCTACATCCACCACGTCGACGTGTCCGCCAAGACCACACTGTCGAAATGGCTCATTCATGGCACCAACAATCCCACATGCATCACCCTAGCAAGCAATGGCACATTCATCGCAGCCTCCGAAAACTTATCGATCTCTTTGTGGGATACTACGACACACGAGCAAATTGGGGCTGTCATCGAGTACACTCATAGCGTCCTGTCCATGGCTATATCATCAAACTACGACCTTGTAACCAGCGGAGGCAAAAAAATCACCCTTCGGGCACTCTGTGGCTTCCTTCCCTCTCACTATGTAAGTGTACCTGCATAAAACACCTTGCAATCGCAAACCACCCTATTCGCCGTTGCAGACCCCCCGCATGCAGGAGATCCAGCACGCAGCAGCCGCAAAAGTTGACGACAGCCCAAGTACGTTCATCTGCACCCTGGCCCCAGTTTCTGATAACCATGCCCATCAGACGAAAGCACGGCGAATCTCAAGCAAACCATCCGGGAACTGCGCAACCAGCTTGCCGAATCTCAACAAGCCCGTCATGAGAGAGATAACCTCATCCAGTCCCTACGCGCGCAAGAGAAGAGCTCAAGTATGTCCCTGCTACCCCGACGTATATTTCCTTTGTTCACGTTTACTAGATGGCAAAATCGCGCTTCTCGAAAGAACCACCCGAGAACTCCGTGACGAGCTTGCCGAATCTCAACGCGCGGCCAATCAGGTAAAGGATGACTTGAACGACACCATCAACTCTCTCTGTGTCGATCTTCGCACAAGCGGCAACAGCTCAAGTGCACTCCGCATTCAACTGGCCAACGCTCAACACAGAGCTGATAGTATCAAAGAACTTCGCGACAAGCTCACCGAATCTCAACGTGCAGCCAATCAGGAAAAGGGTGACTTCAACGAAACCATCGACTCTCTTCGTGCCGATCTTCGCACATGCGACAACAGCTCAAGTGCACTCCGCATCCAACTGGCCGCCGCTCAACGCAACCTACGCACGCAAGAGAAGAGCTCAAGTATGTCCCCGCTACCCCTACGCATATTTCCTTTGTTCACGTTTATAGATGGCAAAATCGCGCTTCTCGAAAAAACCACCGGAAAACTCCGTGACAAGCTCGCTGAATCTCAACGCGAAGCTGATCGGGAAAAGGATGACCTCAATGAAACCATCAACTCTCTTCGTACCGATCTTCGCACACGTGACAACAGCTCAAGTGCATTCCGCATCCAACTGGCCGCCGCTCAACACAACCTACGCGCGCAAGAGAAGAGCTCAAGTATGTCCCCGCTACCCCTACGCATATTTCCTTTGTTCACGTTTATAGATGGCAAAATCGCGCTTCTCGAAAAAACCACCGGAAAACTCCGTGACAAGTTCGCTGAATCTCAACGCGAAGCTGATCGGGAAAAGGATGACCTCAATGAAACCATCAACTCTCTTCGTACCGATCTTCGCACATGCGACAACAGCTCAAGTGTACTCCGCATCCAACTGGCCGATGCTCAACGCAAGGCCGATGGTATCAACCATGCACTCGAACAGATGTATCAATGTGAATCCCTCTATGCCCATGATCGTATACAAGGTGCCGCGGAATGTCTTCTCAAGTTCGCGAATGTCGTACATGAGGATGTCCGAGCCAACAAGTTTATCATCAACTGGCTTACTGGTGAGTTTCGACGTCACGCGTTACGATAGCGTATCCAATTGCTTCCACCAGAGTTTCCTCACAGATGCATCACGGTGTTGGAGAGCGTTGGAGACGATGCATCGAATGCCGATAAACGGGACGAAGCAATCGCTGCTTACTCTACCGCGCTGTCGCTCAGCCCCACAGTCCTGAATGCTATAATGTTCAAATGGGCGAACATAATATTGAAACGTGGCTCAGCGCTTGAAGCAACGAGTGCTGCAAACCCGGTATGCCCTTCGTGATGGTTTGAAAATGGATGGTAACTCTCTTTCGGTGTAGTTCAAGGTTCCGAGGTTTGTCGTCTTCCGCATCATTTGCGACATTCTGGAACGGGATGGTCGCCTCGCGGAGGCGGTCGAGTGTTTCCAACAAATGCAAAATGAGCTGCCAGGGGATGCAGGTGTGTGCAATGAACGAGGAAAATGGGAACTCGGTGGGTGGTTACAGCCGCAATCATGCATTACCCTTGGTACCCTGACATTGAGCATCAGACTTCAAAGCGCGCTGTATGAAGGCATTAGAAAAGAACGGAGATATCGCCATGGGCTCTGCGTCATACGAAGACGCCGTTGTTCATTACTCTACAGCACTGAACCTCGATCCTTTATCGGCAGTCCTGTTGACCAAGCAAAGCAGAGCACGAGATGGATCGTTGCAGGATGCCAACGCGGTACGTGCAACCTAATTTACATGAGAGCAAATAATCAATACGCACCTAGGCGATCAAACGCCATCGCCAATCGAAGATGGAAAGATGGGCGGGTTGGTGACGGAACTGCGGACATCCTCAAAAGCTGTTGACTCTGTCATGATGCTATACGATTTGTTGAGATCAAGACAACGGAGGACTTGTCTGACCTGGACAATCTGGTGCTCGTACATCCGTGGCTCCAGTGCCTTCTTGATCCTTCCCTCCCATTTGAGGATGGCGATTTGGATGCACTGTTTACCAATCCGCGCCCTCCCTCATCATATGCCACCTTCGTACCATGCCCCACGGCTCGACAAGCTTACCAGAGTGATACAACTTTTTGCGCGTCTCAGACAGCCTTCCAGGGCAGTGCTGCTCGTTCCTCTATCCCACAATGAATACAGGCATGTTGCCTCCGATCGTCCTATCGTCGTGCAATTACTCAGTGACATTTCACCGCGCTATCTAGCACAGAAGATACGGACGCTATATATATTGTAGCTGTTTCGCATTGTGTCATGTACCACATACGATCCTTTCGTTTTACCCCGTGTGCTGGGTGGTGTGCCTACAGCCAGTGGGACAAGGTCGCTCAAAGCTATCTTTCCTGATTTCAACGACGCCCTCATGTCTGTAAACACCACCTTTTTTTTTCTTTCTGTATTATGTAGATCGCTCCGAGTTTTGCTTGTTTTCATGCGATTTTCCCATGTGGCCAATTTGCCTTAGACAGTAATCCGGCGGCCTTTCCGTGCTTGAGACCATGCGCACAATGCACTCCTTGGGGATGAACGATCCGTCGTTCGGCACCTCTGTTGGGATTACCGAATCAGTTCCAATCGTTCAGGATGTGGCTCAGAAGCCTCACTAGGGACGCGCTGAAAAACGTCTCGCGTCGGCTGCGCCACCATCAACAGTATAGGACATGGTCGTTTGCGTCAAGACTCGGGCCAAAACGTACCGTGACGTCCGTGGCTCTCGGTTCAGCATCTCCAGTCACATTTCTCCCAGGCGACGCAGTATCCAGGGGACAAGCTGTTTCAGAGGCCCGACGATACGGTAGGGATCGCCGTGGTCGACCTCAGTTGGAAACATGACGCGTGCCGGCAAAGACCCGCCTAGTGTTATCCCATTCACTCCATGTTGCTCTCATGTCGCCTTGTTTAACGGCTGGCATAATGACATTGCGATGATGGTTCCGTTTGTCGTTCGTTTTATCACGAAGCAAAAAAGTTTTGGGGGAGGGGGTATGAAACCGGAGCAGGAAGCCATGGGGAGTAGATAGCTTTGTCATTGCCCGTGGAGGCTCGAACGGGTGGTTGAGAGCCACTCGGAGGCGGCCCGAGTCGAAGTTCCGAGGGGTCACGTGCACATCGGGAGTGTCAATATCAATCGCGTTCGGGAAGGCTTAGCAGGGAGTGGCATGAATGTACATGTGAGGGAAGAGCTGGGCAGGGATTGGCATCCCGCAACGGCCTCCGGGATATTTCCGTTGCATCTAAATTGCTTGTCACGGGGCACGATGTAGGTAAAGAGGGGGCGCCAACGAAAATAATCTTGCCCCATGGGTCATGTGCATGATAGACCGAAAGTTTCGGTTCATGCGGTATGTAGTTCTGTTTTTGGACATTTGTAGGTTAACACCGCTAACGCGGCCGCGTCCTAAACCGGATTCCGAAGGTGCGATCCAAACGTCTGGTTCGAGACTACCCGACCTGAGGCTGGGGCCGCTAGGTGGCACTGGAAGAAGTGGATCCTAATTAAAATTTCCAAACCCGTTAGCCGATTCAGAGCAACCACTGGCAGTGCATGACAAGCGAGACATGCAGCAACTCCTTTTCAATTGGGCGACGCCTTCCAACGCCATATATGTAACGTCGTTTACTCGGCCGGCAGCAATGACAGGTCCGCGGTCGACACCTGTCGGGTACACGTCGGTTTGTAAAAATTGTACAACCAACATTTTTTTTGGCGATTATGGAGCCAATATGTAGATTATGTACATGTCTTGGATTCCGGCATTATTGCAGGACATAATTTAAAATAATCTCATGAGTTGATTGGACCCTCTTTCTATAGTGTGTATACAGCTATTATACAATGTACATACAGCTACTATACCATGTACATACAGTGGAACCTGTCAGCGCATGTGCGTCGTACTATACGGGCTACATCTTCTGTTACCCATGGATCCAGTATTTTGTAGATATACATCACACATAGACTCGGATCATACAATGTTTTTAGATTACAACATGTATGCTATGTTATTTCTACCCGTGACTGGCGGGAGCGGAGCGTGTGCTTGAGCACATGTCGCAGGTGCGGTGGAGATGCCGGGCACAGCAAATGGAGTGCGTCGATGTGGCTGCGTCATCCGATCGATCGTACCTCTTTTTCGTTGAGTTCCTCTCTCTCGCGCTCCTTTTCCATTCTCCCCACCATGGCGACTTCTTGCAACGTCGTGGGCATTATCGGCAACTGGCAGGAGCAGAGTGTGTGCGCACGCGCGGTGCGCGGCAGGGCACGGCAAGTGGAGGCAATGGTGCGCGAGTGAGCATGCATGCTCATGCTCATGGGTTGCGGCGCGAGATGAGGGCAGGAGAATGAATTTGAGGACGAGGGGAGGGCAGGGTGATCAGTGACGAGCCTTGGGTGAGGGTGAAGCAAAGCCGAGCCCGTGTGAGCGACACGTTGAGGCAAGGCAAGAGGCAAGGAGAGGTGAGCGAAACAAAGGAGAGGCGAGCACCAAGTCTTGAAAACCGTGTGAGTTTTCGTACCCCATGACCCGTGCCCGACTTGCGCTCGCCACTCGAAGTATCCAAGTGTCTGGTATATACATTGTACATTCAGGCAATGTGTACTCTATAATTTTTGGTGTCAATTATCCAAATTATCTGTCATATAATTGTAACAAACATGTACACATGGTCCCTGGCAATTAATGCAGGCACACCAACTCCATACCAGTGTGCTATATGCTAAGTATCCTTCCCGTAATAGGTGAGATATCTCTGCCGGATGTCACGCTTGGCGTCTCCATTGAACAAATTCTTATTTTATTGCATGCATACGGTATGAATGTGTTTATAATATGGGTTGCGTTAAAATTTTTTGGATTCCGGCAAGTGTACACTATTTGATTTTTGCGTTCCGACGTGTACACGTTCCTCGGGTCCCGTCCCAGCAGAGGATGTTCTATATACACGTCGGAACGCAAAAATCAAATAGTGTACACTTGCCGGAATCCAAAAAATTTTAACGCAACCCATATTATAAACACATTCATACCGTATGCATGCAATAAAATAAGAATTTGTTCAATGGAGACGCCAAGCGTGACATCCGGCAGAGATATCTCACCTATTACGGGAAGGATACTTAGCATATAGCACACTGGTATGGAGTTGGTGTGCCTGCATTAATTGCCAGGGACCATGTGTACATGTTTGTTACAATTATATGACAGATAATTTGGATAATTGACACCAAAAATTATAGAGTACACATTGCCTGAATGTACAATGTATATACCAGACACTTGGATACTTCGAGTGGCGAGCGCAAGTCGGGCACGGGTCATGGGGTACGAAAACTCACACGGTTTTCAAGACTTGGTGCTCGCCTCTCCTTTGTTTCGCTCACCTCTCCTTGCCTCTTGCCTTGCCTCAACGTGTCGCTCACACGGGCTCGGCTTTGCTTCACCCTCACCCAAGGCTCGTCACTGATCACCCTGCCCTCCCCTCGTCCTCAAATTCATTCTCCTGCCCTCATCTCGCGCCGCAACCCATGAGCATGAGCATGCATGCTCACTCGCGCACCATTGCCTCCACTTGCCGTGCCCTGCCGCGCACCGCGCGTGCGCACACACTCTGCTCCTGCCAGTTGCCGATAATGCCCACGACGTTGCAAGAAGTCGCCATGGTGGGGAGAATGGAAAAGGAGCGCGAGAGAGAGGAACTCAACGAAAAAGAGGTACGATCGATCGGATGACGCAGCCACATCGACGCACTCCATTTGCTGTGCCCGGCATCTCCACCGCACCTGCGACATGTGCTCAAGCACACGCTCCGCTCCCGCCAGTCACGGGTAGAAATAACATAGCATACATGTTGTAATCTAAAAACATTGTATGATCCGAGTCTATGTGTGATGTATATCTACAAAATACTGGATCCATGGGTAACAGAAGATGTAGCCCGTATAGTACGACGCACATGCGCTGACAGGTTCCACTGTATGTACATGGTATAGTAGCTGTATGTACATTGTATAATAGCTGTATACACACTATAGAAAGAGGGTCCAATCAACTCATGAGATTATTTTAAATTATGTCCTGCAATAATGCCGGAATCCAAGACATGTACATAATCTACATATTGGCTCCATAATCGCCAAAAAAAATGTTGGTTGTACAATTTTTACAAACCGACGTGTAGTAACCCACCAGCACGAGGTGACCGGAGCTCATCCTCTCTCCTCGCTCTCTCATCCTTCCGTGGCTGTGGACTGAAACAGCCAGACGATTTTACTGCTTTATACTCGCCATGGCCTCTCTACAGTCCATTATTGAAGCTCGCCAGTTTAGTAACTATGCAGCCGGTACGAGCGCTCCCAACTACGGTGATGATTAATCTCGTCGAACCCATGTAGTTATGGTAATCAGTGCGGTTGGGTATGATTATGGTGAGCTATATATTTCTGCATGCTCCTCGTTCCATTCCAAGAGTAACTGTTATACTATTACCGCAGTCATCACCTTTTCGAGCGAGGTATTCCCCCTTTATTTCTCTCGTCACCTGTTGTTCCCTTGCTAACTTAGAAAGGTAGAGTATATCTGGGTAAGGGTGTGACGATTGCTACACAAGGACCAACGTTCCTGACATTTCCGCAGCGTCAGCACTGGACCTGGGTCTCTACGATGTTCGTTCTCGTGCGTATAAAATAATACTCTTGCCACACCTTTGACCATTCCAGCAGGTTCGTTATCTTGGGCTTTGTTGGGCTATGTAGGTCTACGCTCATTGTAACCCATATTGAACGTGGTCAACTTACACTCGATTCCGAAGTATAGATGCGATTCGTATGTACAGCGATATAAATCAAGATCAATTGGACTGATGAAACACGAACATAGTCAGCAGTACCTTTATGCTTGGACCTGTAAAAGTCAGTTTTCCTGCTTCACACCCACCCCGATCTATCATTGATGTTTTTCTTCTTTGATAGATGTATGCATCTGAATTCTCCGCATGAATTGAGGGTTAATAGTCGAATAGATGTAAGCGCATTAATTTGCAGTCCACAACTTCAGAACGAGGCATAGACGTTTCAAAGGTACTGCAGTTTTTCTGGTGGCTATTTGGGCGTTTGTAGTATTTCTTTCCGTCGCGGATCGTGAGTTACTGCACCCCCTAACGTGATTCCCCTCAATGGATTTTACCCATCACAGTGATGATGATTCTGCGTGTTTACACGATGTGGAATCAATCAAGAACAATCCTCCGTGTCCTCCTATTTATCTACTTGGTACAGACTATCCTATCTGTCCTTTATGCAGGTATATACATCAACCCTAATACCTACTTGTCAGGTACGTCTTCGGTTTAGACCGGTATTCTCAACGCATTTAAATCACGTCGCCCTATAATTCCCGTGACCCTCTTATCTAGTCACGATCACTCAAATTCCAGATCTATCGAATCCCTCGTTTTGCACCCCCTTCTTGAACGTCCCACCGAACCTCACGGTATACTTTATGATTCCCCGATTCGTTCTCAGCGTAGTTCTGTTGGTCCTCGCGCTCGCCCAAACACTGAAGCAGTCGGTCGAGATGTACAAGGCAACAGAGCAGTGGCAGCCCAACCGGTACATGCAGCTTCTCGTGAGGGATGGAATCATTTATTTCTTCACGTACGTCAACCGCTTTCTTCCATTTATCCATCCCCACAAAACCCTCCTCGACGCTCTATGCATGCAACGACCTGTGTACACACATCGGATGCATGTTCGTTTCTTCAAAATAGGAGTCTACTTTACAACACCACGGAAACAATCTTGAGCGGAACCGGGTTTTCGACGTCCAACCCCATGATCATCGTTCCGGTCTGCTTTGTTTATGTTCTTTTTGCCACGATCATGCCGCGGTTCATCATCAGCGTGCGGGAGGCGTATGACCGCGACTTTCGCCGCCGCGGCTGGCAGGGAGGTGACACCCCGTTTGGTCTGCTGTCGCAGTCCATCATAGGGTTTGCGGTCGTCGACTCGGGACAGGACCAGGTGGGGGAGGGTCACTCGGAGGTTCAGCTTGAAGTACTTGGAGACGTTGCGCGCCAGGCTTGAAAACTAGTGAGGTATTCGAGAAATCAAGTTGAATCCTGGACGAGAAGTTTTTTTTTTTGGGTTGAGGAAGGAGGCGCTCGGTGTTTGACACTTGGAAGCCATGTCGTTTAGCGAAAGCAGTTCCGGTTACACGGAGTTCGTCAGTGTGTCTGCGCGTGTCGAACGGCAGCGTCGGAGAACAGCCCACTGTACTATGGATATACTCTACGTTACACCTATTAGGTTACCAAATTTAGACGCTCCGGTTTGCCTGATGCCAATGACGACGGAAGCAAAAAAAAAGTTGGTGTCGTGACTACAACGGATGTAACTTCCACCTCAATCTTGAATGGAACAGGGAATTGTTGCTGACATCGCGCGCCAGGAGTGACCAAGGAGTGACCGTCAGCATTGCACATCACTCGGAACTGACTTTCTCTTCAAGAGTCTTTCGCACAGGAAGAGTTCAATATACATAGCCATGCGCTTCTAGCACAGCACAACCTAGTTACATGAAAACGACGGCGGAAAGTCACTCCTTGCTGTGGTCCTTTTTCACGTGCGCCCGCATGGAGTCCGAGCGACTAAAGGACTTGCCGCACTCGGTGCAGGGCACCGACAAACCGACGTGGGTGCCAACGTGACGCCGAAAGCCATCCCTGCGGTACTCTTTACCGCATGACCCTCGGTCTGTCATCCACTGACAGACCAACTTCCGGGCCGCAGGCCCCTGAACGCCGTGGGCGTGGCCGACGTGACCCATCAAGCCGTCAAAGTCGGCTAAAACTTGGTTGCACGGTATACCGCCCGGAGACCACTTGCACTGACAACCGTCGTTGTTTGCGGTGGAAACCACTCTACAAAATGTCATCAGCAGTCTGGCGGGCAACGAAGAGAAAGAAGACCGTACCCTGCGGCGGAAGGTCCTGCTACCGTCATTTTGTTCGCGTTGTGTAACAAAACTTGTTCTTGCTGCATAGGATAAACTTATGAGCGCGAGAGCATAAGAATAAATTACTAGCTTACTTCTAGACCCCAGTGGGTGTTGTATCCACAGTTGGGATAGGCCGGAATTTCCGCTGGAAGGCGATACGGCGATCTATGCAAAAGCGATTAGAGTTCGATCTTGTAGACATGTGCAGATGCTTTCTCACTGAGGGCAGAGCGGCGCGGCGGGAGGAGGGAAGAGGGGTGAATGCTGAAGGAGATGAGGGAATTTGCTTGGATGCATGGGGGAGGACGAGGGAGAGGACGGCGATTTTTGTATCTGTGCCACATGGGCCTGCCGACTGCTCTAGTTGGCAGGAAAATTCTGGTGGAACCTGCCAGAGACTTGGACTCCGCTGGCCGATCCAACCAGAGAGCAGCCCAACCTGGCAAGTATATCCATATCCGAACAGTTATCTTCGCTCTGAGTCCGTTCAAACGGGTATGCGGATGCCTCGCAGCGTTGGATACGACCCTAATCCCCAGCCTGGGGTCACCGAAATAGTCGGTCAGCTCAGTGGATCGACTGAGGCATTCTGATCAGGTGGAAACCGAACCGAACCGTGGTGAACTGGCCCAAAGTGAGCAGATGCTGTATGCCGTCGAGAGGAGATGGGGATGTACGCCTCGTCGGTACCCCACGAATAACAGAATGGATATGGGAGGTAAAGAGTCAAAAGTTCGTACTTCGTCCCTCACCATATTTAATCAACCTGAGCGCCAATGAAAAAATTTTCTTTGCAAAAGCGTCTGATCACAAGAATACATTCCAGGTCAGATGCTTGTCCCAATCGATACAATGAGCTTCTTTCGCTTACCTGTATTCCGGACTGCGAACATTTCATTTCCCACCACAGCTGGGACTTACAGTTTAACCTGTCATCCCACTTACCTGGATAGAACGAGACACGGTACATGCAACATGTACCCTCCAATCTCCTGAACGAAAGACAGCTAGACATCCCACAGCGCTTAGCTGCGAATGCTAGTTGATCTCGGGAAGTGCGAGAGGTACCTCTCCCGTGGTCACACTATTCTAGTTGATAAGATATTCATATTTCGCAGAAGGTACATACCGGTGGAGTAATCCCTGCGTAGCCCATGGGGCTGGGCTTTGTTGCAACACATGTGATCAATGACGTCGATGTCACGAATATGAATATCTCCGAGCAACGAAGCGTGTCTGCACTGCGACAAAGCGCACGTACCTCCTATACATACTTCAATATAGAGGAACTTTTTATGCCAACAGAGTCTGAAATTCAGCAAAGAGTGGGTGACGATGACCTGCAGTCTCATTTGTCAATGCATTCTCGACCACCAATTGGCTATCAATCCATGAAATAATGAAATGACCTGAGCAGCTCGATGGTTCTGAAGACTGGACAAAGTCGGAAGACTATCATGACGTGGCTGGGGCCAAAATATCGATAATCTGCGGGTCCCAGTTACACCCGCCAGTAGAGGAGTGCCGAGATTCACTGTGCAGGCGAGTATAGCTCTCTTTATACTGGGTGCTTGTGCATAATTTGAGACCGTAGAGCACATGGTACCGAACTTGAATTTGGGGTCCATTTGGGTTGCTGCGTCGCCAGACCACTTGGGTACTCCTGAGACCATTAGAAAGCGACGGCTTCAGGCTCTTGTAGTATGCACCCGCTGTAGGGGTCGACGAAGGTCGAGAGGTCGCAAAATCTGTCAGGAGGCACTGGACATATCGATGATGAACGTCTGCAGCACCTTGTCGCGGAGAGTGCTGTCAAAATTGCATGGGGCGGAGCGTACTGGTATGTACTCCGACCGGTACCGCAGGCCCACCAATTTCTTCCCTATTCACACACGCGTAGGTTAGTTTTCAGCATCGTTTCGAATGTTATATTCCCATCTCGTCGTGATATGGCCCAACACAGATCCCGTTCCTTGGTTCTATGTGCAATCTATCTCTCTCCTCGACGTTTTCCTGAAGAGCGGCCTTTCGACCTGACTCAGGTTCTCGCGACAAAAAAAACCCAGGTATATATGCTTTGTATCCCGGATCAAACGGTGTACATATAAATGATCCAGCTGTTCACAGGCAAAGAACGTAAACATGGTTCCATTGCGGCGTCTCTTCCAAGCATTGGCGCATATGATCCTACTCTTCGTTCGTGTTTTTCGGGAACTGAACGCACTTGAAATGATGCACCGATAATGCTGGGAACCTCCGAACCTGTGAGTAGTAGGTGACCATATCCCGAAGGAAGGCGGAAGCATCCAGCGTCACTACTTCTCACTGCTTGGTTCGCTATCCTGTTGCGCGTGTCCTTTGCCACGCAGTGTCCGGCATTTTGACTGATACATGACCCGTGGACCCGTGTCGTAGGAGGATCCAACTGATCCCAGCTCGTTCGCAGTTACAAACAACACGAGGGCAGTGAGGAAGAGCCTACTGTCAATGGCCGTTGACGTCAAGCGTTGGGATCATCAGTGATCCTGGTGGTGATCGCACGAACGAAGGGATGTACATTGGATTTGGTGTGTTCGAACTCAGGCCCCATCCTTTATTCACAGGCATTGTTCAATTGTCTCCCAACCTCGACCTCACCGCTGAGGAGGTGGGGAGCAGATCGGTGGACAGTACCGAGTCAACGAGGGAATAAAGGAGAGTTGGTAGGTGCAGTCACGGCCCGGGTGCACGAGCTTTGTTCTATTCGACAGCTTTCGCTGTCCTGTGTGACCTATCACACGCAAATAACTCAGACATACGACCTGCTGAAATTGAGGATATATATGCCTTGTATCCCTGGGTTGTTTACATTCCTCCAGAGCCACTACACTGAAAACATGTTACCATCACCCAGAAAACGAGTGAGGCATCCCGAATGCAACGTTACGGAGGTATAGATTTGCGCATTCAAGGGTTGTCCTGTTCCTACCGTGCGAGGCACCAACCCATGCGTCCATGTACACGAGCTATCGTGCCGTCGGCAATGTTGGTTTTTGACGCAGGAACATGACAAAGGCGGCAAAGTTGCAACTTTTCCACAGCCTACAAACCCGGAGAGTAGGTGCGATATCCTTCAGTGTCGCAGTGGGGGACGCAGTACCTATGCCAATCTCTCCCTTCCCTTCCATCTAGGAGGACGGAAAACGTTGAGGCGATGTCCTTCACTCCCGTAATAGAACTACTTATATGGATCGTCTTCAGCTGATGGGTCGTCTGATCGGGATCTTTGACAAAAGTGGTAAATATTGATTGTCTTTTCCGCTTCTACGAATTTCGCAGGCGTACACCACCTTCATCAGAGCCTCAAAGTCTAGATCAGCACGTTGTAAAGGAAATATTAGGCACACGTTGACACTGAACTATATGTGATTGATTACAGCCATCCAATTGCGGAACACAGTGACCTCCAAGAAATTAGGGCCATCCTAACGTTGAACCGGGATAGGGCACTTGGAAAAACCATCAGCTGTTGTGGAACAGGTGGTGGAACCATGGATGACTCCGAGTTACTGTAAAAGCGGAGTCACATCACCTAGCCATTTCTGTCTCCGATATTTCCACTTCTAAAATACAACTGCCGGTGTCCTCGCCCCATCCCCGCTGAACATCGTCACGCCGACTCTCTTAAAAAAAGGGTTAGTATCCATCCACACCCGACCAAATCCGCGTTCTCAAATTACCCGTGCGGGAAAGCTCACCCGAGGCCTCCGCCGTGCCCCACGGATCGCCTCCTTCGGTTTCTTACATTCCAGGGAAGGTGACGACGCGACGCTGCAGTCGGGCAATAATCGGAAACAAGAGGTCGCGCATGAAACTGATTGACTTGTTTGCAAGGCCTTTGGTGACGGGACTACACCCCTTCAATCGCCTCCACCTCAATGACACCCGCCTGTCATTCCAGCTCTGTGCGGATTGGACCAGAGTGCAGATTTGCTGTTCATGGCGGCCTGCGCAAGTGGAATGGTGGGATCCGCTCCCCTTTCTCCTCACACGAAGGCTGCCCTTCGACGGATAAACATGTTGGGTCAAGCCCAGATCTGTTGAACCCTGCGTGCCTGGTGCAACATGCGGATACGCCAGTCTTCTCATGTCATTCCCGCGATTGCTTCCAGTAAATGCTCACTCGTGACCAACAATGCAATGAGAAATGAATGATCGTGTCACCCGAAGGACGACAATCTCCGCATCCGCATCCGTGCCTGGTGACGCTGTCTCATTCTCATTGTAGTACCCAAGATGGGAGGGTTCGAGTCTTCGGTGATGAAGAAGGGGTTAGGATCGATCCCATCGTGTTCGCGCGGTGGAAGTGGGCGGTGATGATGTCGATGGAGTCAGAGAGGGGCCGAGGATCGACAATCAATAATGCCGCTCACAGACCATGATCGCCCTGACCAAATTCTTTCCTGACGACAAGCAGACAGACATATGCAGGGACACGGAAGGACACGAGTTGGTCCCTGCGAAATGTGTTGGTGGTGACGGTGCGGCAGAGGTGGAGATAGGCGTAGGGCTTCGAGGCATTGGCCAAGCCCGGAGAGAAGGGACGTGGCGAGTTGGGAGAGTAGGCGTATGCATTCCTGAGAGTGGGTCATTGCGTTATCCGCACTGTCACTCCCTCCCCCATCTCATTCATAAAGTAGGATAGTAGATAACTTGACCGCTGCTCTGGCTTAGATCCATGTTGGAATGCTAACGAGAATGACAGATGGTTCCCCGGATCAGGTAGGTATTGGTCTGCGAGCACAGAAGAAAGAGTGCCGGCTCCCAAGCCGGCCGACTCGGACCAGGAAACCAGCATAGAAGGTACGAAATTTCTACGCTATAAACAGATCATGGTACCCGGTCTAATTATAGTGCAACTCAGCTCCACTTGCCAGTCACGGTGCCCCCGTACCTCGCAGGCGCTGTGGCGTTGATGCTGAGCAAAATGAAAGAACATTTTAAATACCTTTCATCCGTTTGTGATAGTAATGGCTCTGGTGGAAGCTGCCTCGTTCCCAGGTGCGACACACCACTGTGTCTCGTTGCGCTCAGGGGGGACTGAGTACCAGTCAGACCTGGTCTGCCTTTATATCCGGGTCCGAGTGTGATGGGCGGCCCAGCGCGTTCAAAGATTACGTACCTTTTCATTCGGTCTTTCTACGATATCCCGGAGCTGCTGGCATAGGGCCCACTCTGTCAAATTGTTCTCATTATTCGCAACCTGAAGCTTGGGGCCCCAGAACTTGATTGTTGGTTGTAGCTGGCAGCTGCGCCGCGACTATTGAAGCGTTATACCAGCCTGGGCCTGCCGCATTGCTTATCGTTGCGGTGTATGACACGTCAGGATCTACAGCCAGACGCCAGCCAGACGCCGCAAGCCAGACGTGACCACATGCTCAAAGTTACATAACGCTGTGCGTGGAGTCACGCTCGTCAGAAAAGGAAAAGATCCGGAAGTTCATTGAAACCGCCGCTTTGAAATCGCCGCAACGATCGTACCGGGGTCCCGCCTCTGTTCGCCGTCTCGAAGTCCGACTTGATCGATTGATCGATTGTCCAGACATCTATCTCAAGAAGTACCGCGTTACGATTATTTGATTGCACCAGAACGATACCCATGATTTGGACTTGGCCATGCTGCTCGCCTAAGCTCTAGCGCTTCTAGTTGCTTCGCTGGGTTTGCAAGGCTTTCAATGACTCTGTATTCAGCCGAAGCGGCACACCCAGACAACACAGGACGAGCGCTCATAATGACCATATTGATATCGCTCACCTCGAGGCCAACCCCTTTGGATGACAACTCCACTCTGCACGCGGGAGGACATGGCGTACCTCCATTCGTGTCATTCCGGGCTCTTATCACCCGAATGCCGCCTTGGCTGTGCAAAGAGGTTACTGAGGATGGCCCATTCGCCTTGCCTGGTGGGCACCTTGGTCTAAGTGCGGGCATAGGAGGCGCCGAGGAGGGTCAGGGCTCCAATCACCGAAATGCCAAGCAGAGGTGCGTGTTGACTGTGGTGACCTAATTATACAGTAAGCGTATCGATGCAACCTTTCAATGCACTTTACTTCGCACAAAAATAGCTTTTGACACAATTATCCTGTGTTGCACACGTAACGGCGCGATCCTTACATTTAACGTTGGGGCCGATAGGTATAAGTAACTGCCAAATCCCCCAACTAGTCTTGTTCCCCTCTCACACTTAACTATTTTACTGGTCTTTGCTGCCTGTAATTCTCTTTTACATGACATGTCCTCGCAGTTACAAGATATCCTGATTGAAGGTTGCTTACCTGGTACGGTTTATCATCACTCCAGCCAATCAGTTAATCTTATAGACGAACACAGTTGTAATAATCACTGCTGTCGGATATGATTACGGTAAGCGCTACTTCCTGTATGCTATCCTTCCCGTTTTGAAGCGACCATTGCGATTCTATCACCGGCACTTCAGTCCTCACATTTTCGAGAGAGGTATTTTATTTCGCTTCCTGACCGCTGGGGTCGTTTGATTGCTAATGATTGTGAAAGATAGACTATGTCTGGGTAAGAGACGATCATTAGTCAAGTTCCACGTCACCGACAGTACCCAGCATAGACCCTGGACCCGAGTCTCCACACTCTTCGTTATCGTATGTATAATGCCTCATGAAACACTCTTACATACGTTCTAAACCGACCGTTCCCACAGGTCCGTTACACCGGTCTTTGTTGGACTATGTAGGTCTATGGCTGCCATCAGGCATACTTGGAATTATTGATAACTCCGAATCCATGTTGAAGCATACTTGCACTCAGTATGTTCAAGATTACCGACTGTATACCAGTGTTGATTGAACTGACCGAGTGGTACATTTACAGTTGGTAGTGCGCTTGTACCCGGCCCTCTCTTGGTCAGCTTTCCTGTTCTAAATGTAATCCATTACTAATCACTATGCTCTGTTAGACGTACGTCTTCACCTCGAAGAGCGACGTATTGCTAACAGTGAAGTAGGTGTAAGTACACCCTTTTGTACTTCTTTGCACCAGGGTGAGATCCTTCGAAGGTACTGCGATGTTTGTGGCAGGTGATTGGAGTTATATACTGTTCCTTGCCGCTGCCGATCGTGAGTTGTATGCTTCCCGGCTCAGTTCTCCCTTTACTGACTCGTATGACAGTAGTGATGATCCTGCGTGTTTATGCGATGTGGAATCTATCCAGGAAAATCCTCGCTACGCTCTTGTTTATTTACGTGCCGGAGATCGTCATCTCCGTTCTTTGGGAATGTATCTACTACAACCCAAATGGGGGTCTCTCAGGTATGTTCCTGGCTCAATTGGTTTCAATGCAATCCAAAGCGATAGCCTTACCCTCTTACCCTCTTCTCCAGTGACGGTCGATCAAGTTGCCGATTTTAAAAGTTGCAGCTACTCATCCGACAATGCACCATCGGCAACATATAGAGCAATCCCCCGATTTGTTCTCGGGGCCACACTGTTAATTCTCTCTGTCATTCCAACGTTGAGACAGTCGGTTGAGGTGTACAGATTAACGAAGCGTTGGAAGACCAACCGACTCATGAAGGTGCTCCTCAGGGAAGGAACTGTCTATTTCGTTGTGTACGTCTATCTCGTTCCATGGTGTCATTTCTGTGTGACCGTCGATCACCTTTGTCTCAAAAATCACAAAACTAACTACCCGGACACTTTCCCCGTAAACTAGGAATCTGCTTTTCAACATCGTTAATGCGGTCCAACTACCAATCATCGAGTTCATGACGTTCCTGACTGCTCTCAGCTATTCGTTTTCATTTGCCATCATGCCTCGGTTCATCATCAGCATACGTCGATCGTATGATCGCGATCTTCGAAGTCGACAGCCTCAAGGGATCGATACCGGATTTGGGGTATTCTCACACCAGAATGCCAAAGGAGATGGGGCTTTGTCTGCGATGAATTTCGCGGATGTTATTACGGAGCAGAGTGAGACGTTGGAGGGTGACGCAGGGGACTCGAGGGCGATTCGACTTGAAGCGCTTGGAGATCGTGTGCATCAGGTTTGATCCAGGACATTGGTCGAGGGCTGTAAGGTAGCGTCAATACATTGGACTGGATGCACTAGATATCGAAGAAACAGAAAATCTGGCGCAGGGGTTTCTGGCGCCTGTCGCGGGTTTGTATGGGGTACGCGCGTGTGTATTTGACCAGCACCGTTCGTTTATCCCAACCCAGTGCCTATAGTGATACTGTGGGTCTACACCGAAGATGAGGTTTCGTGGAGTCCTATGACGAAACGATGTGGAACTTGGTATGGTCCGCCACGTTCCCGGTCCTGTCGATTTTACACGCGCAGAACGCCGTGTAACGTTGAGAGTCCAGGTCAGCACATTACGATAAAGGAGATGTGGACCACCGTACACTATGGAGGAACGTCTGGGGCGAGACGTTCAGTGACCAGTCAACAAGTGGAGGGGGGTTGATGCACCAAGAACCGTCACCTTGATCTCTTCATCAACATTGATAAAGACGTCAATGTGACGGTTGTTCGGTCGACAGTTATTAATGGCGTTCAAGTTGCTGCAGGGAGCGACACAATCTCCTTCCGCGTGCGGCACGGAGGGCATCACTAACCTGAAGTCCATTACCTTCGTTGTTTCCTTCGCCCCACTGAACTGTGTAACTTGAGTTCGAGTTCTGAGTAGACCAGGTTACTCACGCACGAAAATCTTTGCTTGTCGTCGCTGGTCGTGCGGGGGAAATTGAGTGTCTCGACCGACTACTACTGACGCGCAGCGGCAGAAAGTTACTCGAGTGTGAAGGGAGCGGACAGGAGTTTTCTGTTGGCGTAATCCGCCCGAGGCCGCAGAGTTTCGCACGATCGTCGACGACGGCGCGCGGGTTTCAGGCGAGCCAGGTCTGTTCTCCACATAGCTTTACATCGGGCACGAAAAACTGCCACCGGATCATTGCGAATCGTGACAAGCGTGCAGTAAAGTGTATACACTGCAGCGGCATGTGCAGTGATGGGAGAGATGGATGCACATGCGCAAACAGCCATGGTGTGCACTTGTCTATCTGCCGAATCATCGATATCTGCGTAATCTGCACTTTTGCACATCGCAAGATCTGGCCGTGTTCATCGGAGCCATAATTATTTGAGAGCATTTCCAGATCTGGGAGGCTGTTCGCATTGGCGAGCGAAGACTCGTGCATGCGGCTGTGGTCGACACGAGGATGGAAACGTAGAAGTCCCAATCCGCTCTCGTCTCCAGGACCGAGTGGAAGCAAAAGAAAGTGAGATAAGCACGTTGAAAGATTACTTAGTACCGTACTACCGTAGGACCTGTTCATTTGGTCTTTCGATGATGTCCACTGGAAGCCGCTGTCGGGTTGAGGGAAAGTGATACTGTGCGAGCCGACATACCATTATCTCAGGGTCATGATTACTCACAAGTGGGGTTACCAGCCAAGGCTTGCCCGTTGCTTGTAGGCATCATCATGATGGGGTGGCGTACACGTTGGAATCTAACCTATAATTAATTAGCTAGGGTCCTACCGAGTTTCCTCTTTTATCACTCGTCGGAAAAGGAAAAGATACCGGGTGAGTTCGAGTCCGTTGCTTTCGCGAACCGTAGCGGCCGCCTCTTAGAAATCACCGCAACGATTACATTTACCCGGCTTCCTCTGTCCGCCGTCACAATGTTCAACTTGATCCTTTATCCATCTATCCCACGAAGTCATCTGGTAGAACTCCTTGGGATTGTCACCAAACGGTACTGGACGAGCGCCCATAACGATACAGATGTAACCATCTCGAGGCCAACCCCCTTTGCACAAGACGACCCCACTCTGTACACACTAAGATAGGGTATACCTCCATTCGTGTCGTTCCGGGCTCCTCATCACCCAAACGCCACTTGGCTGTGCGAAGAGGATATCGAGGATGGCCAATTTAGCCAGCTTGTGGACACTCGGCCTGAGTGCGGGCACAGGGGAGCACCGAAGAGGGTCATCGAAAGTAGGGGTGCCTGGTGCGGTCCCTCAAGGTACTTACTTAGCACTGGCAGTGATATGGATGTCTTTTTTGATGCAAATGTCCTGTGTTGCACATGTAACGGCATCACCTCGCATCTATTCTGTCGGTGGTCATTCATATCTCTTGTCCTAAATTTACCAGTCGCTGGGTGGGCAGTTGACCCCGAGGCCTGGGCCAGTGGGCGGTATGTATAAATAACTGCCAGATCTTCCTACCAACCCTGTTCCCCTCTCACTCCACCCTTTTGTTGACCTTCCGTCGGCCAGGCGTCGCTGCCGATGCCTCTTTTACATGCCACGTCCTACGAATTGGAATCTGGTACGGTTGCTCATGACTGCAGTCAAAGGTTAATCCTATAGGCTAATACAGTTATAATAATCACTGCTGTCGTGTATGATTACGGTAAGCACTACTTTGCGCATACTATCCTTCTCGTTTTGGAGTGACCATTGCAATTCTATCACTGGCACTTCAGTCCTCACATTTTCGAGAGAGGTATTCTGTTTCGTTTCCTGACCTTTGGAGTCATTTGATGGCTGATGATTGCGAAGATAGACTATGTCTGGGTAAGAGATGGCCACCAGTCAAGTTCCACGTCCGCGTCACCAACAGTACCCAGCACAGACCCTGGACCCGAGTCTCTACGCTCTTCGTTATCGTATGTATATAGCCTCGTGAAACACTGTTACACATGTTCCAAACCGATTGTTCCAATAGGTTCGTTACGTCGGCCTTTGTTGGGCTATGTAGGTCTATCTATGGCTACTAGTATGGCGAATGATTGGTAATTCCGAACCCCATGTTCAAGCACACTTGCACTCGGTATGTTCAGCGTTACTGACTACTGATTGAACTGACCAAGGGATACAATTGCAGCTGGTAGTACTCTTCTACCTGGCCCTGTCATAGTCAGGTTTCCTGTTCTAAATGAATATAATCCGTTACTAATGGCCATTCTCTGTCAGACGTGCGTCTTCATCTTGAAGAGCAATGTATTGCTAACAGTTGAATAGGTGTAAGTGCGCCCTTTTGTACCTCTTTGCACCGGGATGAGATCCTGATACAACTTCGAAGGTACTACGGTGTATATGATAGGTGATTGGGGGTATATATTATTCCTCGCAGCTGCCGATCGTGAGTTGATCTTCCCCTAGCTTAGTTCCCTTTGTTGACTCGCATGACAGTAGTAATGATCTTACGTGTTTATGCAATGTGGAATCAGTCCAAAAAAATCCTCGCCATTCTCTTGTTCATCCATGTACCGGAAATCGTTGTTTCCATTATTTGGGAAGGTGTCTACAATGACCCGGACGGGGACCTCTCAGGTATGCTTCAGGCTCGATTGGAAGTCCAAATGCAGTCCAATGCAATAGTCTTACCTCTCTCCAGTGACGGTCGTCCAACTTTTCAATCACAAAAGTTGCAAATATTTGTCGTCCGACAGAGTACCCCCGCAGGCATACAGAGCAATTCCCAGATATGTTCTTGGGGCCGCACTGATGATTCTCTCTGTCATTCCAGCATTGAAGCAGTCGGTCGAGATGTATAAACTCGCGAAGCGCTGGCAGACCAACCGACTCATGAAGCTACTCGCTAGGGAAGGAGCTGTTTATTTCGTTGTGTACGTTCAGCTCCTTCCATTATTTTCCATCGTTCGCCTTTGTCTTCGTCTCAAAGATCACACAAAACTAACCGCACAAACGCTTTCCCCTTACACTAGGAATCTGTATTTCAACATCGTTACTGTAGTCACACTACCGTCTGACGGATTCATGACGTTCTTGAACGCCCTCGCTTATTCGCTTTCATGTGCTATCATGCCTCGGTTCATCATCAGTATACGTGAATCGTATGATCGTGATCTTCTAAGTCGGCAGCAAGGGATCGACACCGGATTTGGGCTATTCTCGACTCACATTGCCAATGGAAACGCGGCTCGGTCTGCGATTGCCTTTGCGGATGTCACGGAGCAGAGTCAGACATTGGAGCGTGACGCGGGGGACTCGAGGGCGATTCGATTTGATGCGCTTGGAGACTGTGTGCATCAGGTTTGATCTAGGACATTGGTCGGGGGCTGTAAGGTAGCGAATGATACTTACCTTCAGAAGACGATTCAAATGTTAGTTACTACAATACATTGGACTGAAACTAGATATCGAAGAAACAAACGAAATCGGCGCAGGATCTTCTGGCGCCTGTGGCACATCTGTATGGGGTTCGGTATGGTACACATGTGTGCATTTGACCGGCGACGTTCATACAAGTATCAAGTTTTCTCCCGACGCAGTGCCTATGTACTAACCCTGCGGGAAGGTCTACGCCGAGGAACATGAGGTCGTTTCATGGATTCCCATGACCAAACGATGCGGAACATGTCATGGTGTTTTGCTTTCCCGGTTCTGTCAATTTTACATGCGTAGAACGCCACCTTTGTGTAACATTGATAGTCCATATCAGCACATTATCATAGAGGAAGTATGGACCACCGTATACTAAGGAGGAATGTCCGGGGAAAGACGTTCAGCGACCAGTCGACCAGTAGTGGGGGTTGACGAAGAGATACTGCTAGCTAAAGACTTACTTGGTCGGCTGTTGACGCACGAATGAAGCTCCGTGTCGTTCTATTCTAGGGGGACCAGGCGAACATGAAAGAGGACAACATAGATGGGGTGAGCAGCCAACGCAACAGGTCCACACTGGCCCCGGTTATCCGGTCGGTAGTAATGGCGTTCAAGTCGCTGTGGCAGGCAGGTTCGAGGAAGCGTGAACGACACAATCCTTCTTGAGCCTGCGGCACCGTGAGGTCATCATAGCTTTACTAATCGGGCACGGATACCTGCCACCGGATCATTGCAAATTGTGATTCGGCAGCGGGATGTGCAATGATGGGGGAGACGGATCCACAATCAGAAAAATGCGCAAGGGGCGGAGGTCCGGGAGTGGCGTGGCAACCTCCGCGTATGTTTTCTGCATAAACGACCGTCCACTTGTCTACCTGCCGGGTTACTGTCTGCGTGATCTGCACTTTCAAGTTGCACTGATCGCAAGAAGCCATGTTCATCGGAGCATAAGGACCTGTTCATTTGGTCTTTCGATGGTATCCAGGGGCTGCTGTCGGGTTGAAGGAATGTAATACTGTGCGAGGCGACATACTATTATCTCAGGCTGTCATTACTCACAAGTAGGGTTTCCAGCCTAGGCTTGCCCGTTGCTTGTAGCATCATGGGGTGGCGTACCCGTTGGGATCTAACTTATAATTAGCTAGGGTACCAAATTTCCTCTTTTGTCACTTGTCGGAAAAGAAAAAGATACCGGGTGAGCCTGAGTCGTTGCTTTTTCAAACCGCTTCTTTGAAATTGCCGCAATGATTGCAATTACCAGGCTCCCTCTGTTCGCTGTCAATGTTCAACTCGATCCTTTATCCATCTGTCCCACGAAGTCATTTGGTAGCACAAGTACGAGTACGGCTTTCCTCGGAATTGTCACCCAAACGGCGCTGGACGAGCGCCCATAACGATACTGACCAAGTTGCCCATCTCGAGGCCAATGGAGTCCCTTTGCACAAGACGGCTTCTCTCTGCGCACGCTAGGATAGGGTATACCTCCATTTGTGTCATTCCGGGTTCATTACCTGGAAAACCCAAACGCCACCTTAGCTGTGCGAAGACGATATCGAGGCTGGCCAATTTGGCTAGCCTGTGGGCACCTCGGCCTGAGTGCGGGCACAGGGGAGCGCCAAGGAGGGTCAGGGTTCTAATCAGAAGTAGGGGTGCCTCGTGCGGTCCCTCAAGGTACTTATTTAGCACTGGCAGTGATAAGGATATCTTTTTTGACCCAAATATCCTGTGTTGCACACATCATCAGACTAACATGTAACAGCGCCTCCTCCCATCTATTGTGTCAGTGGGCATTCACAATCCCCTGTCCTAAATTTACCAGTCTCCGGGTGTGCAGTTGACCCAGGACCCGGGCCAGTGGGCGGTAGGTATAAGTAACTGCCAAATCCCCCGACCAACCCTGTTCCCCTCTCACTCGACCCTTTTGCTGATCCTCCGTCAGTCAGGCGTTGCTGCCGATGCCTCTTTTACATGCATTGTCCTACGAATTGGAATCTGGTACGGTTGCTCATAATTGCAGTCAAAGATAAATTTTATTGACTGACACTGGCAGTCATAATAATCACTGTTGTCGTATATGATTACAGTGAGTGCCACCTTGTGCATGCTAATGATCCTTCTCGACCATCACAATTTTGTCACTGGCTCTCTAGTCCTCACGCTTTCGAGAGAGGTATTCTATTTCGCTTCCTCACCTTTGGAGTCGCTTGATGGCTGATGATTGTAAAGATAGACTATGTCTGGGTAAGAGACTGTCACTGGTCAGGTTCCACGTCACTGACAGTACCCAGCACAAACCCTGGACTCGGGTCTCTATACTCTTCATTATCGTATGTATATGGCCCCACGAAACACCATCACAAGTTTCCAAATTAATCGTTCCGACAGATTCGTTACGTTGGCCTTTGTTGGGCTATGTAGGTCTCTCTATGGCTATCACGAATTATTGGTAACCCTGAATCCATGCTCAAGCACACTTGCACTCGGTATGTTCAACATTACTGACTGCTGATTGAACTGACCAAGCGATACAATTGCAGCTGGTAGTACTCTTCTACCTGGACCTGTCATAGTCAGGTTTCCTGTTCTAAACACAATCCACTACTAATGATTATGCTCTATTAGGCGTGCGTCTTCATCTCGAGGAGCGATGTATTGTTAACAGTTACATAGATGTGAGTACACCTTTTAAGCCTCTCTGCACCAGGATGAGATTGGGATACAGCTTCAAAGGTACTGCGGTGTTTGTGGTAGGTGATTGGGGGTACATATTGTTCCTCGCTGCTGCCGATCGTGAGTTGGCATATTCCCTAGCTTATTTTCCCTTTGCTGACTCGTGTAATAGTAGTGATGATCCTACGTGTTTATGCAATGTGGAATCAATCCAAGAAAGTCCTCGCTATTCTCTTGTTTATTTATGCGCCCGAAATCATCTTCTCCATTGTCTGGGAATGTATCTACAACAATACGAACGGGGCCGTCTCAGGTATGTTTCGGGCTCGATTGGAAGTTCCAACGCAATCCAAAAGAATAACCCTACCCTGACGCTTTTCTCCAGTGTCCCAACTTTTCAATTACAAAAGTTGCAAGTACTCTCTCGAAGAATCACCGCCGCAGGCAGATAGGGCAATTCCCCGGTTTGTTCTCGGGGTTGCGCTTCTGATTCTCTCTCTCATTCCAACCTTGAGACACATGGTTGCGATGTATAAATTTACAAAGCGCTGGGAGACCAACCGACTCATGAAGCTACTTGTCAGGGAAGGAGCTGTCTATTTCGTTGTGTATGTTCAGCTCGTTCCACCACGTCATTTCTGTATTATGTCCATCGTGATCGTTCGCCTCTGTCTTCATCTCGAAGATCACACAAAACTAACTGCCTAAATTTCTTTCCCCTTACACTAGGAATCTGTATTTCAACATCATTACTGCAATCACACTACCTCTCGACCCATTCATGACGTTCCTGAACGCCCTCGCTTATTCGCTTTCATGTACTATCATGCCTCGGTTCATCATCAGTATACGTGCATCGTACGATCGTGATCTTCTAAGTCGGCAGCAAGGGAGCGACACCGGATTTGGGCTATTCTCTCACCGGACTGCCGATGGAAACGCAGCTTGGTCTGCAATTGCTTTTGCGGATGTCACGGAGCAGGGTCGGACGTTGGAGCGTGACACGGGGGACTCGAGGACAATTCAATTTGATGCGCTTGGAGACCGTATGCATCAGGTTTGATCTAGGACATTGGTCGAGGGCTGTAAGGTAGCGAATGGTGCTTCTCTTCAGAAGACGATTCAAATATTGGTTACTAAAATACATTGAACTGAATGTAGATCTGGCGCAGGAATTTCTGGCGTCTGTTGCTGGTCTGTATGGAGTTCGTATGATCCATGTGTGTGCACTTGACCGGCAATCTCCCGACGCAGTGCCTATACTAATCCTGTAGGAGCATCTACGCCGAGGAAGATGATGGGGTCGCTTCGTGGACTCCCATGACAAAACGATGTGGAACGTGTCATGGTCTTTTGCTCTCCCGGTCCTGTCAAACGTAGAATGCTTCCTTCGTATAACCTCCGGAGTCCAGGTCAGCACGTTACCATAGATGAAATATACACTAAGGAGGAATGTCGGGGACGAGATGTTCAGTGACTGGTCGACCAGTGCTTTTCAATATCCATGAGTTAGTGCAACCCTCGGCTCCGACCGTCGAATGGATGATCTACCTGGACATCCTGAGTTATGCACTCTTGTGCACCATGCCTCGGTTCATCATTGACATACATGAATTGTATGCCGGTGGTTGCATTTGGAGATGGAATCGTCGGCCCTGGGGTGGGTTGGGCGGTAGATGGTGATGCGGAGGGGTCAGAGGCATTCCACCTCGAAGTGGTGGGGGAAGTTGTGTGACAAGTGTGATCGAGTACTTGGGTCGACCGAGACTCAGGTTCAGCGCTGGGCAAAACAATGGCATTTGGAGCATGTTTCCAACAAACATGTGTCTAGCTATACATGCAGAGTTGGCACCAATGGCAGGATGATTAGCATCAAGTGGAGTGAAGAAATTCAAACTCTGTCAACTGAGGACTTACAACTTGAAGATGGACGACTGCCGTCCGTGAGCATTTGTTCGAACACGGCCAGGCCGACCGAGTCCACTCATCCCCCTTTTCAGCCGGAAGAGTTCTCTCCAACGCCACGTCCTTGCCGAATGTCGTTCCATTCAAGTCGAATTTACGACATGACGGTACTGTCGGTACTGTTCCTATACATTTATATACAGGGCATTATATGACAGGATCATTCATTCACAGCCATTTTCAGCTCCATTAATACTTGGGTCGACCATGAATTCATTATTCACGCGACCTGTGCAGGCTGGAAAGATCACCCTTTCTGATTCACCCTCTCGTGATGGTTCCCTTCGACAAATAACCATGTCGGTCAAGCGCATGCTTTTCCCCCCACTCACCTCGCCCAGTTGTTTTTTTGCCTGCCCGTCCAGTCCCCTCAGCTGGGGGGGCAACAGGTGACACAACTTCCAAGGGCACCATATATGCTGCCGAATTCACCGCTGTATCTCATCACATCGGGTCAGACGGCTGAAGTCATAATTTAGGTTCCTCGTGTCCCAGCAGCCTGGTATGCATCCCGGGAGGTACTAACATTCCTCATGATTCCTGGGATGCATAATTTCAACCCACCATCACCATTGTTTGACAGCACGGTGTTTCGTCGTCACCGGTTCCAGTGCACCCCCAAAGGCGAGAATGTGCACTCATCCCTGTCACCAGGCAACACCAATGAAAAGCACTCGGTGCACGATGGCGCTGTGTGGTGGTAGGCGAGATTTCAGAGGACGCAGTCACGATCGAGGGGGAGGAGTGGACGGCGTGCTTTGTTTGGCTCCTCGCCTGTTGTTGTACCCTTTCAAGTTTACTACTTTTTCCAGTTTCCAAATCAATGACCGACTGCTCTTCACTGGCCCGGGATGCCCGACGCTTCCATATCGCTTCTTCACTGGGTTTGCAATGAATCACCTCTATTCAGTTGCAACGACACCCAAACGGCACTGCCAGGCGAGCGCCAATATTGACACTGATACTGTCCACCCTTTGATATGACTGCCACACTCTGCACGCGAGAGGAAGAGGTGTATGTACTCCAATTTGTGTCGTTCTGGGCTCTTCATTCATGATCTGGACAAAATACCACCTTGGCTATGCGAAGGGGATGTCGAGGGTGGCCAATTCTGCTAGGCGCCTCGGCCTGAGTGTGGACATGAGGGTCAGGTCCCAATAACTGAATTGCAAATACATAGAGGTGCGTAGTGATCTAAGTGTATCGGTGCGGTCTTTCAAGGTACTTGGGACAAGCAGTGATATGGATGGTTGCCCACGTAACCCGGGCCGTGGCACCACATCGCCACCATCTTGTGTCGCACTAGATTTAATGCTGCCCGCCCTGCCCCCCTCTCACTTGACTCTTTTGCTAGTCTTCCGTTGGCAGCCAGGCATTACTGCCAGTGTCTCTTTTACATGCCATGTCCTCCGATCAGGCCGAATTGGAATCTATCGAGACAACAGAATACTTACCTGGTGTGGTTGCTCACAACTCCGGTCAAATAGAGTTGATCTTTACACTAACACAGTCATCATAATCGCTGTTGTCGTATATGATTACAGTGAGTGCTACCTTGTGCATGCTAATGATCCTTCTCGACCATTACAACTCTGACACCGGTTCTCTAGTCCTCACGCTTTCGAGAGAGGTATTTTATTTTGCTTCCTCACCTTTGGAGTCACCTGATGGCTTGGGATTGCAAAGATAAATCATGTCTGGGTAAGAGACGGTCACCAGTCACGTTCCACGTCACCGACAGTACCCAGCACAGACCCTGGACGCGGGTCTCTACACTTTTCGTTATCGTATGTTTATGGCCTCACGAAACACTGATTCATGTCCCCAAACTGATCGTTCCGACAGATTCGTTACGTCGGTCTTTGTTGGGCTATGTAGGTCTATGACTGCTAGCACGCATACATAGGATTATTGACCACTTCGAACCCATGCTCAAGCACACTTGCACTCGGTATGTTCACCATTACTGACTGCTGATTGAACCGACCAAGCGATACAATTGCAGCTGGTAGTAGTCTTGTACCAGGCCCTATCATAGTCAGGTTTCTTGTTCGGAATATAATTCATTACTAATGATCATGCTCTATTAGGCGTGCGTTTTCATCTCGAGGAGCGATGTATTGTTGACAGTTGAATAGGTGTAAGTACACCTTTTAAACCTCTCTGCACCAGGATGAGATCGAGATACAACTTCAAAGGTACTGCGGTGTTCGTGGTAGGTGATTGGGGGTATATATTGTTCCTCGCTGCTGCCGATCGTGAGTTGGCATGCTCCCTAGCTTATTTTCCCTTTGCTGACTTGTATAACAGTAGTGATGATCCTACGTGTTTATGCAATGTGGAATCAATCCAAGAAAGTCCTCGCTATTCTCTTGTTCATTTATGCGCCGGAAATCATCTTCTCCATTGTTTGGGAATGTATCTACAACAATACGAACGGGGCCGTTTCAGGTATGTTTCGGGCTCGATTAGAAGTCCAAATGCAATCTAAAGCAATAAACCTACCTTCTTACGCTTTTCTTCAGTGTCCGAGTCCCAATTTTACAATTACAAAAGTTGCGACTACTCTCTCAAAGCATCACCTCCTCAGGCAGATAGAGCAATTCCCCGATTTGTTCTCGGGGTTGCACTTCTGATTCTCTCTCTCGTTCCAACCTTGGGACACATGGTTGAGATGCATAAGTTTACGAAGCGCTGGCAGACCGACCGACTCATGAAGCTACTCGTCAGGGAAGGAGCTGTCTATTTCGTTGTGTACGTTCAGCTCGTTCCACTACGCCATGTCCATCATGATCGTTCGCCTTTGTCTTCATCTCAAAGATCACACAAAACTAACGCTCAAACTCTTTCCCCTTCAATTACACTAGGAATCTGTATTTCAACATCGTTACTGCAATCACACTACCGGCCGACGAATTCATGACGTTCCTGAACGCCCTCGCTTATTCACTTTCGTGTGCTATCATGCCTCGGTTCATCCTCAATATACGTGAATCGTGCGATCGTGATCTTCAAGGAATTGACACCGGATTTGGGGTATTCTCGACCCATATTTCCTTCACGGATGTCATCACGGAGCAGAGTCAGACGTTGGAGCGTGACACGGGGGACTCGACGGCGGTTCGACTCGATGCGCTTGGAGACCATGTGCATCAGATTTGATGAAGGACGTTGGTCGAGGGCTGCAAGGTGGCGAGTGGTAGTGCTTTTCAGAAGATGACTCGAATGTTTGGTTACTTCAATACGTTGGGGCGAGTACACATATCAAAGGACAAAAAAAAAGGATTCTGGCGCAGGAATTTCTGGCATCCGTCGCGGATTTGCATGAGATTCGGTATGATTCATGACACCCGAGCGATTGCCCTACTATAAGCTGCCTCCTTGTGTTGCCTCTCCGCGCTGTCCTGAAAAACCCACACCCGTGCGTCAGGGATGTGAGTCGAACGCTCACGCGATCCAGGTAGGAACACCAATATGGTGGGTTGTAAGTCCGGCGAGTACAGCACTCAAATCCCACCATCCATTGCCATCTGCCTCGCATCCTGCAATGGCGCATTCGCATCCAAGAACCCTACACGCCTCCGGGGGCGAATGGTAGTCCTCAACGTCGTCATGATCGCCGTCGAATGAGTCATCGCGCATGGAATCGACGCTGGCTTTTCGGGGATGGGTCGATCAAGAAACGGCCACCGATCTAGTAGAACAAAGAGATGGGTCGCATCGTGTGTGAGATGAGACGAAGCGAGGGACACTCGCTATGCTACCACCGATGAAGATGACATCTGCAATGCTGAGGACGCTTGAAGGCGGCAACCTGTCCAATCTGACATGGTACTTGGCACCAGACCGTCCAGACTGTAGTGCGCTCAACGTTGTCGCCGAGGTGACTATTTCAGGTAAGTGAACCACGTAGGAAAATTGCATGAAAGCAAGTAAAACGCAGAGCGATCTAGTACAGAAAGAAAGAAAAAAAGTGGTGTTCACAAATATGACAACGTCATTCAACAGGAAGTTAACTTTAAGCGACCTTGTCCCATTGGCCATAGGTGCACCACCGGGCACACGGGAAAAAGTGCTATGTGGTTTGTACATGACATAATGCGAAACAACTACAAGACATCTAGCGTCCGTATCTTCTGCGCTAGATAACGCGGTGAAATGCCCTTAAGTAATTGCACGACGATAGGATGATCAGACGCAACGCGCTTGTATTCGTCGTGGGATAGAGAGACGAGCAGCAGCGCGCCGAAAGGCTGTCTGAGACGCGCGAAAAGCCGCAATGCTCTGGTGAACTGGTCGAGCCGTGGTGCAGTGGTATATGATGAGGGAGGGCGTGGATTGGTGAACAGTGCATCTGAATCGCCATCCCCTCCGTACTCGTCGACTGGGGTGAACGGTTCAGCGTCATCCTCAAATGGAAGGAAAGGATCAAGGAGACACCGGAGCCACGGATGTACGAGCACCAAATTGTCCACCTTAGACAAGTCCTCCGCTGTCTTGATCTTGACGGTCCCAAAGACAGATGTCGTGGTGTGATAAACACGGTGGGGGGGATCGCCGCTTGGGACCAATGGGCCCTTCAACGGAAACATGATGCAAGACAAGCTCAACCGGCGGCTGACAAGGCGTGGGGATGGGAGAACGGCGACTCGATCGTATAGCACCATGGCCGAGTCAACGGTTTTTGGAGATGTCCGTAGTTCTGCCACCAATGCGTCCATCTCGCCATCTTCGATTGGTGATGGAACATAAGGCGAGGCTGGCTCGCGATACACCGAAATCTCCGCAGGAAGACAGCTGTTATACTCCGATGACTCTCCTGTCCAGGCCAGAATGCTGACATCCCCTGACCGAGTCAACACCTCTTGTAACAGCCGACCTACAGCCCGTTGTTCCCCTTCGCCATATGTGACTGAGAGAGAGACATCGAATATACCAAACAGCGAGTAGGCCATGTCCTCTTGTTTCGTAGCAACCCGTGTTGCAGCAAGACATAGTTTCTGTCGTACATTGTCCGATCCTGGACGAAGAGAAAGGAGAACGTCTACATCAGTGCCGGTCGCGCGCGCCATCTCGGCCATGATCACGGACGATTCCTTGTGGTTGTACACCTTCTCATCAGGAAGATAAGGCTTCCAGTCTTCGGTGTAGAAACGGATGACCCTCGATGCAAAGAACTCTTGCAACGTCCAAGCACGCGTATTCCACAGACTCCTCTCCAGAGCACCCATCTCCGAGTCGGATAGCACACCCTTGAGGTGAATGATTGTGAGCGACGACTTGTGATACCATTGAAACATCGATGTCAGGGATTCTTGAAGCACCGACCCGTCTGCCTTGTTGATGCAGCATGTATCGCACCATGCCCAGAGAAACCCAGCCTCCCGCACAGTCGTACAGAACATGACCAATTTCAGGACTGTGGATGATTCTGCCAGTTTGTGCACTGACCCATGAAGGACGTCGTGGAACAGCGGTTCAGCCCCTTCCCAAGTATGAGAGAATGTGGCGTATCGGAAGTATTCTTGGACGACCTCCCGGATGCGAGAGTGGTCGAGTCTTGTCATGGATGCAACGAGTTCCACGAATTTTGGATCAGTTTCGAATGTATTCATACGCTCGGGTTGGTCACAAAGACGGCCAGTCTTCGTGTTTATGACAACTAGCGGAGCGTCCCGCTGGGCGCGCTTGACAGCGATGCGAATAGCTGCCTTGGTCTGCGATGGGGTTACGTAGCTTTTGCGCAATTCTGCAAGAAGCGGACGCTTAGACGACGCTTTCGTATAAAGTCGGATAATATTTACCCCGAGTAACAGGATCAGCGGATTGTTCAAGCATCAGGAGCATATCGTTATACGCATCGATCGCTTCAGCATAGCGGCGAGCGCCAAGCAGTGCTGCGTGCTTGCTTTCGTGGCCAAATACCAATGATGGATTGAGTTTGATCGCCTGGGGCCGCATTGATTATTTGCTCCCGTGTAAATTAGGATACACGTACCGCGTTGGCATCCTGCAACGAATCTTCCCATGATCCCATCCCAGCTCGTGCTTTGCTTCGCTTGGTCAACAGGACTGCCGATAAAGGATCGAGGCTCAGTGCTGTAGAGTAATGAGCAACGGCGTCTTCGTACGATGCAGAGTTCGTGGCAACATCTCCGTTCTGTTCTAATGCCTTGACACTACGCGCTCTGAAGTCTGATGCTCAATGTAAGGGGATCAAGGGTAATGGGTGTTTGTGGTTGCAGCCACCCACCGAGTTCCCATTCCGCTCGCTCATCGCGCACACCCGCGCCGTCTGGCAACTCGCTCTGCATTTGTTGGAAACACTCGACCGCCTCCACGATGCGACCCTCCCGCTCCAGAATGTCGCAAATGACGCGGTAGACGACAAACCCTGGAACCCCGAACTACACCGAAAATGAGTCACTATCCATCCTCAAACCATCACAGAGAGCATACCTTGGTTGCAGCACTCAATGCCTCGATCCTTGAGCCACGTTTCAATATCATGTTCGCCCATTTGAACATTATAGCGTTCGGGACTGTGGGGCTGAGGGACAGCGCAGTAGAGTAAGCTGCGATTGCTTCGTCTCGTTTATTGGCTTTCGATGCCTCGTCACCAACGCTCTCCAACGCCGTGATGCATCGGCGGGTGAACTCTGATGGAAGCAATTGGATAACCTATGGTAATGCGCAACGCCGAAACTCACCGGTAAGCCAGTCGATGACGAACTTGTTGGCTCTGACATCCTCATCTACGGCATTCGCGAACTCGAGAAGACATTCCGCAGTATCCTGTATGCGGCTATGGGCATAGAGGAATTCACATTGATGCATCTGCTTGTGTGCACGATTGATCCGAATGAGACCATCGACTTCGTGTTGGGCGTCGGTCAGTTGGATGCGGAGTACACTTGAGTTGTTGTCGCGTGTGCGAAGATCGGCACGAAGAGAGTCGATGGTTTCGTTGAGGACATCCTTTTCCTGATTAGCTGTGCGTTGAGATTCGGCGAGCCTGTCATGGAGTTCTTGGTTGGTCTTTTCGAGACGCCTGGTTTTGCCGTCTAGTAGACGTGATTCAAGGAAAATGCGTCAAGGTAGCGGGGGACATACTCGGGCTCTCCCCCTGAGCGCGTAGGGACTGGATGAGGTTATCTCTCTCATGACGGGCTTGTTGTTGAGAATCGGCAAGCTGGTTGCGCAGTTCCTGGATGGTTTGCTTGAGATTCGCCGTGCTTTCGTCTGATAGGATCTCCTGCATGCGGGAAGTCTGCAACGGCGAATAGGGTGGTTTGTGATTGCAAAGTCTTTTATGCAGGTACACTTACATAGTGAGAGGGAAGGAAGCCACAAAGTGCCTGAAGGGTGGTTTTTTTGCCTCCGCTGGTTACGAGGTGGTAGTTTAATGATATGGCCATGGACAGGATGCTATGAGTGTACGTGATGACAGCCCCAATTTGCTCGTGTGTCGTAGTATCCCACAAAGAGACCGACGAGTTTTCGGAGGCTGCGATGAATGTGCCATTGCTTGCCAGGGCGACGCATGTGGGATTGTTGGTGCTGTGAATGAGCCATTTCGACAGTGTGGTCTTGGCTGACACGTCGACGTGGTGGACGTAGCCGTCGTGTGACAAGGCGAAGAGTTGCTTGCTATCGCTGGCCCAGGCGAGGGACTGGTTAAACGCCGAGTTGACTTCGACTGGGAACTCGACGATGAGGCTGCCATTCCAACTGTCGTAGACCCGAACGGAGCGACGAGCCAATGTGGCTGTGGCGATGAGGCGTCCGTTGGGTGAAAACTTTGCTGCCACCACGCAGTGGTCGTGTTTCAATCGGAGCAGTTTTTCGCCAGTCGACAGCGACCAGACGCAAGCAGTGAAGTCATCCGATCCGGTCGCGATTTTCGTCGCGTCTGGCAAGACGTCGACAGCATTAACGTCATGGCCGTGAGCTTGGAACTTGGTCACTTTGGAGTGAGTCTCTGCATTCCACACCGTCACCAAGCCACCTTCCGACCCAGCGACGATCAGCTTTCCATCCCGAGACACTGCAATGTTGAAAATACGACTCCCCGCATTCATTGGTGCCCCCACCTCCTTGCCATCTTTTATGCGCCATCGTCGAATCTTCCCTTCGACACCGCCGCTCACAGCGTGCTTCCCATCAACGAGGACCACAACGGAAAATAAGGGATCTCGACCATCGATCACGATCGTTTTTGCTTCCTGTCGGTGGACAGCACTGGAAGAGTCGCCCGACTCTTGTGTTCTCATCAGCATCGTTCTTTCAACCCGCCCTTTGCTCACCATTCTTTGACCTCTGGCGTTTGTTGGACGACATAACCCGAAGTATCAGATCGATGGAATGAAGGATGGTGGTAGTTTATCCTGGTACGCCGTTGCCTCCTGGTATACACGTGTCCCATTATCGAATCAATTCACACCCCCACAATCACCTCACGTCATGCCTGAAATGCACGCTTCACCCACCCTTGATGATCATGCAAAATCGAACAACAGTGCATCCGGTAACCGTTCGCTAGCAGACGTCCGAGGAATCGTGTTCAATGCCCGGATCCACCACCCAACCTCAACTCGTACGTGCCAGTGGAGGCGCAGACGGAACATACTTCCGATCGTCCTTCCTAGCCCCCAAAGCACTCCTCCCATACCGTCTCCCCGTACAGACGCCCGATCCCAATTTGGACTGGGACCCATCCGCGAACCCAACAGCGGCAGACTTTCATCCTTATCATACCTCATCCCTTTCCACACTCTCCACGCACATCCTCGCGTTCTCTTTCCCTCTCGTCCCATTTCTCTCGTCTCACCCCACTCGTAAAACGCACTGCTCGCACCACTGCTCGGTGGAGGTGCCGACACAGGCGGTGTACGCGAGATGTATGTTTTGCCACGACGATCCATCAGGGTGATCATCTCAAGTGATTTGCGGTAGAGCTGGATCACTATGGCTTGGAAGACCTCCATGTTCACCGTGTCCCAGCACACCTCGTATCGGTTTCCCGAGGAAGACACTTCAAGGGGGTTCCTTATTTCGATGCAGGACAGCAGAGACCGTGCAATATGTGGGCTACGGCGACGGGCGAACTGATGGAAGAATTTTCGAAGCAAAGTTCGTGTAAAACGTCTGAGCGTACGTCACGCCCGACCACTGGCGCCGGCGCACAAAGCATAGGTGTTGGGGGTAAGAACGAATCAGGCGGATGAAAGGTCGGCAGGGGCGCGACGAGGTCATCAAGTAGCCTCGGTGCTACCCCCAGAACTCACAGCAAGTGCAGGACGTGTGGAAGAGATCAAGAAGCGAAGCGCCGCACACCAGCGTGCGGCGTTGGGTGAACACGTCATCTTTGAAACACAGGTTGAAACAACTCAAACCTTTCAGTGGACATGGACCGCATGTTGCAGATTATAGCAGAGGAAGCAACAGTCTCTTGTAAGCTATGCCACCGAATAACTGCAGTTTCGTCAATACCCCTAAACAACTTGAGTGACAAACGTAAAAAAGTACAGTCGGTATCATAGAGGGTGCCCTCGTCTCGAACCAACTAATCATCGCCGTCGCCCACCTCCTCGAGTCGTTTGTGGACCGTCAACGGCTGACTCGAACGAATGCCTCGATATATAACGACAACGTAGGGCGTAAATCAACGTAAATGTAAAGAAGCGTGTTCGTTGAAGGCAGTCCTTCGTGGGACGGCGGGCAAGAGCCCGATCCGCCACCCCCTCCCGGGTGGACAGGCTGGGCAAACAACAGATTGGCGTTCGAGCACGAGTACACACGGGGCTGGGACGACGGTCTGAACGTGTCCCATCCCCGAGGGGGTAGGATGTTGAATGGGGATTCACCCCGTCGCCGAAGGACCTGCAACCAGATCGAGGTGTTTCGCGGTTCGTCTCGTCAGTACTGGAGCGTGGTATGTCCCGATACACACGAATGAACCTGCCACTGTGCAGTTGACTTGTCCCGCTGGCCGTACTCTGCCCGGCATACGGGGTAAACAAAGGAATGGTGTCTGTCTGATACATGTAACATGACACAATGCGAAACAACTATAAAATATCTGGCGTCCGTATCTTCTGTGCTAGATAGCGCGGTGAAATGCCTTTGAGTAATTGCACGACGAGAGGATGATCAGACGCAACACGCTGTCTGAGACCCGCGAGAAGCCGCAATGCTCTGGTATACTTGTTGAGCAGTGGGGCGTGATGTGAAGATATGGCGGTATATGATGAGGGGAAGCGCAGATTGGTGAGTGGTGTATCCGGATCGCGAGCCCCGCTGTCCATGTCGACTGGGGTGAACAGTTTGGCGTCATCCTCAAATGGAAGACCAGGATAAAGAAGCGGATGTACGAGCACCAGATTATCCGGCCTAGATAAGTCCTCCGTTGTCTTGATCTCGACGGTCCCAAAGACAGATGTTGTGGTGTGATCAACACGCTGGGGGGGATCCCACTTGACCTCTCAACGGAAACATGATACAAGACAAGCTCGATGTCCGCAGCTCCGTCACCAACCCGCCCATCTTTCCATCTTCAATTGGCGATGGCGTTTGATCGCCTAGGCGCGTATTGGTTATTTGCTCTCATGTAGATTAGGTTGCACGTACCGCGTTGGCAACCTGTAACGATCCATCTCGTGCCTTGCTTCGCTTGGTCAACAGGACTGCCGATAAAGGATCGAGGCTCAGTACTGTAGAGTAATGAACAACGGCGTCCTCATATGCCGCAGAGTCCATGGCGACATCTCCGCTCTTTTCCAGTGCCTTCATACAGCGCGCTTTGAAGTCTGATGCTCAATGTCAGGGTATCAAGGACAGTGAGTGTTTGCGGTTTCAGCCACCCACCGAGTTCCCATTCCGCCCGCTCATCGCGCACACCCGCATCCTCTGGCAGCTCACTCTGCATTTGTAGGAAACACTCGACAGCCTCTGCGAGGCGACTGTCCTGCTCCAGAATGTCGCAGATGACGCGATAGACGACAAACCTCGGAACCTTGAACTACACCAAAAGAGAGTCACTATCGATGTTCGAACCACCACGGAGAATATACCTTGTTTGCAGCACTCAATGCTTCAAGCGCTGAACCACGTTTCAATATCATATTCGCCCATTTGCATGTTACAGCGTTCGGGACTGTGGGGCCGAGCGACAACGCGGTAGAGTAAGCTGCGATTGCTTCGTCCCGTTTATCGGCGTTCAATGCCTCGTCTCCAACGCTCTCCAACGCCGCAATGCATCGCTGCGTAAATTCTGATGGTAGCGATTAAGGACTCTGTCTTAATGCACAACGCTGAGACCCACCAGCAACCCAGTCGATAATAAACTTGTTGGCTCCTACATCCCCACGTGCGACATTCGCGAACTCGACAAGACATTCCACAGCACCTTGTATGCGGCCCTGGGCGTAGAGGGATTGACACTGATGCATTTGCTCGTGTGCATAATTGATACCATCGGCTCTGCGTTGAGCGTCGGCCAGTTGGATGCAGAGTTCTTGGTTGGTTTTTTCGAGACGCGCGATTTTGCTATCTAGTAGGGGTGAATCGAAGAAATGTGCGTCGAGAGAGCAGGGAACGTACTCGAACTCTCCTCCTGAGTGCGTAGGGACTGGATGAGGCTATCTCTCTCCTGACGGGCCTGTTGAGATTCGGCGCGCTGATTGAGCAGTTCCTGGATGGATGGACTCTGCAACGGTGAATATGGCGCTTTGTGATTGCAAAGTTTTTTTATGCATGTACACTTACCTTGTAGTGAGGGGGAAGGGTGTCACGGAGTGCCCGAAAAGTGATCTTCTTGTCTCCGCTGGTTACGAGGTCGTAGTTTGATGATATAGCCATGGACAGGATGCCATGAGTGCACTCGATGACGGCCCCAATTTGCTCGTGTGTCGTCGCATCCCACAAAGAGACCGACGAGCCCGCGGAGGCTGCTACAAATGTGCCATTGCTTGCCAGGACGATGCATCCGGGACCGTTGGTGCCGTGAATGAGCCATTTCGACAGCGTGGTCTTGGCGGACACGTGGACGCGGTGGATGTAGCCGTCGTGTGACAAGGCGAAGAGCTGCTTGCTATCGCTGGCCCAAGCGAGGGACTGGTTCAACTGTGAGCCGACTTTGACTGGGACCTCGACGAGGAGGCTGCCATTCCGACTGTCGTAGATCCGAACGGAGTTATGGATGAATGTAGCAGTGGCGAAGAGGTGTCCGTCGGGTGAAAACTTCGTTGCTACCACGGAGTTGTCGTGCTTCAAGGGGCCGAGGAGTTTTTCGCCAGTCGACAGCGACCAGACGCAAGCAGTCTTGTCACTGGATCCTGTCGCGATTTTTGTCGCATCTAGCGAGACGTCAACAGCACGCACCGATTCGCCGTGTGCTTTGAACTCGGTCACTTTGGAGCGAGTCTCCGCATTCCACACCGTCACCGAGCAAGCTTTCGTCCCACTGACAATCAGCCTTCCATCTCGTGACACCGCAATGTCGTAAACACGACTCCCCGCATTCATCGGCGTCCCCACCTCCTTGCCATCTTCTATGCACCACCGTGGAATTTTCCCTTGTCCGTCGCCGCTCACGACGTGCTTTCCATCAACGAGGACCGCGAGGGAATATATGTAATCCCGGCCATCAATTACGATCGGTTGTGCTTCCTCTCGGTGAACGGTACTGGAAGGGGAACTGATTTCGCTCGACTCTTGTGTTCTCATCAGCATCGTTCTTTCGACCCGCACTGTGCTCACCATTCCCTCGCCAGAAGGGCACGTAAGAAAACATCCCTGTCTAGGAATCAGATGAAGGTTGGTGGTCGTTTATCCCTGGTACGACGTTAATGTCGCCTGGTATACACGTGTCTCCAAGTTATCGGCGGATCAATTCACGCCCCCACAATCACTTCGTGCCATGCACACGAAACTTTTACCCACCCTTCATGATCATACAAAATCGAAAAACAGTGCATCCGATAGCCGCGTCTGCTAGCAGACTCGTCGGTAATTCTGACAGAAGTGGCGAACGATCCATCGTTCATCCCAGGTAGTACTAATCAGGCGCATGACCGCCGGATTACTGTCTGTTTCAGACAAGTCGGCCATGTGAGACCGTTTGATCAAGTACATTGGTCGAGGGCCATAAGTTAGCGAATGATACTTCTCTTCAGAAGACGACTCGAATACTATCTGGTTACTTTAATACGTTGGACTGAGTGCAGATATCAAAGGAACAAAATAATTCTAGCGCGGCAACTTCTGGCACCCATCATGGGTTTATATGGGATTCGAATCATTCATGACACGCGAGCGATTGCCCTATAAGCTGTCTCCTTGTTGCCTCTCCGCACTAGGATACGCGCTGTCCTGAAAACCCCACCTCTGTGCGTCAGGGATGTCAATAGACCATCCATTGCCATCCACCTCGCATCCTGCATCCCCGCATTCGGCGTCCAAGACTTCTCCCCCACGCGCCTCTGGGGCCGGATGGTAGTCATGATCACCCGTCGAAAAAGTCTGTCGCTCGGATGATGTTCCGCTCATGTGATCACCTTTTTCTGGACCTTGGCTTGGATGAAGGATTCGGCTGCAGAACTGCCGCCTACGCACGACACCAGTTGCCTGATCCAACGCCAGCACACCATCACCACCTACGCCGAGCAAGTCCCAAGCCCACACCCGTCCGATTCCATCACCACACGGTGCTCGCTTCTTCGTGCCCAGAACAGGCGTGACATCAGTAGGTCGTATATGCATACCCGTAAATGCGTTCAGGGATTTTCCCGTCGTCGCATCAAACAACCGAACGTGCGAGTCGAGGATGGCACCAAGAGCGTGACCACGTCTGCAGATGGTACGACCGACGTGAAGGTCGTACGTGCATACGTAGCCGTCTACGGAACTGGCGATGACGACTGTCGCGTCGACGTGGAGGGCCTGCACTGCATCGCGGGATTCCTCCAGCACCTGGGTCGGCGCACGTATGGTAAGGGGCGAACGAAGCGAGGGAGAGGAGCACGAGCACCATGTACAGGAGGTCCCGCAGTCTGACCCAGTCTTCTCAAACAGCGAGTCGGTCCATAATCGGTACAGTACCACGTCCGACTTCAAATTGTCTGAGTGGATTTATTTTCTGCGGACACGTCTAATGAGAGTCGGGAAAAAGTGGGAGAAATGGATGCCAACGGTATACCACGCTCTTCTTCCAGACCAGCGCGCCTGGGAAGCCACTGAGTACAGACTTGATCACACCTGAGACACAGCCGAAAATGTTTACTCAGCAAACCGGATACTTATCTGTTAACACTTTGCACCTGAGTTTATAAATTTGTCCACCTTACAAATAGATAAGCACATTGTGGAAAATTTCATGGATATGCACACATTCACACCTGAGACACAGCCGGAAAAGTACGAGTAACAAAGTTTATAATTATTGTTCAACACATTGCGCCTGGGAACTCAGGTTGGCATGCCTAACATGTTCTTAGAAGAGCCAAACAAGGAGAACGGACTTTGATTATATAACATATTATATTGAATGAAGGCAGAATAGTCAGCCCAACAATAGATAAAATTTACCTAGGGTAATGTATCCATGTAATATCTCCAACTTTTGCTGAAAATGTTGTCAAATAGAAATCTATTAAACATTTTGTAAATGTGATACAATATCTCTGCTGTATTTATTTTATACCATACTCCGATGGGTAACCAGCAACTTAGATTGGCTTTGATGTGTCAACATAGGGAATACATGTTCATAAGGTTTGACTGGATAACATATTTATATATAATTTTTTGATATGCTTCGAGATATGATCAAGTGCCCCACTCACTGGACCACTCACTGGACCCCTGGGAACGAGCAGTGACAGTGAGTGCATAAGTACCAGTGGGACATCAGCGCGGCGTCAATCATGACAAGACCCATGGCAAGCATAAACACCAATCCGACCAAAGCGATAGCGAACATATAACTAGTTATATTCGCTAGTGTTGTCAACATCCGCGAGCAACATGACAACTGTCCAATGATGAGCACAGGGTCTGGATTGGCCAGAGTGATAACTGCACCTACATTTGTTATTGTGGAGTGGTGGCACACTTTGAGGGCGGGCTTCAGCGGACGGTAATGAATGCACCTCTGGGTGGTGGTCGGTGAGTAAACACAAAGTCAGAAATGTCAACATACTTACTACCATGCTTTGGCAGGCAACAACAGCGATGTGGTTGCAATGTGGGTTTTAAAGGAACGGTGCTTACACCTATAAATGGGATAAGGGGTTGTCAAGGGAGCCACTTATTGTGATAAGTGCCTCTGAACGTAAGCGTGACCAACAATGAACTTCTGAACAGGAGAGGAACAAGATTTGGCAGATATGGAATTAAAGTACAAGGAATTGAAGTATAAAGGGTACAAGGACTAAGGTAACGGATAGGTTGCGTAGGTTGCGTAGAGCGTCATACAAATAACAGAGATGAGACCAGGGCCAAACCACCTTTGTATCGCTGATGGTGCTCTGTTTCTGCTTGACTTGTGGTCCTGGCGGGAGGGACGTTATCAAGAATGAAAGACAGATGCATGAAAGAAACGATCGAGCTGACCTTGAAGGCGAGCAGCACCATGATGATGATAAGGTGTGCTATTTCATACTTTGAGGCTACCCCAGCTACACAAATGGAACAGGCTTGCGCTTTGGCCCAACGAATGTCCAATGTATTGCTGGAACCTGCACCAGACGAGAATGTAAGTATTCAAAGTTAGGTGGAGTTCCCATCAACGTGACCTTTTCACAGATAGAGGATGTTGCCCGGGGAATATTCAGGTTAACTCTAGAAGACGATACTTTGTGGAAGCGGTATGCAGGACAATCACCAGCACCTGAAGGGCCTTCTCCACAATCAGTCACCACCCAATTAGGAGCATCCCTTGAAGGGACTGACGAAGCATTTGTGCAACTCCTCATCGTTGACCACGAGATGCACTGTCGTGCACAATATATATACAACAAGGTGGAGGGATTAAGTGTGGCGGGTGCATAAAGCAAGGTCCTAGAGGTTACAGAGGAACAACTGGAGTGGTTCCAAGAGAATCTGGATTTCATCGCTCACTTAAACACAAGAGGGGATGAAAGCAAAGAACTCCTGCATGCAGAGTTGGAAGCAAATATGAAGGAGCTCCTGACTGTCCTGAGGAGTATTGCGAAAACTCTTGCAGCCAGGATGCCAGAGGATATGTCGCCCAAAGAAAGTGCTTCAGAAATCGTGAATACTGGTAGGTTTCTGCAATGAAGTTAGTTGAGAAACTAACATGTTCCACAGAATCGAAATTTCACCTTAACTTCCATCATGCCAATCCACTGGTCTTGCTGACCATGCTGATCGCAGTCACCTTGAACATTTTCAGGCACCTCACTTGCTCTTGGAGTAACACTACCTTGGGACTCCTAAACCTTCTGCTCAAGACCACTCTCCACTCTCCCACCCAGCCACATACCACATCGAACACACTAGAATCAGACACAGGAGACTATGTCCTGCATGATATTCGATCAGTGCACAAAAAATTCGACCTGGAACCCAGCACAGAAACGTACGCTACATGTGTCAGGTGTTGCTGCACGTATGTACCAGCCATGAAGAAGAAGACGGCTATGTATCCTGAACGGTGCAACTTCGTGAAGTACTGTGGTAGTAAACCGTGCGGACAGCTCTTAGTCAAGAAGACGAGGTCGGGTGGTATCAGAGTCGCCGTGCCGCTAAGACCATTCATTGTACAAGATTACAATGACTTTTTGGCTGGTCTACTGAGCCGTCCAGGGATGGAGGCGGCGATGGAGCGGGGAACCAGGCTGAATGACAAGCATCAGCTGTGGGACTTAAAGGATGGAACAGGGATTACCGAAATCACAGGTGCCGATGGAAAACCGTTCATGGATGGGCTAGAAAGGAGTGACCTGAGGTTAGCCTGGAGTCTCTCGGTCGACTGGTTCAATCCTCACAGAAACAAGACTGCGGGTAAAAAAAAATTGGTCAGCTCCATTGCTTTGGCTTTGCTCAACCTTCCCCCCAGTCTTCGTTATAAAGCAGAGAATATTTACATTGTTGGTGTCATCCCTGGCCCCAAGAAGCCCTCGCTGGAGGAAATGAACCATTTCCTTCGACCTCTTATCGACTTCTTTTTGCTTGCATGGCAAAGAGGGACGTGGTTCACAAAGACTGTTGAGCACCCAGAGGGACGATTATTATGATCTGTCATTGCTCTGGCTATCAACGACTTACCTGCTGCTCGAAAGGTTGGCGGCTTTGCAGGGCCCAATGCCGATCATCTGTGCAACCTTTGCTGGTTACGCAAATCAGATAAAAGCAACTTTGCATGCGAGACGTGGATGCTCTGAACCTGTGAAGAATACCGGGAAGCTGCAATTCGATGGTGAGACGCAGACTCAAAAAAAGAACGCAATGAAATCTTCAAGAAGACTGGTGTACGATGGTCTGAACTTCTTAGGCTGCCATACTGGGATCCTACCCATTTCCTCGTGGTCGATGGCATGCATAATCTCCTCCTTGGCCTAGTCCAATATCACTTCAGAGAGCTCATTGTCATCGATAAGCCTGGAAACCAAGAGCTCCACAAGTCCCGTCAGGCACCAATGAGACCGATAGACGAAAAGGAACTAGAGCAGGCTAGACAGCTCATTAAATCAGGAGCATCCACCGCGGCACTCAATTGCATTCACGCACCAGTCTTGCTAGAATTGGTGAAGGAACAAGGAAGGTTCTCCGATTTGCCAACTTCAATGAAAAAACCAATGAAAAGAGCTCTGATCGATGTGCTACTGGTGAGCATCACATCCATCATTCATAGAATGGTTTCATTTGAACAAACCTAACATCCTTCTCAAGTTGGGGCCGGCTTCAACAACAGACACTGTCCCAATGATAATCGACCAACCAGGGGACATGCCTATGGTTGATGTGCTCCTTGGAGAGGAACTTGTCGAAGACTGCATCCTAAGTGGAAATGTAAGGAAGCCCACATCCAACGAGTCGCTCACGAACTGGGAGATCGATGAAATTCAAACTCACCTCCACACAATCACGCGACCGACATGGCATCGTGCTCCCCCGAAAAACCTCGGTGATCCTGAACACGGGAAGCTTAAGGCAGACCAATGGAGAACCTTGATTGAGTTTGACTTACCTGTAATCCTTCTCAAACTGTGGGCTATCGGTCCATATCCGGACAACAAGAGTGAGAAATGCACGCGAAGAGAAAAGCTGGTGCACAGCACAATGCTACTGGCCACAGCAATCCAATGGGCCACATCTTATGTTACCTCAGAACAGCACACGCGTCTATATATATATTATCTGAGGGTGTACCTCAATTCGCTCAAGTCAATCTATCCCAAAAACAACTGGCGGCCGAACCACCATGCGGCATTACATCTGAACACCTTCCTATGCCGATACGGACCCCTCCACAGATGGTGGATGTTTCCTTTCGAGAGGATAATAGGGTGTTTTCAAAAAATGAATACGAATCACAAAATCGGTGAGTATCCAGATCATTAAATTGAGAATTCTTACCTATAGAGTAGGTGAACTTGAGGCAACGTTGATGGTAACATTTTGTGCAGCTGCAAGAGTCAAAACGGTCTTGCAGCACCCCGATGCACCAGCTGTTGTGAAGAATATGGCCAGCATTATAAAACAGTGCAGTGGTGCATTAGACAACGAAGCACTCTCACATGATATGGATGCCTTCCGAACAGCCGCCTTCGAGGATGAGGGTATGTACCACATCCATGGGGTGGGAAAGGTCATCAAGATTAATGCGGGGATGAAATTGGCGCTAGCTGGGGTCAATGTGAAGGTGGAAGAAGGTGTGGAAATGGAGACCTTCGCGCGCTTCACCACATCAGGGCTGAAGTACGCAACTCACACAGCCTCGAGTGCCGACTGTTATATTTTCTGGGAGGCATCGTCTGGGCAGCTCATTCCAGGTATTATTGAACACATCTTCACAGTAAAATCAGTCAAGAACGAACAAAGACTCTTTATCGGAATGTGACAGAACTTACTGATTCCCATGAATTTCACAGACCCCTTTAACCGGTACAAAGATTTTGGAGCGACTTTGTGGAGGGACGAGTATGGAGCTGAGCTGAAGGTCTTTCCTGTGTTAGGAAGTACCTACTGCCACGCAATCAGCATGCCTTGGGAGGCAGGAATGCTGGTTATGAAACCATTGAATAGGGTAAGCGTAACAAAACCAAAGAACTACACTACTAACCATGTCCAATAGATTCTTCTTTGAAAAGAGTATGCTTGAAGGGAGAGATAAGCAGATGTCAGAAGTTGGACAACATAGGGACACACCAATTGGACATCGTTGTGAGGTACCAAGACAAACCATTAGTGATACCTTGAAGAGAGGCATGAGCCAATGCTAGAAATTGAGAACATGGGGACACACCAATTTCAGTCGTCGTGAGGTACTAGGATGGCCGACAATGAATACCCTTAATGATATGAGTAGGTGTTAGACAAACAATTGAGAATGTAGAGACATACCAATCACAGATCGTCACGAGGCACTACGACCGACAATAAACAATATTAGTAGATAGTTTGACAATTGACAACGTAAGGGGACATACCAGCACTGAGCCTCATCGTGAGGCACGACGATGGACAACGGACAATTCTAATTCCAAGATACGGTGACATCAATTCTAGAAAGGTTGTTACATTGTTCGCGTTCTTTGTTTGCATCTTTGTTGGTTTCTGAAATGACTACACACTAGGTTACTCATTCGTTAATTCTCTACACTAATTAATACACAATTAGAGCAGCCTAGAGTGGCCTAACTATGGCGCTGTGAGAACCAGCTTTCCAAGATCTTCAAAGATGATAGTGGAAAGTGGAAGAGTTGTGCATGTGAAGATTTGCCCTGTAAATAGTGTTCAGCGATTTCAGCACGTGACATCTACTTTGGGCCATGCCTTCATGGCACGTGATGTCCGTCGCCAGACACTATTTATGGGGTGAATCTTCACACGGACAACTCTTCCACTTTGCTTCATTGACTACTCCCCTTAATATGCCACTCGTTTAGTATTGTATTCATTAGTATAGGTTGTACATGATCATAAGTTGAAAGACAAAAAGTAAAGAGAAACAAAAAAAGAACATAGGTTGTGATCATTGCCAGGTCTACGAATATTAAGAATCACGTTTAAATTCAAGTGTAGGTCGTTCAAGTCAAGCTGGAAATTGGCTGTCCCTCCAGATGATGTTGGTGGATGCAATCGCCCCGCCATGCGGATATCTATTGTTGTCCATTGCCGATCAAGGTTAAACAACGCGCTCGGTGATTCATTGTCTGGGTCGTCGTCTCATCATCCAGCTTATTGTGCTTGTACCACTTTTCCACCCCGGTTGAACTTGCTTTCAAAGTTCGAGCCTTGCTTGTGCTAAAGCAGGTATAAATTCTGAACCATCTGAGCAGATCTGGATTTCTATCACGTCATGAGCCTGGAAAAGTCACGTTGTGAGTTCCAGCCTGTCTGCTACTTCCGCTACTTGCCATATTGTCAGTACCTCGTTCTGGTGCTTCCATCCCTCATGTCTCTCAATGCTGCTATGGGTGTGGTACTGATGTAAGATCTATGCTTTTGACACATACAGTAATACCACTTCACTGATATTTGGAATAGCGTCTTATTTCCCCCGAGGTAGAGTCCTCTCACGATAGCCCTCCCTCATCGCCTCCCCCTGCTCTGCTCTCTCCTATCACCTTGGAGCCTACCACCCAAGTTAGTTGAATCATTACGAAGGACGGTGAGAACGTAAACTTTGACTGTCTTGCGGCCCATGCGCTGACATCACCTGTAAGTTTGTTACTTATTTGCGCCTTCATTTTATTAAGTGCTGCGTTTGGCAGGTTAGCACTCATATTCGTTATCTGAAGGGTAACCTTCAGAGAGCAATTCGACGGATAATTCATGCCGAACGTTCTCTGAAACGCGAAGTTGAATTGCTTGATGCCACACTGTGCGAAGAGATTGAAGTACGAGTGGAGCAGGCAATCAGAACGGTACTGATAGAGATAATGGCTGCCGAAGAGGAGATGCTGGTTCCCTCTGCTAATTTAATGTCGCCAGATGAAGATGTCGACATGGTTGATTGTGACGACGCTGGTGAGGTCGGCAAGGAGGTGAGGAGATTGAACACCAGATCCTTAATAATTTAAATAAAAATCCAAGTTAACAGCATGGTCAGATCGGTTGCTTGGAACACCTTGGACACTGTCCTCCACTGTGTCACTAATCTGGTCCTTCATGTTTCAGCGGGTGCTCTTAGCTTTCATGGTAACCTTTTCCATTCACTCAGCTTGAGCCAGCCATCCTCCTTACCCGGTCTGTTCGTTCTGGCTTACTTATTTCGATACCCTACTTATCACTCTCTTTGGTGAAGGCAAACGCATGCCAGGGCAGTGGAAGGAGTCCAGCCAGTCCTTGTAAAATGTGTTATTTGTGCGGTCTTGGCGTAAATCTCATATGATGCTAGTAGTGAAAGTGTACCATTGGTGGGGTTTTATGTAAAATAGGACACTGGTTTTAGCGCGTGTTGTCCTCTCGGAGGGCGAGACTGGAGAAGGAAAGTGTGCTTTCAAGGAGCAAGCAGGAGTCCTGATGTCCAACTGTGTGCTTGTCTGCACGTGCATAAGAAGGATACATATGGTTTGCAAACCGGCTTGGGTGCTGCTAGATACCGCTACCTGTACATTCGTCACGAGCTCACAGTGGGTAGCGTTGAGTTGACTACTTCGGGGAGTAGGATGTAGAGTGAAATGAATATCTTCCTCTGGGGTGACATCGATATTAGAGACCGTACCAGTGCGTCCAATAAGATGATGGTATACATTCTGGGTGTCACTGAAAGAATCCTCAGTTACTCAGACTACATCTCCAAGGACGTATTTGCGATGGAGATTAGACAGGGGAAAACTGAATTCCTCCCCCTCTAGCAACAAATATACTCTTGCCAAGCAGCTTGCATGCTCAATCTCGAGCAGAACACCGTGTTTCTCGAAATAGGCGGAATTAGATACAACGACGATATCGTTCTCCTTCCAGAACTGTTGATTATAGGTCTGATATGTTGTGGTCATGAAGGCGGGACTCACCATGGAGGCGACGTGAAGTGCAATCTGATGGGGGGTTGGGGTCGGGAGTGGAGCTACCTGATTGAGTCTCAGGCTTATTAGGAGTAAGCCGGATATGTATGTCTCCTTCTTGTACTCGTAATGGGACCATCCATGATATGGAACCAACTGTTTCCCCCTGAATTGATTTGGGGAAAATAGTCGTCGAGCGTGATGAGCTTGACCAATATCGTCACCAGGCCAACACTTTGGAGGTTTCAATGTTTGTGAAGCTATGAGAACACGGAGTTCTCCTGACTCCCCTTCAAAGGATAGACCGTATGCAACATCACCCTTGTACATCCCATGTTTCGATATCGTGTACCATCCAGGCAGAGGAGGTTCGGAGCATCCAAATACGGGGGACAGAGAAATACGGTCCTCAAATGGGACTAATGACCAGCCACACACACAAGAAATGTGCGAGACAGGGACAGCAAGGAGGAAAGTGCTGGGGCCTACTGCACACACAGTGGAACGGTGGGGTAGATTTTTGTACAGCGTAGCAGTGAGACCAGCCTGATTCCATGCTTTGACGATAAAGTCCACTGAGGAACCTGATGTAAGGTTAGCATATTTGTGGAGTGTATATGCACTGTACAGGAACCTACTGGGGATTATGTTGACCACCCACATCAGCGTCTGTTCCATGTCATTGGGAAGGAGTGATGGGCTAGATGGGCACGGGGGTGCACGATGAAAATCTTGATGCGTTCCAGCAGGGGAGTGAGTAACAGAAATCCTACGAAGATGTTCTGTGAGTGAGATTAACAGGAACCTTTCTTCTCACTCTCCCAGATCCAACAAGAACGTGAGGGTCGAGAGGAAGTCTTCCCAATACTGGATGTTTGGGTTGTGGTCATACTGGGAATCTAGAATATCCATCAATTTTTCATAGTTCAAAGAGCCAAACATCCAGTCTCGGATAGACTCCCAAATGCCTGCTGTGTCCAAGATGGCGGGGGGAGGGCTTTGAGGAACTTCTTCTGACTGATCATCACTGTCACTATTATCGGGTTGGCTCATGCTATGTTCATTGGTGGTGCCGTCGACATAGCGGCCAGCTATTTCGTTGATGACGTGTTTGAACCTTGACGACGACGTGGACATCATACAATGAGGCATGACAGGACGGCGCTGCGGTGACGTTCCCATATCTGTGTTAGCATCCGGAATGATGAATCCTTCTATAAAAGGTCAGTAGATTCATTCAAGGTGTATATACAACATACCAGCATCTTCCTCCTCATCTTCTGATTCTTCCCCCTCGTCTACCTGTGCTTCTACATCAAGGAATTGATTCGCCTGCCCTTGAATTAGTCATAACGTACTAAATCATAACAAATATGTACCATTTTGCGGGCTCGTTTTCTGAGGCTCCGGGAGGTCGCCTGACCACTATCACGATTCTGCTTCCGTCTATGCGAGAGTGGTTGGGATTGGCTTTTGGATGTCGAGGGTTCAATGGACAGGTCACTGCTTGGGAGTACTACGCCGCGAGCCTCCATGGCAGCCACCACCACAGTGCTCGCTGATTCTTTATTTTCCCAACACAAGAACACGCTGGTCATGATATCTCTCCATTCTGCTTCAATATACCGGGGACCGAATTTCTGGGACATCGAGATTGTGAAAGTCCCGATGTCGATTGTTTCTTCCGCCCATTTCAAGACCAGTGACCAAGCATCTGGACTGTCTAGTGGGGCTGCAGCGTTGGAGCGGTGTAATATATTAGCAGTAATCCTCTATTTTGTAGATCAAATCATCTCACCAGCTTGCATTTCATTCGATGATGGTTATTGTGGAAAGAGGGAAACAAAACATGGAGACGCGCCTTTTGTAGTGAACACCGATTGGTGGATGGTCACGTGGGAAAGAGGTGGACCAGCACACGTGGGAAAGTGGGTGGACAATTCTACCCGAGGAACAATTAGAGATCTATTGTTACACTATCATAATGTATCGCGACTGTACATTTAGATGGCCGTCGTGTCCCCCAGTATGATAACGTCGTAAACTGGAGGTCCAGAGCTCTCTTTCACACCCAGTTTGGATGATTTTCATGTGGGTACGGGGTCACGAGAGATCTGGATAGGTGACTGGTATAAATTTGGTTTGTAAGTCCATGGTGGCAAGTAGAAGAGAGACAAGGAACGATGAGGGAGGAAAGATGGGAGATAGGTCATCAGCATGTTTACAAGCATACAAACTACTGCAAACAACAGTAGTTGCTTCACGGACAATCCAAGTGATGACCATGACTCATCATTTGCTGCGGGGGGCTGGCTAACGGCCTTCGACTATGCTTCAATGAACAGAATTATCATAAAAATAAAAGACCTACTTGTTGCTCCTGCTTCCAAACTTTGATGTTGCTATGACCCTCCAGCGCACTTCCTGTCACAATGGTGCATCCTTGCACACCTTCAAAGGTCTAGGAAGATATTAGTCAAAGAATGAAAAATGGGATCTATGGCATACAGCTACCGTAACTACCAAATCACCAGCTGAAAATATAGGGTCAATATGAAAATGCATGAACGAGAGATTAGAGGCTCACCACTCCCATGGTCAAGCTTGTCACGAAATGCTCCAGTTTGGTAGTCAAAGATCTGAGCAAATCCGTCGTCACCTCCGACAATGAGGAGGCCAGATTCTCGGGTGACTGCAAGCTGCTGCGGCACATTCACCAAGATGGCATGGTGATAACTTTGTGAATGATACAAAGTGGGGAGGGTATACTTGTCGACACTGTCTCGTAGGTTGGAAATCAGGAGGTGCTGACCATCCAAAAACGTATCACCGCTGGCAAGAGCTAAGCACGATGGCAATGTATGCTGGGGGAGGAACTTACATCCGGCCATTTGCTTTCTTTTTCCACTTGAGATCCCAAGGATCGATGGAGTAACAAAAACTAAATGACAGATGAGTAAAGCCTTTGCCTTTGCCATGAGTGAATACGTACATGTAGCCACTCTCAAGGTATGAGACCACAATACTGGAACCATCATCTAAGAAATGGACCGATTGCACGACGTACGGTTGCTTCTCAGCAGAGCTGGGGACAGGCGCAAAAGATTCTACACGGACGACAATGCAGGTCAGACCAGGCAGTGTACACATATGGATGATACTTACTCTGATCGGTGATGAATTTCCAAACGCAGACCTTCCCATTGCCAGCGCTAGCCAGTCGGCGGTGTTGTGGGTCCCAGGCCAACGATTCTATGGCCCCTGCATGCGTGAGACTAATTGATAAAAAATGGAACAGAGGGACCTCACTTGAGCGCTGATAAAGATGAATGTTTCCGTCTGATGCACCGAAAACAAAGGTATCCTCATCCTGATCTGCCAGTTTAAGCCAAGCAGTGCAACTGATAAAGCCAGCCGACGGAACACATATTTCTTGCAACATTTCACCGGAGGTAAGGCTCCAAACGACCACGTGGCCATCATTCCCTGTGATGTGTGTCAAACCGGCTGATGTAAGGGAAAAAGACAATGCTTACCTCCACTAAGCAGTAAAGAACCACCAGGGCTGATCGCGAGTGTATTGATTGCCTTTGTGTGGCGAGTCAAAGTGAACTTGTGAGTTATCTACAAAGAGGTCAGTGGGAGACCGAAACGAGAAACCAATCTGACATTAATGGGCAGAGGCATTGCAATTTAGGTCTGAGATATAGTGGTCTGAACATGGCCATGGCATACATTTATAAGAGAGACAGCGGGGCAGTATGACAACCCAAGATTAGATGTTGAACAACTGAGCACATAAGGGCGTGGGGCAAGCATGACAACCGACAAGACTATTGGTAATATTATGAGCAGGAGTTAAACAATTGGGAACATAAGGGCATACCAAGTAGATGGACGGATTATCACTAACTGTTTTACTTCATTTTTATTCCTAAATGATGAAGTACAATGATCATTAATTATCTACACCAATTGATACACAATAAGCATAGTTCCACTCTAGGCTGCTGCGTGGGCTAGCTTAGACGATAGTGGGAAGTGAAAGAATTGAGAACGTAAGGGCGTACCACATAGACAGGCAGTGATTATTACCTGTTTTTCTTTGTTTCTATTCCTAAATGAAGTACATGGTTGATTCTCTACACTAATTGATGCACAATAATCATAGTACCAAGCTATGATAGTGAAAAGTGGAAGAGTTGTGTATGTGAAGATTCGCCCCGTAAATAGTGTCTGGCGACAGACATCATGTGCCGCTGAGGCGCTGCCCAAAGTGGATGTCACGTGCTGACATCATTGAACACTATTTATGGGGCGAATCTTCACACACGTAACTTTTCCACTTTCCACTATCGTCTAAGTCACGCAGTGGCCCTGGAGTGGCATAGTGCCGCTCTAATTATTACATTTAATTAGTGTAGAGAACAAGTAACCAGTGTGTAAGGTCGACAAAAATGTGAACAAATGTACCCATCTAGGGTTGATGTTATGAAGAATTAGAATTGTACATCATCGTCCGTCATCATGCCTCGCGATACTCTGCTGATATGTCCCTTACGTTGTCAATTGTCAGACTTACTGGTATCATTAGATTATTGTCGGTTGTAGTGCCCCGCAATAACCTGCGATCGGTATGTCTCAGCCTAACATCACTCATATCACTGAATAGTTTATACAGTTGGTGCTCCGTGACCGTGAGTTCACCCGAATGTTCACTAGCATCATGTCTATTGTTATCTGTCGCCAATTGCAAGTCCGACAGTGGCATTATTGTTTTGACTTCAATCAGGGGGTGCGTCTGTACTATATGTCGTTCGTGCTCAGTGTCATTGTCTGAACCTACCGCATAGAAATGCGTCCACCAGAGAACATGCCCAAAGTTGTATCAACCTGGATGTTCCACTGCTACTTTTCTCCCCTCACGCACCATTCTGTTTTTCCTCTGGAGCACGCGATTTCCCCCCCTCTGCTGACGCGACATAAAATATTTCCCCATGAGGAAACTGAGGTCCCACTCATGCGATGTAGAGACTGGTGCATCTCTACGGTCATATCCCCCTTCTCAGACACTTTCTATCATCTCCCATTGCTCTGATATTACCTTCCGGACCTTCTCTACCTAGACCGGATGCTTCCGCTGTTAAACGAACTCGTATTACACGGTAGTAGTTCATTTATAGTAGTTAGTTCACACGCACTTCATGTAGCGTATATAGCTTTCAGACTCAGTCATCTGAGTTCCAATTGACTCTTGACCAGCAACTGCTATCATCTCTGAGTTCCTACACACAGCAGGTAAGCCAAGTAACTGCGTACTGCATGCTTCCGACAGGTTATGAGCCCTGGTGATCGTGCTGTGCGACTTGCTCGCCACCATCACTTGGTTTTTCCTGCTCCCGCCCTCAGATGCGCTATCCGCTCTCTGGTGTGGTAAGTCGCGTTCTAATGCGTTTTTATGCTTGAACACATGCGACATGTCGCGTCCTATGCGTCTTTACGCTTGGACATATGCGACCAGATCCTTGGACATATGGGGAGACTATGTCTCACCGGTCCATGGACTCTGAGAGCATAATGAGCGTACCTACGCCCCTTCCTCCTCTTCTCATTATCAGTAGCTGGAAGTTAACTGACGCCTCTTTGTCCCAGACCACCCATTCTCACTATGTCCTTCAAGACCGACACTTCCAACGCCTCTAAGGTCCCCGACCTCAACGGTTCCAACTACCTTCGTTGGTGCCAAACTATGCAGGCTTACCTGCGTACCCTCGACGCTTTCTGGGCCATCACTACAGATTGCCCCAACGAACTTACCGAAGGGGAATCCGACCGAGTCATTAACCAATCTCGTATCGACGACTGGCACTCTGCCAACGAGAAGGCCCTTGGTGCCATGGTTTTGAAGATGTCCCCCACTCTCGCTCATCCCTTTTATGATGCGACCTCCGCCAAGGAAGTCTGGAACGCTCTCAAGGCGAAGTTTTCCACTCCGTCCACTGCCTCCAAACATTTGGAGTTTAAAGTGATGATGGACACTGCCATCCCCGAGGACCAGCACCCCCAGGCTGCATTCTCGAAACTGAAGCAACACTTTGACCTACTCCGGACCTACCAGACTGAGGTCCCCGCCTCCTTACAATCCCTAATTGTACTTGCAAAATTACCGCGGTACATGGACGTGTTCACCCAGCTTCTGAACATGTCCACCTCTGGACCATCCGCCACCTCTGTGAAAGGAAAGGAGAAGGAAGAAGCAGCGGACCCGACGCAGCTCCCCACCCTCGATGAGATCGAGCGTATGACCCTCGTGGCCTGGCAGCAATACGTCTCCAAGCGTAAGCCCAGACACGACGACCACGCGAAGAAAATCTCCGCAGTCAAACGTAAGCCTGCGGACCCCCAGTTCCAGCAGCAGCAGCAGCAGCAGCGCCCACAGGGGCAGCAGCAGCAGCAGCGCCCACAGGGGCAGCAGCAGCAGGGGGGGAACCAGCAGCAACAGGGAGGACCGCAGCAGAAGAAGAAGAAGACCACTCGTGGTCAGCGTTCCGCACAAGGGCAAGCGAAGCAAGACGCTCGCGCCCAACGTCGCGAAAATACCCATTACAACGACGCCGGCCCCTCCTTCGCCTTCTCTGCCGCCACCATCATCGACCCCGCCATTGTGGAAGCCGGCCCCTCCGTCATCGACCCTCGCCGTCACGCTCACACCACTGGTGAGGCCCACTACGGCCCACCAGCCTTTCCCCAGACCAAGAATGCGATTTCTCTCGCTCGCCGTCTGGAGATCACTCCCACCATCGAGACCGTAAGACGTCTTGATAAAGTCGCGAACCGTAAACTCACTCGCACTCCTATCGTCAACCCTGGCGACTATGATTTTGGCGCCCCCGGTCCCTCGCGTCCACCGCAATATAAGGACCACAAAATGGACTCTCCAGTCCACCACCTATCCCCATCCTTTTCGGCCACCTTTGGCCTGGATGTCCCTTCCTACGAGGACGCGATGGAAGACGATTCGTCTTCGCTCCTCAATCGGCTTCACCAGCCCATCCAGCCTGCCGCCCTCATTGAGATGGATGAAGACACTGTCTCCATCCACTCAGGCCAGGCTGAAGCTGGCGAATTCTATGCCACCCAGGATGACTTCTACGCCCCAGAAGAGGAAGAAGTCGAAATCCCTTTTGAGGATTATTTCAACCTGGATGAAGGACTCGAGGATGACACGTACGTCTCTTCCTCACCCCACTCACATCTCTCAGACACTGATGAGCGATTCCCATATTCGCCACAGTATGTAGATTTTATTCTATCGTCTGTAGTAGATAGTGATGCAATGGACATTGTTTCTACGCTCCCTTATTCCCTGTGTGATGGCTGTGAGAACCACAACACCAAAGGAAAAGGAAAAATGCGTGCACACAAAGAGGATACAGAAATGTGGCTCCTTGACTCTGGAGCTTCGGCTCATTTCACCAATAACTTCGACGCCTTCGTCGAGTATCAGGCCTACCGCGAACCCCACTATACCCAAACAGCGAATGGCAAAGCGCCAGTCTTAGGCGAAGGCAGCGTCCTTATCTGCTACAAGGAGAATGTTGTGCGACTATCGCCAACTATCTACATGCCAGATTGTACTATCAATCTCATCTCCCTCGGCACACTCCTTAAGGACAATTGCCTATACGCTCAAAGCGCTGAAGGCTTTATGCACATCATCGATGATTGCACTAAGCGTGACCTGATCAGCTTCCACTCTCATGGAAGCAGTACTATGTACTGGGTGAGAGCCCCTATCGTCCATGAACACACTAAAGCGAACATTGACATGATCGCCGTGGACTATGAACTGCTCCATCGCCGCCTCGGACACCCCTCAAAGGATGTACTAAGAGCTGCGCGAAAACATATAAAAGATTTCCCAAGCGTAACTATTCCGCCCGTGGAACCAGTTTGCCCTGGCTGCCAGCTAGGCAAACAACCCAACCGTCCCTTTGCAGCGAATGATATTCGCGCAAAGAGACCCTTTGAACTCATACACTCTGATCTAAAGTCTTTCGAGACTGAATCTTACCACAGATCGAGGTATATCATCGTCTTTTATGATGATTACACGTCCCAAGGATGGATCAAACCCCTCCGGACTAAGGACCAGGCACTTGGTGCCACCAAAGAGTTCATAAAGTACATCAATAATCAGTACTCCGCCTCCATAAAAGGCTGGATGTCCGATGCAGGGGGAGAATATAAATCAAAAGCCTTTGGGCAACTAATGCGCGACAATGGTATTCATATCTATGAGTCTGCGCCTCACACCCCACAACAGAATGGACGTGCTGAGCGATTCATTCGCACTTTGATGGACAAAGCTCAGGCTATGCGTCTTCACGCTTGCCTACCTGATTCTTACTGGGAGTTTGCTATCCAGCATGCGGTACATGTATACAACCGCACTCCCAAATGAGGTTTAAACTGGAGGACACCTCATGAACTTCTAAACAAAGTTCCTCCAACAATTTCTCATCTACGCGTCTTTGGATGCGCTGCGTATGTTCACCTTCCAGTGGACACTCGTGGGGGCAAGCTGCAACCCAAATCGCAGCTAATGATTTACCTAGGAATTCCACCAGGTAACGAGCGCAACTATTTATTCATGCGCCCTAACAACGCGCTACATACGTATGTGCATGCCATTTTTGATGAGAACCTATTCCCTCGATGTCCAGGGGCTCGACCTCACAAGCCGGTAAGTGCGCCCCCACAACCCCATAAACATCCGAGACCACCCTCGCACCCACACTCTGATGCGGATAGCGACGATGACGGTTTACCGGGATTTCCTGAGCGAACTCGCCGTGTCCCTCCAAACCCAAGTCCGCTACCTTTTGAGCGAAACCCTTCGCCTGAACCGGTTGTCCCGGAACGAACGCCCTCCCCTCCTCGTACCCCTCCTAGGAGACTCCCTCCTTTGGATGCCCCTCCTGCCTTACCACGCTGTTCTGAGCGTATCAGGCAGCCACCCCGCCGCCCAGGCAACATTTATGGAGAACGCCGTAACCCGGTACAACAAATAAAAGAAATTGAGCGCGATTCGCGCTGGAAAGACCTAACCGGTCAATCCACTCCTCCTGTGCCGGAAACACCCAACGTTCCCGGTGCCATGCCTCCATCCCCCACTCCTTCTGAGGACGACGTCGAACGCATGATCCGGGAAGGGGGAGACGCTATGGTATTATACCTATGCGCAAAGGCAGTACCCCTCGACGAAAGGCCTAACAAGCCTAATTACCGAGAATGGTCATACAGAGACCTCCTACGCCTACCTGAATCAGAGCAAAAGCAATGGTTCAAAGCGTGCGAAACAGAACTAGACATGCTGAAACAACGCAAAGTCTTTGAAGTCTCTGACCGCCCCACTGGCCGAAAGGTCATTAAGAATCGATGGGTTTTTGATGAAAAATCTGATGGCCGTAAACGTGCCCGACTAGTAGCGAAAGGATTCTCGCAAGTCGAAGGTCTTGATTTTGATCAGATCTTCAGCCCAGTCGTAAGATTCGAAATAGTGCGATGCATGCTCGCCCTAGCCGCCTTAGAGAACTGGCATCTGTCCGGACTCGATGTGCGATCTGCCTATCTATATGGCAAATTAGATGAGGAAATCTACATGGAATTCCCAGAAGGCTTTGTGCCTCCTCATCTTAAAAACAAAGTTCTCAGATTACTCCGCGCCCTGTATGGGCTTAAACAAGCAGGTTTAGCTTGGTGGAACGAGCTCAACCAATCAATGAGAGAACTAGGCTTTGAGCGACTCCAAATGGACGCCGGCCTCTTTATATACAGAGAAGCAAACCAAATCGTCGTAGCTATAATCTACGTAGACGATGCTCTCTTCTGTGGCCCCTCAAAAGCCTTTGTCAAGAAAGTCAAGGCTACCTTTATGAAAAGGTGGGAATGCCGCGATCTCGGAGATGCACGTGAATTCCTCCGAATGAACATTCATCGAGTTGATCGCTGGTTACATATTGACCAGCGCGAATACCTCGAGAAAGTACTAGAGCAATGCGAAATGATCAACGCAAAACCCGCTCGTACACCTTTACCTCAAGGTTACCAACCTGAGAAGAACACAGCCCCTGTCAATGCGGAACTTCGGACGCGATTCCAGACAGTTATCGGCTCATTGTTATACCTTATGCTTGGTACTCGCCCAGACATTGCTTATGCAGTCACCCAGATGGCGCGACAGTCTGCCAACCCATCACAGGAGCACTTAGACAAGGCCCTGTACATTTGCCGTTACCTACTTGGCACTCGCGACTACTCGCTTGTGTATGACGGTTCCTCTGGATGCAGTATCACCGCCTGTACTGACTCTGATTGGGGAGCAGATCCAGAGACTCGCCACTCCCAAACGGGATTCTACTTAAAGTTGGCGAATGGTGTTTTCCTCTGGAATTCACATTTACAAAAGACCACAGCCCTCTCTTCTACAGAGGCTGAATACATGGCCTTGAGCGACTGTTCTCGCCAGGTCATATGGGTTAAACAAATGTTTGAGGAATTAGGGTTTCACCTAAAACCCATTCCTATCTGTGGCGACAATCAAGGTTCTATTTTTATAGCTAACAATCCTGTCACCGAACGTTGCACCAAACACATACCCATTCGCTACCATTTTGTACGCGATGCTGTAACTGATCAGCAAGTAGAGATCTTCTATATCGAAGGGACTGACAATCCTGCCGATATGTTCACCAAGAACCTCGGATATGTCAAATTCGAGCAGTGTAGATCTCAAATTGGTTTAGATATAAAAACCGCAGTTAGCAGGACTAACTAGCGACACATATCACTACCACCTAATGCTTACGCGATTACCATGCGCTTAGCAAGGGGGAGTGTTGAACGAACTCGTATTACATGGTAGTAGTTCATTTATAGTAGTTAGTTCACACGCACTTCATGTAGCGTATATAGCTTTCAGACTCAGTCATCTGAGTTCCAATTGACTCTTGACCAGCAACCGCTATCATCTCTGAGTTCCTACACACAGCAGGTAAGCCAAGTAACTGCGTACTGCATGCTTCCGACATCCGCCAAAGACCGGAGCACGGACTATTAGTCCGGATGCCTCGGTCTAACGTGGTCGACACGGACTTTCACATATGAGTTCAGTACACCGGTCTGTTCCTTTCAATCCTATCTTATCAACTTCCCCTTTTATTCTGATCTCTTACATATGTCCTTTGTATCGCTGAAGACCGATCGGGTCTTTCGGGCCCGACAGCTTTCCTTCTTAAAATTTAACTTCTGTCATTTAGGGTTTTGATCCGTTTCGTGCCTTTTTGTTTCATTTCCCTTTCCTTGACATATGTTACTCTATCGGTTGAAGTGCGAGTTCCAGGTATGCCCGGACTATAAAGCCATGTACCTTAGAGTTAGAAAATACTTTTGGTTGGATTCACGAACTGCTCAAACCTCTTGTCACCACCGTACCGTCACCGTCACCATTCACCGTCACCGCTCTCCACGATCTCAATGTTTCCTTGTTGTCTTCTTCCTCTCTCCGGACTCCCGGACTTCCCGCATTTCTCCTGGACATCTTCCGGACTAGTGTCGGACTAGTCGAGTAAGTCCCCCGGACTTCTATCTTTCACTCACCCATTTTACAGAGTCCCTTTTGGGGCGATTATACTCGCTCTCCTACCCCCTTTTCCTGGCCCGGAACTAGTGGTTCCCACCTCCTAGTCTCCTTCAGGCCCCTTATCATCTTTACAACTGGAGCCCACCGTGAGGGACTCACAAACGGGTTCTAGAAGAAGTCTACGGCCGACTGTCCAACGCCAAGAGCTTGAAAATTTACTTGAGCACTTTAGAAATTTGCAGATTGACGGAGAAGACTCGCTTCTACTCCAACTGGTCCCCCCTCGAGACGCCCATCACAACCGTGCCGATCTCCCTGACGTATCAGGATTTGCCTTTAGTCCATTGTCAGACAGTGACCTCGACCCTTCAGTCACCTCAGCCACCAGTGATTCTGACTGGCCCGGCACCTTTCGATTCCCCCCCTTTACTTCCCCATCACCTGACGCACTGCCTTTGGCAGAATTAGGCACCTACTCCAACAGCACCACCTCTCCTAGCCCGGATCCAGAAAATTTACCCAACGGGCGCAACCTAAGCGACCTCATATCGGGAGCGTATATCCACTTGACCCCGTTGCGACAGTCCAGGGAATCGCACCTCACCTCCCAATTTTCTTCTCCTCTATCACCTATCTCAACAAGTACTTCGTCCTCATCATTGTCATCTTCCCCATCCCTCTCCTATTTTCTCGACCACTCCGCGCCTTCTCACTGGAAACATCTTCGGTCTCCGGTCCCTTCTCCCTCACCAGTCCTCGCTACTTCCTGTTCCGGACTTTCGTCCCCATCATTGCTGACCACCCCGACATCGCCTCAGTCCCCCCTTCGCCAACTCCTACCAGCCGTTCCTCCACCAATGGCCCAAATTCCCCAGATGCCGCTCCGCGGAACCCAGAATGCCCCGAAGTTTGACGGGAAGATGCCGGCCCTGCTGCCACACTTCCTCGAAGACATAGACATCCTCAGAACCACCGCCATCATCACCGAGGCCGCCAAAATTTGTGCCGCTATAAGGTACGCAGATCTCAAAGAAGCCAAAGGATGGGAGCTTTTCGATGAAGCCACCACTGTCCCGGCTGACTGGGACACCTTTGTCGTCGCCGTCAAAAAATTATATCCCAGTTGCGAAGGAGCTAACTGGTATTGCTGTGCTGATATCCAATACCTCGTTCAGGAATACCGGACTAAGCCGATGAGGTCTATGGAAGACCTAGGCGAGTACCAGCGCAAGTTCATGAAGATCGCCAGGATCCTCATCAACAGTCACAAGCTCTCAGACTTAGACCAAGATGCACTGTTTCTGACTGGCCTGCCTGCCGATCTTGAGAACCAAGTCTGCCAGTGCCTCCTCATCACGAAAACCGATCACCACCCTTCCGACCCATATCCAATCACTGACACACTCGAGGCAATGCAGTTCCTCCTCACCGGCTCCACACTCCATCCCCTCACCACCGCTGCCACCTTGCCCCCGGCTCAGCCCTACTACCCCGCCTGGGCAGCGGCACCTCCAGCACCGGTATATCCACCCCCCGCGACATCGACCACTGCTCCAGCTATCAAGCAGGAGCAGGTAAATATGCAGCGCACAGCCCCGAAGAGCTGTGCGTTCTACGCAGACCCAGCCCATTTCATGGGTAGCTGTCCTCTAGTAGATGGCTATATCCAGTCAGGCAAAGCTAGTCGCGGCACCAACGGTCGGTTGTACATGCCTGACAGGAAGTGCATCCCGCGTGTACCCGGTACTCGCTGCCTCTGCGAGTGCCTGGATCACCTGCCAGCCCCTGGATCTGCCTCCACCTCCTCTGTCGTCACTGCCGGCATCTTCTTAGTCACTGACAAGTCCGCCGATGCCATACTGGACATTGAACCATCGGTATTTTTGACCCCGGTTTTCAAAGACTGGGACGACGCCCCAGATCCCATGTTTTCCAACCCCGACTTCCAGGAATACCTTGCCAACGCCTGGGCCAACTTCCAGTCAGACAAAAAAAACAAAGGGAAGCACATTCACTTCAACAGAGTGGAGATGCCACCTCGAAAGACCGGCCACCCCGGTCCCCGGTGTCTTCTTCTAGATAAGATCAGTAGAAACGCTAAGAAAACGCTTACCAGACAACCAATCTGATCTCCACAGGTAGTAAACCTTTAGCGAGGTGAAGAGAGTACTCTTCCCTGGTCGAGTTGGTACTAGAAATAAGTATCAATCTCATAGAAAGGGGTTGACTATCAGGCATGTGGTTTGTTCGTCAATCGTCAACGAGGTTGAGGGTGATTGGGGGTTCAGCAAACTGTTGAGGGTCTGGATTTCAGCTGGGGTGGTGTACAAATTGTACACTGGATAGTTGGGGGAATGGTCTAGACAACTTCTTGGGTTGCTAGAAGGGTACTCTGTAGTGACTAGGGTTACTTCCCTAAGATGCCAATTAGCTCCAGTTGATTAGGAATGCTCAATTGGGTAGGTAGCGTAAATATACTTCACTTTCGCTTACTGATTCACACACGTCACTTAGTCACACAGAACAGCTTTTCCTAAACTGAATCTATTATGTACTAAGGAGTTGGCAATCAGCTTAAATGTGCTCGACTCGACCCTTTCCCAGGGTACTAATGAACTATTAGGTCTCCCTACTAGCTGGGGATCTATTCCCTTTAGTTGCCCACTCTGGGGCTTTCTCCCTAAAGGTGTCCTAACTGTCCCTATCCTAAGGGATACAGTATACTCCTAACTTGGGTCTAAGTAGTTCTATTTATAGCGTGGGAATTACTCTACACAGCCTCACTGTTTGTTTGTAGAGGGGTGCACTTGTGAGCACTCGTTGGTTGAGATTTACTCAAGTAGGAACCTTTTTCCTAAAAGAGGGAACCTGCCAAATGGGGCTGAATCGCGCTCCTTATATAGTAGTTTACATGTGGCTGTGCTACCTTCGGTTCCGAGGTGGCTGTGCTACCTTCGGTTCCGAGGTGGCTGTGCTACCTTCGGTTCCGAGGTGGCTGTGCTACCTTCGGTTCCGAGGTGGCTGTGCTATGCTACCTTCGGTTCCGAGGTGGCTGTGCTACCTTCGGTTCCGAGGTGGCTGTGCTACCTTCGGTTCCGAGGTGGCTGTGCTACCTTCGGTTCCGAGGTGGCTGTGCTACCTTCGGTTCCGAGGTGGCTGTGCTACCTTCGGTTCCGAGGTGGCTGTGCTACCTTCGGTTCCGAGGTGGCTGTGCTACCTTCGGTTCCGAGGTGGCTGTGCCAAGATATGACTCATACTGACTCATACTGACTCACTTTGACTCAACCTGTCAGAAAATGACTTGCAATGAGCTAAAAATAGCCTTTGGCTTGGCAATGACTCATACTGACTCATGCCGACTCATTATGACTCATTATGACTCATGCTGTGCAGGTCACATGATCATTCTGCTAGTCTAGGGGCAGTGCTTTGGCTAGTCCTCATCTGACTCACTTTGACTCATATTGACTCATTATGACTCATGCTGTGCAAGGTCACATGATCTGAGTCAGGTGATTCGCAACTGAGGTCACATGCTCCAATTGCTTCTCTGACACTTGGCTAAGTACTCAAGGATAAAAGAGATATTAAGAAAATGGTTTGCTAAGTAGTTGTAGGTAGTAATAAAAGTATGTTGGGAGAAATCATTTTGTTTCTCCACAACATGTGAATGAACAAATAAGAAAAAAAAATAGGGATACATACTAGACAGTATGGTCCATATGTCCCTCAATTAGCTAAGCATTTGGACCGTGGGAATATAGTAAAAACTCAAATCTCGGGTCAAATGTCTAACATCACATATACAATAACTATGTATCCGCATCCAAACAGTTTGGTGCAGGTCACCAGGCTGCCTCTATCTCCGAAGAACTCGTCTCCCTGGCAGTTGAGGCCTCATGGTCTTGGACCCCGGGTCCTTCAACGTCTTCGGCACCTCGACCTCCGACACCGACTCCGTTATCATCCTCTAGTATTATTCCTCCCTGCATAGACATTACTAACCCATCATCCTCCCTTGCCCCAACGGGCCAATTCAGGTACTCATTCCCCCTCGAAGACGAGACTGCCCTGAAGTGTCTCCTAGACCGGGTCCTTGCGACCACAGTACCGGTCCCAGTCCGGGAACTCATTGCAGTCACGCCAGACGTCCGTCGACAGCTTAAGGACCTGTCGACGGCCAAACGTATACCGGTATCCACTAACTCCGTCCAGGTTAACGAGCTCGCCGGACGTGACCCCGGCGCAGTAGAACGTGCATTCGGTGAGCACGTCCTCCGTAGCGATGACGGTCAGATTGTCACGTACCATTCGGTACCGCTTTGGGTGCTCGAAGCTAAGATTGTGGGTACCGGCCAGTCTATCCTCGGAGTCCTTGACTCAGGCTCCGAGATAGTCGCCATGCCCAGATAGGTATGGGAAGACCTCAGTCTACCAGTCAGGTTGGACCACACGATGACCATGTCCAATGCTAACACCAGCACCGAGTCCACCCTCGGAGTTGTCAAGAATCTCCAGCTCGACTTCGGTGCTGGCGAAATCTCCTTACAGGTGCAGGTAATACCGCGCACAAACTTTGATCTCCTCCTTGGCCACCCCTTCCACTGCCTCATGAGCGCCGCTACCGAAGACTTCCCTGACGGCTCCCAGACGATCACCCTCCGAGACCCCAATTTAGGGAAGGTATACAAGCTACCCACCCACGCTTGGACAGAAGGATGCCCACGTTGCTGACGCGGACTATTCTGTTCGAGTCACCGGTCTATCGTGACAGTGGGTTTTTAGACTACGATGATCCACCGAAAGGTTGGGAAGAGTCAAATAGTACCGTTTCTGCATCGGACTTTATCTACCGCACTCCGTTTTCTCCCTTCCGGACTACATTGCTACAGCCGGACTTATCTCATTGTACCCCATCCCCCTCTTATGATTTCCTTTCTTCTACCCAATCTGCTTTGATGCCTGCCCACCTGGCAGCGTTCAAGGTGACTTACTCGTTTCATACCGCGTCCCGTTCCTTGGCTTATAAGCCGGTGGCCAAGAAGGTTCGGTCGGTCCTGGCTCCTCTCGAGGAGGAGTACCGGATACTCTGCTGATTACCTGACAACCCATTAGCCGGACTTCTTCCATTACCTATGCACCCCCCTGACTTCACCCCTGGCTTGCATTTCACACAGGAACGAGCCGACGTCCTTGACCTTGACCCCGCCAATTGGTTGTGGCTGGAGGAACTCAAGCTAGTCCGGTGGATAGTCCGCACACATGAGAAGGCCTTCGCTTGGATTCCAACCGAGCGGGGTCATCTAGACGAGTGGTACTTCCCGCTGGTGAAGATACTGACCGTGCCCCATACGCCCTGGGTACTCCGCAACATCCCGGTCCCCCCATCCTCATGGGACCAGGCCATCCAGATCATCAAAGACCGTATCGCCTCCGGTGTGTACGAGCTGTCCGCCGCAGCCTACCGATCCTGCTGGTTCTGCGTGCTCAAGCAGGATGGTAAGACACTCCAGCTCGTTCATGACCTCCAGCCGCTTAACGCAGTCACCATCTGGGACTTGTCCACCCTGCCATTTGTGGAACATTTCGCCAAGTCATTTGGCGGATATGCAGTCTATGGTATGATGGACTTGTTCGCCGGATATGACCAGCGCCTGCTTCATGTTGAGTTCCGCGACATGACAACGTTCAATAGTCCGCTCAGCCCCCACCATCTTACCACTCTTCCGATGGGTCACACTAACGCCATCCAGGTTTACCAAGCAGATATGTCCTTTATTCTGCAAGATGAAATCCCCGACCACACCGAGCCCTTTATCGATGACATGCTGGTCAAGACTGAGACCACCCGGTACCAAAGACCGGATGGGTCTTATGAGACCATCCCCGAGAACCCCGGCATTAGGTTATTTATTTGGAAACACCTGATCATCATTAACAGGATTCTTCAACGCTTCGAGAACGTCAACGTCACGGTCTCCGCCAAGAAGTTCATCCTAGCGGCACCGTTGGCAACCATAGTCAGGCACAAGTGTACCTTCGAAGGGCGCGTTCCGCACGAGGCTAAGATCCAGAAGATAAGGGATTGGCTGGAGTGCGAGAACCTGACCCAAGTCTGTGGATTCCTCAGAACCTGTGGAGTGGTACGTATATTCATCTGGAACTTCGCCGCTATCACTAGACCACTCGTTGGCCTTACAAGGAAGGGTGTCCCATTCGAATGGGGAGACGCCCAGCGTGACGCAATGACTCGTCTGAAGGACAAGATCATTAAGTCCCCCATGCTCTGCCACTTGGACTACAAGTCCAGCCGAGAGGTGGTCCTTGCCGTGGACACCTCAGTCATTGCTATCGGCTTTATTTTGTCCCAGGAAGGTGAGGATGGCAAGCGCTATCCGAACTGCTTCTGTTCTATCAGCCTCACGAGCGTCGAGAGCCGGTACTCCCAGGCTAAGCTCGAGCTTTACGGTCTGTTCCGGGCACTCCGGGCAGTCCGCGTTTTCATTTTCGGAGCGACTAACCTTGTCATTGAAATGGACGCGAAATATGTGAAGGGTATGATAAATAACCCGGACTTACAGCCGAACGCGTCGATTAATCGGTGGATTGCCGGTATTCTTCTGTTTCATTTCGAGCTTCGTCACATTCCTGCCGCTAGGCATGCCAGTCCCGACGGACTATCTCGCCACCCCTCTTCCCCTAACGATCCGTCAGAGGAGGATGATTTTGAGGATTGGCTGGACGATTCCTATTCCTTTTCCATTACATTACTCAATGACCGGACCTTACCATACTCTGATACCCCCGCATTTATGCATATCCTCTCATGGTTTCCTTCTTGCTCCCCTTCCCTCTTACCTTCATTGGACTACGTTTTTCCCCCATCGGACTGTGTTTACGGCTTTCCCCTTACTTACGCTTCCGTTCTCTCTTCTTCTGTTGACCCGGACGTTCCGCCGGTCACTCCTATTATCCCCCAGTCTGCTAAGGCCGTTGCCAAGGAAGTCCGGATTCACTCGATCCGTGACTTTCTTCACACACGAGAGTGCCCCGCTGACCTTTCTGACCCAGAATTCCAGTCGTTCATCAACTTGGCAACTAAGTTCTTCCTCCTCCATGACTCCCTATGGTGATGGGAACCCCACGACCGTCACCAGTTAGTGGTACCGGAGCCCCAGCAGTATGAACTTATTAAGGAGGCTCACGATGACCTCAGGCACAAAGGTGTCTTCACAGTCCGCACCTGCTTACTCCTCCGCTTCTGGTGGCCAATGCTCATCGACAATGTCAAGTGGTTTGTCCGCACTTGTCACGAGTGCCAGATTCGCCAATCCCACCGCTTTCACGTTCCCCCAACCGTCCCGGTAGTCAGTGGCCAGTTTCGGAAGGCACACCTTGATACAATGGTGATGCCCCGGTCTGCCGGCTACTGGTACATTGTTCAGGTCCGCTGTGCCTTGACCTCCTACCCCGAGTGGCGGCTGCTGCATTCGGAGAACGGCACCACCCTCGCCTCCTTTATTTTTGAGGATATCCTCTGTCGCTGGGGCCCTTTGGCCGAGATCGTCACTGACAATGGTCCCACTTTTATTCAGGCCTTGGACGTCCTAGCCACCCGGTGTCTTCTTCTAGATAAGATCAATAGAAATGCTAAGAAATGCTTACCAGACAACCAATCTTATCTCCACAGATAGTAAACCTTTAGCGAGGTGAAGAGGATACTCTTCCCTGGCCAAGTTGGTACTAGAAATAAGTATCAATCTCGTAGAAAGGGGTTGACTATCAGGCACATGGTTCGTTCATTAATTATCAATGAGGTTGAGGGTGATTGGGGGTTCAGCAATCTGTTGAGGGTCTGGCTTTCAGTTGGGTGGTGTACGAATTGTACAATGGATAATTGGGGGAATGGTCTAGACAACTCTGGGTTGCTAGAAGGGTACTCGGTAGTGACTAGGGTTACTTCCCTAAGATGTGCTCTCAATGGGCTTCCAATTAGCTTCAGTCGATTAGGAATGCTCAATTGGGTTGGTAGCGTTAATACGCTTCACTTTCACTACTGATCCTCACACGTCACTTAGATACACAGAATAGTCTTTCCTAAACTGATTCTATTATACACTAAGGAGTTGGCAATCAGCTTCAATGTGCTCGAGTCGACCCTTTCCCAGGGTACTAATGAACTATTAGGTCTCCATACTAGCTGGGGATCTATTCCCTTTAGTTGCCCACTCTGGGGCTTTCTCCCTAAAGGTGTCCTAACTGTCCCTATCCTAAGGGATACAGTATACTCCTAACTTGGGTCTAAGTAGTTCTATTTATAGCGTGGGAAACTTCTCTACACAGCCTCACTGTTTGTTTGTAGAGGGGTGCACTTGTAAGCACTCGTTGGTTGAGATTTACTCAAGTAGGAACCTTTTTCCTAAAAGAGGGAACCTGCCAAATGGGGCTGAATCGCGCTTCTTATATAGTAGTTTACATGTGGCTGTGCTACCTTCGGTTCCGAGGTGGCTGTGCCAAGATATGACTCATACTGACTCATATTGACTCACTTTGACTCAACCTGTTAGAAAATGACTTGCAATGAGCTAAAAATAGCCTTTGGCTTGGCAATGACTCATGCTGACTCATGCTGTGCAGGTCACATGATCATTTTGCTAGTCTAGGGGCAGTGCTTTGGTTAATCCTCATTTGACTCACTTTGACTCATATTGACTCATTATGACTCATGCTGTGCAAGGTCACATGATCTGAGTCAGGTGATTCGCATCTGAGGTCACATGCTCCATTTACTTCTCTGACACTTGGCTAAGTACTCAAGGGTAAAAGAGATATTAAGAAAATGGTTTGCTAAGTAGTTGTAGGTAGTAATAAAAGAATGTTGGAAGAAATCATTTTGTTTCTCCTCAACCTATGAACGAACAAATAAGGAAAAATAGAGGTACATACTAGACACTATGGTCCATATGTCCCTCAATTAGCTATGCATTTGGACCGTGGGAATATAGTGAAAACTGAAATCTCGGGTCAGATGTCTAGCATCAGATATACAATAACTATGTATCCGCATCCAATCACTTTGGTGCAGGTCACCGGTACAAGATTCAGCACATCCGCATCTCCCCCTACAACTCCCAGGCGAACGGGGTGGTCGAACGGCATCACCTTAATGTCCAGGAGGCCATTATCAAAAGTAACCCTGGGGGGGAGTCTCGCTGGCATACCGCCGCTCACTCGGTCTTTTGGGCCGAGCGTGTAATCATACAACGGTCTACCAGTCTGTCCCCTTATTTCATGGTGCACGGCGTAGAACCTCTGTTCCCCTTTGACATCGCTGAGGCGACATTCCTCATTCCACCCCCAGATACCAATCCCCTCTCCTCGTCTGGACTGATGGCTTGGCGCACCTGCCAGCTACAAAAACGTCAGGAGGACTTGGAATCCATTCGGGAGCGTGTCCTCAAGGCTCATTTCGAGTCTATTAAGCACTTCGAGGCCACTTTCAAGAACCGAATCAAAGACTTCGACTTCCGTGTGGGAAGTCTTGTCTTAGTCTGAAATACCCGCATCGAAAAGGAGCTGAACTGGAAGATGAAGCCCTGGTACCTCAGCCCGATGGTGGTCCTTCGCTGGACTACCGGAGGCTCATACCTGCTGGCAGAGTTGGACGGGGCAGTCTCCCGGCTACATTACACCGCGTTCCGTCTTATCCCCTACTATCCCCATCTTTCCTCCTCCATTCGCACAACTGACCTGACAGGAATCACCAACAAGGACCTTGACAGGATGGCAGAAGAACACGTTGACAAGCCTGTCGAAGAAGAGCCAGAGTCCTACGACTCAGACTAGCGTCCCCCCCCCCTCTCGTACTATAGTCCAGTTTCTACCCTGGGATTAGTCCAGTGATCTCTGTCTCCCCGTCTCCTATGCTAAAAAGCCTCCACCACAGACATTCCATTATACGTAGTCCGTTCAAACAAAACACTCAGAAAAACATTGTAAAAACAAAAAGTACAAAAACAAAAAGTTCTCCTCTCCCTCTTTCACGTGTCCTACCGAATAGTCAGACTATAACCTTTCATTCTAACGCGCCCCGGACACCGCGCACCTTACTTACCATAGACCGTCCCTACCGAACACCGCCAAGGAAAGACCGGTAGGCATAGAAGCCAATAGAAGACTGAAGAAGACAAGTCGGGCGGCATCCCGCTCCGGTTTCCCCACTCTTTTACTTTTACCTACTAAGTTTCCTTCTCTACACATTAGTCTCCTTATTTTTTCCCTTTTCCTCTCACCTTATCGAAGACCGGACATCGTGATACATTATACAAACTATGTACAGGACAAGCGAAGAGCGGCGGACTACTACAGACTACCGGACTACCTACATGTCCAGCTCTGTCAGCTCTTGGATGATCTCGTCCAGCTCTGCCATCACCTCCCCATGCTCCACCTCCAAGGCCTTGATGTTGGCACGGACTTGGTATAGGTGGGAGTGGAGAACGCCGAGGCGCCTCACGAGCCCGTCTTGTGCCTTCTGGACAGCCGATTTTCCCGCCGGCTTCTTCACCATGGCGCGCTGCTTCCCCTTGCCCTTGACCGGCGTCGGCTCGGCTTCCTCCATGTCGTCCTTGTCGTCCTTGTTGTCCTTGTCATCCTCGTTGTCCTCGTTGTCCTCGTTGTCCTCGTTGTCCTCGATTGGTGAGGCCGCTCTCTTGCTGGGCCCGGCCTTGGCCGAGGTCCGCGCTGTCCCACTACCTGAGACGAGGTCAGGCGATCCCCAGTACTAAAGGCGCTCACTTACCCTTGGTCATCTCCACTACCACTGAGCCCTCGGTGACCTTCCGCGCCCCGCGTCTGCCATGTGCGAGGGTACACCTGGTCTTGAGCTGGTTGCAGTGCACGCAGGCCCGGCCAGTCCCTTTCGCGCACTCGTTCGCCACTCTGGCCCTCTTGCATGCCTTGCAGGCATTCGCGGCACCGAGCAGCTTTGGCTGCCAGGTCGACACTGGCGCGGCCTTCTTCCTCGGTGCACCCGCATCCTCACCGTCCTCCCCCTCATCGTCTGTACGTCCCCGCTAGACCGGCTGTTAGACCAGCTCCCTGACAGGACAGGCCCCCACTTACCTTAAGCATGAAGGACGTCACCGACAGTGCATCCGACGACGCCACCCTCACTCCAGCCACCAGTGCCACCACCCGCTCGACCTCAGCCGCGTTCACAACTGACCCCTGCGTCGGCAGAGGGATCTCGGCCACGGAGGGAGGGGGTGGGAGGGCGTTCTTCCTCACAATCCACTCCACTTGCATTCACTCGGCCTCAACAATGCGGGCAACCAGCTCGTCCTCGAGCACGGTGTCCAGCCCGAGGTCGACCGCCTCCTCTTGAGCCGTGTCCCACTGATCCTGACCGACGCGGTTAGCAGCCCAAGCTAACCAGCGAGTATCCCCACTCACCATCGTCTGTCCGAACTCCACCAACCACTCATCTTGTTCGTCCCAGAGATTCTCCCTGTCGTCCGGCACAGTCTTGGCTACTGCCTCCAGTTGGTCCATTGCTTCCCTGAAATGGCGGCGGACGGCTTGTTGGTGTGCCATGCCAGCCTCGTTGAGTCGGATGGAGTCGAGTCTGGATTGGAATTGAGACATGAGTAGTGGGGAAAGAGGAGAAGTTGAGCAGAGTAAGACCGCGCAGGCAAGTTATATATGCCAACCCGGCTCGCTACACGTTTCCAACTCCGCATTGTCAACCAACTTATGTCAGCAGGTTGGGTCTGACTGGGGACAGTCAGCAGCTAAGTCCCCTGTGGATGTAGAGACTGGTGCATCTCTACGGTCGTATCCCCCTTCTCAGACACTTTCTATCATCTCCCGTTGCTCTGATATTACCTTCCAGACCTTCTCTACCTAGACCGGACGCTTCCGCCAAAGACTGGAGCATGGACTATTAGTTCGGATGCCTCAGTCTAACGTGGTCGACACGGACTTTCACATATGAGTTCAGTACACCGGTCTGTTCCTTTCAATCCTATCTTATCAACTTCCCCTTTTATTCTGATCTTTTACATATGTCCTTTGTATCGCTGAAAACCGATCAGGTCTTTCGGGCCCAACGGCTTTCCTTCTTAAAATTTAACTTCTGTCATTTAGGGTTTTGATCCGTTTCGTGCCTTTTTGTTTCATTTCCCTTTCCTTGACATATGTTACTCTATCGGTCAAAGTGCGAGTTCTGGATATGCCCAGACTATAAAGCCATATACCTTAGAGTTAGAAAATACTTTTGGTTGGATTCACGAACTGCTCAAACCTCTTGTCACCACCGTACCGTCACCATCACTGTTCACTGTCACCACTCTCCACGATCTCAATATTTCCTTGTTGTCTTCTTCCTCTTTCCGGACTCCCGGACTTCCCGCATTTCTCCTGGACATCTTCCGGACTAGCATCAGACTAGTCGAGTAAGTCCCCCGGACTTCTATCTTTCACTCACCCGTTTTACAGAGTCCCTTTTGAGGCGATTATATTCGCTCCCCTACCCCCTTTTCCTGGCCCAGGACTAGTGGTTCCCACCTCCTAGTCTCCTTCAGGCCCCTTATCATCTTTACAGCGAACTGAACAGTCGGAGCCTGTTGCAATACTTGCCATTCCTCTGTCCAAAGTTCTGATACTCAAACCTCGAGGGGAGGTATCAAGGATTAACAGGGGCGGTTACAACCTACAGGAGAAGCTTGGATGGCCAGCTACTGAATACGAGGAGATTCGGGTAGGTGAGTCACACTGTTATTAGGTGGGCACTCTAACACTTGGCACAGTCTTTTGTCATTCATCTAGCTCGAGAATACCTTGCCACTTGGAAGCCATGGAGCAGGCAGTCGAGGGAACAACTTCAGATCATTTTCGCAAAGGTTGTGTGATACATTTAACCGTATTCTTTCACGCTTAACTTTCCTTCTAGGTGAAGGAAAGATATCTGCAGCTCCTGGAGTATGAGGGTGACTGGGTCGTGACAGATTTTCTCAAAATGTATCTTAAGAATAGTTCTGGGTGTGGAGTGTAAAACTGCAATGTTTCTGATTTGGTGGACATACTTGTCGACCAGGAAATGGCAGCCAGTCACCCGTTGACCTGCACCAAAATGATTGGATGCAGATACATAGTTATTGTATATGTGATACTAGACATTTGACCCGAGATTTGAGTTTTTACTATATTCCCACGGTCCAAATGCTTAGCTAATTGAGGGACATATAGACCATAGTGTCTAGTATGTATCCCTATTTTTCCTTATTTGTTCATTCACAGGTTGTGGAGAAACAAAATGATTTCTTCCAACATACTTATACTACTACCTACAACTACTTAGCAAACCATTTTCTTAATATCTCTTTTATCCTTGAGTACTTAGCCAAGTGTCAGAGAAGCAATTGGAGCATGTGACCTCAGTTGCGAATCACCTGACTCAGATCATGTGACCTTGCACAGCATGAGTCATAATGAGTCAATATGATTCAAGGTGAGTCAAATGAGGATTAGCCAAAGCACTGCCCCTAGACTAGCAGAATGATCATGTGACCTGCACAGCATGAGTCGGCATGAGTCAGAATGAGTCATTGCCAAGCCAAAGGCTATTTTTAGCTCGTTGCAAGTCATTTTCTGACAGGTTGAGTCAAAGTGAGTCAATATGAGTCAGTATGAGTTATATCTTGGCACAGCCACCTCGGAACCGAAGGTAGCACAGCCACATGTAAACTACTATATAAGGAGCGCGATTCAGCCCCATTTGGAAGGTTCCCTCTTTTAGGAAAAAGGTTCCTACTTGAGTAAATCTCAACCAACGAGTGCTCACAAGTGTACCCCTCTACAAACAAACAGAGAGGCTGTGTAGAGTAATTCCCACGCTATAAATAGAACTACTTAGATCCAAGTTAGGAGTATACTGCATTCCCTTAGGATAGGGACAGTTAGGACACCTTTAGGGAGAAAACCCCAGAGTGGGCAACTAAAGGGAATAGATCTCCAGCTAGTAGGGAGACCTAATAGTTCATTAGTACCTTGGGAAAGGGTCGAGTCGAGCATATAAGCTGATTGCCAACTCCTTAGTGCATAATAGAATCAGTTTTGGAAAGACTATTCTGTGTATCTAAGTGACGTGTGTGAATCAGTAAGTGAGAGTGAAGCGTATTTACGCTACCAACCCAATTGAGCATACCTAATTGACTGGAGCTAATTGGAAGCCCATTGAAAGCACATCTTAGGGAAGTAACCCTAGTTGCTACCGAGTACCCTTCTAGCAACCCGAGAGTTGTCTCAAGCATTCCCCCAACTATCCAGTATACAATTCGTACACCACCCCTACTGAAACCCAAACCCTCAACAGATTGCTGAACCCCCAATCACCCTCAACCTCATTGACGATTGATGAACGAACCACGTGCCTGATAGTCAACCCCTTTCTATGAGATTGATACTTATTTCTAGTATCAACTCGACCAGGGAAGAGTATCCTCTTCACCTCGCTAAAGGTTTACTATCTGTGGAGATAAGATTGGTTGTCTGGTAAGCATTTCTTAGCGTTTCTACTGATCTTATCTAGAAGAAGACACTGTGGCCATTCAGGTCCACCTATGACACTTTCCATCCGTGCGTGACATACCCCCAACCTCCGTTAAGCCGCTGCTCCAAGTTAGATACCGTCTATCTACCAAACCTCCCCCGACACAGCCAAGTAGGCAGGATCTGTCCTATGGCAAATGTTGAAATGGGACAAACAGGCAACGCATCCCACAATGCCCACCAAAACACGCTTTGCATCCTATTGCCCTATCTTGTATATTCTCTATGGCTACCACCCTTGCTCCTCCTCAACTCACTCCTAGTAAAAAGACTAGCCGACCCCTCTTACTTTTGTGTCTCATCTCACCTTTCATGCAAGCCATCATTGCCTTCTCTTTGCACTCCCCTACCAAGGCTGAGGGCGACCCCCGCTCTTCGCGCAAAGTTTGTTGGCAAGGTGGATCTTCCCGAGTGCAAGCTCCCTTTTCTTGCATTACCCACTCCTATTTATTTCTTCCTGCAGGCAAAGAGCCACTATTGAAAGAACCTAAATGCTGGCTCTTCTCTTCTCTATACAATATCATGGGGTGAGCCTTCTCTTTCTTGAATCCTGCCAGTCAGACTTCACATACAATAGATATGGCGACCAGTGACATGAACTAGTGTCGCATGAAATCTTTGCATGAGTTGAGCCTCTGTCTTGACTCTGCTCCTGCGCTGCTACAAGCAAGTAGTATCTTATCCAAATCTTCGTAGTTTCATTTCTTCACTCTTCATAGACCACCATCACTATCCCTTTGTGTGTATGATGTCCGACTCGGACGCATCCACCTTGGCCGATCCCAGTCCGCTTGCAAATGGCAGCGTACTGCAGCCCAGCATGAATTCCAAATTTGATTCGACTACCTTGTCGGCGACTCCAATACACTCTCAGAACGGATACAGACTTCCACGTGAGTGTTGTCCCTCACCTCCGCCACCGGGGCTTGTGTCCTTGCCTTACGCGACTTGTCCTGTTGGTTCTAGTTAGCCCAGACCTATCCACCCAGATCGAGCGATGGGGTCTCTGCAGATGCCGGATTCAACTACAACATCGTCGCCGTCTTTGGTTCTCAGTCAACTGGGGGAGAGTGCATCACCTTCTTGTTATTGCATATCCACTGCCTCCGGGTGTGCATTGTGTTCTGCTGGCATACTTACCTACACTCTCGGTGTCGTATAGGCATGCTCTTGAATGGATTGTCTGGAACTACATTCGATGTCATGGACGAGATGAGACGGCAACAAACGACAAAGGGTAAGTTTATCCCTGGACCAGTTCAAAGACAGGTTTCTTGACCTATACGCCATGATCACTTCTTCTCTTAGCCCTCTCTTTCTTGGCCAACATCAGAACCTACACAAATCATGCCTGTTGGCCTTTAAATCCGTACTGCATGCTACTCTGAGTGGTGACGGTACAAGCTATAACTTTGGGAAAGATAAGACAAAAAAAATGGTCAATGTTATCGAGATGAAAACTCGTCGTCTCGACGAGACATGGAATGATGCTGATGAAAGAGCAGCCTGTTCGCGCCAGACCGGCTTGACATTGACAGGGACGAGGACGAGAGGAGAAGAGTTTGGAACGACACTGTTATAGAAGTCGTGGACCTCGCTTTGTCCGTTGCCATTGTATGGGCAGTGGTGTCCATCGCCACTCAAGCCAGTCTTCCCCCATCTTCAAAATCCATTGGCGTACATGATTCCCCCTAGGAGGTCCAACACGCTGTCAATCTTGCCAGCCCCATCTGTGCCACCACTCACCCTACCCAGCATCGAGGACCACACCGCCAAGGTTGTAGTGCTTCATCTCACATTTGTTTTTTTATCATTATCGTAGGCATATTATAAGGAGCAGTTAGTTGCCGATGGACTGGGCTGATGCATCACCAGTGATGACATGGTCCTGCATGCACTGAACGTGTGCCCAATCATGATCATTGCCTGGACAGCACATTATTTGTCGTTCACCCTTCATATCTTCACCTATGACGCTGTAGCCACTTCTTTGTTCATTCTTTCCTTTATGCTTCTCATATACTTAAACTCGCCATTGATGCCTAATACGATAGCTTGACCACTCGTCTTGTTGCTTCGAACGTCTGACCACTTCACCATGATTGACTCACAAAAACGCCACAGTTCCACCAAGACCGCCACCGCAATGATTCCTTGCCGTATCCGACCCACCATTAACAGCTAGAGCAGCCACATGACAAGCACATATTGCAGCACTTGAGACCTCTGCAGTATTTACATCATAAAGTAACAGTCAAGCATACAGTGTATCATTAGTACAAACCCTAAAAGGTCGATATTACAATTTGGACATCAGAACTCGTTGCTTGCTCCTTGAAAGCATGCTGTACTTCTTCAATCTCGCCCTCCGAGGGGACAACATGTCCTAAAACCAGTGTGACTATTTCTACATCAGGGAAAAGCCCCATCCATAGTGCACAGTGTTTCTGTGGAATATATTAATTTATAACTGTGTATACTGAAACTAATACCCACCACGATTTCTTCACCTCCATCAGTGGAGGTATCAAATGCCGCTGATATCCTGAGCCGGATGGCTCCACATGTGCATGCTTCATGCTTTGAAACACGCTGTAGGAGCTGGAGGCTCTCTACATCCGTATACAGAGTTTTTCCCCTTTTCCAGCGCCCTCTAGGTTGTCCAACGTGTCCAGTATCATTCCCGTCCTACCCCGTGTCCATCCGAGTGGACCTGACCCTTACAAGTATGTTTCCGCCTTCCGTTCCGTCCTTTCCGATCGTCCGTCCCAACCCGGGCACGGCCAGTTGATGACTAACATGATGTAATAAGTTCTCTCCATTTTCGTACATCATCCCTACTTCATTTCATTTCCCTATTTGTACATCCGATCACTGGCGGCACTTACTTCTGTCCGGACCGCTCTAGACCATTTTTACTTCGTTCCATTGAAGGGTCGCCATATGCGACTACAGGGCGATTCGTACCTTTGCACATGGTCTCTTGTTTCTTTCTACGCGACATTGTTACCCGTGACAGCGAAGATTATTTTCTTCACAGCCTTTGATCGTGCTTTTCATAGTTACCTTATATGTACTAAGTCTTGGGTGTTGCCTGGACTATAAAATCTGTACCCTTTGCGGGAATGCAGTACCTTCTTTCCAGCTCGATTTTATGCTTCTAAGTCCTTTTCCCGACCTCGTCCCAAACCTCGTCACCTTTTCTGCTCATATCTGGTCCTTGTCCTTGACTGGAAACCCACTTCGTCTATCCGGATCTCCATATTTTGACCGGGTTCATCCGGATTTATTGTTTCGCCCGCGGGGAAGTCTTTGCACACCCTTCTCAATACTAACCTACCTCAGGCCCCTTGGGACGAGTCTTATCTCGCACCACCCCATGTCTTTGCTAGTTTTTACCTAGCTTCTTCTGGGGTTTGACACACCCTGCACTGACTGTCTGTTTTACAACTGGAGCCCACCACGAGGGGTTTTGACAGGTTGACGAGAAGGTCTCTTAGACCCACTCCAGAGCGATTAGAGATCAAAGATCTCCTAGCTGATTTCCGCCGCCTCGAACTTTCCACAGAACCCGAGTTCCTTATTCTGGTTACCCTGGAAAGAGCCCAACACAACCGGTCTCATTCTCCCGTTTCCCCGTTTTCTGACTCACCATTTATTCTGGGTGCTTTCATCCACTCAACCCTGCAGCAAACCCCTTTCTCTACCCAGTACCGTTCACCCGCTTCAGTTCCCCTCTCTCCATTAACATCTCTCTCTACTTCCAAGTCGTCCCCACTTTCGTCTCCGTTACTTAACCCGACCCCATCCCCTTCTCTATCGTTTCTCTTTGACTTCAGTACCCGTCCTTCTGAACCCTGTTCCGAACAGCTTTCTTCACTACATACTTCGTCCTCTTCTTCCTCCTTGGTTTTATCTCCCATTTTACCGCTCTTTCCAGCCTTACCTGATCTGAACCCGGTTAATCCACCCGCTAATCCTCAACAGAACCCACCATTACCAATGGCTCAGCCGATCCAGATGCCGCTTCACGGAACCCCTAACGCCCCGAAATTTGATGGGAAGTCCCCCTCCGAACTCCCTCGATACTTAGAGGACATCGAGTACCTTGGCGACGCTGCCGTCCTTAATGAAGCGAGAAAAATAAAAGCGGCTCTTCGGTATGCCATGCTAGATGAAGCGGAATTGTGGCAGACTCTTCCAGAAGCAACGGCCGCCCCTGCAGATTGGGATGCGTTCGTTGTAGCTGTGAAGAAACTGTATCTGGGTTGTGAAGGTACAAACTGTTATTGTCGAGCTGACATTCAATACCTCGTGCAGGACTACCAGGCAAAGCAGATGCAGAACAGGGACGAACTTGGAGAGTATACCCGGGCGTTCCAGAAAATCTCGGCGTTACTGATTGCTAACCGGAAGCTAGCCGAGGTGGAGCGGGATATGCTCTACCTTAACGGATTTCCATCCGTGCTGCAACAAAAAGTATGGGAATGTTTACTAATCATGAAACAGGATGTCCACCCGGATGACCCCTACCCAATGAGTAACGTCATCACCATTGCCGAGTTCCTCCTAACAGGATCGGCCTTCCGCTCGTCACTCCCTCCTGCTGTAGCCGCTCAGCCGGGCTTTATCACCCAACCTCCTTTCGCCGCCCTGCGGCAACAGCAACCCGCCTACGCACCACCTCGCCCGCCTCCACATGCCACTCCGGCAAACCTGACATTCAACCTGGCAACAGGGATCAAGGTTGAAGCCATGCAGGCAACCCGGCCACCACCACTCTGCAAGTTCTGCACGGGGGCTGGGCATTTTACCCGTACATGCACGGTCTGTATGGAATACTTGAGCACAGGGAAAGTGGTCCATGGACAGGACGGCCGACTCTACATGCCGGATGGATCAGAGATTCTGCGAGTTGCAGGAGGCAGGTGCCTCAAGGACACTGTTGACTACACGTTAGGTGTTGGTCAGGGTGGGCAGCCATCAACCTCCGCCAGCGCCTCTATCTCATTTGCCAGAGACCCACCACCGCATGTCACAGCCGGGATCCTTTCCGCCTCGTACCCGAAAACACCCGTGGTACTGGACATTGACCTGTCCGCGTTTATTTTAACTAAGGAACAGGAAAGCGATCCCGAGGATACTGACGACGAATTCAAACCTTACTTCGCCCAGGCTTGGGCAAGCTTCCAAGCAGATAGGGCGGCCAAGGACAAGGGTAAACGGGTCCGGTTCGATGGGGTGCACATGCCACCTCGGAAGTGACCAGATCTGAGAGCGGCCACCGTGTCAAAGGAGCTTCTTTCCCCAGAACTTCAGAAGACCACCCCATCATCTTCATCTCGCCCTGAGCCATCGACGTCAGCTCCCCGCATCAAACAACACAATGCAGCCACCACCTCATCATCATCGGCACAACCTGGAGCTGCCATTACTCAATCGGGAGATCAGAGTAACACTCCCCCCTGCATCTCAAATACTAACCAACTGTTTCCTCCCTCCACTCAGTTCAAATACTCCTTTCTGCTCGAGGATGAGGCAGCGCCACGATGGGTATTGAATCGGGTACTGGACACTGCTGTCCCAGTGCCGGTGAAAGACTTGTTTGCCATATCGCCGGAGTTCAGGAAGCAGTTCCGAGAGCTTACCACGGTTAAGAGGATCACCAACCCGTCCACTAACATTGTTCAGGTAAATGAGCTGTCCGGTCTGGATCCGGACGCAGTCAGCCGTGACTTCGATGACCGGGTTCTCTGGAATGACGAAGGGCTCATTGTCGCTCATCACAGTCTACCTCTTTGGGCGGTAGATGCTAAGGTCGGGAGTTCAGGGCGAGTCATCTGAGGTGTTCTGGATTCAGGTTCGGAAATTATCACCATGCCAAAGCATATATGGGAGGATCTCGGGTTGCCGATTCGATCAGACCATACGATGAGGATGTCGTCAGCAAATACCAGCATCGATACCACCGTCGGCATCCTGGAGAATCTCATCCTGGATCTCGGCGCGGGTGAAGTAATGGTGTAGGTGCAGATCTTGGCACACGCCAACTTCAATCTGTTGCTTGGGCGGCCATTCCATTGTTTAATGAGCGCTACTACTGATGACTTTCCAGACGGGTCACAGACGATCACTCTCCGGAACCTGAATACCGGGAAACAATTCACGTTGTCGACCCAATCATGGACGGAAGGTTGCCTGCGTTGCTGTGAGAATAAGCAATGCAATAACCACCAATCCGTCATGGAGATGGGTTTTTAGGCTTTGATGATCCGACTACCATTAGGGGAGATTACAATTGCCTTGCTGTTTCTTCCATTCCTGATCCGTTTCTGTCCCTCCCCGATGAACATTTTGCACCATCGTCCTTTTCGTCCTTTTCGTATATGTGCTTACCACCATTGTCTATTGGACCAATTCCACCTTCGTCGGACTACGCTTTTCTTTCTTCTACCCAAACTGTTTTGAATCCGGACGCTGCAGACGCTTTTTCTTCCGTTTATTCCTATGATACCGTTTCCCATGCCCTGGCATACAAGCCGGTGGCAAAGAAGGTCCGATCGGTGCTCGCTCCTGTGGATGAGGAGTTCTGAGTCATGCGATCATTACTGGACGATCCGCTCGCCAGGATGGTACCACTACCTACACATCCACTGGACTTTATTCCTGGAAGTCGTTTTACCCAGGAAAGAGCTGATGCCCTCGATCTAAATCCCGCAAATTGGCTCTGGCCGGAAGAACTTAAGCTCATGCACTGGATTGTGCATGAGCAGGAGATGGCTTTTGCCTGGACGCCGCTCGAGCGGGGTCGAATGGACCCGAGATACTTCCCTCCCGTAAAGATTCCAACAGTGCCCCACACTCCCTGGGTACTACACAACATCCCCGTTCCCCCCACCATGTGGACTGAAATGGTAAAAATCATCAAGGACCGGATCGCATCCAGGGTCTACGAACCATCCACATCTGCATACCGCTCCCGATGGTTCTGTGTCCTCAAAGGGGACGGTAAATCCCTTCGCCTCGTCCACGACCTGCAGCCCCTCAATGTCATCACAATCCATGACTCCTCTACCCCCCCATTCATCAAACACTTCACAGAGTCGTTTGCTGGGTACACGGTGTATGGGATGATGGACCTTTTTGCCAGATACGATCAGCGACCCCTTCACCAAGACTCCTGGGATTTGACGACCTTCAGCAGCCCCATGGGTCCCCACCATCTCACCACCGTCCCAATGGGATATACCAATGCCATGCAGATATACCAAGCCGACATCTCGTTCATCCTCCAAGACGAGATTCTGCAGTTCACCTACCTGTTCATCGATGACCTCCTGGTCAAAGGGGTCGTGAGTCGATACCAGCACCCGGATGGTACTTATGAGACCATCCCGGAAAATCTGGGAATCCGTCGCTTCATATGGGAGCACCTACAGAATGTCCATCGGATACTTCAGCAGTTGAAACTCGTTAACGTCAGCATGTCCACCAAGAAGTTCATTCTCGCCGCACCGGATGCTACTATCGTTGGCCACAAGTGCACCTTTAACAGTCGCATCTCCCATGACAAGAAGGTAGAGAAAATCCACGACTGGCTGGAATGCCAGAACATCACTCAAGTACATGGATTCCTAGGTATGTGTGGAGTTCTTCGGATTTTCATCAAGGACTTTGCGTCCATTGCTCAGCCGTTGGTCAATTTGACCCGGAAAGGGGTTCTGTTTGCATGGGAGGAACTACACAGAGTTGCAATGCAGTGTCTAAAGGATGCGATCTGCCTCTCCCTTGCACTATGACGTTTGGACTATGAATCCGGACGGGAAGTGATTCTGGCTGTCGATACCTCCCTGATCGCAGTTGGGTATATTTTGTCACAGGAGGGAGATGATGGGAAACGTTACCCAAATCGCTTCGGATCATTGACCCTCACTGATGTCGAAAGCCGGTATTCCCAAGCCAAGCTCGAGCTGTATGGGTTGTTCCGGGCTCTCCAGGCCATCCGGATTTTTATCTTCGGGGTTGCTAATTTGACAGTGGAAATGGATGCCAAGTATGTCAAGAGGATGATCAATAATCCCAACCTGCAGCCAAATGCGACCATCAATCGCTGGATCACGGGTATTTTGTTGTTCAATTTCCGTCTCATTCACATCCCTGCTACTCATCACACCGGAGCAGATGGACTCTCTCGTCGGCCACCATCCGAGGATGACCTCCCCGAGACGGATGATTTCGAGGATTGGCTCGATAATGCTTACTCTTTTTCTGTTTCCCTACTCAACGATCACTTGTCTCTGCCCGGCGGGTCCACTAACTTCTCTAGGTATTCTAACCGCATCCCCCATGCCCGCTGTGTTTCCGTCTTTTTCTCCTCACCCGAGCCCGATGAAGGTGACCCGGAGCTACCGCGTTTGCCAAAGGCAGTCACTAAAGATGCCCGGGTCAACCAGATTCGCGGATTTCTTGATTCCTGCGTTCGCCCCTCTGACCTCACAGATACGGAATTCACCTCCTTTGTCAATGCCGCCACCCGCTTCTTTCTGCTTAATGGGTCCTTGTACTGTCAGGAACCACACGGACGTCATCAGCTCATCGTCCCGGTTGGGCGTTGATATGGACTCATCTGAGAAGCCCATGATGACCTCGGTCACAAGGGTGTGTTCTCCGTCCGCACTTGCCTGCTGCTACGTTTTTGGTGGCCTATGTTGGTTGACGATGTCAAGTGGTACACCAAGACTTGCCACAAGTGTCAAATCTGGCAGACGAAGAAGCTGCACATTCCGCCTACCGTGCCGGTTGTAGGAGGTTTGTTCCACAAGGCACACATCGATACTATGGTAATGCCACAGTCCAGTGGTTACCACTTCATCGTCCAGGCCTGGTGCACTCTTACCGCTTATCCGGAGTGGCGGATGTTGCGATCCGAAAACGCATCCGCGCTCACGTCTTTCATTTTCGAAGACATTCTCTGTCGATGGGGAGCTGTTGCCGAGCTCGTTACTGACAATGGCCCTGCATTTATACAGGCTCTCGATATACTCGCCAACCGGTATGGCATCCGTCACATCCGGATCTCTCCCTACAACTCCCAGGTGAACGGCGTGGTCGAACGGCGTCACTTTGATGTCCGGGAGGCCATCGTCAAAAGTACCCAGGGGGGAGAGGCTCGCTGGTCATCCGCCGCTCACTCTGTTTTCTGGGCAGAATGGGTAACTATCCTAAAATCTACCAGACTTTCGCCGTACTTTATGGTGCACGGCGTCGAGCCTCGTTTCCCATTTGATCTAGCAGAGGCAACGTTTCTCGTTCCCGCTCCAACCACTGATCGTACATCCAGATCCGACCTGATCTCTTGGCATGCCCGTCAACTCCAAAAGCAGGTAGAAGATATAGCCACTATCCGGGAAAAGGTACTCCTATCGCGGTTTGCGTCCATCAAACATTTCGAGGCGCAATTCAAGAACCGGATCTGAGACCACAACTTCCAGCCAGGCAGTCTTGTCTTGGTCCAGAATACTCGGGTCGAGAAGGAGTTGAACCAGAAGATGAAGCTAAGGTACCTGGGCCCAATGGTGGTTCTTCAAAGGACTACCGGGGGTTTGTACCTGCTGGCGGAGTTACACAGGTTGATCTCAAGGCTCAGGTATGCAGCCTTTCGGTTGCTGCCATACTTTCCAAGGGTAAAGATCACCATCCCGGTCACGGAACTAACCGGATTGGATGACAAGGAGCTAGACGACCATGATGCTGAGGAAGATGTCGAGTATGAGGAAGATGCAGGCGACGCAGTCCAAGACGACTAGCACGACAAAAGCCCGGACGATCCCATTTCACCTTATCCGTTCATATCCGTTCCATCCCGGGTTTCAGCCGGAGCCCTCTGTTTCACCCCGGTATTCGTCCGGTGACACCTCACTCTCCAATTATCCCGTGCATAGACAAATAGAAGTACTTCATCTCCATTTTTCTCATCGAACTAAAAAGAAAAACAGACAAAAGACAAAAAGACAAAAACATATCCATCTTCCTTTCTCCGTCAATGTCTCAACAAACTTACCACATAGACATTCGTATTCTAACATGCAATGAGATGCACACATATTGTTACCGACTTTTCTTTCTAACATCCCGGTGCAATCCGGTATAGACTTTGGGTATCTGTGCAAGAATAGATGCGATAGACGAACAAAGAAGACAAGCCAAGTACGATCTCGCAACCCGGTGTTGTTTCCACCCTTATTTCTATTTCTTTTCCGTCACTATCACCTTCTTATATTACCTTTTCACTTTTACTTAGGGGTCACACTCGGACATGGACACGGACATGGACACGGACACGGATGCAATTGGGACTCGGACAAAATACAAGTATGCTACCAGTTACACTATGTACAAGAAGGCGACAGCACCATTAAAGCTCCTCCAAGAGCGCCTCCATCTCCTCTATCTCCAGCTGCTGCGAACTGATGTAAGTCTCGGCAACCTTGGTGCGGGCTTGCAGCTTGGTTAGGAAACCGAGCATGCCATGCATCTTCATCCGCATCGTGAGCAGCACCAGCTTCATCATCTCGATGGCTGCGTCCCGAGCTGGATCCGCAAGTTTCGCCTTCTTGCAGGGTGTCGCGTTGTCGTCCTCGTGGTTGGAGTCGGGCTTGGGCGACGGAGAGAACCCGAAGAAATCGGGTATGTCGGCTTCTACTCGGGAAGACGAGGCGACCGGTGCCTTATGCATGGGAATCACCACACAGGCATTATTACGCACTGAAGAGATGATTAGAAGATACTTACGGGTTTAAGAACCAAACTCTTACCCAGCCTCGGCTGTCCCTTCTCCTTCCCCTTTGCCTTGGAAGCCAGAACCGGCACCGTGTCTTTCTTCACCCTTCCTGCCTTTCCCTTCAACTTCCCGCATTTCATCTTAAGCCAGATGCACGAGTCGCAGGTGCAACCCGGCACTCTGGTGCACGCCCTACCATCTTGCTGACATGGGTCGCACAGGGGGTTGTGAGTCACCATCTTCGGGCCGGCCGGTGCTCTCGACGGCTTTGGAGCCGCGACCTCGACGATCTCCTCCTCTTCGTCCTCTTCCTCGTCCACCACCACCCAGTTGGAGACACACTATACGGTATCAGCTTCTAGTATATTACACCAAAGGCTACTCACCTTTCACTTCTGACCCACACTTGACGTGGACTCTTGCGCCTCGCTAGGGGACTCGGTCGTGGGCAGTTCGTCGGCCGACTCTTGAACCGTGTCGGGTACCGATGACTCAACCGTCGGCTCTGCCACGGGCACCTGCTCTTGCTCACCAACACCTGCTGCCTTTGCTGCCCAAGCAAGCGCCACTTTCGCAGCTCGCACCGCCATTTCCGTGTGTTCCTCGTCTTGTCGCTTCCGGATTGCCGCCGCGCCCAGCCACTGACGCGAGAGGACGTTCACCAATTGCATGTGGGCGAGGAGGTCTGCCTCGAGGGCAGTATCCACGCCGTGCTCCTTCGCGCGTTGGAAGGAGATATGAACCTGACTCTGTAACCTTCATCAGTACCCGGACGCCACCACCGAAACCAGGCTTACCAAAAGCTTCTGCCACCTCGCGCACCATATCCCCTGGTCTTCCACCAAGTCGTCCTGATTGTCGGGGACCGACCACGACATCCCATCCAGCTGGATCTTTAGTTCTGTGACTTCTTTGATGGCGTCTGCCTTAGCCGGGTCGGCCGAGGAAGGCTTGCCAAGCGCGATGATATCTTCGAAGGGAGTGAGAGACATGGGTATGGATGAGGGAAAGAAGTGGTGAAGGAATATGGGGGGTGAACGGGTTGGTGAACAGCCGCGTTTTATGCAAACTCGCGCTATTGTCCACAGTTTTCAAACTCAACAGTCAACAAGGTCACGTGACTGACTGGGGACAGTCAGAATCAAAGTACCCCAGGGATGTAGGAGCTGGAGGCTCTCTACGTCCGTATACAGAGTTTTTCCCCTTTTCCAGCACCCTCTAGGTTGTCCAACGTGTCCAGTATCATTCCCGTCCTATCCCATGTCCATCCGAGTGGACCTGACCCTTATAAGTATGTTTCCGCCTTCCGTTCCATCCTTTCCAATTGTCCGTCCCAACCCGGGCATGGCCAGTTGATGACTAACATGATGTAATAAGTTCTCTTCGTTTTCGTACGTCATTCCTACTTCATTCTGTTTCCCTATTTGTACATCCGATCACCAGTGGCACTTACTTCCGTCCGGACTGCTCTAGACCATTTTTACTTTGTTCCATTGAAGGGTCGCCGTACGCGACTACAGGGCGATTCGTACCTTTGCACATGGTCTCTTGTTTCTTTCTACGCGACATTGTTACCCGTGACAGCGAAGATTATTTTCTTCACAGCCTTTGATCGCGCTTTTCATAGTTACCTTATATGTACTAAGTCTTGGGTGTTGCCCAGACTATAAAATCTGTACCCTTTGCGGGAATGCAGTACCTTCTTTCCGGCTCGATTTTACACTTCTAAGTCCTTTCCCCGACCTCATCCAAAACCTCGTCACCTTTTCTGCTCATATCCGGTCCTCATCCTTGACTGGAAACCCACTTTGTCTATCCGGATCTCCATATTTTGACCAGATTCATCCGAATTTATTGTTTCACCTGTGGGGAAGTCTTTGCACACCCTTCTCAATACTAACCTACCTCAGGCCCCTTGGGATGAGTCTTATCTTGCACCACCCCGTGTCTTTGCTAGTTTTTACCTGGCTTCTTCTGGGGTTTGACACACCCTGTACTGACTGACTGTTTTACAATGCAACCCAGTGGTCGGGATAACCATGGTGGTACCACTGTTGTTTGGATGGAAAGATATGTTCATGTCGTGTAAATGAGGAAGGTACTGAATGCAATCCAACACCTTCGAAACTTGAGGAACACTGGACTTGATGTTGCTGAGTGTAACCGAAAGTGTGTTTACTAAATCAGGACAGTCAAGCTGTTGCAAAAGCGGCACCAGGTACTCTGGTGGTCCCCCGAGTGCCTGCAGTGAGGGGAGGCGGATGACAAGGGGTTGTGATCATTGAGTGTTACTTGAATTGCCATACCCGGAAATACAGAGAGATTGGATGCCGGAGTGTCATTGCAAGAACCTCAAAAGCATATTAAATGAACATTGGCGGTCAACTTCAAGGCGCTGTAGGAGGGGTAAGTCCAGAGCCCAAAACAGCATTCTCCACATAGCGACAGAGAGTCCAGTGTCTTTCAGGACAAGCTCTCTCAGTGGAGAGTTGTGGAGGGTAGACATAGTGAAAGAAATGATGGGTGCGGTCCATATATTGTTGCATTCCGACGAGAAAGACTCCAGTTGGCTAGGGGTCATGCAGGAGGGTTTTGGAAATGATGTGACATAGTAGGGAAAGGGATCTGAATGAGCAGAGTAGGAGAGCTCTTTACATCCAGATGCTCTGATGTCATTGAAGAGGGCTGCAGTACTAGATGCTGATAATGGACTACCGAAGCAGGATAGATAAAAGGCTGGAATATTGGTGCACTGAGGTGACTGGAAAAAAATCTGTAAAGCTTTCAAATGGTAATTCTTTGCGTTGAGAAGGCAGCAATACACATTCTTGGGGGGGATGAAGTCATACATGCATCTCCACACCATGCGAGCTTTGCAGTTGTCTTTGTTGACACTCATCCAGTAACCATCATGGGGTGCAAAGTTGAGAGCAGCGAGAAAACATGGAGTGGCAATGATTTTCAAAATAATACATACTCTCGTGCATGTCCCAAGTTCCTTAACATCGAGGAGGTTGATGATTTCGTGAAGCAGCTCATTTGGAAGTATCAACAAGGACATGATGACAGATGTACTGTGGTTAGTGGATTCAGCAGAGGACTGGCGTTTTGCAGGAGGTAAAACTGAGGAGCCTTCATTCCTCTTCCGCTTCAAGGGCTGGTACTGGAATCAGAAGCTCTGCCGCAAAAAGGGTGGGTCGACCTACCAGGTTAGTTTCTTGTAAGGTATTGACAGATGGCTTTGTGGGTGGCAGGCTGTCATCCTCCCCTGCTTCACATGCGTAGTTAGAAATTGACTAAAGGAAACAGTAGAGAAACTTACTGTGTTTACATTTTGTACACGAGTGATTGCGCACTTCGCAGGTGGTAATTCGGGTGGGTCTTCGTCCCTCTTCCGCTTTAGAGGCTGGCATTGGAGTCAGAAGTTATGACAGGAAAAGGGCAGGATACTGGATAAACCCACCAGGGTAGCCTGTAAGGCGGTGACGGGTGACCTTGTGGTTAGTATGATGTCACCCCCCTGCTAAATATACGTAGTTAGAAATTCTGATGAGAGGAAATAACAAAGAAACTTACTGGATTGATACTTTGGACATGGGTGACTGCACGCTTTGCGGGTGGTAAATCAGATGGACCTTTGTCCCTCTTCCACTTCAGAGGCTAGCGTTGCAGTCAGAAACTCAGATACGAAGAGGGCTGGATACTGGATAAACTCACCGTGTTGGTCTGTAAGGCAGTGACTGTTACAGTTTTTCTCCTTTTCCCTCGCTGTAGAGACTGGTACGTCTCTGTGGTCGTATCCCCCTTTTTAGACACATTCTACTGTCTCCCCGTTGCTCTGATATTACCTTCCGGACTTTCCTACCTAGACCGGATGCTTCCGCCGAAGACCGGATCACGGACTATTAGTCCGGATGCCTCGGTCTAACGTGGTCGACACGGACTTTCACATATGAGTTCATTACACCGGTCTGTTCCTTCCAATCTTATCTTATCAACTTTCCCTATTATTTTGATCTCCTACTTATGTTCTTCATACCGCCGAAGACCGATCGGGCCTTTCGGGCCCGACGATTTCCCTTCTTAGATTTAACTTCTGTCATTTAGAGTTTTGATCCGTTTCGTGCCTTTTCGTTTCATTTCCGTTTTCCCTTGACATATATTACTCTATCGGTTGTAGTGCGAGTCCTGGGTATGCCCGGACTATAAAGCCATGTACCTTAGAGTTAGAAAATACTTTTGGTTGGATTCACGAACTGCTCGAACCTCTTGTCACCACCGTACCGTCACCGTCACTGCCCACCGTCAACACTCACCATGAACTCAATGTTTCCTCGTCATCTTCTACCTCCCTCCGGACTCCCGGACTTCCCGCATTTCCCTCGGACATCCTCCGGACTAGCGTCGGACTAGTCGAGTAAGTCCCTGGACTTCTATCTTTCACTCACCCGCTTTACAGAGTCCCTTTTGGGGCGAATATACTCGCTCCCCTACCCCCCTTTTCTGGCCCGGGACTAGTGGTTCCCACCTCCTAGTCTCCTTCAGGCCCCTTATCATCTTTACATCACCTTTACCTCTTCTGCTTCCCTCGACGAGTACACCGTTTCTTTGGTCTTACACAGACAATCTGGGACGTAGCGCTACTTACGATTAGTCCTTTTCATTCCTTGTTCCTTCTCCTTTGACTTCCTTCTTGTTTTATGAACATTTATCTCCTTGGCCGATTCTCTTACATCGGCCTCGTAGTTCCTATCTTTCCCCTCGTGTTACTGCGGATGACGTGTATGCTTACTTCATCGTTCTCTAGTCTTCTTCTTCTTTCTACGATGACGCGTCCCCGAGTACTTATACCCACCTGTCGTGTACTTGTATTCTCTATTCTCGTTCTACGCAATTATAGCGTACTCTTGACTCCTGAAGTCCGATCGACTCAGTCCTTCGTTTAAATCCCTGCAGTCCGATTGACTCAGGCTTTCATCCTTCATCCTCCGAGAACCTCAGACCCTCCATACTTACTCTGACATTGAGTCTCTTCGTGAGTACCTCCAGAGAAGTAATCCCTTGAGATTTTCCTTTGTGTATGCTTCACGTAACAAAAGAACGAGAATTTTCTTTTGTCCCTCCTATTTAGGAGTAGGACATCCCCACCGTTGGAAAGATTTCCAACCGCACCCTTCGACGAGCCTACGGGCTACCACCTGATGACGCCAACGTTGAAACCTCGGACATTGACATTGATTTCCAAGACCCCGAACCCATTGAACCACCTCGCGCCACCGTGAACCCGTACCAGGCCTTAGTCCCTGCTACCCCCCGATCACCAGGAACCCCTAGACAACCTCGAACTCCTGCACCTCCCTGCACCCCAGCACCCCCTCGTAATCCCAGTCCCATGTCCCGCGCTCCCACCGAACTCAAGGCGGCCCTCCCCGCTGACTTTTCGGGAGAACCCTCTGATGCCACGCGATGGATTAAAGCCATGTGCTGTCTTCTTCTAGATAAGATCAGTAGAAACACTAAGAAAACGCTTACCAGACAACCAATCTTATCTCCATGGATAGTAAACCTTTAGCGAGGTGAAGAGAGTACTCTTCCCTGGTCGAGTTGGTACTAGAAATAAGTATCAATCTCGTAGAAAGGGGTTGACTATCAGGCACGTGGTTTGTTCGTCAATCGTCAACGAGGTTGAGGGTGATTGGGGGTTCAGCAAACTGTTGAGGGTCTGGATTTCAGCTGGAGTGGTGTACAAATTGTACACTGGATAGTTGGGGGAATGGTCTAGACAACTTCTTGGGTTGCTAGAAGGGTACTCTGCAGTGACTAGGGTTACTTCCCTAAGATGCCAATTAGCTCCAGTCGATTAGGAATGCTCAATTGGGTAGGTAGCGTAAATACGCTTCACTTTCGCTTACTGATTCACACACGTCACTTAGTCACACAGAACAGCTTTTCCTAAACTGAATCTATTATGTACTAAGGAGTTGGCAATCAGCTTAAATGTGCTCGACTCAACCCTTTCCCAGGGTACTATTGAACTATTAGGTCTCCCTACTAGCTGGGGATCTATTCCCTTTAGTTGCCCGCTCTGGGGTTTTCTCCCTAAAGGTGTCCTAACTGTCCCTATCCTAAGGGATACAGTATACTCCTAACTTGGGTCTAAGTAGTTCTATTTATAGCGTGGGAATTACTCTACACAGCCTCACTGTTTGTTTGTAGAGGGGTGCACTTGTGAGCACTCGTTGGTTGAGATTTACTCAAGTAGGAACCTTTTTCCTAAAAGAGGGAACCTGCCAAATGGGGCTGAATCGCGCTCCTTATATAGTAGTTTACATGTGGCTGTGCTACCTTCGGTTCCGAGGTGGCTGTGCCAAGATATGACTCATACTGACTCATACTGACTCACTTTGACTCAACCTGTCAGAAAATGACTTGCAATAAGCTAAAAATAGCCTTTGGCTTGGCAATGACTCATACTGACTCATGCCGACTCATTATGACTCATTATGACTCATGCTGTGCAGGTCACATGATCATTCTGCTAGTCTAGGGGCAGTGCTTTGGCTAGTCCTCATTTGACTCACTTTGACTCATATTGACTCATTATGACTCATGCTGTGCAAGGTCACATGATCTGAGTCAGGTGATTCGCAACTGAGGTCACATGCTCCAATTGCTTCTCTGGCACTTGGCTAAGTACTCAAGGATAAAAGAGATATTAAGAAAATGGTTTGCTAAGTAGTTGTAGGTAGTAATAAAAGTATGTTGGAAGAAATCATTTTGTTTCTCCACAACCTGTGAATGAACAAATAAGGAAAAATAGGGATACATACTAGACACTATGGTCTATATGTCCCTCAATTAGCTAAGCATTTGGACCGTGGGAATATAGTAAAAACTCAAATCTCGGGTCAAATGTCTAGCATCACATATACAATAACTATGTATCCGCATCCAAACAGTTTGGTGCAGGTCACCACGATGATCGATCCCTGAGCCCCCGGGAATGTCAACGCTCCTACCCTTTCCCCCGGTCTACCCTCCAGCAATCACATTCCCCGAACTCCCTCTCCTTTCATCCTACCATAGCCCCCACCTCCAGAATACAGTCACCAGTACCTCTTATCCCAGGTCCTCCACTGCTAGAACATACCCACTTTCAGACAGACCCCATCACAATGGACAATCCGGATCCAGAGTGTCCTCAGATGGGATCAAACCTTACTTCACAAAGTCAGATGCCATCGGTGGGTTCCCTCTGTTGCGATGTTTCGCACCACTGATGTCTGTACCAGGCTATTGTTATATCTCAATCGAACGGCGACTGTATGAATCAAGACCCTCCACCAGATATAAACCTTACTCCACAAAGTCAGATACCATTGGTGAGTTCCCTCTGTTGCGATGTTTCGCACCCCTGATAAGTCTGTATCAGGCTATCATTATATCTCAAACGAACAACGACTGTATGAATCAAGACCCTCTACCGGATATAAACCTTGCCCTGCAAAGTCAGATGCCGTTGGTAGGTTCCCTCTGCTGCACTGTTTCGCACCCCTGATATCCTGTACCAGGCCACCGTTACGTCCCAAAGGAGCATTGATCATAGGGATCTTAACCCTCCGCTGTCTCCACCCACCTCCGCTCCTTTAGGTGACCCTATCAGGTCTGCCAGACCCTTGCTGCTTCCCAGAACATATCAAACTGTCATAGACCAGGCGATAGCTGAGCACCTAGAGGCAGCAACAATGGGGCTTGTTGAACCCACAGTTCGAGGAATTATCGATGCCTGTGTTCCCCATCTGACGGAATTTATTGAGTCTCGCTTTGTGACATTGACGCCTTCACGGCTCAACCCGCCGTGCAAGGCACATCAATGTTGTTCTGCACCTCGTGAGGAAGATTATGACGGCAACAATGATCACGATACTGGAGAAGATGCCGTAGTACGAAGACAGAAGAAGCCTGGGCCACGAGGGAGGATGAATTGTTTGTATGTAAGCTGATACTTCCAGGAAGTCGTCAACCCTCATTCCGTCTGGCCCCAAAGCCGAGCTCCCTGCTTCAGCCCTGGTTGACGCTGTACGCACATTCAATCAAGATGGCATTTCACCCCCATTGCTGGAAAATGTCATGTTAGATTGGCACTGCAGCCCGCTGACCTCATCAAGGTGGAACTCTGAAGCCATCTCTATCCTGTCACTCGACTTCTACAACAACCTCAAAGGTGGCACATACCGAGATGTCATCTTCGACGAGCAAACCATGAACCTCCAAGCTATTTGTAAACTGTGCGAGCAAAAACTAGTTCGAACACACCAAGCTCACCGAACACAAGCTAGAATCAATGTCGCTGCTGCTGACGAGTGAGCCCAGGTGATGGCCCAGATAGCTGCAAAGAAGGAAAACCGTCGGAAAGGTGACAGAATGATTGCCCATCGCCACGGGGTATGTTGTACTGTTGACAAACCTTTCATTTTTGCTCATGATAGCTCTGAAGACTCTTGCGAGGTGCAAAAAAATTGCATCGCAGAATCGCTCTCGAGATCCTGACAAATGGGATGCCGTTCACAAGATCATTGATGGACTTGGTGTCGAGGGTATGAGTGGTGATGAGACTGATTGTCCTGCCACTTTGAAGCCAAAGGTCCTGCGGCATTTGGAGCTTCCTTGGATTAGTCCTGCCGTTTCTCATTTATTCCGGTCTGTGGAGACTTATGAATCAGCTCTTAGAACAGAAAACATGCTGGAACAGATTGGTAATTCATCATTGAAGCATCATTGGGAGACAGGGAGGAAAGAAGTGAGATCAACCCCAGTGCCGGGCCTTCCTCGTAATTGATACAATGACAGCTGGTTCCAAGGGTTGACTGCTGGGGCTCATTCGATGCTCTCTGTCAGAAAGGACATCGTCATTCCTAGTCTGATGAGTCCAATACACTCTGCATCCAAATCCCCTGTTTATGCAGCATGCAGGAGCCTTATGCCTCTTAAATGGAGTAGTTGCCCACTAGTGGCACCCTCCGGGGACTGTTGAGCGGCCCCATGAGTGGACTCCTAATATGGAGGTTGTTGTAGAAGTCGAGTGACAGGATAGAGATGGCTTCAGAGTTCCACCTTGATGAGGTCAGCGGGCTGCAGTGCCAATCTAACACAACATTTTCCAGCAATAGGGGTGAAATGCCATCTTGATTGAATGTGCGTACAGCGTCAACCAGGGCTGAAGCAGGGAGCTCGGCTTTGGGGCCAGACGGAATGATTTGCTTTTGCTGAAGGTAAACACGAAAGGCCATCTACACAAATCAGGAGGGTTGACGACTTCCTGGAAGTATCAGCTTATATGCAAATGATTCATCCTCCCTCGTGGCCCAGGCTTCTTCCGTCTTCATACTACGGCATCTTCTCCAGTATCATGATCATTGTCGCCGTCATAATCTTCCTCATGAGGTGCAGAACAACATTGATGTGCCTTGCATGGCGGGTTGAGCCGTGAAGGCGTCAATGTCACAAAGCGAGACTCAATAAATTCCGTCAGATGGGGAACACAGGCATCGATAATTCCTCGAACTGTGGGTTCAACAAGCCCCATTGTTGCTGCCTCTAGGTGCTCAGCTATCGCCTGGTCTATGACAGTTTGATATGTTCTGGGAAGCAGCAAGGGTCTGGCAGACCTGATAGGGTCACCTAAAGGAGCGGAGGTGGGTGGAGACAGCGGAGGGTTAAGATCCCTATGATCAATGCTCCTTTGGGACGTAACGGTGGCCTGGTACAGGATATCAGGGGTGCGAAACAGTGCAGCAGAGGGAACCTACCAACGGCATCTGACTTTGCAGGGCAAGGTTTATATCCGGTAGAGGGTCTTGATTCATACAGTCGTTGTTCGTTTGAGATATAATGATAGCCTGATACAGACTTATCAGGGGTGCGAAACATCGCAACAGAGGGAACTCACCAATGGTATCTGACTTTGTGGAGTAAGGTTTATATCTGGTGGAGGGTCTTGATTCATACAGTCGCCGTTCGATTGAGATATAACAATAGCCTGGTACAGACATCAGTGGTGCGAAACATCGCAACAGAGGGAACCCACCGATGGCATCTGACTTTGTGAAGTAAGGTTTGATCCCATCTGAGGACACTCTGGATCCGGATTGTCCATTGTGATGGGGTCTGTCTGAAAGTGGGTATGTTCTAGCAGTGGAGGACCTGGGATAAGAGGTACTGGTGACTGTATTCTGGAGGTGGGGGCTATGGTAGGATGAAAGGAGAGGGAGTTCGGGGAATGTGATTGCTGGAGGGTAGACCGGGGGAAAGGGTAGGAGCGTTGACATTCCCGGGGGCTCAGGGATCGATCATTGCGGTTTCTGTAACTAATCTGTTCTCCCATTTCTTGGGTGCAACCAATGGAAGCGAGGCACAATGGACAGGAAGAATATCGAGAGTCGATATTGCACCCACCGGAACTTGGAGGTGGATGAGATGAAGGAGGGGAAGATTGGGAAACATTACCCCCCTCAGGGGATGTTTCATCGTCAGCGGTAGATGAAGTAGGGGCACAATGATCCTCAGAAACATATACGTGGGGTCTAAAGTGAGTGTAAGGTGTATAGTGGCTACCACGAGTAGTCTCGGAGGCTATCACATGTGCCTGAACACCCACTACGTGGTTTTGAACTAGGGGGGCACGAATAAGGCGCTGGCCAAAGCCAATTCCGCGTCTCGTGTAGTCCTCTGCCTATAGGGGATTTGAATGAACCTCCTTATTCATAAGTGTATAGTATGCTTACCGTACATGCTATCCTCTCCATGGCTTGCATCGAGAATCTGGCTGAAGGTGGCAAGTCTGGATCTTCGCTGTGAATGAACATAACACTAATGGATGGGAAGGGTGAACTCACGGAGCACCAACTGTATAAATTATGAGATGAGCAATTGAGAATGTAGAGACATACCGATGTCGTGGGGCACTACGACCAACAATGACTGAGTGATATTAGTAGATAATTCAAGTTAGACAATTGAGAACGTAGAGACATACCGATCACAGATTGTCGCGAGGCACTACGACCAACAATAAACGATATTAGTAGATAGTTTGACGATTGACAACGTAGGGGGACATACCAGCACCGAGCCTCATTGCGAGGCATGACGACGGACAACGGACAATTCTAATTCTAAGATACGGTGACATCAATTCTAGAAAGGTTGTTACATTGTTCGCGTTCTTTGTTTGCATCTTTGTTGGTTTCTGAAATGACTACACACTAGGTTACTCATTCATTAATTCTCTACACTAATTAATACACAATTAGAGCGGCCTAGTGTTACAACCGCTGGTATTTGCCCCTATTTTTCCCTTATTTATTCCTATTTTTCTGGGCTTTCTACAAAGCTTTTCACTAAATAGCCCCTATCGCTCATTACACTCACCACACTCATTCATTCACGACCACGTGACTATTTGGTCACATGATATCACATGACATCCTATGACATCACATGACATCATGCTCCCACGCTCACTACATGACACATCGGCTTGCCTTGCATGTACACATCCATGCACAGCCTTCGCCTCATGTCATACCATGTGGATATGCACAGCATCATGGCTATGCTCATTACCGTTGTGACTCACTCTGACTCATTGTGTTTCCCATGACTCACCATGACTCCTCACAACACAGCCATGCACTGCCACACCATAGCATTGCATTGCCACAAGGCTATACTGTAACTCGTCCTGGCTCATCAATCACAGCCTCGTCACTGCCTTGCATTGCCTCACTCTTATCAGGCATTGCATCACACTGCCTTGCACTGCTCTGCACTGCCACACGGTTACTCTCAACCTCATGTCATGCCTCATGTCCTTATTGCCATTCCCTTATCATGCCTTACGACTCCCACATGTACACTGCTATGCATTGCCTCCATATCTCATTCCCTCGGTATCCTCAGCTATGCCTCCTATCGCAGCCTCATGCACATATGCTATGCATATACCTATGCCCATGACTATTCCTACCTTGCCTTATGCCTATGGCTATATCTAGGGCTATGCTTATCTCTAACGCATGTATGCAACATGTGCATCGCCTTGCATTGCCTTATGGCTATGCCTTGACTCAGTATGACTCACACTGATTCATAGAGCTGTGCCCAGACTCTATATGACTCCTTATGACTCATCCTGACTCGTCATGCACAGCTAGTTACTCTGTATAGATACTGTATAGTACCATAACATGTACATACACTATATGGTATATATACCAGGACTGACTTGCCTGGGATCCCCCAGTCTTGTCCTCCTGGAGTTCTTCCACTGTTTACTGGCAACTTACTCTTAAGGCTTGATTCCTGGTTTACTAGTTAAACACCCAAGCAGCTGCCAGTAGGCCTTGGTGTTTCATTAGGACAAGACTATTAATCAACCCCTGGGTTAGCCACCCACCGGTTGTTGGTAGCCAACGGTCATCAAGCCGGAATGCCCTAGGCAGTAGTAGGTGTAAGCACCTACTAACTGGGATAGTCGGCACCATTGAACTTTGGCAGCAGTTCATAAACTGCCCATCGTTGAGTCACGAGGACAGAAACATCCTCGGAGACGAAGGAAGGTTGGCGATAGCATTCGGTAATGCTCTAGGTATACCATTAAGGTATCTCGTTGTAAAACTAGTGAAGAGAAGGCTTGGCTAGCCGAAGGACTTCCTTCCCGCCCCGGCACTACAGATAGTGAACCAGGAGGCGAAGTTCTGGGTCTGATCCACCCAGAGCAAAAGTTTAAACTGGACAAGTAGATGTCCCACCTGTATCAACAGGTAAGGTAGCAAAGGCACACAAGAACATGCAAGGTTTAAAACACCTGTACCCTAGAGTACAAAGAACGGACAAAGCGACATCCACCTTGCCTTACAAGGTATAGTACCAAGGAAATTACCATCCTACATTAACAAAAGGTTAGGGTTCAGAACCACCTGTTGCACTGACTGCACAAAGGTTAAGCGTGCAAAGAACTGGCACCGCTTTTGATCTGAATATCAAGAGAACATCTAAATCATAGGGAAAATGAATTGGTCGCATAAGCGCAAAGTAGGCCAGTGCCAAGACATAGTACCCTGTGACATGACACAGTCACCCTGTCACTCATTCAGACATATTATTAGAGACAAGCTCATTGACTTAGCCGACGATTCTGGAAATCACCCCGCCTAATTCGCACATTCATTGGACACTTCCTATTCAGGTATATCCGGCATACCCCTACTTCACTCATTATTATGACATCTTACAACAAACCATTTTGGTTTATACCCATTTGTTTCCACATCATTAAACAAGCTTAATCGCTTAATATCCCACGGACACTTTCATTGGGAACATCTTCATTCCTATACCCACAGTCGTTCAAGAAGATTCCTGTCTTCAATCAGTCAACTCGTCGTCATTCATTTCACTCAGCCAATACTCATCACTGCCGCTCAACTCGTTGTCACTCTTTTATTCACAACGCAGAACATACAAAAAGTATTCAGTTACTTGCTTCATATGATTTCCCCTGAACCTTCATGGTCATTAAAAAGGCTTATGCAAGAAGCATTCTTTGAAGGTTACTCATTAGGATATATGCTTGGTCAATATGTCTATGACCCCTTGGACTCGGTAGAGCTAGGACACGTATCTCCATCCTCTTCTTTACCTTTGCACTGGTTATCCAACCACGAAGTCTCACCCGGATTTCCAGCTACCCCTCGAACGACAGAACATTTAGAGACACACCCAATTCTTAGCCAAGGATCACTGGTTAGAATTGATCATTGGAGATTGAACATTGCTCTGGAACGTTTCACCGAATCCATTCTCCTATCTGTTACTCCCTCTATGGATGATTCACTCTTTGAGTCATCACTCACATCGTCTACAACCGACAACAAAAACATTAGGACGTCTACGTCGTCTGCATATGACAACTCTCTCCTTCAGACTCCTAATAAAACTCCTGAGACGTCCTTAGCCATTAGGACATCTCCAGAGATTGAAGAATCTTTGCAACAAAATTCTTCATCCCTTTCTTATTCCTCATGAACTGTTGAGATATGGGATATCTCTTTCTCTCAGTTCTCCCTGACAAGAGCAACTAGTTCTATCTTAGAAGTTCCCTTCCCCTGTATGGAACATCTAGAACTTATCCCTCAAGTCACTACTGAATCAGAAGATCATTGGATCACATGTACTGGTGATCGTACATCACATCATCAAGTACCTAGATTCATCGTTATCGCTGAAGCCCTCTGGTCATTAGAAATCGTTGACCGCTGGTATCCTCAACAATTAGGAGTCTCCATTTCTGATTTGGAACCCTCACGAGTAATTTCACCTGACGCAGCTCGTCAGCTTGAAATCAATAGATGTGTAACATTCACAAGAATCATTGCCGAAGAACAAAACAGAAGAAGAAAGCAAAGAGTTCTTCAGTTCATTAGGACACTTTTCTGTCTTCATTAAGGCACTCTTCTGTCTTTGCTCAAGCAAACTTCTTCAGATCCACCTCTCGAAGCAAGACACTTGTCAACAACCTCCCTCACAAGCTTAGGTTAAGTTCTCCCCTCCTGAAAGAACCACGTGTCTCCACTTTACTCTGAACACAAGAAGCTTTCTGACAAGACCTCACAGCTTTGTTTCATTTAAAACACTCGTCTTCTGCTCGTATCCGCCCTCAGTTTCCCTTTGACTATTTAATCTTCTCGATCAAACCCACACTCGTTGAACCACGTCATCCAATCAGTCACTCACTTGACTTCGATCAAGATACACTCACATTCCTTCGAATCCAACTCTCTGACATTCGTTATCAGACTTGAACAATTCTATCAAGTCTATCACACTCCTTACCATTAGATTCATTAGGACTGGAAATGATCATTGTTTCTTATCCACAAGGAAAAGGCTATTCTGTGGAGTACTCATTTCGAAAAGATCGTCTCGCCATTTATCGTTAGGACAATTGTCTCAACATTTTGACAATTTCAACATGGCATTCCATCCATTCGACTCTACACAGTTCCTCACGGGCCTGTATGATCTCCCTACAGAAGATGAATGCCTAGAGTTCATCACAAAAACGTTTGAATTCATAACAACTCATTCCATGGCATTACGCACTGAATCTGCCTACCTCAAGTTTGAATTGGATAAAGCTCATGCACAGATCGCAACCCTCGCTTCATCAAAAATTGAAATATTCCCTGACCCTGGAAATTTCAATGAACAACAAGAAATCTTCGAAGCTTGGTGGTCAAAGATGCAAGCCTGGCTTGCACTGCATTCTGATAGCATTCACCCTGGATCTTATGATGCAGTAGTTGCAGTCTTATCAAGATTGACTGGACCACATGTAGTTATATTTGAACATCCTCGGACAGAGCTTGGTACGCTCTATACCTGGGACGACCTCTTAACTGAGATCTCGTCTAAAAGAGCACCTCACTTTCGGAACTTGCTTGAATCTCTTGCTTATCAGGTATCCTCAAGTAACCCCTCACCTGATCAAGAACTCTATGAACAGTTCGAATTCCTTGGAATTCTTCGCTCCAAGAAATCCATTAGGATTAACCCGAACTATTCACAAGCAGAGATCATTCAAGATCCTTATACTTCTATTCCAAACTATGGTACCTCTGCCATGCAAACTGAAGAACATTATTCAGTTCAACATCAAGAGTTGATTGGTTCATATGAAGAACCATACCGTGAACAAACAAATCTGGAAACTTTTGGTTCATGTAACGAACCAAACAAACCATACTTGACGCACACCTATGGTTTAAATAAAGAACCATCTCTTGACACTTTCTTTTCTATTACCCCTACTTCGCCACAATTAAGACATCACGAAGAAGGTCATCGAATCAAGGATTGTAGAAAATTGATGCCAACTACATTTCATCAAGGAACACATCACAAGAATTACTCAAAACGTGTGACATCAAGTACTGTTCCCTACAACAAGGAACATCGTCCTGTAAGATATTCCAAGAAGAAAAGAAATGTTCAAAGATCGACAGATCGATTCTGAAAAGGATTAATCTTTCAATCTCAAGGTTTGAACATTAGACGAAAAGGAAAAACATTTGAAAACAAGTAAAAGAAGTATTGGTCATTTTCTATTCTTATGCTTTCATTCCTCCCTCTATCTTTCCCTCTCGCATTCAGCTCATACACTATCGTCTCTCACTAATCTTGAAAATCACACAGCTAAGTGAAGACTCTAGTCTGGTTATCAGAGCTCGGTTGAAGCTTACATCAACACTTCATTTCACTTCCCTTTCCCTTTCCTACACCTCTTCTCCGATAATCTTCACGAGTTGCCTCGCGCATCTCTATCCTTGAAAAGTCTAATCTTCTGAGACGACTCCTCACAGAATCACTCATTAGACAAGACATCACTAGCTCGTTTCACTTCGGACAAGGTCATACATCTATAGATGAACCTGATATGAAACACAGCTACTGTCATCATGCTTGTAACTCATCATCCGCCACGAGATATAAGTATGCAAAACCCTCTTCATTACACAATCACCGTGATTGATCTGGTATCACTCACACTGGAGTTCGTAACCAATTATGTCAAGAAGCAAATAGAACTCCAATCGGACAAACAGTCTCTGAAGCATATAGAGGCATCCTTTGATAGGATCATGCTAAAGAAACTTATACTCCAATTCACGAACAAGATTTGACAACTTCAAATCAGTTCTCTTGTTCATTGAAGATAACTTCTCTGGATAAAAAGTCTTATTGAAGAAGATCTCGTGAACCCATCACCTGGCAAATGGCGAGATGTATTCCCATTCCAAGTCATGATGCTATACACTTCGAACATCAAAGAACTTTGTGGTTATCAATCTAGAGAAACACATTATTGGTATCAATGATGGTAACAACGGTGTTGTTGTATTCCACCAAGAGTATCATCTCAACAATTGTCACCATGACTACCGATTCAGTATAGGTTCTTGCTGGTCAAAACCTCTCTTCCCACAAACTCCCCTGATGTTCTCAACTCAGTCATTAGATCTTCTCCTCATCACGACTCACTCCTTGAAGATATAGTCTTGCAACTTATATAACAAGTTGCTTAGATTAATGGTTTTGAAGAAGACTTATGCTGATGAACATATCAACATTCGTATCAAGATAAAGTTGTTAAAACTCAATACTTCCAACCTCAACTTCATCTCCCTCTTCTTCCTAATCATTAAGACTCCCATAATCTTCATTGACATCTGAATTGTCATTCCTTACGACTTTCATTGTCATTTCATGACTTCATGACATTACAAAATACTTATGACACTTTACAAATCTCACGACCCCTAGACATTCCCCCATGTCATCAGTCTTCATAGAAGGTTCACCCCTTCAAGAGAAACCTTTGGTTATATTCTGATCATTAAGAAGTCTAGTACTTCCTTGCTTTGAATTTTCCATTAGGTCGACGTTTCCTTCATCATAGAGCTCACCACTCTCTGATAAAGATAGTTCTTTGTTTTACAACAAAGCTCACGAAAAAACAAGACACATTATTTATGGATCATGTCCATTTGGACTTGAGAAGGTTTCCTAGTATTCTGGAAATACCTAGGTCAACTGACTCTCAAATCTGACATTCCATGCGATTGTCACCTCTCCTTGGACATCTGATCTCTTTTAATCTGGAACCACATAAAAGGAACAAGACGGTTTTCTAGCACTCCGGCAATGACTAGATCAACTGCCTCTTGATCCGATGTTCCATGTGAACATCAATCCTCTCGGTTATTTATTTATCTAGACGATCAAGACACTTCTCTGAAAGTATTCTGAAATACTCAGATCAAGTAACATCTCGATCCTATATGCTTGATGCATATTACCTCTAGACGACTCTTGTCTTTAGACAAGACACTCCATTAGATGAGATATCACATCTCATTTCACTCGTTTCATTTCTCGTCCTCTCTTCTCCCTGATCCTGAAGAATGGGCTAGAACAAGCAAACAAAGTAATGCTTCCCACTCTTCATTGTTACTAGAACAAATGGTGTCATACCTTGACGGTACTCACCTATGTTCATGTGGTTACCCCACATATGGATCAACTTATACCCTTGATCCTCTATACTATCAAAAGTATCCAATACTCCTTCATCAATGACTTGCAACTCTATCGCATCAGTCATCTGATTATTGTCATCTTAATTACTCTATTCGCATTCTACTTCGCCTTGACTTCGGTCTCGGTTAGCTCTGAATTTAATCTCTTTACCCTTGAAAGGATTTCCTATGAGTCGATATTCAAACTTCATCATCATCTCATCCCTTTCATCGCCTTTACCACACTCTTTCGGTCTATATTCATTAGGACATCAAGCTCTTATCGTGCCTAACTCATGATTATGATCATCACTTGATTCCTTTTTCATTCACTTTCTACCGCAATACCGCTACTGGCATCACTGCCTTTACTACTCGGGAACATCCCCAGCGTTATTCATTGTCCACTATAGATGCTACATTTCCAGAGTCTACAAAAGGTATAGCAGTCCATGCTGTACTAATACATGGAAGATACTCGCCATGCATCGAACCTTCCATCCTACTAGGAAATAATGCCTTGGTCTTTGACACCTTTATTATTATTCTTTCCAAAAGTCAAACCTACTTCATCAATCCCTCCTATGTGTCTTCGCCTTGGTTAATATTTGGTCTTATGGTCCTTCAATCCAACACGTTCGGATCTACCTGAACTAAACACATTCATTTACTTCTCTTGGACCACTATGCTTCTGAAAGTTCTTCATTGATCTTTCTATCCTGGTATTAAAAGTATTTGCTCTGTCGCATCCTTACTCCTCGGACACCCCCTCGCTCTCTATCCCCTAGGTCATTTGACATCTTGGATCAACATGTACTGTTGCTCTCCTTGGTTCTTATTGTCACTCGTCATCTCTGACGGTCCCCTCGGATAACTTCCCTTGGAAAATATTGCCACCTCCTATCGATTGTCCCTTCTGCCAGCTGGTCTGCCTGTGGTTGCCTGGAAGTCAACCTTTAGAAGGGGGGTAGTGTTACAACCACTGGTATTTGCCCCTATTTTTCCCTTATTTATTCCTATTTTTCTGGGCTTTCTACAAAGCATTTTGCTAAATAGCCCCTATCGCTCATTACACTCACCACACTCGTTCATTCACGACCACGTGACTATTTGGTCACATGATATCACATGACATCCTATGACATCACATGACATCATGCTCCCACGCTCACTACATGACACATCAGCTTGCCTTGCATGTACACATCCATGCACAGCCTTCATCTCATGTCATACCATGTGGATATGCACAGCATCATGGCTATGCTCATTACTGTTGTGACTCACTCTGACTCATTGTGTTTCCCATGACTCACCATGACTCCTCACAACACAGCCATGCACTGCCACACCATAGCATTGCATTGCCACAAGGCTATACTGTAACTCGTCCTGGCTCATCAATCACAGCCTCGTCACTGCCTTGCATTGCCTCACTCTTATCAGGCATTGCATCATACTGCCTTGCACTGCTCTGCACTGCCACATGGTTACTCTCAACCTCATGTCATGCCTCATGTCCTTATTGTCATTCCCTCATCATGCCTCACGACTCCCACATGTGCACTGCTATGCATTGCCTCCATACCTCATTCCCTTGGTATCCTCGGCTATGCCTCCTATCACAGCCTCATGCACATATGCTATGCATATACCTATGCCCATGACTATTCCTATCTTGCCTTATGCCTATGGCTATATCTAGGGCTATGCTTATCTCTGACGCATGTATGCAACATGTGCATTGCCTTGCATTGCCTTATGGCTATGCCTTGACTCAGTATGACTCACACTGATTCATAGAGCTGTGCCCAGACTCTATATGACTCCTTATGACTCATCCTGACTCGTCATGCACAGCTAGTTACTCTGTATAGATACTGTATAGTATCACAACATGTACATACACTATATGGTATATATACCAGGACTGACTTGCTTGGGATCCCCCAGTCTTATCCTCCTGGAGTTCTCCCACTGTTTACTGGCAACTTACTCTTAAGGCTTGATTCCTGGTTTACTAGTTAAACACCCAAGCAGCTGCCAGTAGGCCTTGGTGTTTCACCTAGAGTGGCCTAACTATGGTGCTGTGAGAACCAGCTTTCCAAGATCTTCAAAAATGATAGTGGAAAGTGGAAGAGTTGTGCATGTGAAGATTCGCCCCATAAATAGTGTTTAGCGATTTCAGCACATGACATCTACTTTGGGCCACGCCTCCACGGCATGTGATGTCTGTCGCCAGACCCTATTTATGGGGTGAATCTTCACACACACAACTCTTCCACTTTGCTTCATTGACTACTCTCCTTAATATGCCACTCGTTTAGTATTGTATTCATTAGTATAGTTGTATATGATCATAAGTTGAAAGACAAAAAGTAAAGAGAGAAACAAAAAAAGAATGTAGGTTGTGATCATCGCCAGGTCTACGAATATTAAGAATTATGTTTAAATTCAAGTGTAGGTCGTTCAAGTCGAGCCAGAAATTAGCTGTCCCTCCAGATAGTGATGTCGGTGGATGCAGTCACCCCGTGATGCGGATGAGTCTATTGTTGTCTATCACTGATCAAGGTTAAACATAAGAATAGATCTAGAGGAGTAGTTGGGACGGTGCACTTGGCGATGTATTGCCCAAGGTATGCCGTTATATGCTGGTCATATTTAATGCCCATCGTTGACAATCATCCCAGTCAATCTAACAGTTTGCCATGGGGAACAACATCAGTCATCAGTCTGCCGTAGACTTGAATTTGGAGGTTCGTTTATTTCTTCTGAACACTCACTTGATCTAACCTATATTGTAAAGGTGCTGTTGCGACTACTCCAATGGTGGATTATGCGTCCAAGGAACCAGAGTACCCAGGCAAGTTTACTACATGGCATGCTTTCCTCATACCAGTTCCTAACTACAGTGAGGTGCAAAACCGTTGCAATGCCTAACCTCAAACCGGGGCGCGAAGCGCCCCGCAATCACTTGTGGGAATTTCACTTTGCTTTGGTGGGAACAAATAAAGTACAAACCCTTAGCTACAACGTTGTCCCCAGGGTCATGTGATTTCGCTTACATACTGCAAAGATACATCCATTTCAAAACACCAATACCATTGCAACAGTTTTGCACCTTTTGCTTTCCAGGGTATATTAGTACTTGGTATAGCCTCCCTTTGCCTTGATAACTGCTTCAATCCTTCTAGGCATGCTCTCTATCAACTTCTGACACTCTTCAACTGCTATCCCCTCCCAATCAACCTGAACTCTCTCCCACAATTCATGAATCCCCTTAGGAGAGGAATCATGATCTGCTAGTCTTCTTTTGAGATAACCCCAGAGGTGCTCAATGGGGTTGAGGTCAGGAGACTGTGCAGGCCATACCATAGTATGAAAATCCTGCTCCTGAAGCCAATCCTTCACCTTCTTGCAAGTATGTTTGGGGTCATTGTCCTGCTGAAAGATGATGTCAGGAGGATCAAGACCATAAAACTGCAAAGAATTGAGCAGTTCATCCTTCAAAATCTGAAGGTAAAGGTCCCCATCCATCCTACCATCAATCTTGGTAGCATAGCCAACTCCCTGCCAAGTCATACAGCCCCACATCATCAAAGAACCTCCTCCAAACTTCACTGTACCTTCCACCAGCCTATCACTTAGCCCTTCCCCTGCCTTTTTCCACACCCACTTGCGCCCATCTGACCCTAGGCGATTGATTTTGGTCTCATCAGACCATACTACCTTCTTCCAGTCCTCCAGAGTCCAATCTTTATGAGCATAAGCAAAGTCTCGACGAGCCCTACGATGCTTGGCTGAAAGGAGAGGCCATTTGGACTTGACCACAGCTTTCATACCTGTCTTCCTCAACTGTCTGCGCACTGTGGAGGTAGAGAGAGGCTGTTTGACTATATTGGTGAGTGCCTTGGTCACCTGAACAGCATTCTCTGCCTTTCCAGAGGAGATAAGACGAATGGCATGCCAGACATTGGCAGAGGAAAGCTTGGATGGACGACCTCCAGTAGCTTTTTGAAGCTCAAAACGCTCTTTGGAGCGTAATCTGGATATGGTAGACACATTAAGACCAGTAGTGGATGCAATAGAGTGAGCAGATTGGCCAGCATCAAGCATAGAGAGGATGGTTTGTTTTTGAGTAAAAGAGATGGTTCTCATGATGGTTGTGGTTGGAAACAAAGATGCGTGTGAACTATTTTAAACTCAGACATGGTTCTAATATGTGTATGTTTGTTTGTATGACCAAACATAACCAAATAACACTTGATTTCAATGTAATGAGCAAAGGGTGCAAAACTGTTGCAATGGTATTGATGTTTTGAAATGGATGTATCTTTGCAGTATGTAAGCGAAATCACATGACCCTGGGGACAAAGTTGTAGCTAAGGGTTTGTACTTTATTTGTTTCCACCACAGCAAAGTGAAATTCCCACAAGTGATTGCGGGGCGCTTCGCGCCCCAGTTTGGGGTTAGGTATTGCAACGGTTTTGCACCTCACTGTACAGTATTCAGTATTTGAAGCAGAAGAGGGACGAAGACCTATCTGATTTACCACCCACAAAGCGCGCACTTACTCCTGTACAGGATATCAACCCGGTAAGTTTCTTCGGTTTTTCCTCTTGTCTAAATTTTTTAACTACACATTCAAAGCAGAGGGGGGTTGATAGCTCATTACCCACAGAACTACCCGTTACTGTTACGCGAAGCGTACACAAAGGAAAATCTCAAGGGATTACTTCTCTGGAGGTACTCACGAAGAGACTCAATGTCAGAGTAAGTATGGAGGGTCTGAGGTTCTCGGAGGACGAAGGATGAAAGCCTGAGTCAATCGGACTGCAGGGATTTAGATGAAGGACTGAGTCGATCGGACTTCAGGAGTCAAGAGTACGCTATAATTGCATAGAACGAGAATAGAGAATACAAGTACACGACAGGTGGGTATAAGTACTCGGGGACGCGTCATCGTAGAAAGAAGAAGAAGACTAGAGAACGATGAAGTAAGCATACACGTCATCCGCAGTAACACAAGGGGAAAGATAGGAACTACGAGGCTGATGTAAGAGAATCAGCCGAGGAGATAAATGTTCGTAAAACAAGAAGGAAGTCAAAGGAGAAGGAACGAGGAATGAAAAGGACTAATCATAAGTAGCGCTACGTCCCAGATTGTCTGTGTAAGACCAAAGAAACGGTGTACTCGTCGAGGGAAGCAGAAGAGGTAAAGGCGAGGGAAAAGGAGAAAAACTGTAACATTACCCCCTTCGTACAATCGAACTCCAGGTTCGATAAAAAGTCCATCAGGTCGTTGCATTGGGAGGGAGAGAGGAAGGGCCGTAGAAAACGGTGGATTGTTCATATGATAACGCCTCAAATGGACAGTCATCTGCCAAATGTCTGTGTTGATTGCAATGGCCGCATACTCGTTCAGGGCAAAATCAGCGTGCATGTCCCCAATTATGGCAAAAGTCACATTGCATGCGAAGGCAAGCGGACTGAGGATGACCCGGGGCTGATTGGTGGCAATACGGGTAGGAGTAATCGGGACAGTCCTCGCGATAGTGGCTGAGACGATGACACCGAAAGCACTCAGTGAGGGCGGAGGCGGGACAACGAGGGTGGATAGGCATGACGTGAGTGGGCGAAGATAAGATTCTACTGCCGTCAGGAAGGTGACGATGAATAGCTTCCACAGTGTTGGACCAAGTTACCAGCTCAGGAGCTTCCTCAACAATGGTGGGGGAAGATGGGGAGGAGGAAGAGAAAGAGGCGGGGGAGTGGATTTGTGTGATAAGGGCTGGGGCATGAGAGGAAATGGGCAGTATGGGAGTAGGGGGAGGAGAGTCCGCGACGGCGGGTAACTGTGCTCGTTTGAGGTAACGATCTCGGTCAGCCATGGGCAAGGAGAGATAGATGCGACGAAAAGTAGGGTAAATGATGGTGGGAGAAAGGCGTTCTACGTATTGGTGAAAACCATAGAGATGAAGGATAGATAAAACTCGCCGGGGTAGTTCGGCCAGGTGAAGACGAAGAGGAACGCCAAATTCTGCAGGTAGATCACTGGGGGCGGCTTGAAAGTGATATGTTTGGGTGATGGAGACTTCATGGAAAAGACGGACAAGTTCTTGAGTCACGACGTCTTCATCATAGAGGGGGAGGGCCTCGACGGCGCGGAGGAGGGCGGGAGTGGCAAGGATGGCAGCGTAAAGCGTATGGGCGGCGGAGATGGGTAGCAAGGTAGGCGAGACACGCCTGGAACGTAGCGGGGAAGAAGATAAGGAAGAAGAAGGAGACGACGAAGGAGCAGCAAAAGAAGAAACAAAGGACATATTGGTTGTTAAGGAAGAAGAACTCGTCAAAAAACATATGGCGGGGGGGTACTTCACAGAGAGATGCCACTTTCCGGGTAAAAGGAAAAGAATAGGGACTAAGATAAATGATGGATCCGTTTATAAGAAGAGAGAACAGCAGGGGCATGGCGGAGATTAACTTCGGGTTCCCACGTATTTTCGGCCGACGAGTATCCTTTCCATGCGGTCAGGTACAAGCGGCGACCTTGTGATCCTTTATGAGATACGATGTGATCAACTTCGTACTCTTCTTCGGTATCAATAAGGTCCGGCGGAGGTTGGGGAAAGGAGGGACCATGTGCTTCAGTTTGGTGATAGGAAGATAAGAGAGTGGCGTGGAAAACATCATGAATTTTCCATGTGGGAGGTAGACGAAGGCGGTAAGTGAGAGGAGATAAGACCTGAGAGATTTCGAATGGTCCATGGCGTTTGGGGGCGAGTTTGCGGGAAGGGTATCCAAGACGGAGATGAGTGGCTTCGAGCCAGACCTTATCGCCTACTGTCCAGGGGGAGAACTTACGAGAAGAGCGGGAAATCATGATCCGATGAGCAGACTCATGTGCCACGAGAGCTTCTTTTCGGGCATGTTCTAGGGAAGATAAGCGATGTTCCAAAGCTGGGATGAACGTCTTTCCAAGGGCGGGGTAGGTGCGAGGTTCATAACCATATAGCAAGGAGAATGGAGAAACTTTTGTGGAACTATGGGGGACGGAGTTGTGGATAAACTCGGCGGAGGTTAGGAATTTAGCCCAATCATGTGGGTTATGAGCACAAAAGATACGAAGATACGTTTCAATCTCTTGATTGGCTCGTTCGGTTTGTCCATCAGTTTGGGGATGATAAGCGGTGGAGAGGCGAACATCGTATTTGAGGAGGCGAGCGAGTTCTCGTGCGAAGGCAGAGGCGAACTGTGGGCCTCTGTCGGAGATGATAGAGTCGTAGAGGCTGAAACGTTTGAAGACAAAGTCAAAAAAGAGTTGGATGATTCCTTTCGCGTCAATCGTTTTCGAGCAAGGAGCAAGAATTACCCCCTTCATAAGGCCATGGTCGACCATGACCATCAAGGAATCAAAACCGTTGGAGAGGAGGAGATCAGTGACGAGATCGACGAAGAGCTGGCGGAACGGAAGAGAAGACGAGGAGGAGATAGGTAGAAGGGGCGGGGTGGTCGGGTGAGTGAGGACCTTGTTCTGCTGGCAGACGGAGCATCCAGCAACAAAATGAGAGACGAAGGAAGAAAGTCCAGGCCACCAAAAGTCTCGTTCAAGAATGGCCTTTGTACGGAAATGACCCAAATGACCAGAGAGTGGAGAGGAATGGATCGAATGAAGTAAAGCGGAGCGGGAGGATGGGGGAACATACATACAACCACGGAAGTATAAGTGGCCATTATCAAAAGACCAGTCAGAAATAGAGGAACGGGGAAACAAGGGCGAACCATCAGCAAGGTTAGCGAGAGCCCGAAGAACAAGGGGGTCGGAAGAAGACGAGTTTTTAATGTGTGAGGCAAGGGTAAGGTCCAAAGCATTAATAACCATGGGATCGGGGACAATAGAGGAGTCAATATTGTCCTGGGAAGTGTCGACAGGGTCACGACGAGAAAGAGCGTCGGCTGGGGCCATCTGTGTGCCTGGGAGGACCTTCCAAAGAATGTCAAAGTCTTGAAGGAAAAGGGACCAGCGAGCTTGACGGCGGGATAGTTTGCGGGGGTCTTTGAGATAGGAAAGGTTCTTATGGTCGGTAATAACAGTGATTGGATGGGTGGTTCCAAGGATGTAATGACGCCATTCCGCGAGGGCGAGGATGACGGCGAGGAGTTCGCGGTCATAGATGTCATAATTACGTTCAGCCAGAGCCAACGTACGGGAGAAGTAAGCGCATGGGTGAAGGTCGCCATTGGTGTCAGCTTGAAGAAGGACCATGCCAGCAGCGAGGAGGGAGGCATCCGTCATGATAGAGAAAGGGCGGGTGACATCGGGGATGGTCAAGACGGGAGCGGTGGAAAAGGTGGCTTTGAGGGATTCGAAGGCGCGTTGTTGGAGGGGGGTCCAAAGCCAAGGTTGGTCTTTTCGGGTGAGCAAGGTGAGGGGGGCAACTGTGTTAGAGAAGTTGGGAATGAACTTCCGATAGAAATTAGCGAAGCCTAAGAAGGAACGAATCCCTTTGACGGAGGTAGGGGGTTGCCAGTCACGGATAGCAGCGGTCTTGATGGGGTCCATCCTGACTTGTCCTTGACCAATGATCATGCCGAGAAATTCAATGAGAGGGGTGTCAAAGGTACATTTCGATATCTTCAGGGACAGGTTGTGCTCACAAAGACGAAGGAGAACACGTCGAGTGCGTTCATGGTGGAGAGTTAGGTCACCATCAGTGTGGATTCCAAGGTCGTCCATGTAAACTTCGAGCCAGCCCTCTGCAATCATGTCGGCAAAGACATGATTCATAAAGGCTTGGAAAGTGGGAGGGGTGTTGCAGAAGCCAAAGAACATGACGGTGGGTTCAAAAAGTCCAAAGGGAGTAACAAACGCAGCTTTCCATTGGTCAGCTTCCTTGATCCGAACGTTGTTATATCCCCAACGGATGTCAAATTTGGTGAACCAGGTGGAGTTCTTCATCCGGTCGATGAGAGGAGGGATCAAGGGGAGCGGGTATGCATTGCGAACGGTATGGGAATTTAGGTAGTGGTAGTCCTGACAAGGGCGGAGAGAGCCATCCTTCTTAGGGACGAAGAAGAAAGGTGCAGCTTGAGGGGATTTAGACGGGATGATACGTCCAGTCTTAAGATGTTCGTCGATAAAAGCTCGACACGAGTCTTGTTCTTTCGGGTTCAAAGGATAAACTTTGGCGATCTTCAGGACAAAGGAAGGTTTGAGTTCGATGGTATGGTCAAACGAATGGTGTGGGGGAAGTTGATTATACGTCCTTTCAGAGAAGACATCCTCAAAGTCTGCACACCAAGAGGGAAGGGAGGTCTCGAGAGGTTTACTTTCTTGGGCAAGTTGGGTGGACAGAGTGATCTTATTGATCGTTTCGCTTTGGGGGAGGTACTCACTTGGAGACGCATCAACCCCATTGGGATATCGTTCTGCAAACAAGGAAGAGATCTCTTGATCGACATCAAGGTCAAGGAGGCGAAGGAGATATCGTCGTGGGGGTTCTTCGATAGAAGAGGGACTGAAGGGAATATGAGGGAAGGAGAGGGTGTGGGAAGCCCAATCAATGTGAGGGTTTCGAGATTTCAGCCATGGCATGCCGAGAATGATTTGTTTTCGTTTGAGAGAAACAACCATGAGTTCGAGATGTTCGGGTCATTTGGCGATGTGGACAAGGGGTCTGGCTTTCCACAAGATGGTACCTCTTTTGTTGAGAGTACTGTCAACATTATATGCTTCAATAGGATTAGGGAGATGTATCATGGGGAAGTTCATGTGCGAAAGGAGTCCAAGGTCGATGAAGTTTCCGGTGGCACCGGAGTCGATGAGGGCGGTGGTGACGATGATTTGGTTACCAACTTGTAACTTTACGGGAAAACAAAGAGTATGTTCATTTCGTGGTGCTACAAGTACATGGTGAATGTCAAAGGAAGAAGACGTCGGTGCGACTCCCCGATTTAAAAATCCTGGTTAATGTTCAAGACCGAAACTTCCTCCTTAGTGGGTGCAGTGTCTTCATAGCACATCTGAAGAACCTGAAGGATCTCTCCTTCATTCTTTCCCTGAGTCTTGAGGGAGTCAACGAAGGAGGAGAGCTCGGAGGGGGTGGTAATCGTGGTGGCAGAGGAGGACAAAATCGAGGTAGCGGGGGCAGCTGGAGCAGTGTCAGTGGTTCGAATATTCTGGGGACGAGTGGTTGGAGGACGAGGTGAGCGAGTGAAGGGATTTTTGCACTGGTTGGCATTATGTCCCGTGTTACGACAGCGGAAACAGCGACCTTCTCGAATGCATTTGGCACGCTCTTGGGGGTTTAACTTGGCGATCGTGACGGCATCAACGTCCATTGCGTTGGGGTCACGAGAGGAAGGGGTTGGACGAGAGAATGTGGAGGGTCTGCCTCCTCGTAAGGCGAGAATGCGCATCTTCTGCGCGTGAAACGTCTTGGCCTTCTCAATCCACTCCTTGACGGTAGTGGGGATGGTAGCCATGGAAAGAATCATAGTGGCGAGTTGTTGGTCGAGTCCCAAAGAAAATTGATCGATGAGGGTGACGTCGTCGGTGATACCTGTGCGAGCGGCAAGGTTTTGAAAATCAGTGATATACTTTTGGAATCCGTCATCGTGGACTCCATCAGGGCAGCGGAAGGACTTCTGTGTGAGTTTAGAAAGTTCGTGGCGAGTGGTGGCTTTGGTGTCGAAGGGGAAGAACGTGGATTCAAAATTTTCAGTGAATTTGTCAAAGGTAAGGTCCGTGGGGTCGGCGTGGATGTTGGCCATTTTATCATACCACATTTCTGAGAAAGAGACTCCTCGTCCCTGACTCATTTTGTTGAGAGTGGTCATGATTCGTTGCGAATCGAGGGTGTAAATATCTTTGTTAATCGCGAAGTATGCGCGCTGACCTGCACCAAACTGTTTGGATGCGGATACATAGTTATTGTATATGTAATGTTAGACATTTGACCCGAGATTTGAGTTTTTACTATATTCCCACGGTCCAAATGCTTAGCTAATGGAGGGACATATGGACCATACTGTCTAGTATGTATCCCTATTTTTTTCTTATTTGTTCATTCACATGTTGTGGAGAAACAAAATGATTTCTCCCAACATACTTTTATTACTACCTACAACTACTTAGCAAACCATTTTCTTAATATCTCTTTTATCCTTGAGTACTTAGCCAAGTGTCAGAGAAGCAATTGGAGCATGTGACCTCAGTTGCGAATCACCTGACTCAGATCATGTGACCTTGCACAGCATAAGTCATAATGAGTCAATATGAGTCAAAGTGAGTCAGATGAGGACTAGCCAAAGCACTGCCCCTAGACTAGCAGAATGATCATGTGACCTTGCACAGCATGAGTCATAATGAGTCAATATGAGTCAAAGTGAGTCAGATGAGGACTAGCCAAAGCACTGCCCCTAGACTAGCAGAATGATCATGTGACCTGCACAGCATGAGTCATAATGAGTCATAATGAGTCGGCATGAGTCAGTATGAGTCATTGCCAAGCCAAAGGCTATTTTTAGCTTATTGCAAGTCATTTTCTGACAGGTTGAGTCAAAATGAGTCAGTATGAGTCAGTATGAGTCATATCTTGGCACAGCCACCTCGGAACCGAAGGTAGCACAGCCACATGTAAACTACTATATAAGGAGCGCGATTCAGCCCCATTTGGCAGGTTCCCTCTTTTAGGAAAAAGATTTCTACTTGAGTAAATCTCAACCAACGAGTGCTCACAAGTGCACCCCTCTACAAACAAACAGTGAGGCTGTGTAGAGTAATTCCCACGCTATAAATAGAACTACTTAGACCCAAGTTAGGAGTATACTGTATCCCTTAGGATAGGGACAGTTAGGACACCTTTAGGGAGAAAGCCCCAGAGTGGGCAACTAAAGGGAATAGATCCCCAGCTAGTAGGGAGACCTAATAGTTCATTAGTACCCTGGGAAAGGGTCGAGTCGAGCACATTTAAGCTGATTGCCAACTCCTTAGTACATAATAGATTCAGTTTAGGAAAAGCTATTCTGTGTGACTAAGTGACGTGTGTGAATCAGTAAGCGAAAGTGAAGCATATTTACGCTACCTACCCAATTGAGCATTCCTAATCGACTGGAGCTAATTGGCATCTTAGGGAAGTAACCCTAGTCACTACAGAGTACCCTTCTAGCAACCCAAGAAGTTGTCTAGACCATTCCCCCAACTATCCAGTGTACAATTTGTACACCACCCCAGCTGAAATCCAGACCCTCAACAGTTTGCTGAACCTCCAATCACCCTCAACCTCATTGACGATTGACGAACAAACCACGTGCCTGATAGTCAACCCCTTTCTACGAGATTGATACTTATTTCTAGTACCAACTCGACCAGGGAAGAGTACTCTCTTCACCTCGCTAAAGGTTTACTACCCGTGGAGATAAGATTGGTTGTCTGGTAAGCGTTTTCTTAGCGTTTCTACTGATCTTATCTAGAAGAAGACAACTGGAGCCCACCGCGAGGGGCTTTCAGCAAGCATACATTACAACAAGTCCTATAGGGAATACGCAACTTACCCTTAAACTCACAACAAGAAACTACGAGTCATGGTAGGCACAGGAACAGCACCTACTACAGCACCTACTACATTACCCAGCCACAGAAGCCGAGATGCCCCTGACAAGTTTAAAGGGCACTACTCTAAAGTCAGACGCTTCTTACAGCAATATGAGCGATTGCTCACCCAGTACAACATCACTACCGATCAAGAGAAATGCGAAGGGATCACCAACTACTGTAGCAGTAGTGTTGGACAACTGATTGAATCCCTTGATGAATACGAGAAAGACGATTGGGATGGAATGAAAGCCAAGATCCTCCATCTCTATGATGCTGAGCGAGTAGACACTCGGTACAGAAAGAGTGACCTTAGGAAGCTCACTCAGAAGTATGCCAAGAAGAGCTTGGACAAGATGTCACAATGGAAGGCCTACTAGCGCAAGTTTACAGTAGTTGCGCAATGGCTAAAGGCCGCAAAGGTAATTCAGGACGAAGAATATTGCACCTACTTTTGGAAAGGAATCCCTAAGTACATGCGAGAGAAGGTGCAAATACATCTACTTGCCAGTAATACTGGCGTAGATATGAGTAAGCCCTTCCAGATTAGTGAAGTCAGTCGAGTCGTAAGCCAGTTACTACATCAATACAAGTTCGATGAGGATGGAACTGACTCTGACACCGAGAGCTCCTCTGAAGAGAGTAGTACTGATTCTGACTCTACTACAGACTCGTCTGATGAAAGTTCAGATGATGAGTCTAGTGACGATGAATGTCGAAGGAGGAAGAAGAAATCCTCAAAGAAATACAAGGACAAGGGATCGAAGAAGACCCCTGAGAAACAAGCAAAGAAGAAGCCTGAGCCGAAGAAAGAACCCAAGAAGTCCTCAGATGATGTAGATTCACTCATAGATCGTATGAGTAAACTTAAGCTTGATGATCCTGCCTATGCAAGAGCTTACATCAAGGCCCTCAAGGTGGAACCTTTGATAGCAGACATCCTGGAAAAACCTAGGTTAAAGTCTGTAACATTCAAGGAACCTTCAAGTAGTATACAGAATAATAATACTACTACTACAAGGGAAGTGCTACAAAGAGGAAGTAATGGTAGGAATAGATCACTACCTAATACCCGCCCACCCTTTAAATGTTTCGGGTGTAACAGTCACGACCATCGCCTAAGCGATTGTCCCCGCGTGCTAGAATTAATAGACCGCGGAGAATTAGTTTATGACCGGCGGGGTATGGTGAACCTACCTAGGGACCAAAGTGCGCTCAACAGACGAGCGGATGAGTCGATAATCGAAAGCTACCATCGAATGATTGAGCAATGCGCACGAGATAATAAACGGGCGCAGACGAACCTCATTATGGTCGATCGCGACAGCTTGAAGCGCGGATCGTCGAACTATATCGTACCTGAAATATCTGTCAGTGACGAAGAGGATGAGGACGAAGATAAATTATTCGTACCTTACTTACTGATGGACGAGGACGATGAAGACGATGTCGACGAAATCTTGCAGAGCTACGGCGTCGTGCGATCGCAGCGCGAAGCTAAGAACGCCCGAAAAGAGATTATGGACGGAGTGTATCTACCTCCCAAGAAATTGGGAGGCAATCAGCGCCGGAACGAGGTGGTGATTAAAAACTCACCAAATACTCATGACGGCGATGCTAACGAAGCGTCGCGTCCATGGTCGAGTCGCCGAAACGAGAGAAATGATCGATCTGACAAGAAAGATCAATACCAGCGCAAATGGCGAAAGAATAAAGAGAATGACTTACCAGGTACTCGGGATGATCCGAAAGGATCCCCGAGAGGTGAGAACGAACAGGCGAAGTCGATTGAACGACAGGACGACATCCAGAACGCTCCTGCGCCATCCAAAGGCTGGGAAGTAAAGAATGATGTCAGTGACGAGCGATCGAAAACGATCGACTTACCTCATCAACCAATGATGCCCTCGACAAGTGCGTCAAAGGACGCTCGACGAGTGCGCACCGTGTTGGAATCTTTATTCCATATTTGGTATTACCTGCTTATTTAAGCAGTACTTACATCGGACCACTTACCTTTAGTTTTACTTAGTGACTTACTGAGTATTCTACAGGTACTACTATTCTAATATTATAGTGACTTACTGAGTATTCTACAGGCACCACCTTTTTACAGGTTATGAGCCCTGGTGCTTCTCAGTGACCACAAGAGTTCACTCACTCAGGCTTGGAGAAATGCCTTACTCGACACGAGCCAAGAACGGCAAGAAATTTCTCATTCCGGACCTTGCGGCAGACAGGCGGAATTGGTCAGATTACCGTGAGAAGCTTTTTCAAGCAGCGGAAGTACAAGATTTACTTGGACTACTCGATGGGACCAAAACGAAGCCAAATGGGCCATGGGACCCGTGGCGCGCAGCCGCGTGGATGCGCGACGACACAGAAGCGCAGTACATGCTGGTGACCACCACCCCACCATCCATTTGGGACCAGATCAATTTGACGACAGCCCACGACTACTATGACTACCTAAGCAAGATATTTGACAAGCCCACTAGTCCAGCGCCACAAGTGGCGGCGCAGGTACCTACAACATACCACGGGACCTGTCAGAAGTGCGGCAAGCGCAGCCACAAGGCGCGCGAGTGCGAAGGAGTCGAGACTCAGTCCGGAAACGCCAAGATCGCAGGTCGACATGACAAGAAGCGTCGTGAGTCGAAACGAGAGGGCGAGAAGCCGCGCGGGAGAGTTGACGAAGGCGCAGCCGCAGCAAGTGGACCGGGCATGGAGACCACGGACCAAAGCGCTGACGGCGTAGGCCTCGCAACCCCGGCGAGCAGCCCAACAGCGAGTCGGGAAGTCGACAACAAGACCGTCGACATGACGAACCTGAGCGCGACATGTGCCAAGCCATCAGAGCCGATGGACGCATCGCGCAACCCACAGGACCAGCTGCTCGAGGTACGAGCAGGCGGAAAAGTCGAAACGGCCGACGAACGAGCCGAGATGACAGGCGAAGAGAGCAGTGAAACGGCAGTCGACGACGTACCTAGAGCACCTCCAGATCCACCCCCACCACTTACACACCCAGCCGACCCATCCGCGCGAGAGAATGGACCCCCGAGCGTCGAGCTCGAGGGGGAGTGCCGAGTATTGACGAGCGCCGACGTCGAACGTACCGCAGCCGAGACAGACGTGTCGGGAGCGTCGGGAGATGTCGAGGACGCCGGGAACATGCCGAGGAAGCTGCGGAATGCATCAGAACGCGAGCCCAAACGCTCAGAGCAAAGTGAGGAAGAGTACTCACCAGGTAGACCCCCAGACGAGCCGAGCGCGCCAGACGACGAGACGGTCATACCAGGCGACCTCCAGGGCACCCAGGGACGTGCCAGAGCCGATAGGGAGGCGCGCGGCAGCGAGACGTGTCGGAAGCATGCAGTACGCAGTTACTTGGCTTACCTGCTGTGTGTAGTAACTCAGAGATGATAGCGGTTGCTGGTCAAGAGTCAATTGGAACTCAGATGACTGAGTCCGAAAGCTATATATGCTACATGAAGTGCGTGTGAACTAACTACTAAAAATGAACTACTACCGTGTAATACGAGTTCGTTCAACACTCCCCCTTGCTAAGCGCATGGTAATCGCGTAAGCATTAGGTGGTAGTGATATGTATCGCTAGTTAGTCCTGCTAACTGCAGTTTTTATATATAAACCAATTTGAGATCTACACTGCTCGAATTTGACATATCCGAGGTTCTTGGTGAACATATCGGCAGGATTGTCAGTCCCTTCGATATAGAAGATCTCTACTTGCTGATTAGTTACAGCATCGCGTACAAAATGGTAGCGAATGGGTATGTGTTTGGTGCGACGTTTGGTGACAGGATTGTTAGCTATAAAAATAGAACCTTGATTGTCGCCGCAGATAGGAATGGGCTTTAGGTGAAACCCTAATTCCTCAAACATTTGTTTAACCCATATGACCTGGCGAGAACAGTCGCTCAAGGCCATGTATTCAGCCTCTGTAGAAGAGAGGGCTGTGGTCTTTTGTAAATGTGAGTTCCAGAGGAAAACACCATTCGCCAACTTTAAGTAGAATCCCGTTTGGGAGTGGCGAGTCTCTGGATCTGCTCCCCAATCAGAGTCAGTGCAGGCGGTGATACCGCATCCAGAGGAACCGTCATACACAAGCGAGTAGTCGCGAGTGCCAAGTAGGTAACGGCAAATGTACAGGGCCTTGTCTAAGTGCTCCTGTGATGGGTTGGCAGACTGTCGCGCCATCTGGGTGACTGCATAAGCAATGTCTGGGCGAGTACCAAGCATAAGGTATAACAATGAGCCGATAACTGTCTGGAATCACGTCCGAAGTTCCGCATTGACAGGGGCTGTGTTCTTCTCAGGTTGGTAACCTTGAGGTAAAGGTGTACGAGCGGGTTTTGCGTTGATCATTTCGCATCGCTCTAGTACTTTCTCGAGGTATTCGCGCTGGTCAATATGTAACCGGCGATCAACTCGATGAATGTTCATTCGGAGGAATTCACGTGCATCTCTGAGATCGCGGCATTCCCACCTCTTCATAAAGGTAGCCTTGACTTTCTCGACAAAGGCTTTTGAGGGGCCACAGAAGAGAGCATCGTCTACGTAGATTATAGCTACGACGATTTGGTTTGCTTCTCTGTATATAAAGAGGCCGGCGTCTGTTTGGAGTCGCTCAAAGCCTAGTTCTCTCATTGATTGGTTGAGCTCGTTCCACCAAGCTAAACCTGCTTGTTTAAGCCCATACAGGGCGCGGAGTAATCTGAGAACTTTGTTTTTAAGATGAGGAGGTGTAAAGCCTTCTGGGAATTCCATGTAGATTTCCTCATCTAATTTGCCATATAGATAGGCAGATCGCACATCGAGTCCGGACAGATGCCAGTTCTCTAAGGCAGCTAGGGCGAGCATGCATCGCACTGTTTCGAATCTTACGACTGGACTGAAGATCTGATCAAAATCAAGACCTTCGACTTGCGAGAATCCTTTCGCTACTAGTCGGGCACGTTTACGGCCATCGGATTTTTCATCAAAAACCCATCGATTCTTAATGACCTTTCGGCCAGTTGGGCGGTCAGAGACTTCAAAGACTTTGCGTTGTTTCAGCATGTCTAGTTCTGTTTCGCACGCTTTGAACCATTGCTTTTGCTCTGATTCAGGTAGGCGTAGAAGGTCTCTGTATGACCATTCTCGGTAATTAGGCTTGTTAGGCCTTTCGTCGAGGGGTACTGCCTTTGCGCATAGGTATAATACCATAGCGTCTCCCCCTTCCCGGATCATGCGTTCGACGTCGTCCTCAGAAGGAGTGGGGGATGGAGGCATGGCACCGGGAACGTTGGGTGTTTCCGGCACAGGAGGAGTGGATTGACCGGTTAGGTCTTTCCAGCGCGAATCGCGCTCAATTTCTTTTATTTGTTGTACCGGGTTACGGCGTTCTCCATAAATGTTGCCTGGGCGGCGGGGTGGCTGCCTGATACGCTCAGAACGGCGTGGTAAGGCGGGAGGGGCATCCAAAGGAGGGAGTCTCCTAGGAGGGGTACGAGGAGGAGAGGGCGTTCGTTCCGGGACAACCGGTTCAGGCGAAGGGTTTCGCTCAGAAGGTAGCGGACTTGGGTTTGGAGGGACACGGCAAGTTCACTCAGGAAATCCTGGTAAACCGTCATCGTCGCTTTCCGCATCAGAGTGCGGGTGTGAGGGTGGTCTCGGATGTTTATGGGGTTGTGGGGGCGCACTTACCGGCTTGTGAGGCCGAGCCCCTGGACATCGAGGGAATAGGTTCTCATCAAAAATGGCATGCGCATACGTATGTAGCGCGTTGTTAGGGCGCATGAATAAATAGTTGCGCTCGTTACCTGGTGGAATTCCTAGGTAAATCATTAGCTGCGATTTGGGTTGCAGCTTGCCCCCACGAGTGTCCACTGGAAGGTGAACATACGCAGCGCATCCAAAGACGCGTAGATGAGAAATTGTTGGAGGAACTTTGTTTAGAAGTTCATGAGGTGTCCTCCAGTTTAAACCTCGTTTGGGAGTGCGGTTGTATACATGTACCGCATGCTGGATAGCAAACTCCCAGTAAGAATCAGGTAGGCAAGCGTGAAGACGCATAGCCTGAGCTTTGTCCATCAAAGTGCGAATGAATCGCTCAGCACGTCCATTCTGTTGTGGGGTGTGAGGCGCAGACTCATAGATATGAATGCCGTTGTCGCGCATTAGTTGCCCAAAGGCTTTTGATTTATATTCTCCCCCTGCATCGGACATCCAGCCTTTTATGGAGGCGGAGTACTGATTATTGATGTACTTTATGAACTCTTTGGTGGCACCAAGTGCCTGGTCCTTAGTCCGGAGGGGTTTGATCCATCCTTGGGACGTATAATCATCATAAAAGACGATGATATACCTCGATCTGTGGTAAGATTCAGTCTCGAAAGACTTTAGATCAGAGTGTATGAGTTCAAAGGGTCTCTTTGCGCGAATATCATTCGCTGCGAAGGGACGGTTGGGTTGTTTGCCTAGCTGGCAGCCAGGGCAAACTGGTTCCACAGGCGGAATAGTTACGCTTGGGAAGTCTCTTATATGTTTTCGCGCAGCTCTTAGTACATCCTTTGAGGGGTGTCCGAGGCGGCGATGGAGCAGTTCGTAGTCCACGGCGATCATGTCAATATTCGCTTTAGTGTGTTCATGGACGATAGGGGCTCTCACCCAGTACATAGTACTGCTTCCATGAGAGTGGAAGCTGATCAGGTCGCGCTTAGTGCAATCATCGATGATGTGCATGAAGCCTTCAGTGCTTTGAGCATACAGGCAATTGTCCTTAAGGAGTGTGCCGAGGGAGATGAGATTGATAGTACAATCTGGCATGTAGATAGTTGGCGATAGTCGCACAACATTCTCCTTGTAGCGGATAAGGACGCTGCCTTCGCCTAAGACTGGCGCTTTGCCATTCGCTGTTTGGGTATAGCGGGGTTCACGGTAGGCCTGATACTCGACAAAGGCGTCAAAGTTGTTGGTGAAATGAGCCGAAGCTCCAGAGTCAAGGAGCCACATTTCTGCGTCCTCTTTTTGTGCACGCATTTTCCCTTTTCCTTTGGTGTTATGGTTCTCACAGCCGTCACACAGGGAGTAAGGGAGCGTAGAAACAATGTCTATTGCATCACTATCTACTACAGACGATAGAATGAAATCTACATACTGTGGCGAATATGGGAATCGCTCATCAGTGTCTGAGAGATGTGAGTGGGGTGAGGAAGAGACGTACGTGTCATCCTCGAATCCGTCATCCAGGTTGAAATAATCCTCAAACGGGATTTCGACTTCTTCCTCTTCTGGGGCGTAGAAGTCATCCTGGGTGGCATAGAATTCGCCAGCTTCGGCCTGGCCTGAGTGGATGGAGACAGTGTCTTCATCCATCTCGATGAGGGTGGCAGGCTGGATGGGCTGGTGAAGCTGATTGAGGAGCGAAGACGAATCGTCTTCCATCGCGTCCTCGTAGGAGGGGACGTCCAGGCTAAAGGTGGCCGAAAAGGACGGGGATAGGCAGTGGACTGGAGAGTCCATTTTGTGGTCCTTATATTGCGGTGGACGTGAGGGACCGGGGGCGCCAAAGTCGTAATTGCCAGGGTTGACGATTGGGGTGCGAGTGAGTTTTCGGTTCGCAACCTTATCAAGACGTCTTACAGTCTTGATAGTGGGAGTGATCTCCAGACGGCGAGCGAGAGAAATCGCATTCTTGGTCTGGGGAAAGGCTGGTGGGCCATAGTGGGCCTCACCAGTGGTGTGAGCGTGGCGGCGAGGGTCGATGACGGAGGGGCCGGCTTCCACAATGGCGGGGTCGATGATGGTGGCGGCAGAGAAGGCGAAGGAGGGGCCGGCGTCATTGTAATGAGCATTTTCACGACGTTGGGCGCAAGCGTCTTGCTTCGCTTGCCCTTGTGCGGAACGCTGACCACGAGTGGTCTTCTTCTTCTTCTGCTGCGGTCCTCCCTGTTGCTGCTGGTTCCCCCCCTGCTGCTGCTGCCCCTGTGGGCGCTGCTGCTGCTGCTGCCCCTGTGGGCGCTGCTGCTGCTGCCCCTGTGGGCGCTGCTGCTGCTGCCCCTGTGGGCGCTGCTGCTGCTGCCCCTGTGGGCGCTGCTGCTGCTGCTGCTGGAACTGGGGGTCCGCAGGCTTACGTTTGACCGCGGAGATTTTCTTCGCGTGGTCGTCGTGTCTGGGCTTACGCTTCGAGATGTATTGCTGCCAGGCCACGAGGGTCATACGCTCGATCTCATCGAGGGTGGGGAGCTGCGTCGGGTCCGCTGCTTCTTCCTTCTCCTTTCCTTTCACTGAGGTAGCGGCTGGTCCAGAGGTGGACATGTTCAGAAGCTGGGTGAACACGTCCATGTACCGCGGTAATTTCGCAAGTACGATTAGGGATTGTAAGGAGGCGGGGACCTCGGTCTGGTAGGTCCGGAGTAGGTCGAAGTGCTGCTTCAGCTTCGAGAACGCAGCCTGGGGGTGCTGGTCCTCGGGGATGGTAGTGTCCATCATCGCTTTAAACTCCAGATGTTTGGAGGCAGTGGACGGAGTGGAAAACTTCGCCTTAAGAGCATTCCAGACTTCCTTGGCGGAGGTCGCATCATAAAAGGGATGAGCGAGAGTAGGGGACATCTTCAAGACCATGGCACCAAGGGCTTTCTCGTTGGCAGAGTGCCAGTCGTTGATACGAGATTGATTAATGACTCGGTCGGATTCCCCTTCGGTGAGTTCGTCGGGGCAATCCGTAATGATGGCCCAGAAGGCGTCGAGGGTACGCAGGTAGGCCTGCATAGTTTGGCACCAACGGAGGTAGTTGGAACCGTTGAGGTCGGGGACCTTGGAGGCGTTGGAAGTGTCGATCTTGGAGGACATAGTGAGAATGGGTGGTCTAGGACAAAGAGGCGTCAGTTAACTTCCAGCTGAGATAATGAGAAAAGGAGGAAGGGGCGTAGGTACGCTCATTACGCTCTCAGAGTCCATGGACCGGTGAGACATAGTCTCCCCATATGTCCAAGGATCTGGTCGCATATGTCCAGGCGTAAAGACGCATAGGACGCGACATGTCACATGTGTTCAAGCGTAAAAACACATTAGAACGCGACTTACCGCACCAGAGAGCGCATAGCGCATCTGAGGGCGGGAGCAGGAAAAACCAAGTGATGGTGGCGAGCAAGTCGCACAGCACGATCACCAGGGCTCATAACCTGTCGGAAGCATGCAGTACGCAGTTACTTGGCTTACCTGCTGTGTGTAGTAACTCAGAGATGATAGCGGTTGCTGGTCAAGAGTCAATTGGAACTCAGATGACTGAGTCCGAAAGCTATATACGCTACATGAAGTGCGTGTGAACTAACTACTAAAAATGAACTACTACCGTGTAATACGAGTTCGTTCAACAAGACGATTCCGCCAAGTCGAGGTACCGGGCCAGGAGGCCATTTGGGCGAGCTGGGAGATCCAGGAGACGTCGAGGTCGATTCGGGCGGCCAAAAGGTTATCAACCGCACCAAATACGATGGGACATGCACCATGAGCGACGGGAACACGCGTGTCGCCGAAACGAACGCGCCACGTCGATATGAGGACCCAAGAGGGCCTGAGAGCGAGCAGGAGGCGTCGAGTGACGAAGAAGTCGATTGGGGCAGCCCAAAGGTTATTCACGGCGGTGGATACGATGGGAATAGTGGCCAGACAGATGGCGCAACGAGCGGAGCACGCCGTGACTCGAAACGAGTCAAAACGGACCCGCTAGCTGATACCAAGGCGAGTCAGCGTCAACGTTACAAACAAGGTACGACGGACGCACCTAGGCCATCCGCACCACCTCCCGCTTATCCCAGGTCACCCACCGACTATCTGGACCCACCGCGCTGCCGAGGACGACTCAAGTTACAACCTAGATGAGTCAGTCGGACCTGAGCGAGGAAAACCGCTCACCACGTCATTCGGGCGTATCGAGGCCGTATCGGGCAGATCGGACGCACCAGAAAGGTTGTATATTCATTCAATATATTGTAGGAGCAACCGCACATCACGATACGTGAAGACGGTGACACTGGAGTCGATCGAGGCGAGTGTGCGCACTTTGACAGCACCACTCTGCAGCCAAGCCGCGACTTACCATATATGGACACTGCTCGAGCGCACCGTGACTACCACCTATGGACATCAATACGGACTATACTACAAGTCATTTATTGAATCTTTTGGTATATTTCTTCTGATCTTACCTTCTATTCTGTTTGGACAAACACTTACAGCTAATAGTTAGCCCCTTGTGTTTGAGGGGGAGTGTTGGAATCTTTATTCCATATTTGGTATTACCTGCTTATTTAAGCAGTACTTACATCGGACCACTTACCTTTAGTTTTACTTAGTGACTTACTGAGTATTCTACAGGTACTACTATTCTAATATTATAGTGACTTACTGAGTATTCTACAGGCACCACCTTTTTACACACCGATGTGCGCGATGATGAAGATGTAGAGATGCTCGACATCTCTGAGAGGAAGCGGGGAGGGAATGATGAAAAAGGAAGGAGTGCGGAGTTTCCCGAAAGAGTTGACGGAAATAAACCCCGTGCGAGTGTACAGCCTTCTAAGGAACATTCCAGAAACATGGCAGTGCAACGCACGGAGTTATCCGCTGCCACAAATCCTCGTGACGTGCTGACTAAGATACTCGGCACTAAGGTAGAACTGACCGCGGGAGAAATATTAGGTAACTCGCGGGAATTGACACAAGCATTGGCCGATCAAATTAGATTTCGACAGGTGACATCGGCTAATGCCGCTTTACAAGCGTATCATGTCAGAACGAGCCAGGACCATGGGCCGTTACTGACAGTTCCTGTCCGCATAGCTAATAAAGTGTATAGTGCCGTAGTAGACTCTGGTAGTGAAGTTAATATCATTACTAGGGAACTATGGGAGAAACTGCAAGTGCCGATGGATATCGACGCAAGCCTAACACTTCATGATGCGAGCAGAGGTAACGGTGAATTAAAAGGATTAATTCCCGATCTAGCTATACAGATAGGAGGACTAACTACTCATAGTAACTTTTGGGTATCTACAGATTGTCCCCTCGACATACTACTCGGCTGCCCTTGGCAGCGGCAGAACTTTGTCTCTATTGACGAGAGATTAGATGGAACGTACCTAAGATTTAGCTACGTTAACGGCAAAGATAATCGGACCATGGAAATTCTTGTACAGCCATCGGCTGCCAAAAATGGAAGCGCGCCGCTCATAATAGGAGGGCGCAGCTCCACTCAATCTTATTTGGGAAGAATAGTGGAGCCGGAGATCCGAAATGAACCAAATATGGAAGCGCGCCCGGAGCATGAGGCGCAAGAAGATCACAGCCCGACGATACAAAGAATATTTAATCGCGAATCCCCAGAGGGAGGGAATCTCTGGGGCACGATGCCGAAACATTCCTATCACCTAGCAGATGCTTATCAGACTCTATTCCAGCCTGAACCATCCCTCACGAGCTATGGGCAGCCCCTGCCCAAGCTCGATAACGCACGACTCGGGACGCTTGCCTCGCCTGTGCACGCTCCGATCAATAATTGTTTAGCCGACGTCATCGTTTTGAACTCCGCGCAGTATGCTACACTGCGACCTATGCTGAATAATGTAGACAGCAATTACCAATTAGTCTACATACTTCCCACGGAGTTACCCAAAGTGGATACAGAACCCAATAAGCGTCGGGTAAGCCTACCCACTGTGGCGCTACCCGACGACGCCCGAAAGATTACATCCCCTGTCCCCTACGCGATGTTTATCCGATTAGGTCATTGTACCGCTCCCTTCCTTCCCGGCTACCAAGCACAGCTCGATTACCTCCTCGAGCAGGAGAGCTGCGCGCTGCCTCCTCCCATCCTCACCCCTCCTCCCCAACACGACGATTCCCCTTCCCTCCTTTCTCTCCTCCAAACCAGTGGACTGAGACGTGAGCTCAGTCGAGCTCGGGAAGAAAAGAAGTGTTGAACGAACTCGTATTACATGGTAGTAGTTCATTTATAGTAGTTAGTTCACATGCACTTCATGTAGCGTATATAGCTTTCGGACTCAGTCATCTGAGTTCCAATTGACTCTTGACCAGCAACCGCTATCATCTCTGAGTTACTACACACAGCAGGTAAGCCAAGTAACTGCGTACTGCATGCTCCCGACAGGTTATGAGCCCTGGTGATCGTGCTGTGCGACTTGCTCGCCACCATCACTTGGTTTTTCCTGCTCCCGCCCTCAGATGCGCTATGCGCTCTCTGGTGCGGTAAGTCGCGTTCTAATGCGTTTTTACGCTTGAACACATGCGACATGTCGCGTCCTATGCGTCTTTACGCCTGGACATATGCGACCAGATCCTTGGACATATGGGGAGACTATGTCTCACCGGTCCATGGACTCTGAGAGCGTAATGAGCGTACCTACGCCCCTTCCTCCTCTTCTCATTATCTCAGCTGGAAGTTAACTGACGCCTCTTTGTCCCAGACCACCCATTCTCACTATGTCCTCCAAGATCGACACTTCCAACGCCTCTAAGGTCCCCGACCTCAACGGTTCCAACTACCTTCGTTGGTGCCAAACTATGCAGGCTTACCTGCGTACCCTCGACGCTTTCTGGGCCATCACTACGGATTGCCCCGACGAACTTACCGAAGGGGAATCCGACCGGGTCATTAACCAATCTCGTATCAACGACTGGCACTCTGCCAACGAGAAGGCCCTTGGTGCCATGGTCTTGAAGATGTCCCCCACTCTCGCTCACCCCTTCTATGATGCGACCTCCGCCAAGGAAGTCTGGAACGCCCTCAAGGCGAAGTTTTCCACTCCGTCCACCGCCTCCAAACATTTGGAGTTTAAAGCGATGATGGACACTACCATCCCCGAGGACCAGCACCCCCAGGCTGCGTTCTCGAAGCTGAAGCAGCACTTCGACCTACTCCGGACCTACCAGACCGAGGTCCCCGCCTCCTTACAATCCCTCATCGTACTTGCGAAATTACCGCGGTACATGGACGTGTTCACCCAGCTTCTGAACATGTCCACCTCTGGACCAGCCGCTACCTCAGTGAAAGGAAAGGAGAAGGAAGAAGCAGCGGACCCGACGCAGCTCCCCACCCTCGATGAGATCGAGCGTATGACCCTCGTAGCCTGGCAGCAATACGTCTCCAAGCGTAAGCCCAGACACGACGACCACGCGAAGAAAATCTCCGCGGTCAAACATAAGCCTGCGGACCCCCAGTTCCAGCAGCAGCAGCAGCAGCGCCCACAGGGGCAGCAGCAGCAGGGGGGGAACCAGCAGCAACAGGGAGGACCGCAGCAGAAGAAGAAGAAGACCACTCGTGGTCAGCGTTCCGCACAAGGGCAAGCGAAGCAAGACGCTCGCGCCCAACGTCGCGAAAATGCTCATTACAACGACGCCGGCCCCTCCTTCGCCTTCTCTGCCGCCACCATCATCGACCCCGCCATTGTGGAAGCCAGCCCCTCCGTCATCGACCCTCGCCGCCACGCTCACACCACTGGTGAGGCCCACTATGGCCCACCAGCCTTTTCCCAGACCAAGAATGTGATTTCTCTCGCTCGCCGTCTGGAGATCACTCCCACTATCGAGACTGTAAGACGTCTTGATAAGGTTGCGAACCGAAAACTCACTCGCACCCCAATCGTCAACCCTGGCGATTACGACTTTGGCGCCCCCGGTCCCTCGCGTCCACCGCAATACAAGGACCACAAAATGGACTCTCCAGTCCACCGCCTATCCCCGTCCTTTTCGGCCACCTTTGGCCTGGACGTCCCTTCCTACGAGGACGCGATGGAAGACGATTCGTCTTCGCTCCTCAATCGGCTTCACCAACCCATCCAGCCTGCCGCCCTCATCGAAATGGATGAAGACACTGTCTCCATCCACTCAGGCCAGGCCGAAGCTGGCGAATTCTATGCCATCCAGGATGACTTCTACGCCCCAGAAGAGGAAGAAGTCGAAATCCCGTTTGAGGATTATTTCAACCTGGATGACGGATTCGAGGATGACACGTACGTCTCTTCCTCACCCCACTCACATCTCTCAGACACTGATGAGCGATTCCCATATTCGCCACAGTATGTAGATTTCATTCTATCGTCTGTAGTAGATAGTGATGCAATAGACATTGTTTCTACGCTCCCTTACTCCCTGTGTGACGGCTGTGAGAACCATAACACCAAAGGAAAAGGGAAAATGCGTGCGCACAAAGAGGACGCAGAAATGTGGCTCCTTGACTCTGGAGCTTCGGCTCATTTCACCAATAACTTCGACGCCTTCGTCGAGTATCAGGCCTACCGTGAACCCCACTATACCCAAACAGCGAATGGCAAAGCGCCAGTCTTAGGCGAAGGCAGCGTCCTTATCCGCTACAAGGAGAATGTTGTGCGACTATCACCAACTATCTACATGCCAGATTGTACTATCAATCTCATCTCCTCTGGCACACTCCTTAAGGACAATTGCCTATACGCTCAAAGCGCTGAAGGCTTTATGCACATCATCGATGATTGCACTAAGCGCGACCTGATCAGCTTCCACTCTCATGGAAGCAGTACTATGTACTGGGTGAGAGCCCCTATCGTCCATGAACACACTAAAGCGAATATTGACATGATCGCCGTGGACTATGAACTGCTCCATCGCCGCCTCGGACACCCCTCAAAGGATGTACTAAGAGCTGCGCGAAAACATATAAGAGACTTCCCAAGCGTAACTATTCCGCCCGTGGAACCAGTTTGCCCTGGCTGCCAGCTAGGCAAACAACCCAACCGTCCCTTCGTAGCGAATGATATTCGCGCAAAGAGACCCTTTGAACTCATACACTCTGATCTAAAGTCTTTCGAGACTGAATCTTACCACAGATCGAGGTATATCATCGTCTTTTATGATGATTACACTGTCCCAAGGATGGATCAAACCCCTCCGGACTAAGGACCAGGCACTTGGTGCCACCAAAGAGTTCATAAAGTACATCAATAATCAGTACTCCGCCTCCATAAAAGGCTGGATGTCCGATGCAGGGGGAGAATATAAATCAAAAGCCTTTGGGCAAGCTAATGCGCTGACAATGGCATTCATATCTATGAGTCTGCGCCTCACACCCCACAACAGAATGGACGTGCTGAGCGATTCATTCGCACTTTGATGGACAAAGCTCAGGCTATGCGTCTTCACGCTTGCCTACCTGATTCTTACTGGGAGTTTGCTATCCAGCATGCGGTACATGTATACAACCGCACTCCCAAACGAGGTTTAAACTGGAGGACACCTCATGAACTTCTAAACAAAGTTCCTCCAACAATTTCTCATCTACGCGTCTTTGGATGCGCTGTGTATGTTCACCTTCCAGTGGACACTCGTGGGGGCAAGCTGCAGCCCAAATCGCAGCTAATGATTTACCTAGGAATTCCACCAGGTAACGAGCGCAACTATTTATTCATGCGCCCTAACAACTGCGCTACATACGTATGCGCATGCCATTTTTGATGAGAACCTATTCCCTCGATGTCCAGGGGCTCGGCCTCACAAGCCGGTAAGTGCGCCCCCACAACCCCATAAACATCCGAGACCACCCTCGCACCCGCACTCTGATGCGGAAAGCGACGATGACGGTTTACCGGGATTTCCTGAGCGAACTCGCCAGTGTCCCTCCAAACCCAAGTCCGCTACCTTCTGAGCGAAACCCTTCGCCTGAACCGGTTGTCCCGGAACGAACGCCCTCTCCTCCTCGTACCCCTCCTAGGAGACTCCCTCCTTTGGACGCCCCTCCCGCCTTACCACGCCGTTCTGAGCGTATCAGGCAACCACCCCGCCGCCCAGGCAACATTTATGGAGAACGCCGTAACCCGGTACAACAAATAAAAGAAATTGAGCGCGATTCGCGCTGGAAAGACCTAACCGGTCAATCCACTCCTCCTGTGCCGGAAACACCCAACGTTCCCGGTGCCATGCCTCCATCCCCCACTCCTTCTGAGGACGACGTCGAACGCATGATCCGGGAAGGGGGAGACGCTATGGTATTATACCTATGCGCAAAGGCAGTACCCCTCGACGAAAGGCCTAACAAGCCTAATTACCGAGAATGGTCATACAGAGACCTTCTACGCCTACCTGAATCAGAGCAAAAGCAATGGTTCAAAGCGTGCGAAACAGAACTAGACATGCTGAAACAACGCAAAGTCTTTGAAGTCTCTGACCGCCCCACTGGCCGAAAGGTCATTAAGAATCGATGGGTTTTTGATGAAAAATCCGATGGCCGTAAACGTGCCCGACTAGTAGCGAAAGGATTCTCGCAAGTCGAAGGTCTTGATTTTGATCAGATCTTCAGTCCAGTCGTAAGATTCGAAACAGTGCGATGCATGCTCGCCCTAGCCGCCTTAGAGAACTGGCATCTGTCCGGACTCGATGTGCGATCTGCCTATCTATATGGCAAATTAGATGAGGAAATCTACATGGAATTCCCAGAAGGCTTTAGCGCCTCCTCATCTTAAAAACAAAGTTCTCAGATTACTCCGCGCCCTGTATGGGCTTAAACAAGCAGGTTTAGCTTGGTGGAACGAGCTCAACCAATCAATGAGAGAACTAGGCTTTGAGCGACTCCAAACGGACGCCGGCCTCTTTATATACAGAGAAGCAAACCAAATCGTCGTAGCTATAATCTACGTAGACGATGCTCTCTTCTGTGGCCCCTCAAAAGCCTTTGTCGAGAAAGTCAAGGCTACCTTTATGAAGAGGTGGGAATGCCGCGATCTCGGAGATGCACGTGAATTCCTCCGAATGAACATTCATCGAGTTGATCGCCGGTTACATATTGACCAGCGCGAATACCTCGAGAAAGTACTAGAGCGATGCGAAATGATCAACGCAAAACCCGCTCGTACACCTTTACCTCAAGGTTACCAACCTGAGAAGAACACAGCCCCTGTCAATGCGGAACTTCGGACGCGATTCCAGACAGTTATCGGCTCATTGTTATACCTTATGCTTGGTACTCGCCCAGACATTGCTTATGCAGTCACCCAGATGGCGCGACAGTCTGCCAACCCATCACAGGAGCACTTAGACAAGGCCCTGTACATTTGCCGTTACCTACTTGGCACTCGCGACTACTCGCTTGTGTATGACGGTTCCTCTGGATGTGGTATCACCGCCTGTACTGACTCTGATTGGGGAGCAGATCCAGAGACTCGCCACTCCCAAACGGGATTCTACTTAAAGTTGGCGAATGGTGTTTTCCTCTGGAACTCACATTTACAAAAGACCACAGCCCTCTCTTCTACAGAGGCTGAATACATGGCCTTGAGCGACTTGTTCTCGCCAGGTCATATGGGTTAAACAAATGTTTGAGGAATTAGGGTTTCACCTAAAACCCATTCCTATCTGTGGCCGACAATCAAGGTTCTATTTTTATAGCTAACAATCCTGTCACCGAACGTCGCACCAAACACATACCCATTTCGCTACCATTTTGTACGCGATGCTGTAACTGATCAGCAAGTAGAGATCTTCTATATCGAAGGGACTGACAATCCTGCCGATATGTTCACCAAGAACCTCGGATATGTCAAATTCGAGCAGTGTAGATCTCAAATTGGTTTAGATATAAAAACCGCAGTTAGCAGGACTAACTAGCGACACATATCACTACCACCTAATGCTTACGCGATTACCATGCACTTAGCAAGGGGGAGTGTTGAACGAACTCGTATTACACGGTAGTAGTTCATTTATAGTAGTTAGTTCACACGCACTTCATGTAGCGTATATAGCTTTCGGACTCAGTCATCTGAGTTCCAATTGACTCTTGACCAGCAACCGCTATCATCTCTGAGTTACTACACACAGCAGGTAAGCCAAGTAACTGCGTACTGCATGCTCCCGACAAGAAGATCGCTGACGAAGATGCCGACGATCGGCCAAGGAAGGTACCGGGTGAGAAGGTATTAGACCTAGGACTAACCAATATGCCGGCGACAACCTCCCCATCGATGGGGAGGTTTCTTCTTCTCGCCCCGTTCAAGGAGGACGGGCACCTTATGCCACGCTCGGGGTACGTCGTCACCCCAACCCCATCACCGATTTTTATTACAGATCAGCAAATTGTCGAAGAGGACGATCGTTCAGAGACTGGGAGTACCACCTCCTCCTCGTCGACTTGGAGTTCAGACATATCCCAATATCCATCGCCGCTGAGCAGAGACCTGGACCGCCCCAGGAAACTCTTTTACAGTCGATCTAACCCTCTTATGGAGGGTATTTTCGACCCCAATCAATTTCATACGAGGACGAACCAGAGGTTTGGAGTCCTTCCCTTCGGGGAAGGACAATTTGATGGGACTAATAACTTTAAGACGAACGGTAACTATGGGACTACTTACTTCCAGCCGCCGTTCGAGTACAACCCAGACTATCACCCTTCCCCGCCCGAGGGGAAGATCACATCGCCGTACATTGATGCGGCGATCTTTCACACGACAACGTTCTACCTATCACTAAGAAGATATCTGGAGGAAGTATGCGATTGGGATGGAGCGCCGAGGAGTGAGCAGCTAATGCGTCATCCCCCTACAGTTTATTTCGGCCGCACCCCATCCTATGAGTTACATGTGCTCCGACTACAAATCGATCGCCGCCGTCACCTCGAAGACATGTGCCGTTTTCGCACTGACGCTTATAGCGTCCTACATTCTATCCTAGCAGTACTAACTCTCCTGCAGGCATTCAATTGCCTGCAAGAGACCGCGGCGGTCATATTTATAGACGGCACTACTATCGCCCCAGCTTCGATACACCGGGGCGAGTTTTTCCAGCAACGCGCACCCTCAGCCAACCCCCTCTTCACTCTCGAAGAGATTGGGTTCCTCCGATCAGCAAGCGGAATGCTCCGTTTCATGGGTGAGACAGAATTAGCTGATCTTATTGATCAGATCTTGCAGATCCCTCTCCCAGACGAAGACCTCGTCACCCAGCTCCTCCACGATTTCCACCTCGACAACCCCGACTCACTCGCCGGCCGCCGCGCTACAGAAGTGCAGTCACTCTATCGCGACGCGCGCCGTCTTCGGGCCAAACAAGAAGATTTTTATTGGCAACACGGCACTTTGGAGATCGTCGCGCCACCGTCTGTCCCTCAAGGACTGATCGAGTATACCTCGATCTCCATCTAGTATACTAACTATCGTTTCGTTTTTATCTCTTTTATGCTTATCATTCATAATTTTTGGAAAAACCAGCGTCTTCGACGCTTCATATGTGTTATCTTTCCTTCGAGATAGTGAGTCGAGACCCAAGCACAGTTGCGCCCTGGGCTCGATCGTTTGACAGTTCCGTGACAGATTTTGACAGTTCCGTGACGTCTGTTGACAGTCCCGTCCCCGAGACTGTATTATTGATTCTAGTTCGTTTCTCTCGACTGTTTGTCCCCTCCCGCGACTTCTATGACTAGTTTCAGTTCGTCGCTACCTATGTTAGGTGGATATGTGTATGTACGAATAGTTACGATGTGCCGCGCTGACCTGCACCAAACTGTTTGGATGCGGATACATAGTTATTGTATATGTGATGCTAGACATTTGACCCGAGATTTGAGTTTTTACTATATTCCCACGGTCCAAATGCTTAGCTAATTGAGGGACATATAGACCATAGTGTCTAGTATGTATCCCTATTTTTCCTTATTTGTTCATTCACAGGTTGTGGAGAAACAAAATGATTTCTCCCAACATACTTTTATTACTACCTACAACTACTTAGCAAACCATTTTCTTAATATCTCTTTTATCCTTGAGTACTTAGCCAAGTGTCAGAGAAGCAATTGGAGCATGTGACCTCAGTTGCGAATCACCTGACTCAGATCATGTGACCTTGCACAGCATGAGTCATAATGAGTCAATATGAGTCAAAGTGAGTCAAATGAGGACTAGCCAAAGCACTGCCCCTAGACTAGCAGAATGATCATGTGACCTGCACAGCATGAGTCATAATGAGTCGTAATGAGTCGGCATGAGTCAGTATGAGTCATTGCCAAGCCAAAGGCTATTTTTAGCTCATTGCAAGTCATTTTCTGACAGGTTGAGTCAAAGTGAGTTAGTATGAGTCAGTATGAGTCATATCTTGGCACAGCCACCTCGGAACCGAAGGTAGCACAGCCACATGTAAACTACTATATAAGGAGCGCGATTCAGCCCCATTTGGCAGGTTCCCTCTTTTAGGAAAAAGGTTCCTACTTGAGTAAATCTCAACCAACGAGTGCTCACAAGTGCACCCCTCTACAAACAAACAGTGAGGCTGTGTAGAGAAGTTTCCCACGCTATAAATAGAACTACTTAGACCCAAGTTAGGAGTATACTGTATCCCTTAGGATAGGGACAGTTAGGACACCTTTAGGGAGAAAACCCCAGAGCGGGCAACTAAAGGGAATAGATCCCCAGCTAGTAGGGAGACCTAATAGTTCATTAGTACCCTGGGAAAGGGTCGAGTCGAGCACATTTAAGCTGATTGCCAACTCCTTAGTACATAATAGATTCAGTTTAGGAAAAGCTGTTCTGTGTGACTAAGTGACGTGTGTGAATCAGTAAACGAAAGTGAAGCATATTTACGCTACCTGCCCAATTGAGCATTCCTAATCGACTGGAGCTAATTGGCATCTTAGGGAAGTAACCCTAGTCACTACAGAGTACCCTTCTAGCAACCCAAGAAGTTGTCTAGACCATTCCCCCAACCATCCAGTGTACAATTTGTACACCACCCCAGCTGAAATCCAGACCCTCAACAGTTTGCTGAACCCCCAATCACCCTCAACCTCGTTGACGATTGACGAACAAACCACGTGCCTGATAGTCAACCCCTTTCTACGAGATTGATACTTATTTCTAGTACCAACTCGACCAGGGAAGAGTACTTTCTTCACCTCGCTAAAGGTTTACTACCCGTGGAGATAAGATTGGTTGTCTGGTAAGCATTTTCTTAGCGTTTCTACTGATCTTATCTAGAAGAAGACAGCGCCCCAGACGCGCGCAAGTGTTTGTACACTAGTGTAGCCCGCAATCAGGTGCATTGTTATGGGCAACGACTTGTGACTGATACTAAGGTACATTAAATACAATATCCAAGGGACTAGGTAAACAAAGTAGAGGCCGACACAGCCCGAGATGAATCACACAAGTCAGACACTGTACCCGAAAGATTAGGACCCTGTCCCCAAATAGGAAAGACAAAACGCCGTTCCCAAATCAAGAGGGAACTTTGCAGTCTTGTCAAAGCTGCGGATCAGTGGTCCCAAAATAGGATAGACACACACCAGACATGCTGATACTAATTTCGCTTATCAAGTTACGCCCTACCAGACTGTGCTCGCTTAAGAAATACACTGAATACTTTAAGATCCGACCATATAGTATATAAACCTGGCCTTGCCCTTAGCAACCGCGGGGTGGACTTTTCCCCTCCCCCCACCATCGCTTGAGGCACATAGGACCAGGTACGCCCCATCCCCTCGACAACCCAGAAACTTACTAGAGACCCATTCCCTCCTAGACTCGCGCCCTATGTATGGGAGAGGCCGACTAGGACAAGCATCGCCAACCCCCCCGATTGGAACAGTCGGACATACAAGAGGTACGTTTTATTTTGACTATGGTAGATAACAGTAACCCATCTGGTGTTCAGTGCGAGAGCGCCTGATCTGATGGTGTGGAAAGTGTCCATCCTCGCCTACTACAGCTATGAAGGACACCCCTACTGTATCATTACCATATTCCTACATACCCCCTCTTGTATCCCCTTTACGACAACATGGAAAGTGTGAGCAAAAACCCTGCCTGAATAAGTAGAGAGTCAAATGGTTGATTGGCCAACACATAACCCAACTATAATGCATTTCCGTTCCCTGCGGAAACCAGCTCCACACACAGAGAGAAATATACGAGGACATAGACCGAGTCTTTAGGTAGACTACGGTACACGAATGCACGACACCTTGCCATCTAGTCATATGAGACAACGAGCGCAACCTCACTAAACTACGAAAGAGTAATACATAGTTGTTGCTACGCTGGCAATAGCACGAAGCTAACACCATGAGTACGGTGAATACAACTGTGAATAGAAGGATTCCCTATTACAGTAAAACGGGAGCGCTAGAAGCGTAGAGTATAGCTATTCGGCCTAGGCAGATCCAGTGTGATCCTAAGACCATATATAGGCATAGCTACGGACTACGATAGGAACTAGACTCTTACGCGTGACATCTAAGGGACAGATCTCACACCGTATTAGGACGACACGCCTAAGAAGGGCGGACTAGCTATTAGTAACTGCCTGCCTAATGAAGCAGCAGTATTACTGATAGTATCCGCCTGCCTAACGAAGCAGCGGAACCATTAGGAGACATACAAATCAAGGCGATGACTATCAAGGCAATATACGAAGAACATAGTATGGATCGGTACTTACCCAAGAATCTAGATGCAGAGTCTATAGGATTACTTACCCGATCAAGATCACACTCGTGTGTACAAACCTACGGAGCATATAAGAGGGTTGATCAACGCATCAAGCCAATCTCTACTGCAATTCCCCAGGAGTTTAAGGTCACCAGAACAATACCATACGATCCAATGATAACATTGGAAACCCTGAATGTACACTTTGGCCTACAAAGGCCCACTCGGAAGTTTACCCAGGCACGAATAGATAAGATTTTGAAGGACATGGAATCCCATCAATTCTTGTGGCCTGAAGAACGCGATTTGTTTATCTATATGCTGATCAAGAATGAAGCAGCTATAGCCTTTGAAGATGAGGATAGGGGAACTCTTAAGGAAGAGTACTTTAGCCCCTACAAGATACCTCATGTACCATATACAGTGAGGTGCAAAACCGTTGCAATGTCTAACCCCAAACCGGGGCGCGAAGCGCCCCGCAATCACTTGTGGGAATTTCACTTTGCTTTGGTGGGAACAAATAAAGTACAAACCCTTAGCTACAACTTTGTCCCCAGGGTCATGTGATTTCGCTTACATACTGCAAAGATACATCCATTTCAAAACATCAATACTATTGCAACAGTTTTGCACCCTTTGCTCATTACATTGAAATCAAGTGTTATTTGGTTATGTTTGGTCATACAAACAAACATACACATATTAGAAGCATGTCTGAGTTTAAAATAGTTCACACGCATCTTTGTTTCCAACCACAACCATCATGAGAACCATCTCTTCTACTCAAAAACAAACCATCCTCTCTATGCTTGATGCTGGCCAATCTGCTCACTCTATTGCATCCACTACTGGTCTTAATGTGTCTACCATATCCAGATTACGCTCCAAAGAGCGTTCTGAGCTTCAAAAAGTTACTGGAGGTCGTCCATCCAAGCTTTCCTCTGCCAATATCCGGCATGCCGTTCGTCTTATCTCCTCTGGAAAGGCAGAGAATGCTGTTCAGGTGATCAAGGCACTCACCAATATAGTCAACCAGCCTCTCTCTACCTCCACAGTGCGCAGACAGTTGAGGAAGACAGGTATGAAAGCTGTGGTCAAGTCCAAACGGCCTCTCCTTTCAGCCAAGCATCGTAGGGCTCGTCGAGACTTTGCTTATGCTCATAAAGATTGGACTCTGGAGGACTGGAAGAAGGTAGTATGGTCTGATGAGACCAAAATCAATCGCCTAGGGTCAGATGGGCGCAAGTGGGTGTGGAAAAAGGCAGGGGAAGGGCTAAGTGATAGGCTGGTGGAAGGTACAGTGAAGTTTGGAGGAGGTTCTTTGATGATGTGGGGCTGTATGACTTGGCAGGGAGTTGGCTATGCTACCAAGATTGATGGTAGGATGGATGGGGACCTTTACCTTCAGATTTTGAAGGATGAACTGCTCAATTCTTTGCAGTTTTATGGTCTTGATCCTCCTGACATCATCTTTCAGCAGGACAATGACCCCAAACATACTTGCAAAAAGGTGAAGGATTGGCTTCAGGAGCAGGATTTTCATACTATGGTATGGCCTGCACAGTCTCCTGACCTCAATCCCATTGAGCACCTCTGGGGTTATCTCAAAAGAAGACTAGCAGATCATGATTCCTCTCCTAAGGGAATTCATGAATTGTGGGAGAGAGTTCAGGTTGATTGGGAGGGGATAGCAGTTGAAGAGTGTCAGAAGTTGATAGAGAGCATGCCTAGAAGGATTGAAGCAGTTATCAAGGCAAAGGGAGGCTATACCAAGTACTAATATACCCTGGAAAGCAAAAGGTGCAAAACTGTTGCAATGGTATTGGTGTTTTGAAATGGATGTATCTTTGCAGTATGTAAGCGAAATCACATGACCCTGGGGACAAAGTTGTAGCTAAGGGTTTGTACTTTATTTGTTTCCACCAAAGCAAAGTGAAATTCCCACAAGTGATTGCGGGGCGCTTCGCGCCCCAGTTTGAGGTTAGACATTGCAACGGTTTTGCACCTCACTGTAAGCCATGGCAGGAGAAAGGCATACGACTTGCCCCTGCATTGCGACAATGAATCATAGATCTCCTGCAACTTAAGATAAGAGCAGGAGTCTATGAATACTGCCAATCCCCCTACAGATCACGATGGTTCTGTACATGGAATGAAGAGAAGCAGAAACTGAGAATAGTACATGACCTGCAACCACTAAATGCAGTTAGCATCAAGGAGTCATCAATTCCCCCACACCTGGATCAATTTGTAGACCAGTTCTTGGGAGGAAAATGCTTTACAGTCCTAGACCTATATTGGGGCTTTGATGCAAGAAAGATGGATCAAGCTAGTCGCGACATGACAGCCTTCCAAACCCCACTAGGACTACAAGCCAAGATAGAATCATATGATGATAGCTGGCTTGATGAAATTGTCCTGTACTACGCACATTATGGACCCAGATTGCGTAAGGACAATGGAATAGGAGAAGGTATCTCTAGGAGCATGACAGCATATGTACTGTCTACCCAAGAGAATCAAGATACCACCCTTAGGCAGATATACGAGTATCTGACCAATCCCGAGCTGAAACCTGTCACTAATAAGTTTCTACGAAAGGTTACCAAGTACTTCGTAAAAGCAGGACGCCTATTCAAGCGAACCAAATCTGGACATCCTCTCTTAGTGATATTTGACCATAGCAAGCGGGAACAGATCTTGAGCCAAGCCCATGAGTCACTAGGTCACCACGGTGAGAAAGCCACCTGGGAAAACCTCAGACGCCGCTTTTATTGGCCTCAAATGTACCAAGATGTACGGCATCATGTCAAGTCTTGTCATGAGTGCCAGGTTAGGAATACCGCTAAAGTTCATATCCCCATTATTACCCCACCACCAGCTACTGTATTCACGAAGGTTCATATAGATATCATGCACATGCCTATAGCAAAGGGGTATCGCTATATAGTGCTAGCCAGAGATGACTTATCTAAGTACGTCGAAGGCAAAGCTCTACGACAAGCATCTGCCCGAGCAGTGGCCCAGTTTGTGCTAGATGATATTATATACAGATATGGAGGTGTGGGAAGGATAGTCACAGATAATGGACCTGAATTTAAAGGAGTCCTATCAGACATACTTGCACAACATGGAATACCTCAAGTGTTTATTAGCCCTTACAATTCACAAGCTAATGGAGTGGTTGAGCAAGGCCACTTTGCAATTAGAGAAGCTTTAGTGAAGGCTTGTGAAGGGAAGATACACTTGTGGCCAGACAAGCTGCAAGCAGCCTTATTTGCAGATAATATTACTGTACGACGATCAACAGGATATTCTGCATATTATCTTTTACATGGAGTTGATCCAGTATTACCCTTTGATTTATGGGAGTCAACCTTCTTGGTTGAAGGATTTGACCAAGAACCTTCCCATGAGGAATTATTAGCACTACGTATAAGGCAAATAGAACGATGAGAAGAAGATTTGGAAAGAGCCATAGCAACCTTACGAGATTCTAGATTGAACTCTAAGCGCCAGTTTGAAAAGTGATTTGAAACCAGATTGGTGCAAGGAAGCTATGCTCCTAGAGACTTAGTCCTAATCAGAAATACAGCAGTCGAGAAAGAGCTGAATAGGAAAACTAAGCCCAGATATCTAGGACCATACAAAGTAATCAGACAAACCCAAGGAGGAAGCTACAAATTAGCCGAAGTTGATGGAGCTCAACTGGCTAGACCAATTGCGGCATTCAGAGTAATACCTTACATACAGAGGCACTCCCTAACACAGTTAAATAAAAGGGGAGAAGACTCTGAGGTAACCACAGATGAAGAAGAAGCTCTATCAGAAGATGGAGAAGACTACGAGCGCAAACTCAATAAACTACCCTCAAAGCTTAATACTGTAGAATACTCAGTAAGTCACTTTAATATTAGGATAGTAGGTACCTGTAGAATACTCAGTAAGTCACTAAGTAAGACTAAAGGTAAATGGTCCGATGTAAGTACTGCTTATGTAAGAGGCAATACCAAATATAGAATCCTAAATCCAACACTCCCCCTCAAACACAAGGGGCTAACTATTAGCTGTAAGTGTTTGTCCAAACAGAATAGAAGGTAAGATCAAAAGAAATATACCAAAAGATTCAATAAATGACTTGTAGTGTAGTCCGTATTGATGTCCGTAGGTGGTGGTCGCGGTGCGCTCGAGCAGTGTCCATATATGGAAAGTCGCGGCTCGGCTGCAGAGTGGCTCTGTCGAAGTGCGCGCACTCGCCTCGATCGACTCCGGTGCCACCGTCTTCACGTATCGTGACGTGCGGCTGCTCCTACAATATATTGAGTTAATATACAACCTTTCTAGTGCATCCGATCTGCCCAATACGGCCTCGACGCGGCCGTATGACTTGGTAAGTCGGTCTGCTCCTGCTAACCCTTCTAGCGATCGATTTTAGTCGTCCACGACGACGCGGTGGGTTCGGATGGTCGGCGAGTCGTCTGGGATGGTTTGTAGGTGCTGTGGATGGCCTAGGTACATTCGCCATTGTGCGCTTGTACCGCGTTGACCTGCACCAAACTGTTTGGATGTGGATACATAGTTATTGTATATGTGATGTTAGACATTTGACCCGAGATTTGAGTTTTTACTATATTCCCACGGTCCAAATGCTTAGCTAATTGAGGGACATATGGACCATAGTGTCTAGTATGTATCCCTATTTTTCCTTATTTGTTCATTCACAGGTTGTGGAGAAACAAAATGATTTCTCCCAATATACTTTTATTACTACCTACAACTACTTAGCAAACCATTTTCTTAATATCTCTTTTATCCTTGAGTACTTAGCCAAGTGTCAGAGAAGGAAATGGAGCATGTGACCTCAGATGCGAATCACCTGACTCAGATCATGTGACCTTGCACAGCATGAGTCATAATGAGTCAATATGAGTCAAAGTGAGTCAAATGAGGACTAGCCAAAGCACTGCCCCTAGACTAGCAGAATGGTCATGTGACCTGCACAGCATGAGTCATAATGAGTCATAATGAGTCATAATGAGTCGGCATGAGTCAGCATGAGTCATTGCCAAGCCAAAGGCTATTTTTAGCTCATTGCAAGTCATTTTCTGACAGGTTGAGTCAAAGTGAGTCAATATGAGTCAGTATGAGTCATATCTTGGCACAGCCACCTCGGAACCGAAGGTAGCACAGCCACATGTAAACTACTATATAAGGAGCGCGATTCAGCCCCATTTGGCAGGTTCCCTCTTTTAGGAAAAAGGTTCCTACTTGAGTAAATCTCAACCAACGAGTGCTCACAAGTGTACCCCTCTACAAACAAACAGTGAGGCTGTGTAGAGAAGTTTCCCACGCTATAAATAGAACTACTTAGACCCAAGTTAGGAGTATACTGTATCCCTTAGGATAGGGACAGTTAGGACACCTTTAGGGAGAAAACCCCAGAGCGGGCAACTAAAGGGAATAGATCCCCAGCTAGTAGGGAGACCTAATAGTTCATTAGTACCCTGGGAAAGGGTCGAGTCGAGCACATTTAAGCTGATTGCCAACTCCTTAGTACATAATAGATTCAGTTTAGGAAAAGCTGTTCTGTGTGACTAAGTGACGTGTGTGAATCAGTAAGCGAAAGTGAAGCATATTTACGCTACCTATCCAATTGAGCATTCCTAATCGACTGGAGCTAATTGGCATCTTAGGGAAGTAACCCTAGTCACTACAGAGTACCCTTCTAGCAATCCAAGAAGTTGTCTAGACCATTCCCCCAACTATCCAGTGTACAATTTGTACACCACCCCAGCTGAAATCCAGACCCTCAACAGTTTGCTGAACCCCCAATCACCCTCAACCTCGTTGACGATTGACGAACAAACCACGTGCCTGATAGTCAACCCCTTTCTACGAGATTGATACTTATTTCTAGTACCAACTCGACCAGGGAAGAGTACTTTCTTCACCTCGCTAAAGGTTTACTACCCGTGGAGATAAGATTGGTTGTCTGGTAAGCATTTTCTTAGCGTTTCTACTGATCTTATCTAGAAGAAGACACTGCGCCGCCACTTGTGGCGCTGGACTAGTGGGCTTGTCGAATAAGTTGCTTAGGTAGTCGTAGTACTCGTGAGCGGTCGTTAAATGGGTGTCGTCCCAAATGAATGGCGGGGTGGTGGTCACCAGCATGTACTGCACTTCCGTGTCGTCGCGCATCCACACGGCTGCGCGCCACGGGTCCCATGGCCTGTTTGGCTTCGTTTTGGTCCCGTCGAGTAGTCCAAGTAGGTCTTGTACTTCCGCTGCTTGAACAAGCTTCTCGCGGTAATCTGACCAATTCCGCCCGTCTGCCGCAAGGTCCGGAACGAGAAATTTCTTGCCGTTCTTGGCTCGTGTCGAGTAAGGCATTTCTCCAAGCCTGAGTGAGTGAACTCTTGTGGTCACTGAGAAGCACCGGGGCTCATAACCTGTAGAATACTCAGTAAGTCACTATAATATTAGGATAGTAGGTACCTGTAGAATACTCAGTAAGTCACTAAGTAAGACTAAAGGTAAGTGGTCCGATGTAAGTACTGCTTAAGTAAGCAGGTAATACCAAATATGGAATAAAGATTCCAACAGAATGATGACCCGTCTGGAGCCTTGATGTCGAAGATCTCCAGTGCCATGTTCATCAGCATCGCTATGACAATTCCCCTTATTGTCACCATGGTAAGTGGCACAGATCCATCTCGTAGAGCATTTAATTGATCAATGATTGCTTTTTCAACAGTTGGAAAATGTGTCTGGAAAAGGGGTGAGTGCTAATTACTGAATCAATGAACTCAAGCCGCACAAAGATACCGCATTTTCCTCCCTTATTCCCCAAGCTGGGATCGTTTCCGTCACTAGCCATTTGGAGTGCACGCACTGACCATCTTGGCTTGTCTTCACTACGGTCAATTCAACTGTTCACAGTCGAACATGACAGTCCTGCGAATGTGGTAGGATCCTGCTGCTTCAGCAAAGAGACAATTCGTGTGCTACTCATTTTCCACCCAACGGAGGGATGACGGGCTGTATTAACAATCTGACTCCAAAGGAATGGCGAGTGCCAGTTGTGGTAAGTCGCAGCACAATGTTCATTTATTTTCTTGCGGCCCTGAGGATGCTTCTTGGCTAGGTGTTGCTTCTCTTTGAACATGCAGTAAGGACGTGATAGCTCTGCGATCGATGGTTCCGACATGCCACTGATCTCTTCTAGTGACACACTGGATTGCAGCCGTCGTCTGAGTTTGTGCTTGGCACCTCTGGGCGATCTTATGCCACGAGCAACTTCAGCTGCATAAACTTTCTGACGGTGCTTTTGCTGCCTCCTTTTGTTTTTCTCACGCTTCTTGTGCTTGTGTTGTTCCACCTCTATCTGACGCATGGACTTGTAGTCTTCAAGACATTCACCAATCATAGCATTGACCTTCTTGTCCTGCGCTCGAGCATTCATAGGTGAGCCTTTTGTAAACCACTTCATCAGCCCCTTAGATTGTCCCTCAGCTTGGTTCGTGAGCGCAACACAGATAGCTGATTTAGCATGGATCTTCGTTGGTGGTGGCCCGAGCTCAGGCTTGTGGCTGGACGGTGATGTTGTGGGTGGTTGCTTTCCTATCAGGTGGGGTAAATCCAAGCTAATGCTACTTTGTGTAGGAGAAGAGCATTCCGTGGAGGAGGGCGCTGGGGCTGCCGTCTTGGGTACTGGTGCTGAAGGGCATTCTGTGGAAGAGGGTATCAGAGTTGCCATCTCGGGTACTGATGCTGAACTTGAAGAGCATTCCATGGAAGAGGATGTCACGACTGAGGTGGGGGGGGGGCATTAACTCGAAGGTTGCTCCCTGCAAACAGTCTAGGTGAGTGGTTCGTGTGGTGGCAACATGACAAAACAACATACATGATTGAGATGACGTTTTCCAATTGCCAGGAAAATCCTCAGCCGCTCGTCATCAACCCGTTCAACATCCATCAATGGATACTTGTCTGGTATATAGAAGTGTGCGAGCGCATTGAATGCGAGAATGCCGCAGGAAAATGAATCACGCTGAAGAGAAATTGCCAGTCCCTTGGTCATAAACAGAGTCTTGGCATGGTATCGAGTCCACCACTGAACAACAGTAATGAACTCTATGTCCGGTTGGCCCCCAAGTGAGTCACCATACCAGATGTACTGTTTCGAGAAGTCGATAACCATAGCAATCCAGTGGTTGTTATGGATGTTTGATATGAAGCCAATACTTTGTTGGATTCTTTATTCCATATTTGGTATTACCTGCTTACTTAAGCAGTGCTTACATCGGACCATTTACCTTTAGTCTTACTTAGTGACTTACTGAGTATTCTACAGGTACCTACCATTCTAATATTAAAGAGTGACTTACTGAGTATTCTATAGGTTATGAGCCCTGGTGCTTCTCAGTGACCACAAGAGTTCACTCACTCAGGCTTGGAGAAATGCCTTACTCGACACGAGCCAAGAACAACAAGAAATTTCTCGTTCCGGACCTTGCGGCAGACGGGCGGAATTGGTCAGATTACCGTGAGAAGCTTGTTCAAGCAGCGGAAGTACAAGACCTACTTGGACTACTCGACGGGACCAAAACGAAGCCAAACGGGCCATGGGACCCGTGGATGCGCGACGACACGGAAGCGCAGTACATGCTGGTGACGACCACCCCACCATCCATTTGGGACCACATCCATTTGACCACAGCCCACGACTTTTTCGACTACCTAAGCAACTTATTCGACAAGCCGACTAATCCAGCGCCACGAGTGGCTGCGCGGGTACCTACAACGTACCGCGGGACCTGTCAGAAGTGCGGCCACAAGGCGCGCGAGTGCGAAGGAGTCAAGACTCAGTCGGGAAGCATCAAGGTCGAAGGTCGACACGACAAGAAGCGTCGTGAGCCGAAACGCCATGCAAGAAGCTGCGCGGGAGAAGTTGACGAAGAGGCAGCCAAAGTGAAAGGACCGGGCACAGAGACCACGGCCAAAACAACTGACGGCGGAAGCCTCACGATCCCGGTGAGCAGCCAAGGACCCGAAACGGCAAGTCGGGAAGTCGACAACAAGACCGTAGACACGACGAACCCGAGCACGACATGTGCCGAGCCATCAGAGCCGACGGACGCATCGCGCGACCCACAGGACCAGCCACTCGAGGCACGAGCAGGCGGAAGAGCCGAAACGGCACGCCAGACGAAGGGGAGAATGGGCGAAAGGGGCGAAACGCCGCACGGAAGAGTCGATGAAGAGGCAGCCGCAGCGAAAGGACCGGGCACAGAGACCACGGCCGAAACGACTGACGGCGTAAGCCTCGCGACCCCGGCGAGCAGCTCACATTTCGTTAAACCACCTCCACCACTTGACAAGTCGAACATCACGCCGTCAGCACGAGCGGGTGACGACACGGACAAACGTCGAGCGCATACCAAGCGTGTCGACGAATCACACAGTCGGGTAGAGACTACCACGACAACACTACCGCACCCATCCCAGAGCCTACTGCTTGAGGGGGAGCGCACAGGCCAGGCGAGCAGCGGCGGCATACAGCTCACCGCACACAAGACGGACTGGCCGACGAACACCAGCGTGAGGGCACGAAGCGCGTCGCACATCCACTCAGACGGAGATGCCGAGTCGACGAACGCACCCAGACCGTCAGAGGACACTGGGGATGCGACGGGCGACAACGAGCGTCGTCCAGACGCACCCACAGAGCCGCCTGACCAGCAAGCGGGCACGATAGGTCGAGGAGGCGAAGTGCGGGTCGAGACAAGGGTGTCGGGGACGTCGAGAAGTGCCGAGGAGGGTGTGGGCAGCGACGACGATGACGAACGTCGAGCTGGGAAGCCCGACGAACCACCCGGCAGGCCGCAAGCCGAATCCAGGGACCGTCCAAGCGTCCAGGTCGAGCCAGATGGTGAGACCGAAGTCGAACACAACGAAAGCATCACGCATTGAAGCGCGGATGCAGTGGACGACGGGGAGGCTGCAGAGGAAGCGCCACAGGTAGCGCAGGTCGACAGAGAGAGCGCGACGATGTATCGGAACGCGTCGATCGCAGGGGAGAGAGAATGCGCAGGTGCGCACGTATGATCGACAGCAGCTGACAAAGAAAACGATCAGCGCACTGAAACGGTCGACAACGACGTACCAGAGAAACCCCCAGAGCCCCCACCACCACCTTCCAGCTCAGCCAAACCCACACAGTGACGAAACGACCCCCCGAGCGTCAAGCTCGAGGGGGAGAGGTTCAGTCATACGAGCTGCGACGACAGACTTACCGGCGGCGATATGAACGCGTCGGGAGCGTCAGGAGGTGATGAGGACACCAGGAACGTGCCGAAGAAGCCTAGAGACGCATCAGAATGCGAGCACAAACGCTTAGAGCAGGTAGAGGGAGGAAACTCACCTATGAGACCTCCAGACAACCCAGACGAGCCGAGCGGCAACGCAAGCGTGACGGACAATGTCCAGAGTCACCAAGGACGTCCCAGAGCCGATGGGAACGCGCGCAGTGGCGAGACGATCCCACCAAGTTGAGGTACCGGGCCAGGAGGCCATTTAGGCCAGCTGGAGGCGAAGGGAGACGTCGAGGTCGATTCGGGCGGCCAAGAGGTTATCAACCGCGCCGAATACGATGGGACACTCACCATGAGCGACGGGAACGCGCACGTCGCCGAAATGAACGCGCTACGTCGATACAAGGACCCAGGAGGGTCAGAGAGCGAGCAGGAGGTGTCAAGTGACGAAGAAGTCGATTGGGGCCGCCCAAAGGTTATTGACAGCGGCAGATACGATGGGAATAGTGGCCAGACGGATGGCGCAACGAGCGGAGCACGCCGTGACTTGAAACGAGTCAAAACGGACCCGCTAGCTGATACCAAGGCGAGTCAGCGTCGACATTACAAACACGATATGACGGACGCACCTAGGCCATCCGCACCACCTCCCGCTTATCCCAGGTCGCCCACCGACTATCTGGACCCACCGCGCCGCCGAGGACGAATCAAATTGCATCCTAGAGAAGTCAGTCAGACCCGAGCAAGGAAAACCGCTCACCACGTCATTCGGGCATATCGAGGCCATATCGGGCAGATCGGACGCACCAGAAAGGTTATATATTAATTCAATATATTGTAGGATCAGCCGCACATCACGATACGTGAAGATGGTGTTGGATTTAGGATTCCATATTTGGTATTGCCTCTTACATAAGCAGTACTTACATCGGACCATTTACCTTTAGTCTTACTTAGTGACTTACTGAGTATTCTACAGGTACCTACTATTCTAATATCACAGTGACTTACTGAGTATTCTACAGGTTATGAGCCCTGGTGCTTCTCAGTGACCACAAGAGTTCACTCACTCAGGCTTGGAGAAATGCCTTACTCGACATGAGCCAAGAACGGCAAGAAATTTCTCATTCCGGACCTTGCGGCAAACGGGCGGAATTGGTCAGATTACCGCGAGAAGCTTTTTCAAGCAGCGGAAGTGCAAGATCTACTTGGACTACTCGATGGGACCAAAACGAAGCCAAACGGGCCATGGGACCCGTGGCGCGCAGCCGCGTGGATGTGCGACGACACGGAAGCGCAGTACATGCTGGTGACCACCACCCCGCCATTCATTTGGGACGACACCCATTTAACGACCGCTCACGAGTACTACGACTACCTAAGCAACTTATTCGACAAGCCCACTAGTCCAGCGCCACAAGTGGCGGCGCGGGTACCTACAACATACCGCGGGACCTGTCAGAAGTGCGGCAAGCGTGGCCACAAGGCACGCGAGTGCGAAGGAGTCGAGACTCAGTCCGGAAGCGCCAAGGTCAAAGGCCGACGCGACAAGAAGCGTCGCGAGCCGAAACGAGAGGGCGAGAAGCCGCGCGGGAGAGTTGAGGAAGAGGCAGCCGCAGTGCCGAGAAGACCGGGCAAAGTGACCACGGCCAGGACGACTGACGGCGGAAGCCTCACGACCCCGGTGAGCAGCCAAGAACCTGAAACAGCGAGTCGGGAAGTCGACAACGAGACCGTCAACACGACGAACCCGAACGCGACATGCGCCGAGCCATCAGAGCCGACGGACACATCGCGCAACCCACAGGACCAGCTGCTCGAGGTACGAGCAGGCGGAGAGGTCGAAACGGCCGACAAACGAGCCGAAACGGCAGGCGAAGAGGGCGGTGAGATGGCTGAGGCGAGTGGGCAAGTGACTGGAGCCAGGAGAGCTACCAGCGAGGGACCCGCCGCACGGAGCAGCCGAGACGATCGTGGCGACACCGATGTCGACCACGCGCACACCAAGCCCAAGGGGACCTGCAAGGACGCTGTGGAATGGGTTAGCGACGAGGAACGGAGTCGAGTGCACGAGCACGTCGACAACGAAGACGGTCGGGTGGAGACGTCCGAAGACGAGACCACCACGACAACATCGCGCGCACCCCAGAGCATGCCGCTCGAGGGGGAGCACGCAGGTCAGACGAGCGGCAGCAGGGAGCTGACCGCGCATGAAACGGACTGGCCAACGAACACCAGTGCGAGCACACGAAGTACGTCGCGCATCCACCCCGACGGAGACGCAGAGTCGACGAACGCACCCAGACCGTCAGACGACACTGGGGATGCGACGGGCGACGACGAGCGTCGTCCTGACGCACCCACAGAGCCGCCTGACCAGCCAGCGGGCACGAGAGGTCGAGGTGGCGAGGTGCGGGTCGAGACAAGGGTGTCAGGGACATCGAGAGGTGCCGAGGAAGGTGCGGGCAGCGACGACGACGACGGACGTCGAGCTGGGAAGCCCGACGAATCACCTACCAGGTCGCAAGTCGAACCGCAAGACTGCGGTGGCGTCCAAGTCGAGCCAGAGAGCAAGACCGGCGAAGTCGATCCAAGTGAATGCGTCGCGCATCGAAGCGCGGACGCAGTGGACGACGGGGAGGCGGCAGAGGAAGCGCGACAGGTCGAGGGCCCAGGGGAGAGTGCGACGATGCACCGTAGTGCGTCGATCGCAGGGGAGAGAGGAAGTGCGAGTGCGCACGTACGACCGACGAAAGCTGACGAAGAAAGCGATCAGCATAGTGAAACGGTCTACAGCGACGTATCAGAGAAACCCCCACAGCCTCCACCACTACGTCCCAGCCCAGCAGATCCATCCGCGCGAGAGAACGGACCCCCGAGCGTCGAGCTCGAGGGGGAGTGGCGAGTATCGACAAGCTGCGACGTCGGACTTACCAGCGCCGATACGGACGCGTCGGGAGCGTCGGGACACGATGAGGACGCTAGGAAGCGGCCGAAGAAGCTGCGGAACGCGTTAGAACAAGTCTGCGCTCAGCCAGAACAAAGTGAGGAAGAGTACTCACCAGGTAGACCCCCAGACGAGCCGAGCGCGCCAGACGACGAAGCGGTCGTACCAGGCGACCTCCAGGGCACCCAGGGACGTGCCATAGACGACGGGAACACGCGCGGCGCAGAGACGATCGCATCGTGTCCACATACCGGGTCTGGAGAGTATAGAGGCGAGCTGGGAGATCCGGGAGACGTCGAGGTCGATTCGGGCGGCCAAGAGGTTATAGAAGGCGCCGAATACGATGGAGTACGCACCGTGAGCGACGGGAACACGCGCGTCGTCGAAACGAGCGCGCTGTGTCAAGAAACCAGGCCAGGAGGCCATTTGGGCGATGGAGACGAAGTGGGGAGCGCTGGGAGTGATCGGGAGCACCGAAACGACGGCAAAGGCGTCGGACACGATGGGAATGGTGACCAGAGGAGTGGCGCAGCGAGCGGCGCACGCTACAACTCGAAACGAGTTGGAACACGACCGCTAGCTGGAATCAACACGAATCAGCACACGCGGTACAAGCGCACAACGGCGAACGTACCTAGGCCATCCACAGCACCTACCAACCATCCCAGACGACTCGCCGACCATCCGAACCCACCGCGTCGTCGTGGACGACTAAAATCGATCGCTAGAAGGGTTAGCAGGAGCAGACTGACTTACCAAGTCATACGGCCGCATCGAGGCCGTATTGGGCAGATCGGATGCACTAGAAAGGTTGTATATTAACTCAATATATTGTAGGAGCAGCCGCACGCCACGATACGTGAAGACGGTGGCACCGGAGTCGATCGAGGCGAGTGCGCGCACTTCGACAGCACCACTCTGCAGCCGAGCCGCGACTTTCCATATATGGACACCGCTCGAGCGCACCGCGACCACCACCTACGGACATCAATACGGACTACACTACAAGTCATTTATTGAATCTTTTGGTATATTTCTTTTGATCTTACCTTCTATTCTGTTTGGACAAACACTTACAGCTAATAGTTAGCCCCTTGTGTTTGAGGGGGAGTGTTGGATTTAGGATTCCATATTTGGTATTGCCTCTTACATAAGCAGTACTTACATCGGACCATTTACCTTTAGTCTTACTTAGTGACTTACTGAGTATTCTACAGACGGTGACACCGGAGTCGATCGAGGCGAGTGCGCGCACTTCGACAGCACCACTCTGCAGCCGAGCCGCGACTTACCATATATGGATACCGCTCGAGCGCACCGCGACTACCACCTACGGACATCAATATGGACAACACTACATTCGTTTTTGAAGATACTTTTGGTATACTTTCATTACATTTTATCCTTCTATTCTGTTTGGACAAACACTTACAGCTAATAGTTAGCCCCTTGTGTTTGAGGGGGAGTGTTGGATTCTTTATTCCATATTTGGTATTACCTGCTTACTTAAGCAGTGCTTACATCGGACCATTTACCTTTAGTCTTACTTAGTGACTTACTGAGTATTCTACAGGTACCTACCATTCTAATATTAAAGAGTGACTTACTGAGTATTCTACATATGTACTTGTGCGTTGACCCGATTGAAGTGCCTCGCCCAAGCTGCGCGCACGCATAAATGAAGTGGAGTTCTTGTATTGCAATTCGCCGGCCTCAAAGGCTGATTTCAAATAGCTGTAGAAGTATGGGCCTTCAATTTCAACTTTGATGACACCTTCTTGCCGATAGACAGTGCTTCGCAACAAGTCAAGCATCTGCGATTCATGTATGTCTGATAGCCATTCCCGTGTCAAATAGGCTGTGAGGTGAGTGATTGCTTCGTGCGTCTCAAACCCAAGTATAAAGCCAGACCATGGCAGCACTCCAAGCATCATGTACGCTTGCTGGACAAGATTGAGGCTGTCTTGGCTAGTGCCCTTCTTGAACCGACTTCGACCCCGAAGAACCCTTTCCGCATTGACCCAAGGTTGGTAAATGTTTTTTTGCAGCTGTAAAACTTCAACCCAGTATGTGATTACCCAAAGTGGAAGACGGTAAGCAATCACATTGTCGACAAGATGAACACATTGAATGGATGATTTGGAGTCTGTAGACTCAGCAGGCTGTGTCGGCGCTGTAGCATAGTGATGGGAAAGAAGAGTGTCAATGATGTTAGGGGGAGGAACAGGTATTGTTTTGATTGTTTGGAAATCCCCAACGTTTGGCTGATCCATGCTAAAGTAGGCTGATGGGTGCAGATGAGATATTGATGGGCTGATTGGATTGATAGGGGGAAGGGGGAATTCAAGGAGTTTTAGAATTGATAGATTTGGGTTGGGCAGCAGAGCTGCTACTGCAGTAGCAGGCATAGTAAGGGCTATGAGACTAGACATTTTGACTCGGAGTGAGACAGAGACAGAGTTTCCTGCTACTGTACAATGCCATATCTGACCATTTGGAAATATAATTTCTTATTGGGTACTCGGTCTCCATGCCCGATGAAGTGACGAAATGATGAAATGACGAAATTTTAGTCATCGTAACGCGTCACATGGACTGACGACGAACGAAATTTCTGGTAAACCTTGTCACGCGTCACACGGCCTGACGAATCGAGTGCAATGATACAGTACTCTGGGATTATGTAATGCGGTGGCTGCGTTGCCTGATACGGACCAAATGTGCCAGCTGTATAGTATGAGACTTCCACCGTCTTGAGCCTTCCACGTCGACGCAGTGGGTCGACATAATCAGTCGGCGACCTGGGAATGCAGGGCAGTGTGGATTGCCTAGGTATGTTGTCCGTTATGCGCTTGCGCTGTTCGTGCTGACCTGTCTCGTCTTCAGCTAGCGGACCCGTTTCGACTCACTTCGAGTCGCAGCGTGCACCGCTCGTTGTCCCATCCATCTCGCCCAGTTTACAATTGTATTCGTATTCACCGCCCTCGACAACCCTTTGGCGGTGCCGGTTGCCCTCAATGACTCCCGATCTGACTCGCTCGCCCTCCGAGTCATGGCCTCCTGGCCCTCTATCTTGACTCGACACATTCATCTCGTTGCTGCCGTCGTTCCTGTCGCCCCCAAGGCATTCTATGTCGCTCTGGAGATTGCCTGGGGTAGTTTTCTCGCAACTCAACTCGTCTAGCTCAACTGGAGCTCTCCTAGGTAAGTCTTCCTCCTCCCCCTTCTCCAATTGCTCACTGACCTATTCTGATGCATTACGCAGGTTGTTCAGCACGTTCCTAGCGTCCCCGACGTCCTCTAACGGTGCTGACAAGGCCGTCAGGCTTGTCTCGAGTTCTACCTGGTGAGTTCTCCTCTACCCATTGCTCCGAGCATTCCATAACTTCTTCAGTCATTTTATAGCGTCCTTATCACGTCCAGATGCTCCAGACTCATCTGCTTCGCACGACTCCCTCCGAGTCGCTGCTGGCACCTTCTGCCACACCGCTACCCCGTCCACTGCCGCCATCTCTGCCGTCTCGGACCGATGTCCCAGGCTGTGTATCCCTTGTGTCGCTAATACTAGTCAGCATTAAATAAACCCATAATAGCACCATTTATTACTCTGACAGTGAATAGTTATACATCCTAGTAGACATATAAATCATCTCTAGAGTTGCGACATTGTTGAACTCGCGCTGACGAGCAGGCCTAAATCGCGCTGGTGCTGTCCATATCGCGCTGATGTTTGTTTGTGTTGCGCGCGTCACAACAAATAATTCGCGGGAATTATTGTGCACTTGCAGCACCATAATGTAGTCATGTCACATGAAGATGTTATGCCGACACAGTGTACTGATTTCTCCTTCACAATTCGAACAACCACGATGGACATCAACCCTATGCTGGCATCCGTACAAACTTTTCTCGGATCGCCTCCTCAGTAAAGTCCTCCTCCACGCTCCGGAGGAAACAAAGGAACTTGTACATAGCGTTTGGTTTGGGAGGCGATGTATCGTTGATCATGTCGAGGACACGAGAGTCTTCGTATCGCGTACCGTTTTTGCCGTAATACGCGAGGAGGGTCAACGTCTCTTCACATTGTTCACCCCACACGGTGTCCAGCTTTAGCACGCGCCAGACATGATGCTGTAGTACGTCATCAGCCAAAACTCGGAGAAAGAGCGTTCTCATCCGCTTGGTTGACAACCCACCTTTTCGACGTAGGAATTCGGTGCATCATCCCAATGTGCCGGCGTTTTTCGTCCGATGAGATCCGTGACTAGATCGTCCACAAAGCTGTACTGCTTCAGTACCTCGGAAACACACTGAGGTTTTGCCTTTGATTCCATGTATTTTATCCACTCGGGATGGTTCTCGATGTGGGTTCGGATATAGTTGGCGATCGCCTCGTCCTTTTCTTCTTGCGTATCTGCAAGTCGACCAGGTATGGGTGGCGTCAAAACGCGTTGACTCGGACCGGCATATTGGGCGTGTCGTGATGTGGTGCGTTGTGAGTGGCCGTATGATCCATTTTCCGAGGGGGGTGAAAACCTTCCACTCCGTGGCGTAGCGTAGCTACTCTTCGATAATCGTTCTATTAGATCTTCGCGCGTCATGGGCGAGTACGTTGGCCGACAGTACGTTTCAGCATATGAGGCCTCGCGCTCGGAACCAGAGTTGTAAGCAGGTCGCACATCTGGTGTCGGGACAGGGGGTCGTGGTAGGTGACCTTGCGGGACAGGCTAATAGGTGCGTTCTAAGAGTTTCTCCAAACCCATCAGTGTTGCGGTACTTACAGCTTCCACGAAGACACTTAATGTTCTCTGCTTTGAAACCCCAAGGTACGCCGACTGGACCTGAAGCTCGTCGAACTGATCGACACGCATAAAAAATTGTCGGAATCTTCCCCTCATGGTGTACACTTTAGCCGGGCCTGACCAGAGAGAAATCAGTCATGGTCAAGTGGCAAGGATAGAATGTCAACCATCTATGCGGGATGGTCCACTTTGGAGGGCGTCACAGACCTCAGCTGCATCTGCCCAGAAGCCATCATCTGGGTCGTCGGCGGCTTTTAGTGGGACCCTGATCTCCGCCAGCTGTGGATCGAGCACACCACTTCTCATATCTTCGATAAGTAGCGTTACCATTCGCAGCGGCCTAGGAACATCCCGAACAGAGGTCTGGGTAATGGCCGTAGCTGCAACGAATGAGTCGACGTCAGGTTAAAATCAATGGTAATTACAAGCATCTGCGCGACCCGATCCAATGCAAGGTGATGCGGAATACAGTCTTTGATGACCAGGGGCTTGTCCAGGTTTTTCTGCTGACGGCCCTCCTGGGTTGACATTACGTGGATATTGAGAAGTGACGGAAATACCGATCGGGGCAGGTGGTGTCGGAGGTGGTCGAACACTTGACGGATCGAAGGAATCATTAACTGATCCAGGAGCCTTTCTCTTGGATGATTTCCTAGTTCGCCTGGCATCCAGTAGCGAAGCACCTGGTGCTACACTAGTTGTTGCACCATTGATGTTGCTCGGACCTGCAGTGGCATTTCCGTTGGCGTAACCAAACGTATGACTTGCAGCGGGTATCATTGCACCCGAAAGTGCAGTGGAACGAGTGGCCCCACTCGACGACCCGGTACCCGCTGTATTTCCAGGCGAAGTTGCAGCGAGACTCCCAGAACCAGAAGCAGGCAAGGATATAGAGTCACTGAGCTTGAACTTGCTGGTCTGACCAGAGTATTGTTCGCCTTTCTTCCTCCTGGGTGCCCGTGGCTTCGAGGGTTTCGGTTTTGGAGGTGGAGGAGGAGCTTGACCGGGGAGAAAATATGGAACTACAGGCTGTGGGGCTACCGTGGCTTGGTATGTGCTGACGTTGGCAGTGATAGACGGCGACCACGAAAAACCAACAGCCTGGCGAATAAGTGGCGCGTTTTCAGGTGTCGGAGTTTCGGTGTCCTCGTGGGCAACAGGAACGACAAGGTCGCCATCGTCTGAAGCAGGTGAGAATGAACGCCTTTGTCGTTTCTGCAAGAAGCAAATGTCTCAGTGACCCAAGAGTAACGGTGCGAGAACGACGAAGGGCAAGGGCAAGACTTACTGCGACAGGAGAAGACTCTCTACTACTGCTCCTGGTCTCGACAAAGCACGGAAGTGACGGCAGTGAATAAGACGGATAATTTGGGATGGCTGAAACACTTACGGAGATGCGTGACGCCTTCCTACTTCGAAGCCTGCGTCATTGTCGCTGTCCGCTTGCATTGCAACTGCAGTGCAATACGATGCTGTGGTGCGTGCTGGTCCAAGATGGAGGTAGAAGTTGAACGCCGAACGTTAACGCTGACCTTCGGAGTTATTTGTTGTGGTGAAGCAGTGGCATGGGCCCAGAGCTGGCAGAACGGCGAGGATTCATTGCAACGTTGGTGCTTGGCTACTTGGTAGTAGTATGCAGCAAACATGCGAATGGAAGCTCGCTAACATTTTTATGACACACTGGTCTACAAGGAGTAAACTACAGTTAAACATTCGTAACACACTGAACCGCCGTGTTCCCGCAATCCCCAAATCTTTGATCCACGACATCGCCGTCACTGAGTCGAGTCGTAGACATGCTCAGCATTTTTTATGAAAATCCTGTCCATCTCGTGCTGGGACACCGCCAACTCGCGGAATGACTCCAAGATGAGCTTATACCAGCTCTCCGCCAGCGCAGGCGAACCACCGACAAACGCAGGTGAGGACCCAAAAATGATTCTCTCAAAGCCAAATGCTTCCAGGACCGGGACAACTAAGTGACTGTGAGCCAGCCACCCCACTTTGCGGTCATTTTGACTCACCGAAGAGTTTGAGAATGTTTTTCAATTCCGTTTCCTGTTCTTCTCCCAATCCCAATCCCGCTGTCAACTCGGACGAGACCCATGTCGGGGGGAGCAGCTTCACGTATACGTTCTCGAAGAGGGAAAGCGAATATACCCGCTGCCGGTAGGTGGTGTATGTCGGATGGTTCATCAAGGTAACAACTGGGATGATGGAGTCAAGTGGGGGAGGTAAAGCGTTGGCTGCACACGACAAGTCAATACGGGTTTGAGAGCGACGGGCGTCACCTACTCAAAACGATTGGTGTAGGCTTCGTGTTGGCGTCTGATTCGGTAGCTTTGGAGAGCAGGTTAACCAGACTGTCGTAGACCGATGAGTCGATGGCAACGATGCCGCCTTTGATGTCGAGATCAACGACTCGACCGTGTTGTAGGGCCCAACGGAGATTCTTGACTGGGTTCTCTAGCTGTGCTTGGTCCTTGCTATCCTCCTCGGCTCCTGCAACGACGGGGGTTGCGCCATCGTAAATTGTTGTGAGCGCGGGGGAAACTGTTGCGGACAGGTACGGGGGAATTTCGGTGGTATCGAGGGCAAAGGGAATCAGGACGGACAGGACAGGCACGTCGACGACGCCGGACTGTAATCTGTGGGGCGATCAGGCGGCGCTTCGACACAGCGGGGAGGGGCTCACGACTGCAGGGAGGCGACGATCGCCTCGGGCTCATGGCCCCTGGACGAGAAGACGACGGCGCGTTTTTGAGCTGGGATGAGATGGGAGGTGTGTGCGTGGTATGTGCCGTGTGGATCGAGGGCGAGGAGGAGGTGGGCGTCGACGATGCCGGCGGGGGTGACGAGGGTGGGTGTGGGTGGGATGGGGAAGGTGTCGGATGTGCCGGTGTTGGGCGGGCTGAAGGCAGACAAGGGCAGACGGGGGATGTCTTTGCCCCCTCTGCGGCGCGGTGTCATGATGATGGTCAAGTCCAAGTGCTCTCACGCCTACTACAGAGATATAAGTAACAATAATGTCATGCAGCACCGTTCAGTGGTCGCCGGAGCCACGGCTTTTGTGGGCTCGACCGTCGCATCCAGTCCGACCATCTCTGCGCCTGTGTTCGCGACTTGGGCCGGTTAGCTGGGTCTCGTCCGAGCTCGTCCAACTTACCACTTGGTCTCGTGCGTCGATCTCTGCAGCAAAAAAGTCGTCAAAGGCCTGCAGTGCATGTTCACGTTCCTCTCTCCGACCTTGTTCCCAGCCGTCGTCATATCCCTCCTGTCTCCCGATCTTCCGCCCCTTCTTGAGCCCGGTCTCCTGACCCTTGGCGAGGCCGTGCTCCCGCCCCTCCTCGAACCCTTCGTGACGACCGCTCTCGTAACCCTCTGCGTGTCCAGCATCGAACCCTTCGATCTGACCCGTCCTGAACCACTTGTCCATCCCGTATCGCAGCCCTTCCTCTCTCCCAACCTGCCTCGATTGCACGTTCCCGAGCTCCATCTGGAACTTTCGTGCCGTGTCCCGTGCGCGTGCAGCACATTCGTCCGCTTCGTTTCTCTGCTTCTCGAGCAGCGCAACGTCAGCCTGCAGTCGCTTCACGTCCCGCTCGAGGCTCTCGATCTGTAGCTGATACCGTTTGATCTCCTCCTTTGCGCGCGCGGCTTCGAGCTCCACGACGTACTTGCTGGACTCGACCTTGGAGACACGAGCAGTTAATTCATGCACCCTGGACTCTGCGTGTTCAGCCCGCGACACTGCCTGATTCGCTCGACGAGTCTCCCGATCCAGTTTGTCACCCGCTGATCGGAGCAGCGACCTGAATTTGTGTGCCTGCTTCTCTTCCTCGGCTAGTACGAGACCCAGGATGGACGAGGTCCGTGGCTCTCGACTGCGCGTCGTCGAAGAAGAGTGACGTTGGCTCCGAGAGCGGCTGCCCTGTGGGCTGTCGATGGCATTGATCACTGCGGGGTCCCTGAGGTATCCGGTTAGTGGTGAAGGGGCGGATGTGGCCTCCCGTATCTGCGCGATGATGTCAGTCTGCTCGCGCAAGTCACTCCTAGCTGGCTCAGGGTGCTGGTCATCATGGGAGAACTCGGAGGCAAGGTGTTCATGGAATCGGGAGGTGCTCATAGGCTGGTGTGGTGAACACGATGCTGTACGGTGAACTGTGGGTTGAAGGAGAATGAAATAGCTGGGAGCTGCGCCTCCGCTGCTTTTACTCGCCAGCGCCAGTGCAAGGCACTGCTACTCGAGCCTGAGGTTCGTTTTCGCAGCTGCGGCTGCAATGCGACTCGTGTAGGGCGCGTGTTTGGTGGTCTCGCATGCATATTACCTGTCAACCATCCTCAACGTCGTGCTGTTTTATGTACATCCGATCTTCTGAGGTCTTCTCTGCTTATCCAGGATCGGAAATAAATTCCCATCCCTCGCTGCAGTGCTTGCACATAAAAGCAGCGCCGACTCGGATCCGGCTTTGTTCGTCTTCTGCAGTCATGTCAATGAAAGCCGTACGTCCACTCGTCCCTTCTCTCCTTATCCCTAAGCGCGATACCCTCCCTAGGTCGTCAAATGTGCGTAGCCTCTGCGCACCCCCGCCCGTACGACTAACTTCCGTGCATAGCCGTCATCTCCGGTGACACCCTCGTCTTGCGCGGTGCCCCCGGTCCGCAAGGACAACCTCCAAAAGAAAGGTAACCGTACACACAACGTGTCGCACCCAACATGACACGTTACATGTGCCAGAATCCTCCATCTCGCAGACGTGGCCGCTCCAAGAATGGGTAACACTACGAGAGAAGACGAGGCAAGCAGTCGTTATACATTGACGCCTTTCTTGTGCTGAGTCCTTCTACGCCAGCCATGGGCATACGAGTCTCGTGACTTCTTACGTGCCATGGCGGTCGGCAAGCCCATCTCTTTTACCCCGACACACAGCTTGCCTTCCAATGACGATATCACGCGCGATCTCGGGACTGCTGAAATCGGTGGCCTCGACGTCACTTCGGAGCTACTGAAGAATGGTTGGGCCAAAGTCAAGGATCTAAAGCGCGAGCCTACTGATGATGACACACGGAAGCGTGATCTCGAGGCCGAAGCCAAGGCAGCGGGTTTGGGTATTTGGAATCCACATGGTCCTCAGGTGTGCCCCCCGATGCCCCGAGCCGCCTTGTTTTCACTGACAACATTTGGCACGTGCCCAGGCCCATGTAGTACATCACACTATGCCCCAAGACTCTCTGGCATTCGTTTCAGAGTGGAAGGGCAAGTCAATCGATGGCACGTTTCCGCTTCGCGGTACTTTGATCATGGACTAATCGTCACCAACGTAGCACTGGTGGAGCAGGTTCGAGATGGATCAACTCTTCGTGTACGACTCTTCTTGCCTGATGGGGGGCATCAATTGATAAATATCGCACTTGCTGGTGTCCGCTGTGCGAGAACATCGTCGAAGCCCGACGAATCACCAGAACCGTGGGCAGAAGAGGTTCGTTCTCCAGCGTATATGCTGAGCGCAAGAGCTGATCCCGTCCAGGCCAAGTTTTTCACCGAATCACGATTGCTTCAGCGTGCTGTTCGTGTTGTGATCTTGTCACTGCCAAGTTCCCCCGCCACTCCTTTTCAAACGGGTACAAGCGCACCACCTCCGCCTGCTTCGATCTTTATTGGTTCAGGCGAGTTGCTCTTTCACTTGATGCTCCATCTGAGCTCTGACTGAAGATCGCGTAGTCTTCCATCCCGCAGGAAATGTCGCGGAACACTTGGTCGCCGCTGGTCTAGCCCGCGTCGTTGACTGGCACGCAGGCATGCTCACGAGTGGGGGTGGAATGGAACGCCTTCGGGCTGCCGAAAAAGTCGCCAAGGAGAAACGTGCATGTCTCTATGCCAGTGCCTTGACTCCATCTGTCACCCCTTCGACAAAGGCTAATGACAGTCCTAATGGGAGTTCACGGTCGTTCGAAGGTGTTGTCATCCGTGTATGGAGCGGCGACCAAATATCAGTGGCTGAGAAAGAGAGTGGAAAAGAACGACGGTTGAATTTGGGTTCTACCAGGGGACCAAAGTAAGAACCAATCATTCCCGCGGACCAAGTACGTTTGACCAAGAGGTTTCAGACTTTCAGATCCCAAACAAGCATTCTATGCTCAAGAGGCCCGAGAATTCTTGCGGAAGAGGTTGATTGGCAAAAATGTCAGAGTAACTATCGACTTTGTCCGTCCTCGTGAAGGCGAATTTGAAGAGCGAGAATGCGCCACCGTCCGATTTGGTGGACAGAACTCGTATGGCAATCGTTACGACGAGAGGGTTGTGCTCACTCTTGGTCGTATGATTTGCTACTCAGGAATATTGCTGAGCAACTGATCGAGAAGGGCCTCGCGAGCGTTGTTCGCCATCGCAGGGATGATGAAGACAGATCGCCAGAGTATGACAAACTCATGGCAGCCGAACAAGCGTACGTAGACAACACTATCCCTCCAGACCCTGCAAACTCGTTTGCAGTGCATTGACAGAAAGCCGTGGAATTCACTCTGGCAAAGAGCAACCGCCACCTAAACAGCCGCTTAATTTGTCTGAGGTAGGTTGCTCGATGACCAAGCACTTTGTAGCCTCGTTCGAATTTGCAGTCTAGACTGCAGCGCGTGCAAACTCATTCTTGAGTGGCTTCAAGCGGCAGGGTAAGATACCTGCAATTGTTGATTATGTTGCTTCTGGATCACGATTCAAGTACAAATTCCTCCATCATTGCCTCTACTCGTGGCTGATGCCTGCCCCTCCAGGTTATTCCTCCCCAAGGATAACCAAACCCTGACCCTGGTGCTCAGCGGTACTTTTTTCAGGCACCGTCCTTCAATCTATAGCCTCACCTATTGTAAGGTATCAGGGCGCCGCGTACGGCTCGCAATGCATCAGAGAAGAGTGAGCCATTTGGTTCTGAAGCTGCGGAGTTTGCAACAAGGCGATACATGCAACGTGACGTCGAGTTTGAAGTCGAATCGACCGACAAGTCTGGTGGCTTTATTGGAGCTTTGTGGTTGAAAAATGAAAATGCTGCCATTTCACTTGCTCGTGAAGGGTATGCATTTGTGCACGCGTTCTCTGCGGATGGTCTATCATGGGCGAAGCAGATATACGATGCAGAAGTCTGTACCGTTGTCTCTCTTGACCGAGTGACACTGATGCATGCATGCTAGGCCGAAGCCAAGCAAGCACGACGCAACGTGAGCTCGAGCCAGCGTATAGAGACCTGTGCTAACTAAGGCTCCCGTAGGTGTGGAAAGATTACGACGAGGAGGCCGAGCAAGCTGCGCAGACACCCGTGGAGGACGTATCTGCATTAAAGCCAGAGTACATCGATGTCATCATCAGTGACGTACGAACGAAGGACGGTCTCAACCTCTCTGTCCAGATATTAAATACGGAAGGTCGGTCCACTATTGCAATCTACTGGCCGGTCTACTCAGTGGCAATCCGGTTTACAGGCATAGCCTCCTTAGAGCAGTTGATGCGCGATTTTTCTTTGCATCACAAATCTGCGGCGGTACCTGCGAACTTCACGCCGACAAATGGAGATCTAGTCTCTGCGAAATTCTCTGATGGATCATGGTATCGTGCCAAGATTCGCCGAGCATCACCTATCAAAAAGGAGGCCGAGGTCACCTTCATCGACTACGGCAACCAAGATACCATTAAATTCTCCGACTTGAGACCTCTCGATCCAAAATTCCGCTCACTTCCCGGTCAGGCGCAGGATGCACGCCTCAGGTTTGCTCCCCTCTTCTCCTACGACACGAGTGTTGATCGGTTGCGAAGTTTCGTGAAATTGGTGAATCCCGACAGCGAATATTACCTCGAGGCGATCGATCGCTTCCGCTCGCTTTGTGAAGGACGTAAACTCATTGCTAACATCGACCAAAAGGAGGGAAACATCTTGCACCTTCGACTCATCGATCCCGCAGACCCAGCCTCTGCGCAGAATCCGCTTGCTTGCATCAACGCAGGTCTGCTCCGTGAGGGTCTCGCTTCCATTGACCGAAAGAACTGCAAGTACCTTGGAGCGTATCCACACGTGGTCAAGCATTTGCAAGAGTGTGTCGCAGCTGGCAAACGAGAACGTTTGGGGATGTTTGAGTTTGGGGACGTCGAGGAGGATGAGTAGGCGATGACGGTGTTGAGATGCGTTTTTAAAGTGCATCTAGGGATTTTGATCTAATCCGCGACATCATACTCAGTCTTGTTCATGTGTTACCAAACAACAGTTGTGGCTTGTGGTCATAGCTCTTCACTGTTCGCGGTCTGAGTTGTCCACTTCAATTGAAAACGTGTGGGACGAGATCAAGGTCTTTCTGCCTCATCCCCGCTGCGAAGGTGGTCAGTGTGCCCGGTACATCTGCAACAGAGACCTGATGCAGTGATATGTCCGAGTGTAGGATTCCAACTTCTTGTCATGTGCTTCTCATCAATTGGCAGTCGTTCGGTTTGAACCAAGATATCGCTGCACGCCCCCTTTCTTGCCTCTACCCACGAACAAGAATCAAACACAGTGAAGCGCCATTATAAAAGGCTGTACTCCGCCGACTCCTTCAATGGATTTTATAACCTTATCCCAAAGCAAATCTGTTCCTTCAAATCTAGCCACTGGCAGGCGGCATCGAGTGTCGATTTCAGGTTCGGGGAGCTACCAAAGCCACCTTTCCAGTCTTGGGTACCTCCACCGCGTTCGCACCACCTCTGAGCAGATGTCGCTGGGTTCCACTGCAGACTCGTCAAAGGACTACTTGCATGTACTAGTAGAGGGCGGTCTAGCCGAGCAAAGGGCCCGCGTGAGCCGACTTTGTTTGCTGAAACAGTTCATCACAGATCCCGCGATCTTTCTGTCGGACGACCTCCGGAGGATACGCAGTGAGGATGTCTGGCGGCCACGCGCACTCCTCACGCTGTATTGCTGCCTTTGCGTACTTTTCTTGACCATCAAGGTTCATACCATTTCTCGGAAAGCGCTCCAGGTTGTCCGACCTCAGCATGACCAGTCCTGGAGACCTGTTGCTGAAGCTGGTATTTTGCATAGCACATCATTGCCACCATTGATAAACCTCACGTTATCCCAACGCCTCTCTGTTGCTTTCAGAGAACTTCCCCCCAAAGCGCATTTAGAGACGTTTGTCGTGCAAGCCCATCCAGGTCATGAATCGGATCTCACCGCCTGTCTTTGGATCGAAGACGCTCGGATCGAGGAAGCTTTCGCATCTGCCACAGCATGGCCAGGGCCGGTATCTCTGGTCGTCGTCACCACGGGTGTTCCCAACTCGACTGGATATAGAAACTTGCTCGGACGTCTCACAGCAAAGCACGCGTCCACCAACACGTCCGTACACGTTCTGTACGTGCCTTCGGTCGCGGGTGGATCCTCGAATGTGTACCTAAACATGGCCAGGTTCTTTGCGCGTACGTCTCGGGTGGTCTTGTTCCCTGATGGCATTCTCAAGTCCACACTCTCGAGCCACGTGCGTTGGCTAGACAAACTACCCGTCGACAGGTCCCATCCGGTCCTTTTAAGCAATACGACGGGCAGGGCGTTCCCGCCGAGAATGCCTGCACCAGTCGTTCTCCCGAGGGACCACCCGGTTTGGTGCACAGAACGACTTTACATGTTTGGATCGCGCATTCTGGACTGGGATGACTGTCTTTGGAGACTGTGGCTCGAAAGCGCTGGAGAAGCATCGTCGATTGCTGTGCCTCACTTCTTGGATGGGTTGAAGAACACGACTGCACTCTCGGAGTCGCCTTATGCGGTACGTTTGTCGCACACGTTTACTGAGCGTCGTTGAACGTCTGCCGTCTGTAGCTAAAGACTCGTCTCCGCTGGTCCACTAAATACAGGTCGGAGGCATGTGCGTTCACCCTCAAGAGATCACAGGCACTCGAATCAATGTCGAAGAGCGAAAAAAGGCACATGCAATGGAGGAAGAAATTTTGTCGCGAGGTAAAGTCGACCGTGTCATTATTCCGGAGATCCGAATTTCCTTCATCCCACCAGACTGTCGGACTTGGTGCACTGGACATTCCTTGAGTTCCACCCAACGCGTCGCTAAGCCGCATCCGTTCATTTCGTTCGTTTTGTTTCCCAGCGGATTTTCCAGGGTTTTTGTATACAACAAGTTTGCCAGTCAGGAATTGGCAATTTTTTGAGCTTCTACTTCCTCGTCATCCACATCCATAGCAGCCTCGTTATTCTCCTCTCCCTCGTCTTGATAAGTTTCCCAAATCAAGTCTAGCTCTGGCCCCTGGATCACCCTCTCGAGGAGAGCTCTGGCTAGATCTGCACGTACATCGTTAGCGAGCTTACTCGATGTGCAACCGGGCACATACCTGCGACTCCCATCAGTCGTTGTCTATCCTTTTCATCCAGCCAATAAGGGGGATTCGCGTAACTGAGACGACCGAATGTCAGGATGAAGCCATGGATCAATCCTTGGTATGTCTTTGGTGGTGCGCGCAAAAGGCGCTCGCGCAGATCGAGCGTCGCATCTTCACCAATGACCAGATGATGAAGCAACAGCGTCGTGTGGTTGATGATGTGTGTCGTTCTGCTCTCCTGGATTCAGCCAACATTTTCTCGTTCAGAGACAGATCAAGCACCTCGTAGCAGCCTGAGGATCATCGAAGATCATCCCATGCTCATCCCAAATTGGTGCAACTAGATGACAGAGGTAGAGGACTATCGACGGGATCAGCTCTTGGCAATCGACTAGCAGCGTATATGCGTCAGGGTGTGCGTTGGAGAGCATGCCGAAGAACATGATGATGCGACTCTTCAGTTCATCCGCCTGTGGTACGACCGCAATGAGGAAAGGCGGCAAAGAAAATCCTGGACGGGCGCACCTCGGGTCCCTGGCGGTCGGTATTGGTTAGCAGAGAACATGCGAGACTGATTTGCGGGTGATGAACAAGGTCTACGGGTTCACCATTGTTCCGGGTACGCTCGCTTGCGGGAGGTGACAGCAAAGAACGAAATAGGTTCCGTCCTGAAATCATGTTGACTGGGAGGCCGCTGAAATTGCATGAATCATACTTGTCGACAGCCATAGGAGTACCCGCATGCTCTCGATAAGGAACCACTGCGGACGGTGGGGATGGAGCAATGTCGTGAGCAAGGATGGCATGCTCGGACACGCACTCAAGCTGGATTCACGGTCAGCGATAGGCGTACAATCTTTTTGTAGAAAACTCGCCTGTCTTCGAGGTCATCGGGGATCGACCAAACGAGTGCCTCATAGAGAGATAATGTTTCTTTTCCAAGCGAGCAAAGCTCAGGAGGCTCGTTTCCAGTCACAACATCGAGTTTCTGGAGCTGGTCTTGGATGATGTTATGCAGTACTTCCAACAACTGTGGTGTCTCGTCGTGATCTGGAACATGCTGCGATAACAGAAGCGCATGGATCGACGGCAACGTATATGCAAGGTTGGTAAGTAGGTTCAGGACGGCAGTCAGAGGGGAGATCTGCAGCGACTGAGCGACGGTCAAACATGCCAGAAGAGAAGAGCAAACCAAATCGTTCTTTGCTAGTAACTCGGTAATCTCACATAGCGCACAACATATAATTCGGGCCAAATGGTCAAAATCTCCATCGGGATGAGCGGGAATGCCTCCAAGGGTATCAAATATTCGCATTAGCACGGCACTATAGGACCGTACTTGACCTGTGTCTGCCGGAAACGCACACACGAGTAGTTGCAAAGTCGGGAGAATTGATCCCTGTAGTGTATGCGTCAACATGATGTCATGAAGCTATTAAACGTTAGCCTTGAAAAAGTAATCAAAGAGCACAAAATACAGACGACGAGGTTCCAACTTGGAGGGGACAGAACAGCAGTGTGTTCTTGGGAAGAGAGAGTCATGATTGGAGTCCCTTCGTCCACCATATGGACATCATCGATGCCAACATCGGCAGGAGGAATAAAATCCTCTACAAGTCCTCCGTTATCCATTTGAGTACCAAAAACATCAGGTTGGGGGAATCGACTGCTCGATCCCTGAGGCACTGGACTAGCGCTTGGAACGACAGGGGGCGCGAGCTGGGAAATTGATATAGTTATTTTCACCCATCACAGGCGACTAAATAGAACTCACGGATGCACTGAATGTGGTGGTCTCATTCACTTTGCGCCCCATGAATTGTGGACGCGGAGGGCCGGTCTGAAATCCCGACGGGAGATCTCTCGTCTCTAGTGAAGTGGTTTTCTTTGGTTTTTCAAAATCTGATATGACACCAAAGCGGGGTTGGCGAGGTGTTTCTGGCGCTGGGCGAGAAGGGACAGCGGAACTCCATTGGCCCAATCTTTGCGTCTGAGAGGGCAAAGGCTCTGCTGTTTGTGAAACGTTGTTCTTGGGTGAAAGAGGTACAGAGTGTTTCCGAAACGAAGTCTCCATTTCGTGGCGCTGGAGAACGTTTGATCAATCCTCCGAGAGCATATACGTTCCTTACTTTGAAAGTTAATTCTGTCTTCAAACGCTCCTTGTCCGCTTCGTGCTGCTTCTGCAATAGAACGTGCTTCGCATCAGCTTCATCCTTCGCGGACTTGAGCTTTGCAAGCTGCGCCAAGTGCTCTTGGGCTGTCTGCACGAAAAAATATTCATTATGGGGCACCCCGCATAAAACAACGTGCCGTGTACCTTTTCCAGTCGCTTTCTGAGGATAGTCACCTCTCCTTCCTTGGCAAACTTCGCCTCCAGAGCAGATTCCATATTCACGTGAATCGCTTCATTCTCTTTTCGAAGCTGCAAGAGACGGTATTAATCCGTGCGCGACCGAGACATGTGCTGCACAGATACCACACCTCTTCTATTTGTTGAAGCAACTGTTCAACATGATTGCCGGAGACCGTCGTAGACGGAACCCTATTGATTCGTTGGGGAGGACCTGACTGCGTCCGAGATACTACTTCTTGCGATGACACAGGTGACTGGGCGAACCGCGTGCCACGCACAGCAGAAGGCGGGCGAGAACGAACTTGAGTTCCTCTCACGGGGCCCCCTGCGGAGGTACGGCGCATGGGTGGCGAAGAACCTCGGGACAAAGGAGCAGTCCCAGTGGATCTGGCTCCAGGCCCGGTCTGTGCAACGGCGTTCGGTCCTGGAGTATTCCCCGACCGACTAGCCTGCGGCCCTGACGGACGCCTTTGCTTATCCTGGAGGCCATAGGTGCCATCTTGCCGAATGGAGACGTCCGGAAGATATTCTGTGTCCTCCAAAGTGTCCGCGCGGTGAACCGTTTGGCCAATCGACTGAGGCAGCCATGAACCCGTCGTCTTTTGACGCTTGGGTGGGGGCCCAACACTTTGTCGAGTTTGCGTGTTGGTAGTACGTTTGAATTTGGATTCCTCCTCATCGAGAACAGCGAGTGTCTTGTCATCAAGCACCAAGTCGTCCGAGAAGTAATTGTCGTCCGAATCGTTCATGAAAATTGCGAGGTTCAACGGAGAGAGACAAAGTCTGGGTATGGGATTCCTCAAGTTTGTCCGATTCAGAGGGCAGTAAGGTGATTTAGACAAGCAAGCTCGAGGTACGTGTTGTTCAAGTTGCCACGATTTGGATTTTTGAAAGGAGATAATTGATGAGTCCAAGGGCCGAAGATCTTTGATACTCGAGGAAAGTCCAATCTCCAGCGAATAATATCTCAAAGACACGCGTCATGATGTATGATAGAGGATTCGAGCTGGTTCGCCGTTTAGTCTTACTAACTATCATATTTCACACATCAATGTTTCAAACGTGCGCCGAACTATTTAATGGTCCTGTGGCAGACCGGAACACTAGCCGTTCATCCGAGTGAAGGGTAGCGGCCAGACAAGTCATCAAAAAGTGATGTGCCACCGCTTTCATCGACCAACACCGATCCGAGTCATGCACAAGTAGTACCTACCATGTAGGAACCGTCAAGTCCAGTTGTGGGTGCCGAATTGGAAAACAACACACTGCCACCTGCAAAGACCAGCTTAACTCACTAGTGCTCGCTCGGAACTTGGCGCTGTAATCATGGAAGGGGATCGAAGCAAGTTAAGTAAAGGATGGGAACATGGAACAGAATTTGATGTCTAGTAGTTTAGGGAAACATGCAAGTCACGTAAAGCGTTACGATCACGGGTTGCATTGCACCTGTGACTAGAGGTTTGGCTGTACGAATGATTTGAGGTCGTCAAAGTACATAAAGTCGTCAACGTGGATACTGAACCTGGAGTCGGTGGACGTCAGAACGAGGTTCGCCCAAGACATCACGACCATGTCGTGATGACTGGCGTGGGTCTGGACCGGAAGTGCGAAGCCGGGAGGTGGGCGCGGAGGTCCGCAATGATCGCTACCAAGCGAAAAGGCTACTAGTGTGAGCGCCGATTTATCGGACTGTGCCAGTGCGCCAAGTCACCCCCTGTTAGCCAACATAGCGAACTTTGATCGCGCTAGTCCGGCTTCGGTTTTCCAACGCTGTTGTGCAAGTTGTCATTAAAATGCTAGAGTGCCGGAGACCATAGGGTAACTACCTTTCAATTCCTCGGCCTCTTGGCTCTGCTCATAGTTCAAAACTATGCGTTTCAGGTGTTGCTGTTCTACTTTGTCTTGAAGTTGTGCCGAACGAGTATGCACTGCAAGCGCAGATTCTGAAGGGACGGGAAGATATCGCATCTATCAAACCGATTAGTCCAGATCCTGTTCTGATACCCGACTGATAAACCTGTTGCTTGTTTCCCCTCTTTGTGATCACTGCGAAGTTCATCACCGACTCGCCATTAGTTGCATTGCCTTCCCCATCAGCATCTCCCTCGTTATCATCCGCACGTTTCTTTCTGGAACCAGGTGCCAGTACAGCAGAGTCCCACCAGGCAGCCTTCTTGTCAATCTTTCTCGACTCAGCAGACGAATCCGTGATGATTTTGGCAAATTCTTTTGCAAACTCTGCATCAGCTTCATCTGAAGGACCAAGATACTCCTGGGTAGAAAGCACTACGACGGTGTCTGGCGAGGGAGCGCGATCTTCAGCCTGCGGAAAAGCATCTCTATCATTGTCTTTGGCAAAAGTCGTGAAACAAAGCTCACTGCAGATTCTTGGCCATTTGTATCTTCTTCTTCTTCGTCATCTTGCTGAGGCCGTTCCTCGTCGTCTTCACTATCATCGCCGCTATCACCCTCAGTTGCGACTTTGATACATGCTCAGCCAAGAACGACAAGATCGCGAGAACTACTCACATCCAGCATTTTGCATGACAGTATTGAACGTTTCATCGACTGCCGCGGCAGCTTCCTCGATAGACTTGGGCATCGCTAATTTCGGTCGAATGGCCTGCACGGCGGTGAAGTCATGGCAATAGAATCTACAAATTTGCCTTACCTCAAGAGAGTCTGACAGCATGAAATCCACATCCATGGGCAGCTCTTCTTTACACAAGACATAGTACTGACGCTAGTGTCAGTGTTTTGCGAGTTAAACGGCGGAAATCGCTCACCTGGAAGAATACCAGGAAGTTGTCAAGCTTTCTTTTCTGACTCCCCCTGTCAAAACACATCCCAACCGTGTCTAACATCACGCAGACCAAGCGAATTCTAAAAAAGTCATCTGGCATATCAAGTACGCAGAGCTGACGCGGCAACGGCTGACCATCAGCTAGGAAGAAAGGTGAGGGCGGAAGATGCAGTGCGAATGCGAGGGAGACTGACGATGTCCGAATGTTACAAGAGACCATAATGTTTCGAACACCAAGCTAGACCCCACCAGACGGTAAATGTACAATTCTCCGAGGTACTTCATTGTTGCTATTCGTTGTTGGTTCAAGTTGTATATGTTCTGCTCCAGCCCCCGACGTATGTCTTCTAGTACTTGATCTACAACGGATATGGCGAAAGCAGGATGGTAGCGCTGCAGGTCGTACGTCAACATCGCGAGCAAACTAACATTGCTGTATCTGATTTTCCACGGCTTTGTGAAAACCTTGTGCAAAGAGCGCTGGACGAGGGGATCGTCCCAGTCCAATTTGCGGACGAGTTTGAGCACCTTATCGATGGTCTTCTTGGAAAGTACATCGAATATAAGGTGGCGGATGAAAAGCTCCATCGGAGTTCGTTCCTTCTCAACACGTGGGGCACGCTCTGGGGGATTACACTGGGTAGATGTTCAGTGTCCACTCCTACGCTGGCTTGTAGAATCCAAACCTGATAGTAGGCATTCTCGAGCAGGAGGATTTGCCTCTGATCAAAGTGTTGCATACTTTGTTTGCGCTTCATCAGTTCAAGCTATATGAAAAAAGGTGAGCTCTCGATAGAGTGATACCAAATGCGATGAAACCCGCACCATGGTACCGAACCTTTCTCTGGTATCCTCACTTCGTAGAAGAAACCGACCACATCCTTCAAGCAAGAGGGCCATATTTTCTACGTTCGTACCCGAGAAGTCATCGAGACAGACTTTGAACATGTGCAATATCAAGTGGGATGGCACGATGCGGAACTTCGTCAAGTTCGACAGAAAGACAATATTCTATTCCGGTGGCGAGTTAAATGACATACCATCATCAAACGGAACGACATACTTTGATTCGTGTTTCGGCCAGCTCTTTGACGACATTCCTCTTCCTCTGCAAATACCGGAACTCCTCATCTAGCTTGATACACTAGTCAGCTTTTGTCCAACGTATGGATTGCAGTGACCTGGATGAGATGACCCACATAAGCGACTAGTTCCGATCCTATGTCCGGCATGTAGTTGCTAAGGGTGGCAACCAGCCTGGAATAGTGAGGGAGGAGGTCGGTTCTGTTCTTCGGAACGGCTGTCAAGAACTAGTCTACACTTATTAAACTGCCCAAGGAAATATCGATGAGATGGAATCCCACTTTGATGAGCCTCTTTCTGGCAGCTTTAGAATTGAGAAACGCAAAGTCCACGGAAGCCTGATCAATCATTGCCCGGTTAGTGGCATCTGGGAGGCGAGCTAAGAGGGCAGTAAGGAGCTGTGAGGGACCTTGCGGCGCGAGTTGAGGAGACAACGAGGGAGACGAAGGTTTGGGAGAGCCTGGTGTAGGCGTGACTACGCTGGAAGTTTTGGTGTGCGTTATAGTGAGATACTCTGAGTAGAAATCTATAAAAGACTGGCTCGGCTTACCCATCTTCTTCGTCCTCTGGGCCGTCTGGGCCATCTCCGGAATGAAAATTCCCATTAGTATGTATATCCCCATTGGCTTTGAGTCCCTCGAGTTCTTGCTCTAGTTTCCTCGCTTCCACTTTGGCCTTTTCCTTCTCAACTTTCTCTCTCTCTTCATCGGCTGCCTTGTCAGCCCCTTCATCTGATTCGATACCAAGAACACTCTTGGGAACAAAATCCTTCAGGTCTTGAATGTCCTCAAAAAACTTTCGTTCTTCGTCGTCTTCCCACTTCCCGCCAGACGCAAGCAAGACATCTTCCGATTCGTCCGCAAGCACTCCGCCAGAATTTGACCCTATCTGAATCGAGTCCGATTTTTGAGAGGCAGTCGGCAGCACAGGCATGGGAAGGTAGAGCAGCTCAGAGAGGCTGCAGCTGTGTTGTTAATGGAAAAGATAGCGCAAGGGGTTGTACATACGTTTGGCAGCTTGCAAAGAGCTTTTCGTACCCCTTGGACATTTTCTCGTATGCTTGTTGCCGGTCTTCGAATATTTCACCGGAACGAATGTAGGCTTCATGATTGCGACGGTCCTGTTCTTGAAGGCGCTATAAATAAATCAAGTTAGAGTACAGGTAGTGTGGAGCCTAGTGGGTCCGCGTACTTTGTGTTCCATAACCAGTTTCTTGGCCACATTGTCGAAATAGCCTTCGCACATGCGCCTGAACCGATCACGTATGTCCTGTTCTACGAGCTCCTCGTCTTCATTAGAAAGGGGAGGAAAGTTTCCTTGGGTTTCACTTGTCGTGAAGGATGACAGAGTGCCAGGTTCCGAGTCGCTAGGTATTTGCCTGGCTTGTGCGGGCATCAATCCTAGGTATGGACGAGCATATGACTTGAGGAAGGTTGAAAGCAGAGGGAGAGAAGATAGTGTAGGATCGTTCGATAACTATGTTGGATATCAGTCTAGACCCATGCGAGGCAGTAGGATATGTCCCACCAATTCTTTGATAGCCTTCATTATCCACTCGCCGCCACTCCTGGTCGGAGAATCCTTAATGAGGCCCACAAGAGCAAGCTCGGAGCACACTCGAAGGACTGGTCGTTGGCGGGTGATTCTCGCGGCGTCCTCCTTCTCACGTTGATCGGGAGGAAGTGCGGAGAGGGCTGTCCTTGAAGGAGCGGCGATTGCGGAAGCCAACATGTCCACAAAAGTAGGGGAGAACAAAGTTGGGAATCTTCTATGGAAGGCACATATGACCTGGGAGTATATGTGAGTATAATTTCAAACACCCAGAGTCTGGGACCCCTCACTTCCACCGCAGCCCAGACGTCTTTCTCTGACTTGCATCGCGCGATACCATCGAGGGCGGCAGCAGCTATTTCGTCGATGTATTTCTCGAGCGAAAGCGAGTCGATGTCCTTGATAATCTGGTCGCGGTTATCTGAACCGATTGACTGGCGCATACGCTTGATGAGCGCGGTGTGACGCTTGAGAGACGAGTCAAGTTTCGAGGGCTCTACAGGCGCAGTGAGGAATATTAGTTGGATTGTGAAGCCGTGACGGACCTAGGGTGTCGAGGGAGAGGTTCGACGCTTTGAGCTTTACACGCCGTGCGTTGCGAGTTTTCTCTTCCTCTACCTTGGGTAACGACGGCGGTTCCATCTTTGTCCAGAAAACCGATGATGGTGTGCAACACAGGCCCGCTGTTGGGTGTAAGTTGGTCGGCGATTCGACGGTGGCTGCGCCAAGGTTGTTACACCCGTATAAATTGCCTTTTCAGGACAACTTACACTTGCCCCCGGTAATTAGTAGTAGGGGACCAATTGCTTTTCGTTGTCTCCACCCGACCCTTACGCAAGTCGAAGGACTTTACTTCCATCATGCCCAGGGCGACCGTATCTCCAATCTCGTGGCAGTGAGACTTGTCCCCCATCCTCATACGGCACAGTCAACCACTTCGCGCTCCGACAAGTTACAACACGTGTCGCACCGTTCAAGTTGCCATTCGTGTCGGAGTCGATGTCTATTTCATCTCCGAATGTCGTGCTCTTGCAGACGAAGGTTTACAGTTGCGCGGACCGTCCGCGGATCAAGTGAAACGGAGCTTATTTCAGGTATATCTACTTACGCGAGGAGGGACAGCTGCAATACATTCTTGTAGCTCGACATTACTGAATTAAAGTAGACGACATCGAGCCAGAAAAACAGGTCGAGACATGCACGAGAGAATGGGCGAGACAGAGCGCGATGTCAAGTACAGTTGGTGTCACTTAGCCTTTAAAACATAAGATAATAAGGTACGTATACAACGGGGCGGGGCGATCAGATGAAGCAGCGTGGAATCGGGGTAAAAGGACGAGATGACGGTATAATCTGAATCAACAGAGCTTCCGCAAACAATGTGCAAGAGACGTTCTGGTCTAAGAGTGGCGGCGGCGGCTATTACTGGGCGTTGCTGTCATTAGTAGGATAGTTGAGTTTGCGTTGTCGTTCGTCACCCTGTGGTGCTGCAGATGAACGACCAGTGCGTGGATGAGAAGTTGTAGCACTCAAGAACGTCTTGGGGTACCCCGTCCCACCATTAATTCCTGGAACGAATAGCGCCCCGCGATTGTAGGAGCTCCGTTCTTTTCGACGCATGTGTGTGGGTTTGGGGAACTCCTCTGGGAGTCCTTGTTTCGGACCAGGATCGGAGAAGAATATCTTTGGACGCCACTCCTCGCGCTCGTCCATGATACACGAATTCTTGAACTTTTCGACAAGTGCTTCTTTTCCCCTGTCAGTGTCGTGGTCGTTTAAGTGATGACAGATAATCTAATACACGAAACCTACTGGTAGTTTGCATAACTCATTTGTAACACTTTTTCACTGGAGTACATGTTCCTGCAGCATGAAATCATAACCAGTTCAAACGTCCAGATGGCCTGTGGCTTACCACTTTTCACCCAGCGTCGTCTTCGCGAATCGCAAAAGATCCTCCACACCAATAAAGTTGACGAATGCATACCCGACATTGCATCCTACCAAACAACCGATATCAATGTCATAAAACCCATCGTAACATTCATGGCTTTCGTACCATTCTGGAAGTCCATTCGCAGGTAGAGGAAATCAATGCGCCGAGGGCAAATTTTGTTGATGTACGCGATCAGTTCTTTGTCGGTCATTTTATTTGGGATGTTCTTGATCATGACCGTGGTTCGCGTGTCAAGGCCCTGCTCGATTTTGCGAATGTCCAGTTGATTGTTCTCTGGAGGAGCCCGCGGAGAAGCCGGATATGCAGGGGGATATACACGGTTGGGGGTGGTTGCGTATGGATTGTGGGCCAGGGAAGGAGATGCATGTGGTGGATAAGAATAGGAAACTGCCTGGGAGGTAGCACCGTGATAATAGCCCGGGGAAGATGGAAACGCAGACCATTGCTCTGGCAGGATGCCTGGCGCCCCCCACGCGACCCAGGTGCATGTTGACGCATCCCAGCATATTGAAGAACACATGGGCGGCATAGGCGACTGTGAGGAGACCGGGTATTGCATACCGTGAGCAAGGGGCGAAGAGACCCAGGAGGGCTGCATAGATGCATCTCCAGCGTACCGGTCGGTACGAGTGATATAGTCATGCATAAAGTGTGGCTGGGCTCCCGGACATGGTGTGTTGCACAGGTCAGTCGCACCACCGGTCACCTGAGCGACCTCGAATGGGCAAACCTGTGAGCGATCAAAGGCAATGGAATTCATGTTGGCAGTTCGCATGTAATCTGCGTCAACCACCCTGTGATTTGGGCGAGAACGAGCAACGTCAAAAGGGAGATTGTTCGATCCACGTGTACCAAACTGATCGGGGGCGAAGGAGCCGGTGTGCTCGTGAGGATGGTCAACGGAAAATGCCTCGTCCGTGGTGGGCTCGATGCTGTCCGCAGGATAACGAGAGGTGGGTCTCTGGCGATCAGGAATGGAAGACTTGTGGCTGTTTACAACTGAGCCCGCATTCATGTTGATGGCGTTGGTTCCTTCGTGTTCGCAAGGAATCGGATAGTCAGAGGCCCCTGCGTCGTTCAGGAGAGGGAAGGGAACGCCGCTCGAGGTCGTGATCGTTTGCGACTGCGACAGATACGTGGAAGCCGTGGGTGTCTTCGGCTCCGCAGAATGTCCACCTCCGAGATGGCCTTCTGGGCTAACCAAATCTTCTTCCAGATCCCGTGGCCCGCTACATCCACCACGTAAAACATCTCGTTCGATGAGTCGGAGCCTCATGCTGTCAACCACTCGTCCGTTCAGACTTTCCCATGCCAAGTCCCCCGCGCGGATGTCGTAGTACTCGACCATGAACAGCTGGTGAGTGTACAAAATGGTCAGACGCAAACCTACAGGACACGGGCATAAAACGAAAATTGTATATGATGGGAAAATGGCTCGAACAGCAGTCGAGGGATTGTGGTATCGGAATCCGTGTACCATCCGCATGTAAGAATATACTTAAAGCAAAACATACCTGGTTACATTTCTCTTCATCCTCTTTCAGGAGCCGGAACGACTTGAGTTCTCCGTACTTTGCCAGCACGCTTTTGAGTTTTACGGGAACGAAGAAGCGAACTCTACTCCAACTGGAATAATTGTTATCACGCTCTGCCATCATTCCACCCACTGAGACGCAAAATGCGCCGTCTGTGCGTGCCATGGCAGCTGACGCTGACTGACCAAGGAGCTGGGGAGGTTGAGAACCGACTGCGAGACAGAATACGAGCCAGGCCCACCTGTAGGAAATGATCTGGAGCTACGAACAGGCAAGTCAATGCCTTCACCCATGGGCAGCCCGTCGTGCTCTCGTGAGAGGTCCTCTGCTCGTCATCCGAATCAGTACCGTAATGTGGATGCGAGCCATTAGCCTCTATAAGGCGTTTGACTCTTTCGGCGTCACGTATGTCGTAAAACGCGAGGATAATGACACGTTTTTCCTGAAACCGATAATAGATGGTCTGAATTGCGCTCCCAGTATTCGAGGCACTTTGCGAATTTGCCTGAGCCGGGGACGAGTCATCCGGAAGCGCTGCCAGCGAGTGGAAATACGGACCAATTACGTCCTCTGAGAGGTCGTTTGGAACGTTCCCAATCTGATTTGCAACCATCAGCATAGCGCACATTGATACAGCGAGAGATTCACAATCAAGAAACGGCTTTCAGCAGACTCGCTGGAAAGAAGGTTATGGGAAGGGGAATGTCCGTCGCTGGGGGGGCTGAGGTCGGTTGAATCCGGGTCCGTACTGTCACTTCTGAGTGACGAGGCTGGGGTGAGAGGCGGCGTTAGATAGTGCTGGTTCTTGGACTGCTGACGAAATCGTTTGGTTGGGTGGATATCGCCATCTTTTACCGCAAGGTTGGAGGATAATTTTGCTGGACTGGGGGATGGCTTCTGAGACGAGGAAATCTGTACGGATGGCTGTGGACGTGTCAACTGAGTGTCGGAAGAAATGTTGCGCGCTCTATGTCACGTGGGAGCGCGAGTGAGAGAGATGCAAATACACAGGACAATACATGGACGCACCGCAAATTTGGGAGGGAGGGAGAAGGCTGGAGGCGTGGGGGACGAGTGTTTCCGTCTGCCGCAAGGCGCAGCGAAGCAGACATGATGTGGGAAGAGGATGAAGCTCGAAAAGGTGTCTGCGCAGGCGAACGATGCTTTAAAAAGGGGAGAGGAGAAGCTTGGAGATAGAAAAGGAATAATCGGGGAATTGGATAGGCTGAATGCGCGATTAATTTGATGGGCCGTGTTGACGTACAGAGAAGCGAAGCTGCAAGAAGAAGGTAGGATCTCAGCGTGTAGCTCCGCGCATGCACGCTGAACGGAGAGTACGGAAGGGGGAAGTAGGAGACCAGAGTCAGTGAAGTGGAGACATGACCGACACTGCACACGATGGTGATAGAATGGGTATGAAGGTGGACCAGGTACCGCGAGAGAAACGAAGTGCGTTATAAGTACACAAGGCAACTTCCAAACCGCTTGGAGAAGAGGGGAATAGATGCGAGAACGTGATACAATATAGCAACTGGTATGCGCCAGGAGATTCTATGGCGCCTTCTAGTCAGATTGACAATCTTACCAGAACTTGATCAGACGAGCCGACAGACGCAGACACGAAAAGGACGGTCGGTGGTGACGCAAGGATGGAAGGACGCGGTTGACAGAAAACGGACTATCAAGGCAACACCAACGACCTGCCGCCCAAGATAGCGCAGCCATAGAGAGATGTCCAAGCGACTGAATGGGTTGTTGGTTGCGACGAAATAAGCAGGACAATCGGAATGACTGGAGAGATCTATAGAACGAGTTGATTGCTGCTCGTTCACGGAATCTGCACAAATGGCCAAAGTTCTCAGTGCAATCCTCCTCAGGGACGTGTCCGTGGCAATCGCAGCACTTGTTGCATGACGCAAAATACCACCCGGGTGCTCTATATCAATTTCATTTATCACCAGAGAATTTGGAAGCGCTGGTGTTTACAAATATACCCACCTTACGCAAGCACAGAACCCCCATCGGATTTGGGCCACGTCCAGCCTAGCTGCCGAAAAGGATAGACAATCGTCGGATAGGCCAGTCTTGCCAACACGGATGGCCGTCGCAACGTCTCCTCCGGGGCCACGGATCCTACCCAGCGCGTATCACGTGTGCCTGGGTGTCATCGAATGTGGCCTTCTCAATTCCGAGACTAAGTATTCGGGCCGCAACGTCGAGAGCTGATAAGTCTCCTGCGCGATCATTATACACGTGCCCGGCCATAAAACTTGTCGGGGAATGTGACCCACCGCGCCTCGACGACGTCCACACAGAGCCTGTCGGAAATTAAAACAAGCCGCCAATTTTGCATAGTCGTACTTGCAAGAGAGATGAGGCCTGAGGCTCTGAGGCGCGTCCAACTTCAACGATGTGACGGGCTCGTGAACAAAATCAAAACATGACTAGGGACACAACGTTTAGTTTGCTTTTATTCTAACAGAAATCTAACACGAGCCAGTCCGCTTAAAGGGTGCGATCCTGCTTAGTAATGTGAGTCATTGTGCTGGTGAACACTTACAAGCCAAAGTCCGTTCACGAGAAACGGCCAAAGGACTTTCTGACCATGCCGTTTTACAAGATGTTGTGCATATCCGCTCATTTCAGAGAATATGTACGTAGCAAATGTCTCCCAGTGCAGTGCTCATGTCGTGCCTTCAACTTGGCTAACCAGGCGGTTTAGAGACATATTAAAGACCTGGTAACAATGTCTGCACGCCATGTGATGGACCAGGGTGGAGTTGTTCGCAATATCGAATACTGGGGAACCCAAACGCTACCTCAAGTAATGAGGAGACATAAAAAGAGCCAGAACGCCGGAGAGTGAGTTTTGTTCGACGTCTTGTTTCTCTCTCTGACTCCATATTCCAGCTATTGGACCATGTACTTTGACACGTCCCCTCGCATCCTCAATTCCTTGGCGCTCAAACTTCGGCGAGACCCCCGTGTCATACGCTGGACAATGCTCAAGCAGGGCGAAAAATGTCAAGACATAGTCCTGCCTAGGGAGAAAACCGTGATGAGAATGGACTACCTGAAACCACTGAAGGAGAACTCGTGGTCAGACCTTGGCTCCTTCTAATGCAATTCCCAATCTTTGCTAGCATCTTTCACGAACCACATGTATTACATCCATCTAATGTCTTCCAGCCCGTCAGGGCAGGGCAAGCACCCGTCCTAGATTGCAACATTTCCTTCCCAATTTATATCCGGAAAACTTCCGGGCTGCAACAGATCTACTAGTACTCGTCCCGCAAGAACAGGGACGTCAACCACTGCAACAAGTCGTCTATGGAATTTACTTCCTATCAAGGGCTTCCCAGGCTGTCAAACGAGTTCTTCACGTTTTCTTTTAAAGATATGATTCCCATAATCGCCTGGGATCTTGATCAGAGCGTTGACCTAAATCTAGCCAACACAAATTTCTGCCAGCAGCCACATTCCGAGTAGTCTACGCCAGAGTCCGCGATCTCACCCACTCAACTACATCGTCTAGGCTAGAGACAACTCTAACATTTCTGAGGTCTTCGCCTGCTTTTTTGTGTTCCTGATCCCCATCAGGGCTAGGTCGTCTGATCAATAGTGCTTGCATCCCAGCCGCGAGGGCTCCGTGATAGTCACTTTTGATGGTTACCGTCAAATTAGAGAAGAGACCTAGTAAGCTTACCATTCAAGTTCATCGCCAACATGGACACCCTGGTCGAAATGAATCACGTTGTCTAGAGCTTGCTTGAAGGCGCGCCGGAATGCCTCTGCATTGGGTTTCTCGACCTTCTCCTCTTCACTCAGGACAAGGGAATTCAAAAACGGGGATACCCCAAGGTCGGCAAGAACGAGGCCTGTGGTGGTAGTATCAACAGGGCTGACCACTCTGGCATATGCCAGAACATACGCATTCTTGCATCTGAATTGCTGACCAGCGCTGTGCGAATACTCATTTCTTTCAGTTGGCGTACTGGGTTTACATACGTATCAGAGGTTGAACCAGAAAAGATGACATCGATAAGCTCACGACATACGTACGGGAAGTGCATCATCAAAGAGCTTATATCCTTCGCTGGAACTGAAGCGGTACATGAGTTGGGGCACGATTTTGTCCAAGGACGCTTCCACGGCTGCATGCATCCTGTCAACGCCATGCGTTTTCGGTGTGGACTCGAAACGGCCGCATACCTTGCGAATCTGCTCCTGCTCCTATGGCTGTTCTCTTAATGACCTCAGACCACCACCCATGAGCACCGGATTGGCTTTTGTAGGCAGGTTTGTCCGCTTGCACATGCCCCAGGCCTCGAAGCAGGTAGGTCAGACGTAAGCGAGGGACAAGCGAGCTTACTGGCTTTAAAAGATCGCTGGAGGGCGCTCGGAGACAAAGGGCCAAGGAACGGCGCGAAGACTTCCGAGTATTGGACATGGATGGGTCTTCTGGGTGTGATGAGGGTATGGAGGGCATCGAACGTGACGAGCCTGATCATGGTTGGCCCGAGAGGCACAGGATGGAATTATGCGGAGGTTTATGACATAAATAAAGGAGTGCTGTGTGGGGTGTTCCTTGCGTGGCAGAACCATCCGCCTCCACGGTCTGCTCGTCCCACCAGATACTAGAAACACTCGCCAGCTTCGCTGTCTAGTACCTTTCGACGGCACGCCAGCGCTGCGCAGTTGCGATTAGCGCCGATTTGGATGTCCGGTGAGGTGGTGGGCAACAGCAACCTCAGACTCTTTTCAGGTAGCACACGCCGCAGGCGTCAGTCCCCGAACCCCGTCCCTCCTCGTTGCTCCTTTTCTCTGAACGTTCACCATGTCTAATACTCCCGCCCCCGATTCACAATCTCTCCGCCGCACCCAGTCAACTGGGGACATCCCCACGGTGACACAACCTGCCAGAGCTCGGATATCTGCGTCTCATCGCCGCTCGGCACAACGCGGTCTGGAAACAGTTCCTTCCTCTCCTATAAACAATGCAGAGTAAATCACTTTTTAAATTGTCCCTCCTGTCGATCGCTGATAGTCCGCGAGACCGAATTCTTGGCTCAGGCAGGCGGGCCAAACCCCTAGCGGAACCCATCCCGCATCCCCGCCGCAACCTGGCCAACGGCATTCGGGGTCAGTCTTCCAGACGCTGAAAGTATTGTTGGGCATGGGACCAGATGCATCTAGGACCAGAAAGGCGTTGGTATCGCTGGTCGGAACATTGCTTTACAACTTCATCCAGGTTGGTATCCCTTTGTCCTAAAGTACCCTTTTTACCCTGGCGGAATTATCAGGCCGCTACTGTCATTGCACTCCTCAGCGCTTCTTCGGTCGTCAAGAGCCCGCAGGATTCTATGATCGATCAATTTCATGCTTGCAGTCGACCTCTGGTTGCCTGGAATTGCCTTTGGTTGGTGCGACTCGCATTGTCATCTGGGTTGACATATTGGAACTACCTCCGCATACGGGCAGCGTGAGTCGATATTGTTCCATCATTGGCCATGTTTTCTCATGAAGGCCCAGAGATAACGTCTCTAGAGAAGACTCTGAGTCAACCGTGCAGCCAGGCGAGACTCAACCCGCGCGATCTGGAGACTCGAGGAATCGGAGACAACAAGATAGGGGGACATCAGCAGCCACTAACTCGGAAGATGCTCCGGTACCCTACAACCATATCTATGCGCGGTCTGTCAGCCTACACTTCATTTGCAGCCGGAGCTGACTTGGTGCCAGGTTGTCCCTCTTTTTGTCCTTGTACACTCTAACATGGTTCTTGACCGCACAAATCTTCGAGTATACTTCAGTGGACACGTGTCGCCTTTCTGCCCCTCTTGTTTGGTGGCTCACTTTCGGAATTTTGTGCACCATGTACTTGCTCGTCTTGGAAGTCATTCTTTTCGGTATTCTTGTGTTCATGGTTTTGCCATTCATCATGGTCAGTTCCGTGACAATCCCTGATCCGCGTGAAGCTGAGGTTATTTTTTTGAAGCTCCTCTACAGCATTATGTTACTTTGCCTGGGTCGTCATCCACTACAGAATCCACATTATATCAAGCCCGATATCGGGAAGCTCCCAAAGTCACTCGTCGACCGCATCCCTCTTGTTATCTATATCCCTCCCCCGCCCGACGACTCATCTGCCCCCGTTTCCCTACCAAAGCCTATTCACACTTATCCTCCAAAGCCACCCACACCCGTGCTAAGAAAAAGATTTGCCTTTTTCCATAGAAAGGCTTCGAAGAAGGACAGTGTGACGGGTCCCCACTCCAAGGATCGGAATGCCAGAGTGTCAACGCCTGATACGATGAAAGAACCCGAGACATGGGAGGATAACTGGGAACACTGTGAATATCCCTTTGTCAGGCTAGAAGGCAATCGTGCTGCGTGTGCGATTTGCCTGATGGACTTTGAAGAGCCGAAAAGGCTTTCTGCAGTTCCTCAGCAAGATCCCGAAAAGGATGAAGAAATGGTCACCCCGTCATCACCTCACACGGAGGAGGCGGTGATTCCTGTCGAAAACATCACTGAGGAAGAGCGAGATGCACTACCTCGTCTCGAAGATGCTGGAGAAGGCCCCCAGCCATTACGTCTGCTGGCTTGTGGTCATGTTTTCCACGTGAGCACCCCCAGGCTTTACACTATTTTTATCACTGAGTCACCAAACAGAAAACTTGCGTCGATCCCTGGCTAACTGACGTTTCTGGTCGATGTCCTGTTTGCCAACGCCGTGTTGAGATTGATGAGGGACCACCAAAGAAATCTAGGCGGAGACAACGTCGTTGATTCTTGTTGTGTTTTCCTTTAGGTTTGTTTGCGAGGGGAAGATACAATATTCAAGGTAGTGAATCGTAATGTGATATTCTACATATTGGACGAACTGATACCACCATCCCGCACCATGTATTTGCATTATCGACATTCTTTTGGACATGCACTGGCTCGCTTTTGCGAGTACGTGATGGGAACAACATGTCCACGTCAACACTACGGGTTGACCCATCATCCTCTATTTTTCCGACCCTTTCAGACTGACCTGCAGTAGCTGTTGGATGGGCTCTGACTAGAACGTTGGAAGCATCGCTTAATAAGTCGGTCTCGTTTGCGTTTATCGAGTCTAGATGTCTGCTTACTCCGTACATCTCATTAATGATGCCGCTTGCAAATCCTGAGCAGCAACTCGACTCAGATAATGACTATACCCCATCAGATGAGACGGTATAACGATGTTTTTTCTTGTTTCAGTGCCTCGCTGACCAGGACAGGAGCGGCCATTCTCTCATGAACTTTTCGACATGGATAGGGGTACCGTTGCGGCCAGGAGGGTCTGGCTCAAGATTAGTCTTGTAGCTTTCGGGCTCCTTGTATTCATTATATTCGCAATCTTGTCGATCTATTGGGCAGCTCTCGGCAGGTCTTCTGGGAATATTCACAACCTATCGGGGTATGTTGTGGTAAGTACTTCTGAAGTTAGGGACCCACGCATTCGGGACATTCGCTAAGAGGCTTGCTATCTACAGGATTTTGATGGGCAACGGATTGGCCAAGCCGTGACACAAGCATTCTCGACAATAAGTGGCCACAAACAGCTATCATGGTTGGTGCAAGATCCGTCGGAGTTTCCAAACGGACCATCGGATGTTCAGGTGGCCGTCCTAAACCACCGTTGTTGGGTGGCCGTAAGTGGTGCGCGTCCTCCCGCTCTGAGCTTTGGAGTCCCCTGACGCATCGTTCTCAGTTAGCCCGGGCGCGACCTCCAACTTACTCGCGGCAATAAACTCCACCGATGAAGCGTATAATACCTCTCAGGCAATCAGTGCATACCTAACAAGCGCAAGGAACGAAGCCGCGTAGTGAGCATTCACACTTCTTCTTGAATGTGACACCTGGTGATGTCCATTCTTCCAGCCGCACTGTCATCTCTCCGATGGTAGGCATTTTCTTTCACGACCTGAATCCTTGATGACACGTTGTTTATAGGTAAACGTGATCCTCACGAACATTACACAGATGTTCGGCCTAGCTTTTGCGAGGGAATTAGCATCTCGTCCAAATATTAGTGACTTGATGAGCACCGCACCGTCTCTTGTGATACTACCTGTTGACTACGTGGTGTACGACCTCAGGCCATTCGACGTTCCTGTGTATGTCCTGATCGCACGCGAGACGAGTGTTACTAATTCTTTTCAGCGCATCTGCTGTTGATTTTGTCGGACTTATATATCTCATGATCCTTGCGGTAAGGCATGCATTGCTACACTGCCAAGCTTGTTGACTGGTTGCTGTGTAGTTCATGTTAACGGTGGGCCCTATTCGACGAGTTTGTGCTCGCGCTAATCTGAACCCATTCCTTGAGAACCACCTCTTAGCTGCGGATGCCAAAAGTGGTTTCGGTAGGCGCCTGACACTGAGGTCGCTAATCTTGATGCGCTTGCTCTGGCCCTTTTTCCTGTACTTCTTCATCTCGGTGAGCCAAACTTTCACGTGTCCATGCCTTCCCCAAGCCCACATGCTCACAGCTCATGTATTGTTTGTTGAGTCTGGCGTTTGGTGTTCCGTTTGGACGATAGTGAGCCGGCCTTATTGCTTTCAGAGTGCGTACTAATTATTGTATAGCTACGGAGATGCTGGCTTCGTTATTTATTGGATGATGTCTTGGATGGCAATGGCTGCACTGCACGTTTCTTCTCGCTTGCCAGTAGTCGCCGTTCTGATGAGTACATAGGGGGCTTGCAATAGAGTCAATGATCACCCTTCTGACGATCAAGTTCGTTCCAGTCTTTCTTATTTTGTGGATCATCGGTAAGGTCTTTATTCCTGAACATCCCTCCAGTAACCGATAACCATAATTTTGGGCAGTCAATGTCTCTGTGTCGTATTACCCCATTGAAATCCTTCCGATCATATTTCGATATGGGTATGCGATGCCGTTCTACAACGTATCCAATACTGTCCGTACGGTGGTCTTTAATACGAAAAACCAAAGTGCGTGAGACACCCAATAGAGAAAGGGACTGTACTAAGTACGATCCATGTTTTCAGTTGGGCTCAATTTTGGGGTACAGTTCGCGTGGATTGTGGTTTCGTGCATCACTCTGCCGATCTTCGTGTGGCTTGCTCGACGCAGGCAGGTCCAAGCTTGGCGTCAGTCACAGGTAAAGAATGAATAAAGAAAAGAAAAACACAACCTGTTCTTTCCAGTCAGATATTGTACGATAGCCAGCTTAGTCTTCTATCTTCTGTAACCATCACGGAATATATTAGTGGGCCACTTCATCTGGAGCGATTTTGCGCGGTAAAAGCGAGTGGTTCTGCAAAGCCAGCTATCCATTAACCATAGTCGTGATTGAGTATGCTTGGAAGACAAGAGTGAATGGGGATGATGAAGATCTATCTAGCAATGGGGAATAAGTCATGAAATATGGTAAGGAGTCCACCGCATGTTCAACTTGGTCCCGGTCCCGGACTATTTGACTCGGCCTCCGGTTTTGCGGTTACGTCCTCGTGAGGGACACGCAATTCTGCCTCTATTCGTTCACGCGCACGAACCACCTTTGATTGTAGGTAATGTGAATGTGCAGGTGGTGGTGGTTGTCGACCCGTTCGTGAACCGGATGCGGGTGGGTCAGGCGCAGGCCGAGGGTTGTTTACTTTGAACAGATGCTCGTAGTTCTAAAAAGGACACACGGTTAGCTGTTCCCTCGCGCTTGCGGCGAACGACAGCGGATTCACTCGCCTTCGTGATGTTCTCCATAACCTCCCCACGTTTCACGTTCAGAATGAGGTGGGCCTCGTCCAACGTCATTCGGTGTTCGCGCGTCAACTTGTCGGTTGCCGAACCGGAAGTGGCATTGCGTATGCCCCCGACGTCAGAGCTCAATGCCTCTGGACGGTGTTTGGCATCTGAGAGAGAGAGAGAGCAGAACACAGGGGGAATTGAGCCAAGGCGACGACGTTTTTCAGTAATAGCATTAGAATCGCACTTTGTATAGCCTGTTTTCCAGCGGCGGCGAGAGCCTTGCCGAATATCTGTGCGCCGGTTAAAATAATTTGCCCGATGAGCTTTGGCGCGGACTAGATGGGAATGTAAGGGACAAGTTTGTCTGCTAGAGAATACATACCATGAGGTCAAGGTCGGCAAGGGTGCTTGAAGAACGGGACCATCATTGCGGTATAAATCACGTGGTCGTCTAAAATTGCTAGAGTCGGAAGCACCGTGACTCATGATATGTATTGGTGACGATGACCAGCATGCATTTAGGTCCTCGGTCCAAAAAGCGAAAACACCATTCCGCAGAAGATCCCGACACAGCTCACAGTACATCAAAGAAGAAGAAAGAAAAACGACACAAGGCAACCGCTCAACCCGTCACACCTCCCTCCCAAAATGCTCTGTCATCGCAAAAGCAGAAGCCGAAAGACAAAGGGAAATCTCGTGCGTTGGACCTCCCGAGCGAGTTCAGCGTAATTAGCGCCAGCCTCGTTCTTTCCATCCCCCCTGTCTTTGCCTCGGATCTTCGCGCCGGGGTGGAAGAAATGCTAGATAGTATGGTTATGCGGTGAGCATTGGGTCTGTGACTGCGCGCCTCCTTTGTTCCTAATCGGCGACTACACTTTTAATGGACAGCTATATACCATCATTGCAAGGTGTACTCTTGGCGCATTCAAACATACAGTTCCTGAGCCAGAATGCAAGTATACATGGTGATTGTCCTTTTGCCGTGTGCAACGTGAGCTTCGACGCCACAGTCTGGGGACCCCGAGTTTCGATGAAACTAGGTATGTATTATCATTCTTGATTTCATTCGTTGCTTGTACTTATATTGTCACTATTCTCTGTGCACCAATGTGTGAACATGGTTCTACTCTTGTGCAGTGGGTAGAATAAACTTGTGCTCTCCTGATCATATTTCTCTTCTTGTGCACCGTACCTTCAACGTCTCGATCCCTCGACATCATATTCCACAGGATCAATGGACCTTCGAGTATGGGCCGGCAGAAAATGACCCAGAGTTTGGAGAAGGAAGGGGCTGGGCTACGGACGGCGAACCGAAAGGCGCCGCTGATGAGGAGGAGGACGACGTCGAGATGAACGATTCCATCCGGCCAAAGGCTTCTGGAGAGGCTCGCGAAGCAGAAAGCAGCGGTCGCTGGGTACACCATTTGACCGGATCAAGACTCGGCGATCCGGATGGCTACGTCGAATTCACAGTGATAGGGTGTGTCCATCCTTCCTTGAACCTATCCTAACAATGCGGGTTCTGCTGCTCTACGGTCCCTTGTTGAACAGTTCGACAGACTGACGATAGCAAACGAGATGTTGTCTCTACAAGGGTCTATCCAAGCGGACCCATTCTCCCCCGAACATGTCCCGCACCCCGACAAGGAGGCCCCTTCTCCCACTTTTCACCGGGATGAGACGCCGGAAGTTGAGGCCCAGAATGAAAATGGTAAAGAAAGAGACAAGGAGGAGGATCAGGAGGAGAGTGACGGAGATGGGTTTAGGCACCTCGCGAGGCTCACGGATGAGGCCCAGGCAAACCAGAAAGCGAAGCGCGCCAAAGAAGAGGCGGAGCGACTTGAGAAAGCGAAGAAACGAAAGCGACGAGAAAGTCCCAGTGATGCAAAAGGTCCTCGTCATGGCAAAAGGGCAGAAAAGAAGCGAATAAAGGAGATCACATCGTGATATCACAACTGTGCTACCTGCGCGCGCGGGCTGTCGTGTCCGTGACTTCGTCCTCTTGATCGGAGGGTCTAACTGTCCACGCCGTGCTAGGATCGTCGTGTGAGGTAGGATCCTTGAATGCAAGGACGTGGAACTTGGGGTTACCGACTCGGATGATTCTCACAGGCCATAGTAAACTTGGAACAAGGCTCGCACGAATAGAGACTGTGCGCAATACTCCGCGAGATAACGGGCTTCGAGATGTAGCTGTGGAGAGAGCAACACGGCATGATCTTTCTGACTCTGTCATACTGCAGCTCTGAGGGCCCGGGAGCCTTGGCGGGCCGCCAACAGGTTCTTGTTCGTGCGAATAGTCTGAGACTCGCCATCCAGATACGTCCACCCGCCAAGAATACATTCGAGTCTCATATGCTGAGCTACACTCTTGTGGTATACGGCCAGAGCTCGCTTGGTCGTGTGTCGCGCTGCCCTTTCTCTGTGCGCCTGGGGAATACTGGTGCCACGTGAGGCATTTTGCGTCCGTGTGGACTGCCGTAGTATCAGCAACCACACGCCCGATTGACCACTTTTTATCGTTTCTCATTGAAGTGACGCTATGTTTTCCAGGTGCACAATGGCTCAACTTTTTACTTGTCCATGAAAACCGAAAAATCCATCTGAAGCAACGATGCGAACATGCACGGCCGCACAGAGACGAGGACCAGAACGGGTTGATGCTCAGGAAACCACCTGCTTCTCCGTCGAGAGTATACCTATCAGTGTCCTTTCATGAGAACACCGGGACGTGTGCTAAATGTATAAAGGTTCCAGGACATTCTCTACCTCTACCCCAGGCTCTTGTTGAACCAACGACATATAGTTTCCTATCCTCACTATGTCTCCAAGTTTGCTCTTTCCAGCAAATTTCTCGCCTCTGTGGCTTTGACTTGTCCTTCTTCCCTGCTAGAAGCTCGCTTTGCTCCGGATCGCCGTCGTGACCAATCAGCCGTGTCGAGTCGCCTGCTGGCGTTGCCGACGATGTACAGTACACCTACAACTGGGCTGGTGCTATCTTGGACAAGCCCGAGGTCTGTACCATCCACCTGATCCACAATCTCATCTCCTTCCCACTTTTAACGTTGGCACTGGTACCTCCACCGTTCCCACCCCATCGGGCAACGACGGTGCTGCTACTGCTTGGATTAGTATTGACGGTAGCGCTGGCGGCGCAAGTCCAATTTTCCAGACTGGTGTTGACTTCACAATCACCAACGGGCAGGTCTCGTACGTTGATGAGAGACGTTGAACATTCAATCCGAAACGCGCTTGGTCCGAGTAGCACCCTGACTACCAACACAACTTCTCTGGCATCAGCATTTATTATTTTTCTTTTCATTTAGTAGAAAGAAGAAGTAAAAGAAATGATAATAATGACTCTATCAGGGCCACTGTCGTTGCTTCCTCTACGACCGCTGGCACAGCACTTGTTGAGAATCTGACCACTGGCGAGACCGTCACCCAGTACCTCACCTCTTCTTCTGCTCTTTGCAGGCAGAGTGCTGAGTGGAGCGTCAAGGACTTCGAGAACGAACAGCGGTGGTCTTGTCCCCCCTACGGACTTTGGCACCGTGACTTCCACTGACCCCACGGCCGATGCCCCTCGCGGCACCTACACCCCCCTAGTGCCAGCATCATTGACATGCAAGGGCAAAACAACAACGTTCTCACGTCCGTCACCATCAAGTACGTCTAGACAGGTGACGGGTTTGTGGCTGTTCTTCATAGGGCCGCGACCGGGTTGTGTTCATATTTACCAGAAATGTTGTTCATGGTTTTCTTGTGAATGTATCTGGACGAAATGATAGACGTCAATGGCGACTTGAACGATGGTCCCCACGAGTTCATTGCTGGATTTCGGCGCAGAATGCCTGGCCGTTGATCGTATCAGCTATCTTTCTGCATCCATGCAAACTGTCATCTGTGGCCGTGACAAGTGGTATGCTACATCAACCGTAAAATGAAATGGATTGGATGCTCTCCTCATGACGATACTGACATAACAAACAAAACGGGCTACAAAGGTAAGATAGATCCACGGGAGAACAATTAATATATCAGGTGGACCGGAGTAAAGTAAATGGGTAGGAGGTTATCTACCCACTGGCCAGTGGTGTAGCGTGCTTGAAGCGGATAACGACGACAGTCACGTTATCATTAGTCTGTCGCACTAATGCGTGCTGAACGAGTGTCTGACTTGCTTCTTGTGCATCCTCAATGTTCCGTATCAAGTCAATGGCCCCTTGGTCGCCCGTGATATCCCATAACTATTATCGCATTAGATATACGCAAGACGCGTCAAAGGAGTACGTACGCCGTCACATGCCAGGATCAAAAATTCGTCGTCGTCGCACAGTTGCGTCTCAGTAGTGTAGGGAGACCCAACAACAAATTCCTTCATGGAAGAATCGCCCAGGGATCTCGTGACAGCCAACACACCATTGACGCGTCCGCTCATGACAAAACCGCCGGCATCCGTGATGCGTTTCGCTTCTTGCTTGTCAGAACCTTTGTGATCGTACGTCAAGCGCACGGCCTTCCCTGCCCGACAGAGGACCCCTCGCGCGTCGCCTGCATTAGCGCTGTAAAGCACGCGGCGGAGTGATGGGGGAGGCGATATCACAGTGGGGGTAATTAAGTGATTCGCTGGAGCAGGAAGGGATGTTGGGGTACCAAGTGAGGGCGGAGGCGAGCTACCACCTCCGCTGAGGTTTTTCAAAGCACGAGCAAAGCGACTGGTAGGTGATACGCTCTTTGCTTTCTTGTTTTTCTTGCTGGTCTTGTCAGATCCAGACGCTTCTTCACCCGAGTCACTGACGGGGGATTCAGAGCCACTTCTGGTACTTTTGGTATCCTCTGGGCTTGGGGTTGCAAACGATCGTCGGGTGGTGATTGGGGACGTAAGAAATGATTGTTGGCCGTCTGCATCTTCGATACGTAAAAATGCAGTCACGGCTGTGCAGCCAGAGTGGATTTTTCCATCGGATTCTTCACAGAGGCGAGATATACGTCTGTCGACGCTGTGGAATGTCTCGTTAAGGATGTCAGGGATCGCAATTGACGAAGAGGTCCGTAAGGAGTCAAGAAGGTACTGTCGAGAGAAGGTACGATGGGGTTAGGTTGTGATTAGGGTATAATTGTGCCTCTACCTCGTGAAAATGCTGGCCGCACCACTCTGCGGCATGCTTTCCCGCATGGCCGTCAAATACAGCGAAGAATCCTTGTCCTCTGACGCCGGCGAAATCGACGACGAAAGAGTGCGCATCTTCCATGAACCTGCGCGTGCCTTTGTCCTCTGACACGCCGACCTGGAAAGCATTGTTCCCGACAGAGTGCTGGTTAAGGGTCTAGGAGATAGAGGATGAGGTTATCTCACTTGTCGGGCGATCTGGAGGAACGTACCCCAAAAGTGTCGAGACCATCTGCGGTGGTGATCGACTTTGAACGCGCGTTCGGGGAATCTGAGAACCGAGGAGTCGCCATTGGAGATGGTCGTGGATGAGGAAGAAGAGATAAATCGTTGGGGGGCACTCATTACCTGGTCACGTGCAACGCGATGTGCTGTAGATTGTGGGCGGGTATCTCCGACCACCGCCTCTCCTTGGTCTGATTGCCCACCTTTTTCGATACCCTCGAAAACTGTGGATGTCTCAGCAATCCACCACTTCAAAGCCTTCACTACAGGGGGTAAAGATAAAGGCAAGAAAAGGTGCAGTCAAAGCCCAAGCAAAGCACGAACCATCAGGCAAGCCTTCCTCGTCCACAGCACGCATCCACACTCATCGCCCATTTCAGTCTTCCGAGACCAACTCTACAAACATCTTGAAACTGTCCCAGATAACGATTTCGACACCTTTGCTACAAAGCTCATACAGGCTGGGTCCACACTCGAGTTCTTGAAATATGCAGATGCTCTCTTCGAAATCATCCTTGTCGGTGGCCTTGTTCAGCCCGGCGGTTCCTACATCGATGATGGTGCACCCACCTCTCCCTTCACCATCTTCAACGCAAAGGACCCTGCATCGGTCGAGGACCTGAAGAAATACGTCGAAGTCCTCAACAAACTCATCAGAAGGTACACCTGTACCGTATGCCAGACGGTAACCACACCTCATTCTTCTTAGATATAAATATCTTCAGAAACCTCTCGAAGCGCAAACCCTCCCCAGCCTCCTTCAATACATCAATCGCTGGTCCGCAAACCAGCGCGACAAGCTCGCCATCACCACCGGCCTCCTTCTCTCCCAAGGCATCGCTGGCACTACTTGTCTGCAGAGTCTCACCAAGGATCAGCTTGTCAAAAACGGTTTGTAAATTGTCCCCTCTCGTGCTATTAGATTGACCACGTGACCATCCGACCAGATGCATCTATCGCCGTCCTCGCTATCATATTCCGCGCCTACTTGGCCGATCAACCGATGGATCACCTTGCCGCTGCTCTCAGGCGTGGAAACATTAAGGATCTTCTTCTCTTCTTCCCTCCCAATCGTCGGGAGCCCAAAATTCTTGACGACTTCTTCAGAAAGGAAGGTCTCCCCCAGGTAGCAGAATGGTACACCAAGAGGCAATACTCCCTCGCGAAAGAAGGAATCGTAGCCGAACTTAAGAATCTTTCTGGACACGGAGAGACAGCAGAGACCGTGCGTGTGCATTGCTTGATTGATCGCTTGGGACAGATGATTGAGTTGCGCGGGTTAGATCATTTCAGCGATACAGAGCAAGCTAGAGGAGCAGTCACTCCCAGATACGGAGCTAATCCAATGTATCTGGCAGGGTCTCATGGCTTCCGTAGATTGGAGCGCCAGGCCGGACCAGATAGAGGGCCTTGCCCTCCGTGAAGTAGGGGTACGCGCCATATTCGCGCCTCGGAGCACGCTATCAGCTGATTGTTGTGCATTGGATAGAAATTCACCCCCATTCTCGAGGCATTCTGCAAGGGGCCGAAAGTCGAGGTCGCCCTGATTAATCAGGTTCAGGTACACTGCTACGAGGATACGCGTATCATGAGGACGTTCCCCCAGATCCTCAAGGCATGTGTCTTCTGTTGTGTGCACGGTGTCGATTCTCATCGCCTCGTGCACAGGTCTTATACAACAAGGACTGCATCTCGGACCAGGCCATCATTTATTGGTACCAGAAGGGATCCAAACCTCAAGGGAGACAACACTTCCTCAAGAGCACTGAGGCGCTTGTCAAGGCATGATATTGCTTCTACCATTTTTTATACATTCAAAGTGATCCTGACAATTCCAGTTCCTTCAAGAACAAGATAGCGACGAAGACGAGTGAAAGTTTTCATTATCATCCCGCCACTACGCAACCGTGTACCTATTACGTTCCCAGAATTGCACTCAGAAATGTATTTCCCGTTCCTGCGGGGTTAGCTGGAGCATGATACGTCAACTAGTAATGGTATGTGCAAACAATGCTTCTCATCGAACATGTGGATATATATAGACACGGGCGATGGGTCCGTCTTGCGCCAATACCGGGGAGTGATCATGCAGCACACGTGAACGTCCATGATTGCCTTTGTATATAGATATGAAATAGCACAAGAAAAAAAGTTGTCAACTCTACTCGTACAAGAGTTGAACAAGGGTGAAATAATCACCAGGCTTCGGGCGTAGGTGCAAAGTCCGAGGACCAACCGTTTGTTCCATGCATATTCAAGAATATGCCATCGGAGCCGTTGATGGGGAGGCCGAGGTCTGTGAGGCTCTAAAACGTAGAATGGTCAGATAGTGAGGTAAATTCCAACAGTGCCAAGGAGAAATCACACACCTGCTCCCGTATCCACATCGGAATCGTTGTAGGGTTAACCATACCGCGATCATCCGGCCAGGAAAAACCAAGTTCTTCCATCGTCAACGGAGGTGGGCCCACTGTGTGTGTGTCGACGTATGGGCCAACCATGCCTTCCGGCAATAATGGAGGAGGCAAGTTTTGAGTCGGCGTGACAGTTCCGGGGAGCATGCCTACTTTGCGGCGCAGGTTTGCAAGCATGATCCGTAGCGTGAGTGCATAGCTGGACGCTCTACATGTCAGAGATTTTCAAGAACGAGCAATTATATAAAACTGACCGTTCTGCTGCTACACCGGATAGTAGTTGTGCCAACTGTTCCACTTGGTTCATTATCGCAACCAAATCCAGTTCTGTAGGGAAAAGATTGGCCATTTTAAGCAAGAATAAGCCAGAGAAAGCCAAAGTGACAAGGGTGTCGTGCACGGCATAACGCAGGGCAGCTCTATAACAGGTTTTGCTTGGTATCCGCCAGATAATTCGAGTAATGTAACACACCGATATGCCGTAGAGTTCAAAAAGATAGACAGACAGTTGAATGCGGCATCTTTGGCCTGGAAAGCGAGCTCGCGCTGTTCAAATGGCATCTTGTCCCATGATACCCCACGCAACGCGACACAAACAAGCCAAAGTTTCGCATAATGAAGTTCTCCGATGAGAATTTTGCGCAACAAAGATTCTTCGTCCAAGGTCTGACCTAAAGATGCGTGTGAGGGAGCTCCAGCGCCGATCGGAAAGAGTGCCTACGATGGAGTTCATCGCAATCTGCCCACCACTTATCAAGGGCAACGTTGGCCCTGCGGATGAAGGCAAGTGTGCTGTGGTTAACCTCCCCGTTTAGCGGCGCGAGAGTCTCGTATATTTGAGCTATGCGATGACGTAAGATAGGTAAACGAGGGTAGCGAAAGGGAACAAACTTTTTTGAGCAATCAGCTCAACCAGTGAGATGAGGCGGACATCTGTGGGCGATGCCATAGGATGTGTGAGGAGTAGACGACAGTGCTTGATAGAGCATTCATCTCGTAAAACAACGGGTCGACCAGTTCCCAAGCTCATTCTATTTCACAATGATCAGGTTGCAGAGAACAGCCCTGGAAAAAACTTACTGATGATCGAACCAGTAAAGACACAACCAGATCCGCGCAGATACAACTAGGGCACTTTCTAGCTGAACCCTGAACCATCAAACACGTTTTTACGTACCGAGGTCCCGCTCTTCTTCTTCAGAGCGCTGCTTTCCTGACTCATCGGCAAGTTTTTCTAGCGCCCGGTGTAAACCAAGATCCAGTGCCATGCGCATAGCATGGCCACTTGGGAGCCAACCGTTCGTGCTCCAGGCTGCAAGGAGTAACATCCCTGCAAGGACAACGTTATCCGCTAAATCCCACGAATGCGAAGCTACTCACCCATCACTGCTTCCTTCCTTACCACGGGACCGAACAGCGAGGATCTAGCAATGCCTTGAGCCTCTTCCAAGCACTTGTAAAACGTGAGGCTAAGCGGTGCGTTCCCACTACGGATTTTGGAGGCAATGGCGAGAATAGAATCGAAGGTCCACGGTGTACGTTCCATTAGACTTTCGAACGTATCGTAATTGGAATCAAAAAGTGGGATAAAAAGATGGCAGCCAGCAAAGAAACTGTACAAAACAGACATAAGCGAATGGGTAGCTAGTCAAGGGCAGCTCACATGTGGTAAAGCTCTCTGGCTTCGGTTTCGGGAACGAGCCCCTGAGAGGTAGACCGGTTAGACTTATACGAGGTTCGGAGAAAGCCCATGCTAAGGATACATGCCTTTTCGATGACGTGAGGGAAAGCATTCTTCGGAATTGGTTCTACTCGCTGTCGTTTCTTCACACTAAAGACAACCCGGCTGGTAAAAGCAGATAATATTCGGTTGAAACATGACCCACATGGGAGGAGCGGCAGAGGACGCTGCTGCTGCCTCTGCAGCTGCATTGGCCAACCCTTGAAGAGCCTCAATAGGGGCACTGAGTGAAGCGCGTGGGAGCGTGTCCTCGGATTCGTCTTCTGATGATGGTCCAGTGCTTGGGACAATTCCATACGTGGCGTACTTGTGTGGCTGCACGCACAGTTCAGCGTTGTACCCTCAAGAATCAAACTGGACGTACCGGAGGAGCAAAGCCAGGGAGGGGGGGGAAGCTTGAATGAGGAAACAGATTATTATTATCACTAATCTTGTACGTATCCGACATACCGATTACGAGGATAGGAAGATCCAGCATCGCGGGAAGATCCTTGTCCTACATTTGTGGAGTAACCAGGCTGGTTGTCAGATTGTCCTTGACTCTGTACTGCAGACAGGATGCGGTCCAACGACGACTGCATTCCGATCATCTGACTCTGCATGACCTGTGACACATCACCTCAACTGGGAGCTCCTCCGACGATAGACACTTTGAATTTTACCAAATACTGGCCCTCGAGACGTGATAAGCGCCTATGTTGACGATTGTCAGAGAAGAAGTTGTTTTCTAGACATAAGCATACTCCGAGCTGGCGCCAGATACTGGCTGGACATTCTTCTTTTCTGGCTTCTCGAAGATGCATGGCGTGCCACTTAGTTGACATCGACGACAGGGTGCCTGTCCGAAACGGTGCCGGGCCGGTGCGGGAGGTCGGGCCAGTGAGTTAATTGCGGGACGGCAACGCAAATGGTCCGTGCAAAGAGCTCACCTCGCCCTCACATCTGTTCTTTCCCTTCCTGCAAGCGGTGCAAGCTCTGGCGCCGCGCTTCGGGACATGCGGCGCAGGGGATTGGAGTGGAGGGAAGGCCGATCCCTCCGCGGGTGATTGGGGCATAGCTTGCTGAGAGTTGTTATGGACTGGCGCTGTACTGTTCGTGCGACGTCGCTTCGCGGGCACGTCTGAGCCGTTTGGGGTTGTAGCGGTCGGGGACAAAGACATGGTGGAAGACGGTATTGCCAGTCAGCGACGAAGCGGACACCAGTTTCACTGGCGGGACTGAACACGTGCGAACGGCCCGAAACCATAACGCACAACTCTCACACGATCAGCACTGCACTCATCCTTGGAATCTATTCTTGTCTCTCGCGCGCATTATCCTCGCCTTGGAGCGCGACCGTTGGCTAGGTAGATGGTTTACGCCCCCACGGGCCACTGCGGCCGGGTAGTATTGAAAGACACGTCGGTAGCCAGTGGATGCAACTTGCTGTTCGTTGCTTTGCACCGTATCCTCCCGTGCGTCAAGCCGGGTCCACGTGCTTGTCGATAGGACCGGCGTATCCCCTCGGATTTCTCAGGGGGCCTCGCCTAATGCTCACGTACAGAACCGGCCCGTTTGAACTGAGGATGAAGGATAATTCGCTCAACCCCCGATCCCGCCGGTCGACCTTGGAATTGGGGTGATCAATAGATCATCAAGTTTCGGATTTCACTGAAACACTTGCTCTTGATTTGTCGTTCAAGCCCTCCCGGCAGAATTCAACAGAGTATCCTTAACACCGCAAGCTGAAAACTCCAACTCCCACTATCCCACAGTCTGAAACAGGGGCAACACATGGGGTGCCTGTGATGACGTTTGCCTAGAGGGCACTAATCCCGGCTGACCTGTTGTGTGCGAACACCACACCTCACCAATTAAAATGTCTAGTGAGACGCGGAGGTTACGCCTTTCAAGCCCTCCGCCGAAAGGGGCATGTACATTGTTTTTCTCTTCTGCCCATGGTAGATGGTTTTAGCCTGAGAGATCATCGATCATCGACCATCCACGAACTTTTCCCACACATGTCCTGCTCGATCTCATCCATTATTAGGTGCGCATGTGCTCAGACACGAGTGCCACTGTCCTGCCCTACGTATACTTTGTGTAAGTAAATAAAGTATTACACTTTACTCGCAAAGTCCACCGGAGCCGTGGGTGGAGATGCAGTAGTCTACTTTACCGTGAACAACACAACATTACATCCGGTTTACCGAGGGGACGGAGGTGGTGATGCCTCCCATTCGATTGGAATTTCAGCTTCATCCTCGTTCGGCTGAGTATCTTCGGTAGCAGTAGCCCCCTCAACTTCCTGGGTTTCTACCAGAGTGACGGCTTCTGATGGAGGGACCTCTGACATGTCAACATCTAGGACTTGAGAAACTGACGTTGATCCATCAATATCACTTGCTCCGGTTTCTGGTTCCTCTCCCTTCTTCGGCGGTCTCCCCTTCTTTTCAGCCGGTGGTTTTGAAGGGAGCCCAAAGAGGGTCATCTGTCTAGACACGTCTTTCTTCTCCTTCTCCTTCTCCTTCCCTTTCCTATTTGTAGCACCTAGTGGAAATGACGTGAGTCTTGAGTGCCGGGAAAATGACAAGCAAGGAGCCTACGCTGTTTGCTTTGATCGGCTTCAGCGGCTTCGACTTTGTTGAAGAAACTTTCGCTCTGTTGAATTGGTTTGGTGTGCTCGGGTTTTCGTGCGAAGGGATTCTTCTTTGCATCCCCAGTTGATTTGCGAGTGAACGGATTGTCACCTAAACACGATTCAATCGTGATCTATTATAGCTTTTTGGGGTACTTGCTCACGTTTTGGAGAGGGGATGCCTGCGTCGGTTTCAACCACTGCCCGTCGTTTAGCATCTGCATCCGAACCATTTAATACAAAATCGTCCACTTCATCGCGTTTCCTCTTCCCATCAGCGGAAGCCGAGCGTGTGGGGATTGGAGCGTGTCGTGCATTGAATAATCGATCAGGTGTGTTCGAACTAGTGAATTCCGAACGCTCGACGACCCCTGCTGAGCGCGTTAATTCCGGTCTCGCGATCTTGGGAGGAGGGTCAAAGTTTTGAAATAATTTCGGCCGTTCCATGTAGGCATCCTCTTGTTCGAGTCGCCGCTTCCGTTCCCTTGCCACCTCCGCGGGGCTCGGTCCATCTTCGCGCCACCGCTTGATGGCGTCAATCTTCTCCTGAAGACCTATCAATTTATAGAAGCCTGCGAGCTGGCTGGCAGCAGCTATGGAGTGTGTGAAGTGCAAACGCCTGGTTAATTCCAGAACACGAGGCGCTTTATCTGCTTTGCAAGCTCCTTGAATGAGTTTAATGATCAATTTATCGAGTTCGATTTCTCGCTTATCCAGCTCGGACGACATCAGTTCATCACCTATGGCGTCACGGGCCAGGTTAATGTGAATCCGTTCTCGAGCAAGTCTTCAAGGAGATAAGCAAAAGACAAGGAGAATATGATGTCAACACACTTCTCCTCAACAAAAGATTCAACCGGGTCTTTATTCCGGAAGGGGAGTCTAACAGGCAGTTCTTGCGTAAGCGGTCTCGGAAACCCTGGGTGTTCTTGTCTGCCCTGTGACACATCATAGGTTCCACGCACGAAACAAAAGGCAAGATATGGATATGCAAGTACCTTCAAGATGACACATGTTAGAGTATCTTGCGATAACCCAACTGGCCAATACGATTCATCCTTCCCTTGTTTACGTTCAAGCGCATTTGTATCCAGTAAGCGCGCCCAGGTCGCACGGTTGGGCCGTCGGAAGTTGATCATAATATGCACGAACCCAGCGGAGTCATATATTGCGGGAGCCTACCAAAGACACGTCGCTATGGCACGGTGACGACGACAGCAGAACGCACCCCTTCCACAGTTATACCAATCCATTTAAGCACGTAGCCCTTGGGTATTGGTAACGGTTTCGCTTGAAGCACTTCAAAGTCATCGAAAGATATCAATGTTGCCATCAACCCTTGTGAGCCTAGCGGAAAATGGTCGAGCATGCCGTACAACATATAGATTACAAGTACTCACCGTCGATGGTAGTGGCACCTGGTCTATGTATAACCACCACGTATTCCTCTGCAGCAGCCATAGCTACGTATTCGCCTTCCAGACCTAGCACGATGCGTTCGAGACCGGACCCACTCAAAAACGTAAGATCCCCAGCGCTGGTGGCAACCGCGACATTTCCTTGACCCTGGATATCCCCTCCAGATGACGACGGGTCTCGCAATGAACGCAGAGGTCTTTCTCCCCCAGCAGCTAGACCAAGAACACGCTGACCCAAAGGAAGAATATAAGTCCAGTCACCCTGGGCTGACCAAGTTCCGTAGGGCTTGTATTGCACTTGGGCGGGGTGATCTTGCTCAGGCGGGCAAGCGAGCAGTACGCCACGTTCACCTAGGCAGTATTTGTCAATAGAAGGGGGGACGGAAGACACCCAGTACGCTCACCTACATATCCCACATCATGTTTAAAGGGGTCTAAAAAATGGTAGCTCTTGCGTGCCGTGAGGTCATGGAAACCGACATTGACTATGTGATGCGTATCCTGATCCGTGATGTCGATCCATCCAACCATGTTGTACGCTACACGGGAGTTCTGTATTGGGTGATATATTTGTGCAAAAAAATGGAAGCCTACCCAGGTACCGTTTCTTGCCATCCATTGGCGTTGACCCTGGCTGGAAAGCTGGCTGTGCCTTTGTAATGCTCACTACCCGATCTCCCCTGAGCAAGAATAGGGAGTTATTTCAACAAACATACCCATTTCTTTCACAAACCCATCCCCATCCACAGCTCGCTTCTCGCCGCGTTCGTCCTCCACCCCAATGCCGATGTCATCGATTATCCAGTCATCTCCATAGTCATCAGTGGTTCCGGGAGCGTCTTCATTAACTGGATCCTCCCCCCACAATGTTGGTGTGGACTTGCGTTTGACAGAGACGCCTTGCACACCGCCTGCCCCAGTTGCTTTCACAGGATCTGGTGAACCTGCAGGAATTGCGTCCCTCCACCAAGTTAGTATTCCTCCTGTGTCTGCCCATGCAAGGAGGTTCTGCGATGGTGAGAAAGCAACCTGCGTGATCAATGCATCAGGAGAACCGGTATGCCTACCGAGATTGAGTAAGAATTTTTTTCCGCTGTGCACGCTCTCTGCTTACCGCCAAAGAACATGCTTTGTCTGGATGCTCCAGATAAAGATTCCCTCCTTACAAGCACTCGCGAGGTAGACTCCGTTAACCGAAACCGCGAGCGCCGTTGTGGCACCTGTTGCATTAGGGTCTGAGAGAGTGAAAGATTTGTCCCAATTCGGTCGCGAGATAGCAACGATTTCTATGCGAAGTAGTTTGTAGCGGTTTTATCAGATGAAAAGGGTGCTGTACATACCATGGGTCCTAGAAGGTAGGAAGAAATGCTGTCCAGATGGGTGCCATACTGCAGAACAATCATGCATGAACTCAGAAGACCTGAGTTAGAGCTGCTTAGCGGGAGAATAGGCTAGGAAAGCAGGGACAATGGTATTACTCAGTATCTGCGACGGCCGGAATAATGCCATCGATAAGCTTCTCGACTTTTGGCTCAGGTTCAGAGACGTCCCATAAAGTGATTGTACCATCGGCTCCACTAGTAGCCTATAGTTCATTAGCCCGTGGGTCACCCGTAGGTACACGAGAGTATACGAACAAGGAGGTTGCCTGAGGGGTGCCAAGTCAACTTTCGAATACATTTCTTGTGGTCACTCAGGACTTGAACGTTAGTGACCTCTTTCAATTCTACAATCTTAACTGTTGTCTCGCTGGTAGTTGTTAGCAGTTGAAAAATCTAGAGTAAAAGAGGACACACTCAGTCGCAATAGCGATACGTTTCCCTGCAGGGTCGACGGCAACCGCCCGAATACATGCACCAGCTGCGTTTATGATCAATCCATGGAGATCGGGTTTTCCGTGAAGATAACTGCGGACTTCGGAGTCTTTACTTCCAGACAGCCAGCATTCGTTCTGATGCGACATATTTCCAAGAATGACGAGCGTCGCGGTTATACTTCAGAGGGAACAAACCATGATAGATGGGACGTACAGAACATGCGATAGCGGTTATTCCCTCGTCAGCTTCGTATGCAACTTCTGGTTCCTGATACTGATCCTTATCCATTTGCCATATCCGCACCAAGCTGTCTGAGCCACCAGTATATGATAGCCTTAATACGATGTAACGCGAATATGAGGTGCATCCCGTCAGAAAACAGAGCCCGACTGTATGAAAAAAGCTCACTTTCCATCCCGCGAGAAAGCAACACACGTGTATCCGGGTTCGTGGGCAGAATTGGTGAGGGTTTTGCTCGTGTTCGACATGATTAACGAGGTTCAAGCTCGGGAACTGGACTGGCATTTGCCAGTCGCGTACCAGTCACACTTCGCGTACTGTCACTTCACGTGATTCGTCACACTACAATCCTGCCAACAATTCGCAACTCAGATTAGGGACAGAAAATACGTTTCACTATAGTACACGAGCGTAACCAAATACCTGTTCATATAGCCAGACAGGCCTCTAATGGCTTTTCAAAGAGTCTATCAAGAACCTCTCCCATCGAGCCGCCAAACCCTTTAAATCTTAAACAGCGTAATGGCCTCCCCAGTTGCTTTCTCTTGCGCAAGAAAGCTAAAACGACATCCCAGTCAAAGTGTGGACTCTCGAAACGTAATACACGAAGCTTTTGGAAGGCTTCTCGTCTCGCATCGTGCGTGAGGAACATCAGCACAGAGTCCGCGCTATACCTGGAGAGTGAGAGACCCTCGATATTAGGCGCAGTGTGCACAAGGGCGCTGGCGATATCGAAACCCTCAAATGGGCTGTTGATGGTGACGTGGCGGAGGGGAAGGAATCGAGGCACCTCCCGCTTGAGGTACCGTAAGAAGAGGTAGATTTCCCTCGGAGATGAGACGTTGGTAAAATCAAGGACAAGCTTTTCTAGTGCCGGGGTGATGACCGTTTCCATGAGACCCGTGAGATAGATTCGCGAATTGTCAGGGCCAGGTTTGAGTAACCAGGATCGTAATGAGGGTATTTCAACAGCGTCTGTCACATGCGAACCATCAAAATCGACAACCTCGTCGAGGAGTGCAAAGCGAGAGAGGGACTGTAATTCAGACAGGAGGTTAAGAAAGGTCGCTGCTGGGAGGCCGAATGCTGGGAGTCCAGACAAAGTAAGGGAAGTGAGAGTTTTGAGCGGCATGGTTGTTGAAATCGACATTAGTTCCCCGAGCTCCAGGTGCGTCAACCTTGGAAATGAGGAAGAGGAGAACGTGTGCTCCCGTATACTATTGCGTGGGTGATGGAGGACAATTTCCTGCAACAAGGGTGCCAGACTGCGCCCAAGGCCATCCAACAGCTCGGGAACATGGACATTGGTGCGTATTTCCAGGTGACGACAAATGTGCATGTGGTCGAGTATGGTGGTGGTGATACGCAGATAATCTGCCGTATAGGCTCGTCGTGGATGGATTCCGCAAACGAAGTGCTGTCGGAAGGAAATCACCAACGGCAATCCCCGCGAACGGGAAAGGTATAGGTCGACCAAGTCAACGGACTGCTTGACGTAGAGGCGAATATATGTCCAGAGTGATGGTGTTCCGATGGCCACCGCTCTCCAGTATTTTGAGACATGAGATATCAGGAGCTCAGGCCTGATGACTGGCCACTCCGATTTATTGGGTTCGAAAGGGGTTGGCTGATACTCCATGCAGGCATCTGACTCTCCGATTACTTCCTTGAAGATCATTCCTAGAACCTCGACTGGTAATATAGAAATGCCCCGGTGGGTACCCTCAGAACTTCGGAGTAGTCTCTCGAATCCCGCGGCCTTGCGATACATAGCACCCAATGCACGCTCTGATTCCCATATCTTGGACATGAGTGCGGCATACTCTTTCTCCATAACCGAGCGGGGTTCAATCATCTGCGTTTGAAGTATGATAGGTAACACCGCAATTCCTTCGTGTGCGAATATAGCTCACCTTCGGGATTGGGGGTTTGTACAGCAGCACCTATCGAAAGCCAGAGACAGCCTTTATACGCAACATTTTAGAGGCAGTGACCTTAGTAACAGGGTGTTCATGCTTTGGAAGGGAAGCGAAATTGATGAATAACAGACAGATAGCATCGATGGGTCTGTTGGCATGGATTATGACTACAAAAAGTGTGAATTGACGACCCTCACCGGGCGCAAAAGAGAACCTTGTTGATCAGCTCGGCAGAACACCATAAGAAGGCATCGGCAGACATAGCCGAGGGATGTAAGTATCGCTCTCCATTTGGCAGGTACTTGTGTATTAAGTCGTGCAATAGGACACGCTTTGGGATCACTCACTAAGGTGCTGATCAGCAAATGAGAGCCTCGGCCCGCTTCGTCGAGAGAGTCGTCAAGTGATAGCGCTACTTGACTGCTTTGCATCGAGCCCGTCTAATAAATAGGGCTGTGCCTCCACTGAGGCTGGAATACATCGCCTAAGTTCCGAGATGACAGCCTGGACCAGCAACTTGAACACGTTGCCAAAGGCAGTGATCATGACGCCAGGCTGAACATGTGACGGGGTGAATTCAAAGCTGAGACGTCATATATCGTAGTGCACCAGCCATGCATCCTTGGTAAATAGTAGTCCTAAGTTACCAGCCTGATGAGCCCGACGCCTAGTAGAGGAAACGGAATAGGTTGAGGACGCAACTTTTGAACAGTTTTCAAACCCCTGTTCGTGCCAATATCGCCTCCACTTTATTTGTCGCCCGTTGTAGTAATATTGGTCCGCATGGACGCATCGAGTCCCAGTACGTCAAAAGCGTGGATAATCTGAATCATTCGGGGTTCTGCTTGGTTTGTTTTGCGGCGGCGGCGTCAGCATCGGCTAAGCACTTGATATCCTCGGACGTGCTGTATCTGACATACAATGAAACGTAGTCGGACTCCGGCTGCTATAGTCTCGGACGAATCGTTCTAGTAGTCAAGAGGAGCGGGCAGCGTCACGGTGTGTAACACTTCCTTCCTAAAACGGCGAACAAAAACGGATTGATCAATGATCGATATCCTGGGCGAGACTCCAGTTTTTTGGCTATCTGCCCGTGACAACGCGCGAATTACGGGGGCACGGGGCCAGTCCCAGACGTTAATTATGGACAGCTCATTAGGCACGCTCCACCCCTGGCCGTCCCAAGTTCCGCCGTAGTCCTGATGACACGTGCATCATGCAGGTTGAATGGACTGATCCCGTGCCTCGATATGTGCTGCGCTGATCTGTATACAGGTGTGTAACCGTGTAGGGCATTACAAAAGGCAAGCTCACTAAGCTGACTGATCGAACCCAACCCTTTCACAATGCCCGCATACAAGAATGTCGAGGTATGGATAGAAGACTCGACCCACCGGAAACTCGACCATCAGGAATTAACGATCAATTTGGTCGACCCGGGTGACCGAACAGTGACTGCCAAAATCGAGATGCCGAGGGATGAGGTTGGTGTCAGTTGATTTTCGCATTCCCCCAGACGTGACCCGTAGGTGCAGCCGTACACTATTCATTGCCTCTCCCCGGTGTCTGTCTTCTGTGATGTTTTTGTCATCTCTGCATCTCGCGTACGCAAGAGTGCTGCAAGATTTTATCTAGACAAAAGCGTTGTAGTATCCAATAATGCTTCGGGCTCGTCAGTGGGCCATCTCGTGGGGCAGTTTATAGAACATGGGTTAAGAACGCCAAAACGGCAATTTCACCATGGTATTTTCCCTCCAATCTCATCTTCTGAGTGCTGAAGCATTATGTATCCTCGTAGGTGACCTGAAGCTAGGTATTATTGAGGTCGAAATACGACGCATCGACAGGATCATCGAGGGAAAATTCTGGGGAGGATACGTGGCCGATAAAGACGAAGGGGTCGCGACGGATTTAATCATGATTGATGGTCTCGATCAACCGCCTTGGCTCGTTTTTCGATTCGACATCTGTCTAAAAGAACCGCTGGCAGTTCCTGCTTCGACTGCGAAGCATGTTAGGAAACGTATGCCAAACAAGACGCTCAGAGCCTCCAGCATAGGTGAGGTGGTGACAATAACTCTTGATCACACATATTTACGTGCTCGCTAGGATCAAGCAACGAGACATCTCGCGAGATAGGTCGTGCACGTTTGCATAGCTCAAAGAAACGTCGCAGGGAATGTGATGGTCACGATGGGTCTTTTAGTAGTGACGGAAATTCAATAGACAACAGCTCGAGCTCAGGCTTGAGTTCAGACCTACTACAGGTGTGTTATATCTTCAGTGCTCTTGAATTTCTCCCGATTTCCTTTCAGCTAGAATACCAGCAAGAGGAAGCTGAAGAGCGAAGGCTTCTGCGAAAATTACAGGTCAGTGTTCCGAGGCTTCTTGCTCTTACGCTCAGAAGCCACAAATGGGTAGCAGGAACGGCTACAGACAAAGAAAGCGAGAAACGTGGAATTACGCAGACTGCTCGGGGAAACGGCATCAAATTTAGAATCCAGTGTGATTCCGAGTTGCTGAGGTACAAAAGATACAGTCCTTCACAACTTGGCCTTGGCCCTTCGCCCACCAGCCTTACACCAATACTCTCCTCTTTCAACATATTCTCGAAATCTCCGTACCTGTAATATAGCTTGAATGGATCCGGGTTCGCAACTGTCCCGCTCGGGACAACATCCACACTTGAGATAATTTGCTTCATCGCAATCTCGATTTTCTTGCTGTTTACAGTGTACAATGAGAAGAAGGTCTTCATCCCTTCCCTGGTCTTCCTTTGTACCCCTCCTCCATCTTCAAAAACAAAGAGTACTCTTTCGTCATCTTCACCTTTGCTGCTATCCTACACGAGGCATCATCCCGTGGCTTCCAGCCCCAGAATCTCCCTGTTGACAGGCTTACAAACTTCTGCGCTTCCAAACCGCACTCCGTTGGGATTAGGTACTCTATCGCTTCGACCTAACTTAGAGACGCACACGCCAATAGTAGGGTTGCGAACGACAAATTCGTCTTACCTTCTGAAGTACCGCCATGGCCGGGTGAGAAAGAGCGAAAATGTCCCGAGAGAAATTTATCGTGTGTAACGGCATTGTTCAGAAAGTGCAGGGGAACTGATGGGGGGAGAGCGACACTGGGCTCTCTAGGTGTGCAAGAACTGACAAGGATGGCTTGACCAGACGAGAAGTAGACGGAGGCAGCCTCGCAAGAGACGGGCTTTGGAATTCTGTCTCCAGGTATCATCAGAAGTGAGCATTGTTGTCAGTGTTTACATCGATAGGAGCAGAGATTCGGGAATTAACAAGAACAAAGCACGTCTGTACCTCTGCTCCAGCAGCCAACATGCAAAATTCGCCGAAGGCCTCGTGTGACGGGTTGCCAGTTAGGTACCAGTAACTTGGCGTCACTGCTATCCCGCGGGGGTCCAGCAAAGGGTGCGGATGGTGGGCGAATCAACGTTGCGCGCTTGCAGCATATGCAAGGATGTCCCATCCCGCCCAAACGGTGAACTTCAGGTATTTATTTTTCACATCAGGGTAAAACGAAGAACCTTCGTATAATACGTGTGATGCGTGCCCTGCGCAAGGACCGAGAGCATAAATGGCCACACCATCCATGCAGTCTGTGGTTCAGATGGGATCACAAACCGCAAAGGATACTAGAAGGATTTTGCTCAGTGATATAGGAATTATTCGTCGGTCGGTAATATCCCAAAGCCAATATTGAAGTCCTTACTGTCCATGAGCGCACCCTACGAAGCGCCAAGAAAGACGTATTCTCAATACTGCGTTAAGATCGGTGAAATCCAGACTCACCCGGCAACATGCACAGTGCATTTCGGGGAATCACCGGTTCGCGAAGAACAAGATATGTACAAAGGATGATCAAAGGAGAATTGTTTACATTGGTGTGCAGAGCCTATGAGACTGCGGCTAATTGGGCTGCGGCTGAGGTGGCACGCAAGAACGAGCCAGCGAAAGACGAGTCACAGCGCGTGACTCTTGTGTGATTGAGAGAGAAAATATAGATGCGGTGCTACAAGAGATGGGTTATTAACAAGCTGGAGACAACAGTGCGAGTATGCGAAAAAACCCTGTGATATGGTGTTTAATGGGAGGGAGGGAGAGGATTTCTTGGGGATGAAATAAGTAAGTGAAGGAAATGGGAGAAAGTGTACGAGTAATATATCACAAGGCAGCAAAGGGCGGGTCATGGATGGCACAACTGTGAAAAATTGATGCTTGAAGCTCAGTTGGGTGGCGCCGGATGTATCGCTCAAAGGCGGTGGACCACCAGCGACCGATAGTTTGGATTTGAGAGGCGGGCACGCCAGCCGCAGTAAGGGGGGCGGCTTCCCGGCATGCATGGAATGGCCACCGATAGAGCGAGGGAAAAATGGTGGAGACGCTGGAGGAACCAGCCGCGAAGCGGCACGAAACCATCAGCACGCAGCCAAAGTCAGGCTCCTCGAATTCCTGTATGATAAAGATGGAGAATGAACACTTGCCGATATTCGAGCGATCACAGGGGAGCAAGGCGTCAGCCAGACTCCGGGAGTGGACTAGACATTCACCATAACTCACAGGAACGAAAGGAAGTATAGCAAAGACACTAGAGGCAAGAGGTGCCGGTCTAGTTTGCGTAGTAACCTAGCGCGCTCTGCAGGGGCTGAGTTCGCCAGTAGCACCGTCGACAGTAGCGGCATCCCTTTCATTTTTGACAGGGTTTCGTTCGGCGCTTGCTCTAGTCGAAAGTGGAAGCACATCCATCCACGATGCTGAAAACGCAAGAGGGTGGGGAAGAAAAATAGGTGCTTTGCGTGCGAGCTCTTCTCCCTGGTACCCCCGCTTATAAGTACCCCTCAAGATGGATGGACCATAACGTTACGCAATGACTGACCTGGGTCAAGCTTGTTTGCTGCGTTCGTCAGGCCCAGGATGGAAAGCAGGAAGACCCGAAGCACCCACATGAAAACGCGACCAACCTTCTGAAGATGGGTGGAACACACCTAGGTAGGGGCAGCTCGCACATCTAAACGCGTCTCCCATAAAACAGCTGCCACAGCTGTTCGTAGCCTTTGTTGCAGCGAACAGCCGCTCCTTCTCCGGGTCGCCACGCCCAACTTCCACTGCACCGTCCACGTCCAGAAGGACGACTTTTCATGACTTGGCTTCCTCAGCCTCAATATCAGCCAGTCCACACGTGCAGTTCTTGCACGCTTTCTTGCGTTGGGGTGCATCCGAGTTCACGGGCTCGCAAGTTGGGGTAGGACGTGCGCGGTCGGCAGTGGCCAAAAGAGCCTCCGCGTCAATAGAGGGTGCAGAAGGCGACGAAAGTGTCCAGATAGCATTCTTCGAAGACTGTCGAGCTGGATCGGCCCTCTGCCTTAAAGGGACCGCTCCGTTGGAAAGAGTTCTTGGCGTAGCACTAGGCTTTTGGGCGATCACTCGTGAATCTTCGCCTTGTAGGGCGCTCTCTAGGACGGTAAGCCCGGCAAGGGTAAGTTCCTGAGGGATGCTGGAAGGATCTGCGGGAAGATTAAGCAGGTAGAGTTTGCCGAAGGGACTGAGGCCCTCAAGAAGCCGGTAGAGGAATGAATAACGTGTATTGACGAATAAGATGAGGCTCCCAAGGAAGTAGCTGATAGGCAATGGTTTAACTTGATACGTAGGTGTGGGTCAGAGAGGAAATGACACTTACCTCCATCGACCAATCTATCAAGTGGCATCTGCCCCCTTGTATCCGAGTTCAAGTTTGACGAGTGATTGATGCTTTCCATTCTGCGCGGTGCCCAGCGATCCGATGATCAGCACTGACCCGATGGGTAAAGGGGCCCGAAGTCTGGGCTTGAATATCGCGGTGGACAGACACTACACCGAACGCGGAAGTGAAGAACAGTAAGCCAAATATTGATCTCCCTTTGTAATCAGATTGTCCATATTATGTAAGCTACACCTAGTATAGATAGAATGATTCAGAAAAATAAAATGAACTGCAAAGGCGAAACATATCCAACCAACGAACAAGACCGAACCTCAACTGCTCAGAGTACTTACTGCTGCATCTCTGGATTTGGTGGTGGGTGGGGTGGCATTCCAGGCGGATGCATCCCATCGTGGTATGCAGGGGCCATGAGTGCACCGCGAATGCGCAGCAGCATCATGCGGAACCACTCCTCGTCGGCACCTGCTTTTTCCTGCTCCACCGTTAGCTGCTGGAGATTACTCAGTTCTTTCATCAGCGTTAGGCGCCAAGAGAGGTTGCCGTTTTCGTCTACCTCTAAATTATCAATTGGCATGGCAGGGTGCGGAGCGAAACGCAACCCAGGAGGTGGAGGTGGAAGCATGGGGAAGCTGGGATCAAAACTAGACACCTACATCAGTCAGCAAGTCACCTACAATAAAAAGACATACGCAGGTGGATAGGGTGGCGGATAAGGACCCTGTCTACTCGGGCCAGCCTCATCGGGGTGAATCTGTGGTGGGGGGGCTTGTACAAATTGCGCGTGGGGGTCAGGGAAGGGTTCGTTCGGACGATAATCAACATCTTGCTCTTCCGATTGACGTCCTTTGGTACCCTTAGGCTTCTTCTTTCTCACACGGTGAACTCCCGTGCGTGGATCAACATTGTCATTGACTGTCCAATATGACCCCTTTCCTCGATCGGCGAGTGGACGTGGCACTTTCTCAAAGCATGGATTGAGAGAAAGGTTATGTCGGACAGAATTCTGAAATATTCGGTAGTTAGTGTTTGTTTTGTTCTGCAGAGGGGATCAAACAAATATGAACACAATCAAACATCAACATCGCGGTCGCGGTCGCGTCTCGGGTAAGGGAGGACGCAACACAGGTAGGAGTCATCGATCGCGTTTGAGAGGCCCCCACTCACTTTCCAACCCGAAGGTGCACTTCTAAAATACGGGAACTAGAAGATATAATGTCAGAGCTAACACAAGCTCGGAAAACGAACAATACGCACGCGAGATTCAATCGCGTAGTAAATGTCTTCCAAGAGTAACTTTTGGTTGGGCGAGCCTTTGATCGCATATCTATAGTCGCAACGAGTTCAAAGACCGGCCAGGTGGGAGGAGATGGGTGTCCACATCGAACCAACGTACCGAATGAGGGTCGAATAAGGGTAGAACGGTTTACTTCCTGGGGGACCGTCGCGCAGAGAATCGAGATTAATCGGCAATCCACCCGTGAGGTCGGCCGGTTCTTGTGGGTAATACGAATTTGCCTGTGCGAGTTCTGCCTCGCCAGGAGGTAGCATATTTGATGGCATTACTGTTTGCTGTGTTTGCTGCGACATGGCTACACTTGATGCGATAGTCCGGATAATCGGGACGACAAGCTCACCGATGGCGGCGTGCTTGTTGGGGTGTAGGAAAGGAACGTTAAAAGAGCTGCTCAGCGGCTTATGTCATGCGTGAGAAATCGGCCCCACGCACCACCCAAGCCTACGACGTTGATGCTGCTAAATCCATCGCGTTGAACGACGACGACGACGACGACGAACGAACGAATACTTTCGTTATTTGCTAACGTACCTGCAAATTGTGGAAGACATTGTAAAACAAAATCCAAACCGACCACGCTCTCCAATACACCAACAAAGCGACGCCAGCGAGGTCCATTCGGCTGGTCCCTACTTCCTTGTACGCTACTAGGGACACTCTCTCATTACTATTACTGGGAATGGGAACATCCCTACCCGAATGTAGTGTACAAAAAAAAACTGTTCCAACATACTCGTGGTCTTCTGACGTACAGTAATGCGTCTCAAGCGATGTGTTTGGCGCCGCTCCCTAGTAAAAAGTTACAATGGGAACCAATTCTCCCAAAACTCTTTATCTTTTGCAACTCCGGGGTTCATAGACTTGCGAAGGCGCGCACTGCGTGTCGTGCCACCCTCGTAGATCGTCTGCCACCTAGAAGATGCCTGCAAAATGCTCTCCCACGCAGTCTCGCCCTCCATAACCGGAACCAAAATTTTGGGAGAGGCCGGAGACCCAAAAGTCATATGTACTATACTTGTTGGCCACACCGAGAGTATCGTGCTGGACGTGCTGGAGCGCAGGGGTATTTGCGGAAAGCGAGAAAAAAAGTCGAATGATGGGAATGTTGGCGGACCGAGATATGACTCCATATTGGCAAGGGTCCATATCGCTGACATATTTCGCTATTGGCTTGTTAAAATTCCGGTCATTCTTGACTTGGAAGAGGATGACCCCAATCTTTTCCCGACATATTTCGTCCCCGTCAAACAAAAAGGGGATGATCCCATCCATACTACCCTGACCATTCGCGCACAGGATTGCAGCACCTCGAGCCATCAAACGCACAAGGTAATTGACCTCGACGATCGCCTTCTGGTGAACTTTTATGAAATGGGTAAATTAGACTTTGCTATTCTTGAATTTTTTGGTAAGAGGTGTCTTGAGTGGCTTCACGCCCCGTCGTGCGAAGGACCAACCACCGGAGGCATTGACGTTAACATGGTCCCTGGAGGGAATATCGGGAGTGCGAAAGAGGGATCCCAGCAGTCCAGTGATACTGCACCACCTCTGTCCGGTCGGAGGGGAACCATATGTTCTGTCAGCAGGTCCGACTGCCTTGTCGCGCGCGATGGTGAATAGTAGCGCCACTATTAGCTCTCCCAGCTCGCCTTTGTTCACTAAAAACCCGTCTAGAATCTTCTGCAGTGCCTGAGCATGATTGAAGTTTCCACTGGTAGTCATTATGTAATATGTTGCCTCAGAAAGGATGGGTTCGGAGGGCGACGTAGTGACCATAGCCTCAAGGCCACCAATACTGAGAACGACCCGCATGTGGGAATTGACTTGTTCCTTCTCCTTATCGGATATCTGCGAGAGATAGAATGTAGAGAGGAACTCGATGGGGACTCGCTGAGCAAGACAAGCAAGTTTTTGCGCGTCTGTGAGATCTTGCACCACATGTTTAGTGCCGCCCAACAGCTTGTGGGCCGCGAACCGGATGATGTCCTCCCGATGTGGAGACTCATAGTAGTGGTGCCATCTACAGCAGAAGTCAGAGGGAGCCGAGCGGAGTGAGCATTTAGTGCGCACAAGGGACGTCCATATGATGTGAGGTGTGCCTCAGATGTCACTTGACTGAGCGTGACCTGACTAGAGAGGGCTAGGCGCTTCGCAAACTGATCAAAACCGAGCTCATAGAAGGGTAACATAACGTCCCCTATGGACATCACTCTGCTTGACAGGTCACGGTCCGCGCTGGGGGTAATTGAGAATAACGTACGTTCCGGAGGTCGAGAGAAAGAGCGTGAACAGTGGTTCCTTCAGAAGTCCTCGAATTGCGCGGCGAATCTCGCCGAAGCGTGACCACCGATTAGATTCGACCTTCGTCAGAGTGTGGACCTCGTCGAATGCGAGGACGACGTAAGGACGGTCGGATGATCGAGATTTGTTAACACGAAGAGCATCGAGCAGCATTTGAAAGACCGCACGTAACGGAAAATTAGCGGAAGACAACAGCCCGTCCATGTGGTCATCTGATGGCGGTAACTCCTGGGCAGGAAAATAGTTCTCGTACGTATTGTAATTGCCCTTTCATGTTTCGTGAGATAGAAGGAATTCAACAAAGGGTGTTTCACACCTGAGCCTTGGTTTTAACACTTTGATAAAAGTTCGTCCGGCGTTCACCATGGGTAGATCCATCATACCATCTTTCATGTACTCCCTAAATTTCGCAGCGGAACGATCCCCTTGGAAACCCTTCACGATATCAGCTGTCTGGGAAAATAACCCATGAAGAAATGCACAGCTCCGAAGAAATGCGTCCCTTTGCGACCCGCTTTCAACGAGATAATAGCGTGCTGGTGTGTCACCAGGAGGATATCCTGAATTTGAGAACAATCAGCTTTTCAGGGAAATGAAGGAGTGGGGTATGGGGAATACCAGACTCGGTAGGAGTGCGTAGGTTGACGGGAATCACGAAGCGGGACTTGCTCATTTCATCGACGACGCGAGATTTGCCCATCCCAGAAGATTGAACGATGGCGCAGTATTTCGCATAAATGACTCTATTTGGATCGGACTGGGAAGGCTTGTCGAACCACGTTTGCACATGATCCCAGAGGGCGTGCTCAGCATCTCCAACAAATTGTGCTTCCCAACCAATTTCAGCGGCTGGTCACGAAAATAGGTGAATAGTGTTTGGGAGTATGAAAACTGCCTACCGAGTGCTGAACCGTTGGAACGCTCGACATTGCTCGAAACGTGCTCTTCAAACAAAACTGAAGGTTAACACTATTTCTGGATAGTCCTGGATTGATATTCACCTTGTCGAAGAAGTTCTATCACGCAGACATTAGACATGCAATCGGCGGATTGATAAGTCCTTACTCAAAAGTCGTATATTTTTAAAGCCATTCTGCCAGCCGTCGGCCATCATATCCCGGATTGCGGGGTTGCTGTTTAAGAGAGTTTCGCATTCGTCGTAGCTGCGATATTTCGCGAGGTAGCGATCTGGCGACTGCCTAACGATCTCACGGAGGATGTACAGCTGAATTTCGGAAGATAAGACCGGAGAAGTTCGGGGAATGGCTGCATCCATTCGCTCGTGCTCCCCCTCCCCAAAGTCGTCGGGAACAAGTTCGAGGTTGGGGGTTTCACCAGTATCCATGACATCAGGGACGACAAGTTCGAGGTTGGGGGTTTCACCGGTATCCATGACATCAGGGACGACAAGTTCGAGGTTGGGGCTTCATCGATATCCATGACGTAGTCGTGAACTACGTGATTCAAACACCGACAGATATGATGAATTGGATTAGGGCAGGCGTCACCTATGCTGTGTGGAGCTGACGTCGTTTGGTTCGTGACCGTGACAAGTTAGGAGTGTGCCGGGCCGAGTGAGGGGTCATGACCCTTTAGGCTCATGGCTATGCATTCCACGGCCCTCCGGGCACCCCTGGACCCGCAACAACGTGAAGTGGAAACGGAAGAAGAATGTATGATGTATAAAAATCAACCTGACTCGGCCGCACAGAGCATTCGTACATACAGCATATTGTAACCTACAAATAAAGAGCACCGGCGACCACCCAATCTCCACTGAATTTGCAGGGGGGAACATGTTTGATTGCAGTGAGTTCCTCTCAGTTCCGGAGAACCGGTGATAGGCATCCACAAACACCTGTGATCATTACTGTTTCTCTCGGTTTCTGCACATGACATAGAATACCTGCATATACATGTATGTTTGTCTTCATCAATTTCAAGATCGGTCATGCGTGATTGTACGGAAGACTGCAGAAGGTAACCTCTA